>OZ038475.1:50556979-50711979 GCA_964036315.1 Acanthosepion esculentum
GACAGAGGGTCATATAACATTGGGTGGCAACTGGACTAGGAGGACAACTCTAAATTCAACATTCTAGTGTACGAACCGAGGACGATCTACATCACATTTCTTGGTTTTCGGCTGTCACGCAAATACTAATAATAAAAGAAGTAAAAGCTAACACCGTGTTCATATTTGATGTTATTGACATCAAATATGAACACGGATACAATGTGCTATCCGTGTTTGGAAAATAAGAGATCCGATAACTCTCGAGACATACAGGGTGTGATGGGTAACTTATCGCCATTTTATATTTTTAATTAAATGCATGTGCGTTGTTTGTTTTTTTTATTTTGTCGACTGCACAGTATAGTAGGATCAGATGGCACCGTCTATGAGAAAAGGAGCACCATGACGCAAATTCACTCCGCCAGAAATATTAAAACGGACTGCTTGACATTCGCACAGGAAGCTCCAATACTAACATTTCAGAGTTTTTGTGTATCAATCTGAGGAGAGTGCAGAGAATTCGAAAAGAGTTGGATGAGTCTAATTGTGATTACGAAGGTACGAAAGTTCGGGAAAACATTCTAGTTGTTCTGATAAGAATATAACTCCCGAATTTGTGGCTGAGGGCTTCAAGGTCAAAACAAGGAACTACATGAAGTGGCTTGAGATGGTGGTGCTCTCCTGGACAAACTCTAGAAAAATTAAATAAAAAGCTTCTTTGTAGTACCTTGTCAATCACTTTGAATGATTCTATGATGAAGCCAGTAATATATATATATATATATATATATATATATATATATATATATATATATATATATATCGTCATATATACATATATATAATTTATTCGAAAAATATAACAATCACTACAGAAATAGCCATTTTATTTCAACACTTCTGGTGTCTTATCAAGTGATGATGTTGAATATATTTTCTCTACTCTGTATTGAACACTCTTTTAAGAATAGTATTTTTGGTTATTGGAACGTATTCCGTATAAACCAGTCCTATACTTGCATATATATACATATATATATATATATATATAACGATTTACTAAGCGTAGTTTAGATGTGGCACAAGGTCGAACGTAGGGAACGACCAGTGAGTATCACACTCATTATTCAGCCGTAATTGATCTCGCGAAACAAGATCGTTAACCATCATGTATGTATATATATATATATATATATATGTGTGTGTGTGTGTGTGTGTGTGTGTGTGTGTGTGTGTGTGTGTGTGTGTGTGTGTGTTATTAAAAAATAAATTATCCTTAACTTTTAAAGTTTGAGCCTTTCTGATAGTGGTTAATTATACTAGAAATATTGATAAATTGGTAAGTAGTACATTATTTACATTATTCGGACTATTGTCTTCATCTTTGTCGCCATATTTATTACAACGTTTCGGCCGTTGTACGCTCCAGCGTTCTTCAGGTGGTTGGAATGTCCGAATAATGTAAATAATATACATAATACCTCATCTCAGAAATATAGACAGATATGGTAAGTAGTACGTTTAGAATTATTTCTCTTATTTGAATTAGGCATATCTTTATAAGGTCCAATACTCTGTTCTTTCATGTATTAAAGATGTTTGTGCGTATAATTTCACTGTGTTTTTCAATATATCGACAGTGCTTTGAGACTAAAAGACACAAAAGGCAAACTAAATAAATCGAAAAGAACTAAAATATGTCATCATATTACACTATGCGGTTAAGTTTCTAGTTTTTCCTGACGTTTATTGTCATCTTTATTAGCAGAATAATATCTTGTTCTGGTCATTTTTTCGAAGTCGATGGCAACGTCAAAAATAAAATTCCCCACAATGTAAATCAATAAGGAAAAGAAGTCGGCAATTTGCGAATAGTACAAGTTGTTTGTTTTTTTTCTTGTCAGCCCGTTTTAATGGCCCTTTCAAAGCAGACATAACGAGGCTTAAAAGATTTTATGCCGATAGGAAGTCTGCGAAGTAAGATGCATTGGTCGTGGCTGACAATATTTGGATAAGAAAATATTTACAAGAAAAACTAAAAATATAAAGTGGTAATACAATGGACATATCAGGTAATAAAAAACTATTCACACTTTAAAATCCTCGGCAATTTTTTCTGTACCAACTCATCTGAATTTGATTACTAAGACTTCAGTACGAGGCCCAAGAGCCACTTAAAGTAGAATGTTACAGCAAGAGGTTCTATAAATATAAGACAAGGAAGTAATAGCACATTATGAGGATCTATGCGATAGATAGAGTTTCATCTTAAACTTGAAGAGGTTCACATTATAGTGAATGGGGAAGCACCCTATAGGAGTCTATTTCACAATATATTTTCTGAAGAATCTGTCGCAGTGGAATTTCCATCTTACCAATGAAATGCCAAAGTAATGGGAAAGATTAGACTTTGTGTACGTGTCGTGGCGTGTCCTGGTTGTGAAAGTCTGAACTATTTGAATTATGAATGTAGTTTGACTGAACATTTGCCATGGAAATACCCATAGAGTAGCGATAGTCTTCTGTCTTTGCGTCTGTAGATTTGAAAATAATGAAGTTCCCTAAGGCCGCGTAAACGGTTTTGAATTCTTGAAAGCTAGAAAGCTAGATTTGGCAGCGCCAGTCGATATTCGGCAGTAGTACAGTATATTTGGTCTGATCTGAGTCTTGTAAAATATATGTTAGGAAGAATTATTTACTTCCTGGAGAGGTACAAAGAACAGGCCCTTTTTACAAAATCTTTACATGTATATATATATATATATATATATATATATATATATATATATATATATATATATATATATATAATAAAAAGGCTTAAACACTAATATTCCATGGTCATAATTTGTTCCATTGCAATCGTAAATACGATCCAATTCATGAGACCTACAAATTCAAAAAGAAAACAGAAAAAAACAACTCCGAGAATAAAAAATAAAATTTAGTGACAGTGTATGTATGAGAGTGTGGGACGAATGCTAGAGTAAATGAAAGCTCTAGGGAGGTGTAACAGACGAGAGAAGGGCAGGAAGGTCTAAAGATGAAGGGGGGATTCAAATTTAACAGAGAGAAGTTTTAAAGAGGAGAGTCAAAGACGGTTTAAGTGAGAGAAATATGAATATTCTCGGATGTCTAATACATTAAAGATACACCGGAAAAGACTATACATTTTATGGTGACATACACACTACACACAATAGACGATATAATCTTATAGCTGAGAAAATGAGAGAGGAAGAAGAAAAGAGAAAGGGTGGGGGAGATGGTGTGGGGAAACTAAAACCGGGGGGGGGGGCATTTATAAAAGGCCGCTTTGTAATCAAGAAAATTTGACAAAAGCAATATCGACTACAGGTTACAAATCTAATATAAACATAACAATAACGATTATCTAATCCAGCAAGGACCTGTATTTCTATGTTCAAAAACATAACATAAATAAACAGGCGCTAGCCATCGCACTGCATGAAGGTGACCTTTAATATCACTTATAAATGAGATTTGACGCATGGCCAGATATATGGGGCACTCAGCTAGGATCGTGCTCGCTTATAAGCAATAATGATCGGCGAGATAGTCTTGTTAACATACCACAGTATGACGCCTATAATATTCACTAAACTAAGCATAATTTGGCAAAAGGCCACAAAAATAGGACATAGAGAAAATTTGCAACCTCTCTGTGTGCATCTCTCTCTCTCTCTCTCTCTCACTCTCTCTCTCTCTCTCTCTCTCTATCTCTCTCTCTCTCAAATTCACTTATGTATCTGTGAGAATTCGAAAATGATTTCTTGTTAGCAAAAAGTGACAGTAAAACCAAATCTTTAAATGAGACATTTTGGAACATTACTCAATCTGTACCCAGTCCCATCGCGGCCGGCAAGATAACGACATTTCAAATCTCAATTGTAGTATTTTAAATAAACAAAACTTTCTTACAAAATATATTTCGTTTAAATACAGCACGAGGCTTGCGCCCACATTACATTGGAACGCCGGTTCCCGTAAGATCATCGAAGTTAAGCAACATCGAGCATGGTCAGTACATAGATGGGTGACTTCTTGGCAATACAAGTGCTCTAAGCTTGTATGTGTGGGAGTTGTAATGGATAATGGCTCGGAATTTTCATTCGGAGAGCCGAATTTGAATTCCTGTTGGGATCATTATATTCACTGGCACATAAATAAACTTGGGAAATGTATGAACACACCTCTTCTCCACCCAGCTGTGTGTTAAATAGTAAAACTTATATCACTAAACGATTCTTACTTAGAAAAATATTCTTATAATTTAAAAATACTTTCTGGCTTTAAATAACCTGTGAAGAGATTGATAAACCGTAAAAAACGATTTAATCAAACAGATTAAATATAGAATGGGTCATTAGAATTACTTCAGTGGACCTTATATTTCGGTTTATATTCTTTTTCCTATTACCTCGCAACACATAGGTGCATTCCAAATGTATTTTAATTCTGCATCTATGTATGTTTGTATCTACACACATGCATATTTTAATCCAATGGAAAACCTAAAAATACGTCTATATTTTTATTTTTTTAATTTAAATAATTTTATTTATAACCGAGTAATTTATGAAAAGTTGATTAAAATCTTATAATTATCTGATTTTTAGGGTTCCAAAAAGTAAGAGATTTATTTACAGAGAAATTAAACGTACCATTCTCATTCCATTCCACTTGTATCTTAATTACGTTAATTCACCTTTTGTCGGCATTATTTCTTTTAAGCTAAATTCGCGATATCGTCACAAGTAATAAATTAAACATTTACTTTATCGCCAGTTCTATGCTTTCTATGTACAAATAAATTGGTTTGAAAAGGCTGATATTTGCATATTGTAGATATGAATAGAATGATATCGACATGTAAAGACTGCTATCAAATGTTTAAGACAGTAGGAGACACACATTGTACAGTTACCATCTGACAATATAAACAAAATATATTTCTGTAGCAGACATAGTGGACCAGAACCCGAGTCGAATGAATAGAAAGGATGAACAAGACTTGCCTTATTCTTGACGAGAGCTCGTCTTTGTCTGGCATAAGGACTTCAGTTTGAGAGGACGCAAGTACGTCGTTCCGTCAAAAGAGACCCTTCTTTTTTGCTCCACAAGAAATTTTTTTTTTTTTTAAGCGTATCACCCCAAGCAAGGCTGGAAGCCACTATCACGCAAGGGGTTAAAGAAGGGTTGGAGGAAGAGTAGATAGGAGTGGTAAAGGAGAGGATGTGGAGAAAGAGAAAGACAGTGGGTCGATCAAGGCAAGAGGGTTACAGAAGATTTGGAGCGAGAGCAGATAGGAATGAAAAATGAAAGGATGTGGAGAAGGGAAGTGGATAGATCAAGGCAACTGGAGATATCGATTGACGCTACACTTAAACCGTTGGAGATTGTATTTGTCAGGGAAACAGTAATAGGGAAGGGAGTTCCATAGGCGAGATGTGCGAGACATGAAGCTACTGGAGTAGAAGAGACGTCTGCATTTGACGGAATCGAGGATGTTTACATAGGCACAGATAGACTGGTATCGATACAAAAATAAAGTGAAAGAACTCTCGATAAGATATTAAAGTTCTTTCTCGGTAGATGTTGTGGTGGAATCCACCTAATCTGCATAGGTGACTACCAACTATATAAATAATGGTTGATACCGGAAGACGAGGAGAAGGTGGAATCACGAGATCCAACGGCCGTCTTGTTATTCCTTTTCTCTTTGTTGTAGACCGCAGACCGACTGCTTGTTTGCCCGAAATCTGTTTGACTGCTGACAGACTGCTCGTTTGCCCGAATTCTGTGTTGCATTATATTTGGTTAAGTTTGTTTTTTGTTATTTCATTTTGACTGTTTCAGGAAAAAAAAGAAAAAAAGAAAAAAAAAAAAAAAAAAAAGAAAAAAAAAGTCCTTTTGATTTTTGCTTCTCTCCATTTTTTTTTTACCCCCCCCCTCTTTTAATTTCTGTTATTTTTTCTTTTTATTTCAGTTTTCCAATTTTCCCCCTTTAATTTTTGTTTCCTTTTAATTTTCTTTTTACCCCCGGTAATTCTTTGTTTTTTATTTTTTACCCCTTTTTAATTTGCAGGCTTTCTCTTTTTATTCTAGTTTCCCGTTTTAATTTCCTTCCAACCTTTAATTTTTGTTTTTCATTTCCACGCTTTTTCTTTTTAGCCTCCGTTAAAATTTTCATTTTCCTTTAATTTCTGATTTTCGCGTTTATTAATTTTAATTTCTGTTTTCTTTCCTAACCTTACGTTTTTCCGTGTTTTTCGTTTTATAATTTGTTTGTACTAATTTCGTTTTGTAATCCTTGTATTGTATAATTTATTTGTTTATTTTTCCTTTGTTTATCGGTTCGACTCGCTTTTCTGTGGGTCGGCCATTTTGAATTTTTGTTTCTAGCTTTGGTTGTCGTCGAAAGTTACGTATTTTCTTTTGTTTATTCTTTTCGACTAGTGTCGGCCATTTGTTTTTTTGTTAATAGCTCCGGCTATTTGCCGAAGTTTATTATTGTCTTTGTTTACCTTGTTTTGAACCGTTTTCTTTGTATTATTTAATTTTCCTCCTTGTGTTTTTTATTTTCGCCTTTAGGTGATATTTGTTTAAGTTTTTTACGTGTTATTTTTGTTGTGTTTGTAATTGTTTAATTTAGCTGTTTATTTTTACTGGTTAGTCTCGCTTCTTAAAGTCGGCCATCTTTTATTTTTTTTTTAACTAGCTTCGGCTAGAGTTTAAATCTTATTAGTTTTTCTTATCTATCTTTTCTTTGAACTTTTTTGTCTAAATTCCCCCCCCCTTTTTTATTTTTTTTTGCGCCTTTTGGCGTTATTCGTTCCTTTTTGTTTCGCCTTTAGGCGAAATTTACTAAATATCCCTCCCCCTATTCCTCCACTCCCGACCCTCCCCCTTACTTCATTATGGAGAAGAAGGAAAAAAAAGCCCCTTCTTTCCTGATCACAAAGAAAAAAACTTCCACCCTGGCTACTATCAAAAAATCGGTTAGGAAGCATCTTTTTAACCCGAAAAAAGACCCCCCGGACAAAGATAATCCCAATGAATATCCTGCCCTGCCACGAACCCCTACTAATGAGGAGATTGTGGACGTCCTTAAGCAGGCGGCCAAAGCCAGGATAGCTAAGGAAATCCTGGAAAAGGAAAAAAACAATGAAAAGCCTAAAGTCAGTACCGAGGTCGGGGATTCGCCCTCTTGTTGGAAGTCCCCTCCGAATTGTATTATCGACATCGCGGAGTTCCTGGAGCGTGCCAAGAGTTACGCTCACCTCGTGGTGAAAGACGGGCTCTTGGAGGATCCAGTGGAACTGAAGAGAGTCGAAAAAAGAATAGTGTCTGTTTTTGTCGTCGACAAGCGTTCGCGCAAAATTTGTCGTTCGACTAAAGACACAGTGTTTAAAGCACTGGAGTCCCTGGGGTTCAAACCCCTAAGAATTGTCAAGGGCAAGGGTTTCTTCATGTGGGACGTGCTGCTGCCCACTGCAGAAGACTGCGTGAGAGCCACCCGGAGAGAATTAATCACCAAAGATCTCATCCTCCGAACAGAGTACGAGGGTCGGCGAAGGACCAGTGTGGCAGTGTACGAGGTCCCTCCTCAGGTTATCGGGGAACACCTCGCGGCTTTCCTGGCCCAATACGGGGAAATATTGGCCGCTTCCTGCGATAGCCTGACCGGGGGATGGAGCTTTGATATGATGCTCGATCGTAAGGCCTTCAGCTCCGTCCCCAACTGGATTGACGTCGGTGACCTGAAGCTGCCGGTCATCGTGACCGGTCGTAAACCAGCCTGCTGGAAGTGTGGAGTGACTGGTCATCTCTCCTCTTCCTGCCCAGAGAAGAAGGCCTCTGGAACTCAGGTCACAAAAGACCAAACTCCCCCTCTGACCGAGTCTGCAAAATCCGCCGCGCCTGTAATGGGCATGCCAGCTGCCGGGACCGGAGAGGTTGTTCCCCCGGTTGGGTCACCATCCAAGCCCCCATCCCCCGAAGAGCCCTCTTCCGCCGCTCCTGTGGCTAAGAAGGGGGAAGAAGGGGAATGGCAGGTAGTTGGCAGGGTCAGAGGGAAGCGTCAGCCAGCGGGTCCTCAGTCCCCTGAAGCCTCGGGGACTAAAGACACACACAGTCCCACTCCCTCTATCAACAGCAAAGGCGACGCCCCGACCTCCACTCTTTCAATTGAAGAGCAGAGGCTAAAATACGAGCCGAGCCACGAAAAAGCGGAGAAACTAAAAAAACTCAAAAAACATCTGGACGACCAAAAAAAAAACACAAAATCTCCTCCAAAAAAAAACATCCCCTTACAGTCACCTAAATTAATTTCCCCCATCAAATCTCCCCCGAAGAAGAAGGCCACCCTTTGTGTATCCTCCATCCCCATGCCTCCCACTTCAACCCCTCTCTCCAGAGTGAAGCCTTCTCCTGCTATGCCGTCCACCTCCCATGCCCAATCCCAAATCCCGCTCAGTAGAGATCCCAGTCCCTTTAGACAACCCTGCACTCCTTGCCACACTCCCAGTCCTTCTCCCACTAAAACCTCTCAGATGTTACCACCGGTCACCAAAAGGCCCCGAAGCCCCACTCAAGATCCCGGCGAAAAGAAAAAAAAACCAAAGGGCATTTTCAATCATGGATTGGACATTTGTAAGATCTCCCCTAGGCAGGCGGAAAAAGCTAGGGATTATGGGAACCGTATCCCTAATCTAAAGTTCCTCCTGTCCATCAAACAGTTCAGCGACAAAGACATCGACAACCCGTTGAACTTCCCAGATGCCCAGCGGGTTTTAACCGTGGTGGGCGTTGACACGGGAGCAAAACAGATTTGGGCCATGTTGGACGAGGCCATATCCTCGTTCAACATGAGCCCGCCCATTGCTATCATTCAGAGCGACAAGCTCCGGAAAATGAACTCTTTTTGCGCAGGGAGGGTCCCAATTTTTGTTCACCCCTCCCTCTATAGGGCTCTTAAACTCACTTTCCCGTGGGATATCGGCGGGATCTCCCAGGACGGTAACATCAACACTGAGATGGGCCATGGGTCTATGGGAGATGCTGTCGGTATCCTCACCCCGGCCATGTTCAAAACAGGTAAGCAACCCTAATCAGTTTTCACTATGGCTCTCTGGTTGGCTACTTTAAATGTCCGGGGCCTGAGGTCGGAGTCTCGCAGGGCGAGGCTCTCTCGCGACCTTCAGCGCCTCGGGGTTAATATCTGTTGTGTGCAAGAGACCCGGTTTTCTTCTCATGATCGTGAGGATGTGCTGTCTAAGGGGTTCGCCCTTTATTCAGCATGTTTTGATGGTCGTTCGAGGGGTGTCTCTTGGCTAGTGAGCAGGTCTTTAGACGCTGCATGTACTCTTGTTTTCGCAGATCCGGCGGGCAGGCTTTGTGTGCTGGACGTTACCATAAAAGGTAAGGCTTTACGTCTCATCGGCGTTTATGCGCCTAATACCCATGCTGAGCGACCTGGTCTGTTTCGGCAGATCGAGCCGTTTTTGACGACATCTCGTCGGGTAGTTTTAGCGGGCGATTGGAATGCCGTCCTTGAGCCCGATATAGATCGTATAGGGAAAAAACGGGGTACTAACAATCCTGATGTGAAACCATTTCGGGACTTTATCGGCGGGTTTGATCTCGTCGATAAGTACCGGAATGAGCATCCTCGGGAGGTAGCATGGACTTGGACTAATAGTGGCAACTCGGCTCCTGGGACGCTTGCGAGCTACCTCGACCGGGTCTTAGTTAAGAGAGTCGATGTAGGGCTCTTAGGGTGTCCAAGTTTCCATTACATAGTTTATTCGGATCATAGGCTTGTCCGGGTCCGGGTAAACTTAGATAAGCCTAAGGTTAGGTTGGCTGGTTACTGGAAATTCAACTGTTCACTGTTTGGTGAGCAGGGATTTCGGGACCAGCTGGTACTAATGATACAACGGGAATTGTCGGGAGCGGTTTTCGGGAACGCCTGGTGGGGTAAACTTAAATCCAAAATTAGAACGTTTGCTGCCGATTTTAGTCGTCGACTCAATCGAGATAGATTAGCGGCGCAAACTGCTTTAGAAGAAAAAGTTGATCGGGCCGTGAAATCCCGTGTTAGTGGGGAGGTAGCCTTAGCTAAGGCAGAGTTGGCCTCCTTGCTTATCAAGAAGGATCAAGCTCTGGTAGTTAGGGCTAGGTTAAAAAGAATGTCCTCTGAGGCGACGAATATGGCCGCTGAATTGCGTGCAGAGGAGAGTAGGAGTGCGTCTCGACGACATATCGCGTGCGTCACATTACCGGATAATCGGACCGTGACTACAAACGCGGGCATATGTGAGGTCTTTCGTGATTACTTTCAGGATCTTTTCACCAGGGAGCCCGGTCTGAGCTCTGCTCAGTTCGACTCCTATTTAGCCGACTTTCCCTGCCTCGAGGCAGCTGAAGCGGCTGGGTGCGAGGGTCCCATAACAGAGTCCGAGATCTGGGATGCGCTGAAGCAGGTTGGCCTGGATAAGTCTCCGGGACTCGATGGTCTTCCCTACGAAGTGTACTTGAGGCTGTCGCCCGTTTTTGTTCCTTTGCTGGAGCTGATTTTCAACCACTGGATGAAGCAGGGGTCTATACCCCAACGCTTCACCAGGGGTGTGATCAAGTTGCTGCGTAAGGACAAGAACGGTGGGGATGGGTTAGGGAACTTTCGCCCTTTAACAATGTTAAACACGGAGTTAAAGATTTTGGCGAAGATCTTAGCCAACCGTTTGCAGCTTGTCCTGTCTAGTCTGATTGGTCCCGAGCAGACTTGTGCTGTGAAGGGCAGGACTATTCAGGATAACCTGCATATGGTACGCTTGATCTTAGAACAAGTCGACGGTGAAGCCGCGCTGATCAATTTAGATCAGTCCAAGGCCTTTGATAGGGTTGACCATCGTTTTCTGGAGGCTGTCCTTTCGGCGGCCGGTTTCGGAGCCGACTTTCGCTCCTGGATCCGACTCTTGTATGCGACCCCCGGTGCGCTGGTGGAAGTGAATGGAGTAAGATCGAAGCCTTTCGTATTGTCTCGCTCTATTCGTCAGGGTTGTCCGCTCTCGCCTTTGCTGTACGTTCTTGCGTTGGAACCGTTCCTTCGCAAGTTAAAGGCGAATCCGGTCCTGCGTGGAATATCTCTGCCTGGGGCCACCACCTCAGCAAGGTATTCTGCCTATGCTGACGACGTTTCGGTTCTTGTGTCGAGCAGAACCGAGATTGACGAAGTCAGCAAAGTGGTCAGTGGTTATGAGATGGTGACAGGGGCCAAGATCAATCGCGATAAGTCTGTGGGCTTGCGATTGGGTGCGTGGAAGGGAGTTTCTCTTCCCGGACCTTTCCTCTGGACGGATGGGCCGATCAAGATACTCGGCGTCTGGTTCGGTCCGGATCTCCAGTTGGAAATGAATTGGTCGGAGGTACGAGGGAAGGCCGAGATCGCGGTTGGTCTGTGGTCTCGGAGGAGGCTTTCCCTGAAGGGAAGGGCGGAAGTATGTGTTTCTCACATATATCCTATTCTCGTGTACCGACTCTCTGTACTTCCACTTCCGTTTACCGCACTAAGTTTATTAGTAAGGCTCTTGTTCTCTTTCTTGTGGAGAGGCAAGGCCGCTATGGTATCTCGCAAGATCTGTTGCCTTCATACTGCTGAGGGCGGCCTGGGAATGCCAAGCATTGAGATTCGTCAACATATGCTTCGCATTGCATTCCTGGACCGATTGTGTCGCGAACCGGACGAGGTGGGAGCCTTCTGGAAGGAAGATGCCCGGAAAAATTTCCCGTCCCTGAGAAGTGTGCACTCGTGCGAGGGGGAGGCCCGCCGTAGACCCCGAGCCGAAAGCTCCTTCTATCACGAATGTCGTCGCGCTCTGAAATGCCTCTTACGGGCGTCGGAAGGCCTCTCCAACGTCCAGGCGTTGTCTCGTAGGGCATTGTATCAAGTGTTAGTTCGGGGGTCCGTTCAAGATGCTCTGATTAGCGAGCTCGGTCTTACGAAGCAGCAGGCTCGCTCAATATGGCCTTGGGCGACAGGGTTGAAATGCCTCACTAACGACGAGGCATCACTCACCTGGCAGGTGATTCGTGGAGCCCTCTGGGTCGGCAAAAGACTTTGTGCAGCGGGCTTGGAGAATTCTCCAAACTGCCGCCGCTGTGTTGGGGAAGTCGAGACCATTGGTCACGCCTTCTTTCAGTGCAGAGTGGTAGTGCCGTTGTGCAAGTTTGTTGAAGGTCTCATGGTTCGCGTCTTGCGGAGAAAGACCTTTGTCCTGGATGTCGTTTCTGTTTGCAGCAATGTGGTACCGCAGATGTCGAGGGCTGAGAATTATGTGTTCTGTTGCTTACTAGGCGTTATGAGAGTCGTGATTTGGACGACGCGTCAGAAGGAATTCTATGGTGGCGAGAAGTTTGTTTCTTCCGAACTGATCTTGTTCTTTAGGCATCTGCTTAAAGTCAAGATTAGGACGGAAAGGCGGCGACTCACATCATCTGAATTTGGCGAAAGGTGGGTGACTCTTGCGCGTTTGTGCCGTGTGAAAGGGGCTGACCTTGAGTGGCATTTTGATGCCGGTTAGGCATAGGATATTGTTTACCTGGGTTGAACTTGGGCAACCCATCCATGCTTAGGCTAGATTAGGTTTTTTTGGTGTTTTATTTTTTAGTTTCTTAGGATTATGTAAACTTAGCTAAGGTATGTTTGCTCATTGGCCCCTTTTTTTTTCTGTCCCCCTTTTCTTTTCCTTTAGTTTAACTCCCCGTCCCTCCCCTCTTTAGGTGCTCAGTGATTTCAGTTCTCTGGATGATGCGGGACGCCTTTCGTTTTTCGTGTGTGTGATCCTTTTCGTATGTTTGTGTGTGAATCAGTGCGTGTTTGTGTGAATGGTTGGGATGGATAAATGTGTATTTTATATTGTCAAAGTCCCGTGTCGATTTCGCCCAGTTAATTGATTTTACTGGCACATTTAGGATTTGTGGGGGGGGGGTTTAATTACTAACATGATTTTGTTTAGTTTTCTTGTACATATTTGTATTCATATTGTATATTTTCATTGGGGATTATTTTATTTAATTTTTATGCCCGCCCCCCCAACAGACTTTTATTGTACATATGGGGTTATTTAGGATTTTCATAGAGACAATGAGGTATTTTGGTGGTTGTAGAACGAATGGTATGTATGAATGTGGTGTTTTGGTGAAAGGAATATTGTTTTGTATGCTTGGGTCAGTGCGTGCGACTAGCTAAGTTTAATTTTAAGACAAGCGATGACCTTCCTTTCCCAATCCCCATTTTTGGCTTTGTGCCACATTTACCGTGTTTTGTATACGGTAATAAATATTATCACGAGATCCAACGGCCGTCTTGTTATTCCTTTTCTCTTTGTTGTAGACCGCAGACCGACTGCACGTTTGCCCGAAATCTGTTTGACTGCTGACAGACTGCTCGTTTGCCCGAATTCTGTGTTGCATTATATTTGGCTAAGTTTGTTTTTTATTATTTCCATTTGACTGTTTCAGGAAAAAAAAGAAAAAAAAGGAAAAAAAAAAAAAAAAAGAAAAAAAAAAGTCCTTTTGATTTTTGCTTCTCTCCATTTTTTTTTACCCCCCTCTTTTAATTTCTGTTATTTTTTCGTTTTATTTCAGTTTTCCAATTTTCCCCCTTTAATTTTTGTTTTCCTTTTAATTTTCTTTTTACCCCCGGTAATTCTTTGTTTTTTATTTTTTACCCCTTTTTAATTTGCAGGCCTTGTTCTTTTTATTCTAGTTTCCCGTTTTAATTTCCTTCCAACCTTTAATTTTTGTTTTTCGTTTCCACGCTTTTTCTTTTTAGCCTCCGTTAAAATTTTCATTTTCCTTTAATTTCTGATTTTCGCGTTTATTAATTTTAATTTCTGTTTTTTTTTTCCTAACCTAACGTTTTTCCGTGTTTTTCGTTTTATAATTTGTTTGTATTAATTTCGTTTTGAAATCCTTGTATTGTATAATTTATTTGTTTATTTTTCCTTTGTTTATCGGTTCGACTCGCTTTTCTGTGGGTCGGCCATTTTGAATTTTTGTTTCTAGCTTTGGTTGTCGTCGAAAGTTTCGTATTTTCTTTTGTTTATTCTTTTCGACTAGTGTCGGCCATTTTGTTTTTTTGTTAATAGCTCCGGCTATTTGCCGAAGTTTATTATTGTCTTTGTTTACCTTGTTTTGAACCGTTTTCTTTGTATTATTTAATTTTCCTCCTTGTGTTTTTTTTATTTTCGCCTTTAGGTGATATTTGTTTAAGTTTTTTACGTGTTATTTTTGTTGTGTTTGTAATTGTTTAATTTAGCTGTCTAGTCTCGCTTCTTAAAGTCGGCCATCTTTTTATTTTATTTTTAACTAGCTTCGGCTAGAGTTTATTCTTATTAGTTTTTCTTATCTATCTTTTGAACTTTTTGTCTAAATTTCCCCCCCCCCTTTTTATTTTTTTTGCGCCTTTTGGCGTTATTCGTTCTTTTTTGTTTCGCCTTTAGGCGAAATTTAGTAAATATCCCTCCCCCTATTCCTCCACTCCCGACCCTCCCCCTTACTTCATTATGGAGAAGAAGGGAAAAAAAGCCCCTTCTTTTCTGATCACAAAGAAAAAGACTTCGACCCTGGCTACCATCAAAAAATCGGTTAGGAAGCACCTTTTTAACCCGAAAAAAGACCCCCCAGACAAAGATAATCCCAATGAATATCCTGCCCTGCCACGAACCCCTACTAATGAGGAGATTGTGGACGTCCTGAAGAAGGCGGCCAAAGCCAGGATAGCTAATGAAATCCTGGAAAAGGAAAAAAGTCAAGAAAAGCCGAAAGTTAGTACCGAGGTCGGGGATTCGCCTTCTTGTTGGAAGTCCCCTCCGAATTGTATTATCGACATCGCGGAGTTCCTGGAGCGTGCCAAGAGTTACGCTCACCTCGTGGTGAAAGACGGGCTCTTGGAGGATCCAGTGGAACTGAAGAGAGTCGAAAAAAGAATAGTGTCTGTTTTTGTCGTCGACAAGCGTTCGCGCAAAATTTGTCGTTCGACTAAAGACACAGTGTTTAAAGCACTGGAGTCCCTGGGGTTCAAACCCCTAAGAATTGTCAAAGGCAAGGGTTTCTTCATGTGGGACGTGCTGCTGCCCACTGCAGAAGACTGCGTGAGAGCCACCCGGAGGGAGTTGATCACCAAGGATCTCATCCTCCGAACGGAGTACGAGGGTCGGCGAAGGACCAGGGTGGCAGTGTACGAGGTCCCTCCTCAGGTTATCGGGGAACACCTCGCGGCTTTCCTGGCCCAATACGGGGAAATATTGGCCGCTTCCTGCGATAGCCTGACCGGGGGATGGAGCTTTGATATGATGCTCGATCGAAAGGCCTTCAGCTCCGTCCCCAACTGGATTGACGTCGGTGACCTGAAGCTGCCGGTCATCGTGACCGGTCGTAAACCAGCCTGCTGGAAGTGTGGAGTGACTGGTCATCTCTCCTCTTCCTGCCCAGAGAAGAAGGCCTCTGGAACTCAGGTCACAAAAGACCAAACTCCCCCTCTGACCGAGTCTGCAAAATCCGCCGCGCCTGTAATGGGCATGCCAGCTGCCGGGACCGGAGAGGTTGTTCCCCCGGTTGGGTCACCATCCAAGCCCCCATCCCCCGAAGAGCCCTCTTCCGCCGCTCCTGTGGCTAAGAAGGGGGAAGAAGGGGAATGGCAGGTAGTTGGCAGGGTCAGAGGGAAGCGTCAGCCAGCGGGTCCTCAGTCCCCTGAAGCCTCGGGGACTAAAGACACACACAGTCCCACTCCCTCTATCAACAGCAAGGGCGACGCCCCGACCTCCACTCTTTCAATTGAAGAGCAAAAGTTGAAATATGAGCCAAGCCACGAAAAAGCGGAGAAACTGAAAAAACTCAAAAAACAACTGGATGACCAAAAAAAAACAACAATATCTCCGAAAAAAACCATCCCCTTACAGTCACCTAAATTAATTTCCCCCATCAAATCTCCCCCCAAGAAGAAGGCCACCCTTTGTATATCCTCCATCCCCATGCCTCCCACTTCAACCCCTCTCTCCAGAGTGAAGCCTTCTCCTGCTATGCCGTCCACCTCCCATGCCCAATCCCAAATCCCGCTCAGTAGAGATCCCAGTCCCTTCAGACAACCCTGCACTCCTTGCCACACTCCCAGTCCTTCTCCCACTAAAACCTCTCAGATGTTACCACCGGTCACCAAAAGGCCCCGAAGCCCCACTCAAGATCCCGGCGAAAAGAAAAAAAAACCAAAGGGCATTTTCAATCATGGATTGGACATTTGTAAGATCTCCCCTAGGCAGGCGGAAAAAGCTAGGGATTATGGGAACCGTATCCCTAATCTAAAGTTCCTCCTGTCCATCAAACAGTTCAGCGACAAAGACATCGACAACCCGTTGAACTTCCCAGATGCCCAGCGGGTTTTAACCGTGGTGGGAGTGGACACGGGAGCAAAACAGATTTGGGCCATGTTGGACGAGGCCATATCCTCGTTCAACATGAGCCCGCCCATTGCTATCATCCAGAGCGACAAGCTCCGAAAAATGAACTCATTTTGCGCGGGGAGGGTCCCAATTTTTGTTCACCCCTCCCTCTATAGGGCTCTTAAACTTACTTTCCCGTGGGATATCGGCGGGATCTCCCAGGACGGTAACATCAACACTGAGATGGGCCATGGGTCTATGGGAGATGCGGTCGGTATCCTCACCCCGGCCATGTTCAAAACAGGTAAGCAACCCTAATCAGTTTTCACTATGGCTCTCTGGTTGGCTACTTTAAATGTCCGGGGCCTGAGGTCGGAGTCTCGCAGGGCGAGGCTCTCTCGCGACCTTCAGCGCCTCGGGGTTAATATCTGTTGTGTGCAAGAGACCCGGTTTTCTTCTCATGATCGTGAGGATGTGCTGTCTAAGGGGTTCGCCCTTTATTCAGCATGTTTTGATGGTCGTTCGAGGGGTGTCTCTTGGCTAGTGAGCAGGTCTTTAGACGCTGCATGTACTCTTGTTTTCGCAGATCCGGCGGGCAGGCTTTGTGTGCTGGACGTTACCATAAAAGGTAAGGCTTTACGTCTCATCGGCGTTTATGCGCCTAATACCCATGCTGAGCGACCTGGTCTGTTTCGGCAGATCGAGCCGTTTTTGACGACATCTCGTCGGGTAGTTTTAGCGGGCGATTGGAATGCCGTCCTTGAGCCCGATATAGATCGTATAGGGAAAAAACGGGGTACTAACAATCCTGATGTGAAACCATTTCGGGACTTTATCGGCGGGTTTGATCTCGTCGATAAGTACCGGAATGAGCATCCTCGGGAGGTAGCATGGACTTGGACTAATAGTGGCAACTCGGCTCCTGGGACGCTTGCGAGCTACCTCGACCGGGTCTTAGTTAAGAGAGTCGATGTAGGGCTCTTAGGGTGTCCAAGTTTCCATTACATAGTTTATTCGGATCATAGGCTTGTCCGGGTCCGGGTAAACTTAGATAAGCCTAAGGTTAGGTTGGCTGGTTACTGGAAATTCAACTGTTCACTTTTTGGTGAGCAGGGATTTCGGGACCAGCTGGTACTAATGATACAACGGGAATTGTCGGGAGCGGTTTTCGGGAACGCCTGGTGGGGTAAACTAAAATCCAAAATTAGAACGTTTGCTGCCGATTTTAGTCGTCGACTCAATCGAGATAGATTAGCGGCGCAAACTGCTTTAGAAGAAAAAGTTGATCGGGCCGTGAAATCCCGTGTTAGTGGGGATGTAGCCTTAGCTAAGGCAGAGTTGGCCTCCTTGCTTATCAAGAAGGATCAAGCTCTGGTAGTTAGGGCTAGGTTAAAAAGAATGTCCTCTGAGGCGACGAATATGGCCGCTGAATTGCGTGCAGAAGAGAGGAGTGCGTCTCGACGACATATCGCGTGCGTCACATTACCGGATAATCGGACCGTGACTACAAACGCGGGCATATGTGAGGTCTTTCGAGATTACTTTCAGGATCTTTTCACCAGGGAGCCCGGTCTGAGCTCTGCTCAGTTCGACTCCTATTTAGCCGACTTTCCCTGCCTCGAGGCAGCTGAAGCGGCTGGGTGCGAGGGTCCCATAACAGAGTCTGAGATCTGGGATGCGCTGAAGCAGGTTGGCCTGGATAAGTCTCCGGGACTCGATGGTCTTCCCTACGAAGTGTACTTGAGGCTGTCGCCCGTTTTTGTTCCTTTGCTGGAGCTGATTTTCAACCACTGGATGAAGCAGGGGTCTATACCCCAACGCTTCACCAGGGGTGTGATCAAGTTGCTGCGTAAGGACAAGAACGGTGGGGATGGGTTAGGGAACTTTCGCCCTTTAACAATGTTAAACACGGAGTTAAAGATTTTGGCGAAGATCTTAGCCAACCGTTTGCAGCTTGTCCTGTCTAGTCTGATTGGTCCCGAGCAGACTTGTGCTGTGAAGGGCAGGACTATTCAGGATAACCTGCATATGGTACGCTTGATCTTAGAACAAGTCGACGGTGAAGCCGCGCTGATCAATTTAGATCAGTCCAAGGCCTTCGATAGGGTTGACCATCGTTTTCTGGAGGCTGTCCTTTCGGCGGCCGGTTTCGGAGCCGACTTTCGCTCCTGGATCCGACTCTTGTATGCGACCCCCGGTGCGCTGGTGGAAGTGAATGGAGTAAGATCGAAGCCTTTCGTATTGTCTCGCTCTATTCGTCAGGGTTGTCCGCTCTCGCCTTTGCTGTACGTTCTTGCGTTGGAACCGTTCCTTCGCAAGTTAAAGGCGAATCCGGTCCTGCGTGGAATATCTCTGCCTGGGGCCACCACCTCAGCAAGGTATTCTGCCTATGCTGACGACGTTTCGGTTCTTGTGTCGAGCAGAGCCGAGATTGACGAAGTCAGCAAAGTGGTCAGTGGTTATGAGATGGTGACAGGGGCCAAGATCAATCGCGATAAGTCTGTGGGCTTGCGATTGGGTGCGTGGAAGGGAGTTTCTCTTCCCGGACCTTTCCTCTGGACGGATGGGCCGATCAAGATACTCGGCGTCTGGTTCGGTCCGGATCTCCAGTTGGAAATGAATTGGTCGGAGGTACGAGGGAAGGCCGAGATCGCGGTTGGTCTGTGGTCTCGGAGGAGGCTTTCCCTGAAGGGAAGGGCGGAAGTATGTGTTTCTCACATATATCCTATTCTCGTGTACCGACTCTCTGTACTTCCACTTCCGTTTACCGCACTAAGTTTATTAGTAAGGCTCTTGTTCTCTTTCTTGTGGAGAGGCAAGGCCGCTATGGTATCTCGCAAGATCTGTTGCCTTCATACCGCTGAGGGCGGCCTGGGAATGCCAAGCATTGAGATTCGTCAACATATGCTTCGCATTGCATTCCTGGACCGATTGTGTCGCGAACCGGACGAGGTGGGAGCCTTCTGGAAGGAAGATGCCCGGAAAAATTTCCCGTCCCTGAGAAGTGTGCACTCGTGCGAGGGGGAGGCCCGCCGTAGACCCCGAGCCGAAAGCTCCTTCTATCACGAATGTCGTCGCGCTCTGAAATGCCTCTTACGGGCGTCGGAAGGCCTCTCCAACGTCCAGGCGTTGTCTCGTAGGGCATTGTATCAAGTGTTAGTTCGGGGGTCCGTTCAAGATGCTCTGATTAGCGAGCTCGGTCTTACGAAGCAGCAGGCTCGCTCAATATGGCCTTGGGCGACAGGGTTGAAATGCCTCACTAACGACGAGGCATCACTCACCTGGCAGGTGATTCGTGGAGCCCTCTGGGTCGGCAAAAGACTTTGTGCAGCGGGCTTGGAGAATTCTCCAAACTGCCGCCGCTGTGTTGGGGAAGTCGAGACCATTGGTCACGCCTTCTTTCAGTGCAGAGTGGTAGTGCCGTTGTGCAAGTTTGTTGAAGGTCTCATGGTTCGCGTCTTGCGGAGAAAGACCTTTGTCCTGGATGTCGTTTCTGTTTGCAGCAATGTGGTACCGCAGATGTCGAGGGCTGAGAATTATGTGTTCTGTTGCTTACTAGGCGTTATGAGAGTCGTGATTTGGACGACGCGTCAGAAGGAATTCTATGGTGGCGAGAAGTTTGTTTCTTCCGAACTGATCTTGTTCTTTAGGCATCTGCTTAAAGTCAAGATTAGGACGGAAAGGCGGCGACTCACATCATCTGAATTTGGCGAAAGGTGGGTGACTCTTGCGCGTTTGTGCCGTGTGAAAGGGGCTGACCTTGAGTGGCATTTTGATGCCGGTTAGGCATAGGATATTGTTTACCTGGGTTGAACTTGGGCAACCCATCCATGCTTAGGCTAGATTAGGTTTTTTTGGTGTTTTATTTTTTAGTTTCTTACGATTATGTAAACTTAGCTAAGGTATGTTTGCTCATTGGCCCCTTTTTTTTCTGTCCCCCTTTTCTTTTCCTTTAGTTTAACTCCCCGTCCCTCCCCTCTTTAGGTGCCCAGTGATTTCAGTTCTCTGGATGATGCGGGACGCCTTTCGTTTTTCGTGTGTGTGATCCTTTTCGTATGTTTGTGTGTGAATCAGTGCGTGTTTGTGTGAATGGTTGGGATGGATAAATGTGTATTTTATATTGTCAAAGTCCCGTGTCGATTTCGCCCAGTTAATTGATTTTACTGGCACATTTAGGATTTGTGGGGGGTTTTTTAATTACTAACATGATTTTGTTTAGTTTTCTTGTACATATTTGTATTCATATTGTATATTTTCATTGGGGATTATTTTATTTAATTTTTATGCCCGCCCCCCCCAACAGACTTTTATTGTACATATGGGGTTATTTAGGATTTTCATAGAGACAATGAGGTATTTTGGTGGTTGTAGAACGAATGGTATGTATGAATGTGGTGTTTTGGTGAAAGGAATATTGTTTTGTATGCTTGGGTCAGTGCGTGCGACTAGCTAAGTTTAATTTTAAGACAAGCGATGACCTTCCTTTCCCAATCCCCATTTTTGGCTTTGTGCCACATTTACCGTGTTTTGTATACGGTAATAAATATTATCACGAGATCCAACGGCCGTCTTGTTATTCCTTTTCTCTTTGTTGTAGACCGCAGACCGACTGCACGTTTGCCCGAAATCTGTTTGACTGCTGACAGACTGCTCGTTTGCCCGAATTCTGTGTTGCATTATATTTGGCTAAGTTTGTTTTTTATTATTTCCATTTGACTGTTTCAGGAAAAAAAAGAAAAAAAAGGAAAAAAAAAAAAAAAAAGAAAAAAAAAAGTCCTTTTGATTTTTGCTTCTCTCCATTTTTTTTTACCCCCCTCTTTTAATTTCTGTTATTTTTTCGTTTTATTTCAGTTTTCCAATTTTCCCCCTTTAATTTTTGTTTTCCTTTTAATTTTCTTTTTACCCCCGGTAATTCTTTGTTTTTTATTTTTTACCCCTTTTTAATTTGCAGGCCTTGTTCTTTTTATTCTAGTTTCCCGTTTTAATTTCCTTCCAACCTTTAATTTTTGTTTTTCGTTTCCACGCTTTTTCTTTTTAGCCTCCGTTAAAATTTTCATTTTCCTTTAATTTCTGATTTTCGCGTTTATTAATTTTAATTTCTGTTTTTTTTTTCCTAACCTAACGTTTTTCCGTGTTTTTCGTTTTATAATTTGTTTGTATTAATTTCGTTTTGAAATCCTTGTATTGTATAATTTATTTGTTTATTTTTCCTTTGTTTATCGGTTCGACTCGCTTTTCTGTGGGTCGGCCATTTTGAATTTTTGTTTCTAGCTTTGGTTGTCGTCGAAAGTTTCGTATTTTCTTTTGTTTATTCTTTTCGACTAGTGTCGGCCATTTTGTTTTTTTGTTAATAGCTCCGGCTATTTGCCGAAGTTTATTATTGTCTTTGTTTACCTTGTTTTGAACCGTTTTCTTTGTATTATTTAATTTTCCTCCTTGTGTTTTTTTTATTTTCGCCTTTAGGTGATATTTGTTTAAGTTTTTTACGTGTTATTTTTGTTGTGTTTGTAATTGTTTAATTTAGCTGTCTAGTCTCGCTTCTTAAAGTCGGCCATCTTTTTATTTTATTTTTAACTAGCTTCGGCTAGAGTTTATTCTTATTAGTTTTTCTTATCTATCTTTTCTTTGAACTTTTTGTCTAAATTTCCCCCCCCCCTTTTTATTTTTTTTGCGCCTTTTGGCGTTATTCGTTCTTTTTTGTTTCGCCTTTAGGCGAAATTTAGTAAATATCCCTCCCCCTATTCCTCCACTCCCGACCCTCCCCCTTACTTCATTATGGAGAAGAAGGGAAAAAAAGCCCCTTCTTTTCTGATCACAAAGAAAAAGACTTCGACCCTGGCTACCATCAAAAAATCGGTTAGGAAGCACCTTTTTAACCCGAAAAAAGACCCCCCAGACAAAGATAATCCCAATGAATATCCTGCCCTGCCACGAACCCCTACTAATGAGGAGATTGTGGACGTCCTGAAGAAGGCGGCCAAAGCCAGGATAGCTAATGAAATCCTGGAAAAGGAAAAAAGTCAAGAAAAGACGAAAGTTAGTACCGAGGTCGGGGATTCGCCCTCTTGTTGGAAGTCCCCTCCGAATTGTATTATCGACATCGCGGAGTTCCTGGAGCGTGCCAAGAGTTACGCTCACCTCGTGGTGAAAGACGGGCTCTTGGAGGATCCAGTGGAACTGAAGAGAGTCGAAAAAAGAATAGTGTCTGTTTTTGTCGTCGACAAGCGTTCGCGCAAAATTTGTCGTTCGACTAAAGACACAGTGTTTAAAGCACTGGAGTCCCTGGGGTTCAAACCCCTAAGAATTGTCAAAGGCAAGGGTTTCTTCATGTGGGACGTGCTGCTGCCCACTGCAGAAG
Source organism: Acanthosepion esculentum (assembly GCA_964036315.1). Classification (NCBI taxonomy): domain Eukaryota; kingdom Metazoa; phylum Mollusca; class Cephalopoda; order Sepiida; family Sepiidae; genus Acanthosepion; species Acanthosepion esculentum. The sequence goes on from OZ038475.1 coordinate 50,579,783, forward strand.
ACTGCGTGAGAGCCACCCGGAGGGAGTTGATCACCAAGGATCTCATCCTCCGAACGGAGTACGAGGGTCGGCGAAGGACCAGGGTGGCAGTGTACGAGGTCCCTCCTCAGGTTATCGGGGAACACCTCGCGGCTTTCCTGGCCCAATACGGGGAAATATTGGCCGCTTCCTGCGATAGCCTGACCGGGGGATGGAGCTTTGATATGATGCTCGATCGAAAGGCCTTCAGCTCCGTCCCCAACTGGATTGACGTCGGTGACCTGAAGCTGCCGGTCATCGTGACCGGTCGTAAACCAGCCTGCTGGAAGTGTGGAGTGACTGGTCATCTCTCCTCTTCCTGCCCAGAGAAGAAGGCCTCTGGAACTCAGGTCACAAAAGACCAAACTCCCCCTCTGACCGAGTCTGCAAAATCCGCCGCGCCTGTAATGGGCATGCCAGCTGCCGGGACCGGAGAGGTTGTTCCCCCGGTTGGGTCACCATCCAAGCCCCCATCCCCCGAAGAGCCCTCTTCCGCCGCTCCTGTGGCTAAGAAGGGGGAAGAAGGGGAATGGCAGGTAGTTGGCAGGGTCAGAGGGAAGCGTCAGCCAGCGGGTCCTCAGTCCCCTGAAGCCTCGGGGACTAAAGACACACACAGTCCCACTCCCTCTATCAACAGCAAGGGCGACGCCCCGACCTCCACTCTTTCAATTGAAGAGCAAAAGTTGAAATATGAGCCAAGCCACGAAAAAGCGGAGAAACTGAAAAAACTCAAAAAACAACTGGATGACCAAAAAAAAACCACAAAATCTCCGAAAAAAACCATCCCCTTACAGTCACCTAAATTAATTTCCCCCATCAAATCTCCCCCCAAGAAGAAGGCCACCCTTTGTGTATCCTCCATCCCCATGCCTCCCACTTCAACCCCTCTCTCCAGAGTGAAGCCTTCTCCTGCTATGCCGTCCACCTCTCATGCCCAATCCCAAATCCCGCTCAGTAGAGATCCCAGTCCCTTTAGACAACCCTGCACTCCTTGCCACACTCCCAGTCCTTCTCCCACTAAAACCACTCAGATGTTACCACCGGTCACCAAAAGGCCCCGAAGCCCCACTCAAGATCCCGGCGAAAAGAAAAAAAAACCAAAGGGCATTTTCAATCATGGATTGGACATTTGTAAGATCTCCCCTAGGCAGGCGGAAAAAGCTAGGGATTATGGGAACCGTATCCCTAATCTAAAGTTCCTCCTGTCCATCAAACAGTTCAGCGACAAAGACATCGACAACCCGTTGAACTTCCCAGATGCCCAGCGGGTTTTAACCGTGGTGGGAGTGGACACGGGAGCAAAACAGATTTGGGCCATGTTGGACGAGGCCATATCCTCGTTCAACATGAGCCCGCCCATTGCTATCATCCAGAGCGACAAGCTCCGGAAAATGAACTCATTTTGCGCTGGGAGGGTCCCAATTTTTGTTCACCCCTCCCTCTATAGGGCTCTTAAACTTACTTTCCCGTGGGATATCGGCGGGATCTCCCAGGACGGTAACATCAACACTGAGATGGGCCATGGGTCTATGGGAGATGCGGTCGGTATCCTCACCCCGGCCATGTTCAAAACAGGTAAGCAACCCTAATCAGTTTTCACTATGGCTCTCTGGTTGGCTACTTTAAATGTCCGGGGCCTGAGGTCGGAGTCTCGCAGGGCGAGGCTCTCTCGCGACCTTCAGCGCCTCGGGGTTAATATCTGTTGTGTGCAAGAGACCCGGTTTTCTTCTCATGATCGTGAGGATGTGCTGTCTAAGGGGTTCGCCCTTTATTCAGCATGTTTTGATGGTCGTTCGAGGGGTGTCTCTTGGCTAGTGAGCAGGTCTTTAGACGCTGCATGTACTCTTGTTTTCGCAGATCCGGCGGGCAGGCTTTGTGTGCTGGACGTTACCATAAAAGGTAAGGCTTTACGTCTCATCGGCGTTTATGCGCCTAATACCCATGCTGAGCGACCTGGTCTGTTTCGGCAGATCGAGCCGTTTTTGACGACATCTCGTCGGGTAGTTTTAGCGGGCGATTGGAATGCCGTCCTTGAGCCCGATATAGATCGTATAGGGAAAAAACGGGGTACTAACAATCCTGATGTGAAACCATTTCGGGACTTTATCGGCGGGTTTGATCTCGTCGATAAGTACCGGAATGAGCATCCTCGGGAGGTAGCATGGACTTGGACTAATAGTGGCAACTCGGCTCCTGGGACGCTTGCGAGTTACCTCGACCGGGTCTTAGTTAAGAGAGTCGATGTAGGGCTCTTAGGGTGTCCAAGTTTCCATTACATAGTTTATTCGGATCATAGGCTTGTCCGGGTCCGGGTAAACTTAGATAAGCCTAAGGTTAGGTTGGCTGGTTACTGGAAATTCAACTGTTCACTTTTTGGTGAGCAGGGATTTCGGGACCAGCTGGTACTAATGATACAACGGGAATTGTCGGGAGCGGTTTTTGGGAACGCCTGGTGGGGTAAACTTAAATCCAAAATTAGAACGTTTGCTGCCGATTTTAGTCGTCGACTCAATCGAGATAGATTAGCGGCGCAAACTGCTTTAGAAGAAAAAGTTGATCGGGCCGTGAAATCCCGTGTTAGTGGGGATGTAGCCTTAGCTAAGGCAGAGTTGGCCTCCTTGCTTATCAAGAAGGATCAAGCTCTGGTAGTTAGGGCTAGGTTAAAAAGAATGTCCTCTGAGGCGACGAATATGGCCGCTGAATTGCGTGCAGAGGAGAGTAGGAGTGCGTCTCGACGACATATCGCGTGCGTCACATTAGCGGATAATCGGACCGTGACTACAAACGCGGGCATATGTGAGGTCTTTCGAGATTACTTTCAGGATCTTTTCACCAGGGAGCCCGGTCTGAGCTCTGCTCAGTTCGACTCCTATTTAGCCGACTTTCCCTGCCTCGAGGCAGCTGAAGCGGCTGGGTGCGAGGGTCCCATAACAGAGTCTGAGATCTGGGATGCGCTGAAGCAGGTTGGCCTGGATAAGTCTCCGGGACTCGATGGTCTTCCCTACGAAGTGTACTTGAGGCTGTCGCCCGTTTTTGTTCCTTTGCTGGAGCTGATTTTCAACCACTGGATGAAGCAGGGGTCTATACCCCAACGCTTCACCAGGGGTGTGATCAAGTTGCTGCGTAAGGACAAGAACGGTGGGGATGGGTTAGGGAACTTTCGCCCTTTAACAATGTTAAACACGGAGTTAAAGATTTTGGCGAAGATCTTAGCCAACCGCTTGCAGCTTGTCCTGTCTAGTCTGATTGGTCCCGAGCAGACTTGTGCTGTGAAGGGCAGGACTATTCAGGATAACCTGCATATGGTACGCTTGATCTTAGAACAAGTCGACGGTGAAGCCGCGCTGATCAATTTAGATCAGTCCAAGGCCTTCGATAGGGTTGACCATCGTTTTCTGGAGGCTGTCCTTTCGGCGGCCGGTTTCGGAGCCGACTTTCGCTCCTGGATCCGACTCTTGTATGCGACCCCCGGTGCGCTGGTGGAAGTGAATGGAGTAAGATCGAAGCCTTTCGTATTGTCTCGCTCTATTCGTCAGGGTTGTCCGCTCTCGCCTTTGCTGTACGTTCTTGCGTTGGAACCGTTCCTTCGCAAGTTAAAGGCGAATCCGGTCCTGCGTGGAATATCTCTGCCTGGGGCCACCACCTCAGCAAGGTATTCTGCCTATGCTGACGACGTTTCGGTTCTTGTGTCGAGCAGAGCCGAGATTGACGAAGTCAGCAAAGTGGTCAGTGGTTATGAGATGGTGACAGGGGCCAAGATCAATCGCGATAAGTCTGTGGGCTTGCGATTGGGTGCGTGGAAGGGAGTTTCTCTTCCCGGACCTTTCCTCTGGACGGATGGGCCGATCAAGATACTCGGCGTCTGGTTCGGTCCGGATCTCCAGTTGGAAATGAATTGGTCGGAGGTACGAGGGAAGGCCGAGATCGCGGTTGGTCTGTGGTCTCGGAGGAGGCTTTCCCTGAAGGGAAGGGCGGAAGTATGTGTTTCTCACATATATCCTATTCTCGTGTACCGACTCTCTGTACTTCCACTTCCGTTTACCGCACTAAGTTTATTAGTAAGGCTCTTGTTCTCTTTCTTGTGGAGAGGCAAGGCCGCTATGGTATCTCGCAAGATCTGTTGCCTTCATACCGCTGAGGGCGGCCTGGGAATGCCAAGCATTGAGATTCGTCAACATATGCTTCGCATTGCATTCCTGGACCGATTGTGTCGCGAACCGGACGAGGTGGGAGCCTTCTGGAAGGAAGATGCCCGGAAAAATTTCCCGTCCCTGAGAAGTGTGCACTCGTGCGAGGGGGAGGCCCGCCGTAGACCCCGAGCCGAAAGCTCCTTCTATCATGAATGTCGTCGCGCTCTGAAATGCCTCTTACGGGCGTCGGAAGGCCTCTCCAACGTCCAGGCGTTGTCTCGTAGGGCATTGTATCAAGTGTTAGTTCGGGGGTCCGTTCAAGATGCTCTGATTAGCGAGCTCGGTCTTACGAAGCAGCAGGCTCGCTCAATATGGCCTTGGGCGACAGGGTTGAAATGCCTCACTAACGACGAGGCATCACTCACCTGGCAGGTGATTCGTGGAGCCCTCTGGGTCGGCAAAAGACTTTGTGCAGCGGGCTTGGAGAATTCTCCAAACTGCCGCCGCTGTGTTGGGGAAGTCGAGACCATTGGTCACGCCTTCTTTCAGTGCAGAGTGGTAGTGCCGTTGTGCAAGTTTGTTGAAGGTCTCATGGTTCGCGTCTTGCGGAGAAAGACCTTTGTCCTGGATGTCGTTTCTGTTTGCAGCAATGTGGTACCGCAGATGTCGAGGGCTGAGAATTATGTGTTCTGTTGCTTACTAGGCGTTATGAGAGTCGTGATTTGGACGACGCGTCAGAAGGAATTCTATGGTGGCGAGAAGTTTGCTTCTTCCGAACTGATCTTGTTCTTTAGGCATCTGCTTAAAGTCAAGATTAGGACGGAAAGGCGGCGACTCACATCATCTGAATTTGGCGAAAGGTGGGTGACTCTTGCGCGTTTGTGCCGTGTGAAAGGGGCTGACCTTGAGTGGCATTTTGATGCCGGTTAGGCATAGGATATTGTTTACCTGGGTTGAACTTGGGCAACCCATCCATGCTTAGGCTAGATTAGGTTTTTTGGTGTTTTATTTTTTAGTTTCTTACGATTATGTAAACTTAGCTAAGGTATGTTTGCTCATTGGCCCCTTTTTTTTTCTGTCCCCCTTTTCTTTTCCTTTAGTTTAACTCCCCGTCCCTCCCCTCTTTAGGTGCTCAGTGATTTCAGTTCTCTGGATGATGCGGGACGCCTTTCGTTTTTCGTGTGTGTGATCCTTTTCGTATGTTTGTGTGTGAATCAGTGCGTGTTTGTGTGAATGGTTGGGATGGATAAATGTGTATTTTATATTGTCAAAGTCCCGTGTCGATTTCGCCCAGTTAATTGATTTTACTGGCACATTTAGGATTTGTGGGGGGGGGGTTTAATTACTAACATGATTTTGTTTAGTTTTCTTGTACATATTTGTATTCATATTGTATATTTTCATTGGGGATTATTTTATTTAATTTTTATGCCCGCGCCCCCAACAGACTTTATTGTACATATGGGGTTATTTAGGATTTTCATAGAGACAATGAGGTATTTTGGTGGTTGTAGAACGAATGGTATGTATGAATGTGGTGTTTTGGTGAAAGGAATATTGTTTTGTATGCTTGGGTCAGTGCGTGCGACTAGCTAAGTTTAATTTTAAGACAAGCGATGACCTTCCTTTCCCAATCCCCATTTTTGGCTTTGTGCCACATTTACCGTGTTTTGTATACGGTAATAAATATTATCACGAGATCCAACTAGAGACTCTGATCGACTGCGACTAGTTAACACATTCTCCAGGAACATCTTCCCAGAAATATACAGAAATACTATATGTACTTATTGTGTACACTTTCTTGTTATAATACATTCTTGTTCTAAGTACATTTTGTGTTGCATTATTATTCCATGCAATAGGCGAGATTCAACATTGAGTCAAGACTCAACAATGGCGACAAAGTAGAACGAACCATACGTCAAGTTTCAACAATGGCCACAAAGTAGAACGAACCATACGCCAAGTTTCAACAAAGGCAAAGAAGTAGAACGAACCATAAGCAAAGAAGAAAGAATTAATAGTGAGCGTTTTCAACAATTGGGACAAGTCATTGAAGAACCCAGGCTGAAAAAAAAAGCTATTAATTCAAAGTCCAACGTTAACGTAACGACGAAGGATTCTAAACTTCTGGATATGTAGAACTCGTTAAAAGACGACTAAGCATAAAGGAACGTTCACTCAGAAAAAGTGGAAAGGTGTCGTAAACGAATAACGGTAATTTTAAATTAAAAAATTCTCTACACCGAGACACCCGCTAAAAAAAAAAAAAAAAAAAAAATTGGCCGACTACAAACACATGCATGGATTAAAAGGAGCACAAATACACCGTGTCGACTTTGAAAAGTAACAAACTTTAAAAAATTATTTTTTTTAAATTATTTGTTCAATATAGTGACGAATTACCTCTGATAAGAACATCAGACGTTGTCATTGAAATACGCGAACAGAAGTCGAAAAAAAAAAAAAGTCCGACGCTCGCTGTTCACGAAAAAAAAAAATACCAAAGTTGATTAGCACGGGCGTGAATGTAAAAGCAAGACATAAAATTAAAAAGTCGTACGTTTGTTTCGATTTTTTGGTCAGCTTATATGATATTCGTGGATACACAAAGTAAAAGTATATTCCTTGTTGCATGAACACTATCAGCTGAAAAATGGAGGAACTATCCAAAGTCATACCTGAATTATTCAAATCCCAGCAGGAACAGTTTGCCTTATTAATAAGGGAACAACAGAGAGCACAGCATAAATATCAAGAGAAACTAGATGAAAGACAACAAAAACAACAAATAGCGCTGCAAGAATATCAGGAAAAACAAGATGAAAGACAACAGAAACAAGATGAAAGACTTTTGGAAATTCAAAAGTTAACACTGGAGAAATTAAACAACTTTCAGGCAAATGAGGGAAATTCTTCATATTCTAATAACACCATATTTAATTCGCTGGAAATTTTCAACTATGTGCCAGACGAAGAAAAAACGTTTGAAGCGTACTTTAAACGATATGAAGATATTTTCTACACAGACTGTGAAAACTGGTCGAATTCAAGAAAAGTCAGTCTATTACTAAGAAAGCTAGGTACAGCAGAACATAGCAAAATTGTAGATTTTATTCTACCGAGAAAAACAACTGAATTGGAATTCTCGGAAACAGGAAATTGCTAAAAGAGCTGTTTGGAGCAAATATGTCGCTTTGGCATAAGCGATGGTTATGCATGAATGTCTCTAAATCCGACGATCAGGATTACTTAACATATGCATCTATAGTGAATAGACATTGTGACAATTTCAGATTGGCAGAAATTACGGTTGAAGAATTCAAGTGTTTAATTTTTGCTCAAGGACTGGTATCCAGTAAGAGTGCCGAAATAAGACGTAGAGTTTTGTCTAAACTCGAATCTGAACAAGGCCTTACCCTGCAAAAGTTAGCAGAGGAGTGTCAACGGGCCGTAAAGTTAAAGAAAGAGTCGCAAAAAATCGAAAAAGCTGGTATTGCTTATATTAAAAAAATAAAAAAGAAGTCAAAGTACCCAGAGAAAAATTGGAGGAAAAATTCAGCGTACATTAATAATAGTCAAGAAAATAAAGAACGAAAATAAAAAAAGTCCCACCATATAATTGCAGACGTTGTAACGAAAGACATTGGGAGGTAAATTGCCCATATAGAAATAAGAAATGTTTCGTGTGCCAAAAGAAGGGTCACAAAGGATCTTGTTGTAAAACGAAAAAATGCAAGAACCGAATTAGACAAATTCGAATATCAAATCAGATAAAGATTTGAGGAAATATGTGACGACTGAAATATTCAAGAAGAATATCAAATTTCAACTCGATTCAGGGTCAGATTTAACAATAATGAACGATAAAACATGGAAAATTTAAAAAAGGCCTACAATAATGAAGTCAACGAAACTCGCTCGAACGGTAACTGGAAAGCAAATTAACTTCGAAGGCGAGGTTGTACTTCCAATGAAATTGAATGGGATCGTTAAAAAAATAAAATTTTTAATTCTGAGAAATGGAGAAAACTTGTTAGGTACAGATTTTATTGAAACATTCGAATTGTGGGATAAACCGTTAAGCTCTTTCTGCAGAAAAGTAGAAAGTATTACGCAAACAAGACAGGACATTAAAGGGGAATTAAAGAAAAAGTTTCCAGAAACCTTTACACCTGGTCTTGGAAGATGTAACAAATTTGAAGCTAAATTTGAATTAAAAGAAAAGACTATGCCTATATTCAAAAAGAAACGTAACGTGCCTTTCGCAAATGGTGAGAAAGTAGTAGTACCAAAAAAGTTGCAGAAAACAATCCTACGGGACTTTCATATGGGTCACCCGGGGATTAATAGAACAAAAAGCTTAATGCGAAGTTTTGTATATTGGAAAGGAATGGATGTGGATATCGAAAACATGGCTCATCGATGTAAAGGGTGTGCGTTAGCAGCTAAGGCACCACCTATAGTACACAAACCATGGCCCAAGACGGATCATCCGTGGGAAAGATGACACATTGATTTCGCTGGTCCAGTAGAAGATTATTACTTCTTAATAGTGGTAGATAGCTTTACAAAATGGCCGGAAGTACTACGCTGCAAAAAGCCTACGTCCAATACCACAACAACTTTTTTGCATGAACTATTTGCACGGTTCGGTATGCCAGAGTGTATTGTGAGTGACAATGGTACACAATTCACTTCTGACGAATTTAAGGAATTTTGTGAGTTATATCAAATTAACCACATAACGACGCCGCCGTATCATCCGAGATCCAATGGACTCGCAGAAAGATTTGTAGATACGTTAAAGCGCGCTCTGAAGAAAGCCGCAGGAGTTCCAACGGAAAAGGCGCTTCAGCAATTCCTACAAGTATACAGAATCACGCCTAACCAGAGAACACCATCAAACATGGCACCAGCTGAACTAATGTTCGCTAGGAAAGTTAAGTCAGTGTTTGACAAGCTTTTGCCAGGAAGAAATAGAATAAAGAACACTATGTATACAGCTAGAAAAAGATACACCCCCGGAGAGAAGGTCTTTTTCAAGTGCTATAGAAACAACATTGAGTTCTGGGTGCGAGGCATAGTGGATAAGAGAATCGGTGACCTGATTTACATAATAAAAGGGCCGAAGAATACTCATAAAAGGCACCAGAACCAACTCAAAAAATGCTACGTGCTAGAGCATGAAGAGAGTATACCGGATGAGGAGGAAGATCTCATTGATGTAATGTATGATACTTTTCAAGTAGAACCTCCGCAGAGTGCTCATGAACCGAGAAGATCCGGTAGGAAACGAAAGTTCACGGACCCATTGGACGTGAATCCAAAACGAAAAAGATATTGAAAAAAAAAAACAGATATATATATGAACTATGCAAAGGGGATCTACAAAGAAATAACCATCATCATCCCATATAGAAGCCAGCTTGAAATCCAAAAGGATTCCAAGGCTTGGGAGGGGGGTGTTGTGGTGGAATCCACCTAATCTGCATAGGTGACTACCAACTATATAAATAATGGTTGATACCGGAAGACGAGGAGAAGGTGGAATCACGAGATCCAACTAGAGACTCTGATCGACTGCGACTAGTCAACACATTCTCCAGGAACGTCTTCCCAGAAATATACAGAAATACTATATGTACTTATTGTGTACACTTTCTTGTTATAATACATTCTTGTTCTAAGTACATTTTGTGTTGCATTATTATTCCATGCAATAGGCGAGATTCAACATTGAGTCAAGACTCAACAGTAGATAAGGGAAAGAAAAGCTGATTATTGTTTTATTTTTATCCTTGATCTATCCACTATCCTTCTCCACATCCTGTCCTCTAACACTCCTACCTGCTCTCCCTCCAAATCTTCTGTAACCCCTTGCCTTGATCTATCCACTATCCTTCTCCACATCCTGTCCTCTAACACTCCTACCTGCTCTCGCTCCAAATCTTCTGTAACCCCTTGCCGTGATCTATCCACTATCCTTCTCCACATCCTGTCCTCTAACACTCCTACCTGCTCTCCCTCCAAATCTTCTGTAACCCCTTGCCTTGATCTATCCACTATCCTTCTCCACATCCTGTCCTCTAACACTCCTACCTGCTCTCCCTCCAAATCTTCTGTAACCCCTTGCCTTGATCTATCCACTATCCTTCTCCACATCCTGTCCTCTAACACTCCTACCTGCTCTCGCTCCAAATCTTCTGTAACCCCTTGCCGTGATCTATCCACTATCCTTCTCCACATCCTGTCCTCTAACACTCCTACCTGCTCTCCCTCCAAATCTTCTGTAACCCCTTGCCTTGATCTATCCACTATCCTTCTCCACATCCTTTCCTCTAACTCTCCTAAATGCTCTCGCTCCAAATCTTCTGTAACCCCTTGCGTGCTAGTGGCTTCCAGCCTTGCTTGGGGTGAAAAGCTTTAAAAAAATTTTTCAGCGCTATACACACATGTAAGCAAATAGACAGAATGATGGTGATTAAGCGTTCTTCGTGTCCTTTCTTTCTTTCTTGTCTCCAACATGATGTTTTTATTGCTCAAGCAGAATAGTGTATCCAGATTGATTTGAAGGGAAATATACTACTTCAATGCTTTATTTCAAACTCGGTTAAATTGTGTGTGCGTTTCTGTGGCACAATCCTATGTAAGTCAGTCACGAGCAACACAGACACACACGTATACATAAAACGCGTGCATGCAAAGTGAGACGGAGACAAAGCTTGACGAAGAAAGAGAAAAAGCTGTTCTTACATAATATAGATTGCGTACACTAAGCTTTTAAGCATTTGCATGTACGGCAATTTGAGTCCGAATGTTAGAAGCATTTTCACATTTATTTCATTTTAAAATCCATGACACGTTTTTGCTCATTATTTTTAGTTTTATGAAATCTAGCATCATTAAAATATGATAGTTATTAAACTTGCATCACGCATTGTATTTGGTTTGAATTCAGCTCATCTACTGGCTACATGACAGATATATTATTTTACAACTTATAATCGTTTTATCACGGTCCATGCATTGGAAAATGGAGTAATTCTACCATGCATGTTTTGGAGCCGCCCAGTCTTTCCTTTCCAGTCTTGATAGAATCCAAAAGTGTCTCTGCATCCTTGTAGCTGACAAATTATATTCATGACCCTACAACCCCATTCTCACAGACGAGATGTCGCATGAGTCTCGCTATTTCCATGGAGGATTGCTCAGATTAACTACACTATTTAGTTCCACGGCTAAGACCCGCCCTACCACGCACATTATAGCGAACCACCCTAATTGCCTTCGTATTCCCTTGGTGCGATGTAAGTTACACTTAAGAAGCTTCTTCCCACGAATCACTGCCTTGTATAACCAACTCCCAAGAGGCTACAATTTTAGCCTAGTCAAGTCTAGGGTTAATCGTTAGCTTCCACACATATTCGCATAAGATGTAACCCTTACGCTGTGGCTCGCTTGCATTCTTAATGGTGAGAGAAATTTCGTAGAAAATTTGTGTCCACCGACAGGAAACGAACCTTTGCCCTACACGCACCCGTCACTTGATCCGACGTGTTATACTACTCAGCTACAGAGGAAGCGTCTGGTTAGCAAAGTCCAAATTACTGTTTTTAAACAACAAATTTCGCACGATCTTTCTCGAACGATCCTCTCTGCTCGAAGCGTATCTTAACATAAACAAATGACAGCATATATTATGAAATGTGCTAAGTCCGATAATTATTTTAATATATTTTCTGTTTATACGTTTTTTTTATACATACAGTTTATTTAAGTAAATGCTCTGTTTACAATAAAATGTAATTAATACTGCTTGTTACAAACAGTGCAATTACGTAATTAATTGTATCTATAGAAATGACGTGTAAACAGAAAATATATTAAAATAATTGTCGGATTTAGTCCATTTCATAATATATGTTGTCATATATATATATATATATATATATAAACAGTATTAACGACATTTACCGGCCTGAATGTCAGAGAAATTTTCATAGAAAATATGCGTCCTCCGACAGGAATCGAACCTGTATCCTATACGGAACCGTCATATAGCCTGACATTCTTTTATCGAGAAACAAATGAAGTCATACATTATGTTTGCATTTGGATGCGCATCGTGCAGATATGAATGTAAGAGAAAATCATGGAGAACTGTATTTAAAAAAAGTAAAATCGACCTTGCTAACCGAAACGCTCCTCTGTGGCTCAATCGGTAAAAGCACGTCAGGCTAATTGACGGTTCCGTATAGGGTACAGGTTCGATACCTGTCGGAGGACGCATATTTTCTATGAAAATTTCTGACATTCAGGCCGGTAAATGTCGTTAATACTGTTTATTATAAACAGAGTATATACTTAAATATTTGTATCTATAAAAAGAACGTATAAACATAAAAAAAGTCTTAAAATAATTACATCCATTACATAATATGTGTGTGTATATATATATATATATATATATATATATGAGTGAACATTGAAGTCAATCAATTCTTTACGTATATATATATTATATATTTTTAGTGGATATCTGTATTTGATTTGATGGTCCGTTTGTTTTACTTTAAAACTATATTTGTTTTGTATACCGAGGGCACATTTTTCAATAAGTTTTGTGGAGTTTGAAGGATGGGCTGATAGACGAAATAAACATTATTTAAAATCAGAAAAATGGATCGTCTACTCAAATAGAGGTAGCATTTGAAGTAATAAATATATGTCAAATTGAAAATAATATATATATATATATATATATATATATATATATATAATATATTCTGCATTTCATTATGCACGGCTAGTTTTGCTATATTCTTAATTTATTCCCAAACGATCATGGATTTTACTACTGCACAATTGGTTCAGCCATTGAGAGAAATAATTGACCAGAGTTTAAATTGATTCACCTTGGCTCGGACTGGAGCCAATCGCATAACCAACATGGCTAGTTTGAGAATCAATAACTTCACCGGATGGACCATAACATTCATTCTTCTTTTCTTCTGCAATAGACTACTATCCAAACTTCACTTATACGGTAATATTATTCTTTTTCCCCGGGTTTGCTCTTCGTGACAGACTAATTGACATTAGGACCCGTCCAAAGCGCCGTGTCAAACTCGAAATTAAATCTTTCGATTAACCGTTACACGATGTTGCCAAATTCTGGTTCATCATGGCGCGCGCCTCGGTTTCGCCTTGTCAGTATTAACGATAGAAGGGCGAGCTGACAACCATCATTAGGGCCGAAGCCTGGACGCTGATTAGCCGGCTTTCCGTCTCAAACCAATGGTTCGAATCGAAACCACGACACGTCTCTGCCAGATAGTAGCTGTGATTCGATTACGTATCAACATTGTCCCTCGTCCAATTCCGTCTTACGTATAATTACAAAATCGCGGACCAACTCTTCTTGTTATTTGCTATTAAATTCTCTTTTCTTTCAGAAAGTCTCCACTTCCCCCTTTTTTTCTTGTCTTTCTCCTTCAATTTTCCACATGTTTGTAAAATTCTTGTTCTCTGTTCCTTCTTCTTTCCTATTATCGACTTTTTTCATATTTCTTTTCTTCCTTCTCTTTTTCTTTATTATTATTTAAAATATATATATTTTACCTACGTTTGTTCTTTAATCACATGCGGGGTCTTATCATTATTATTGTTATTATCATTGTTATTATCTTCATCATTCATTCATTCATTTAATCATTTATTCTGTTCGACGGTTCATTTCATAAGATGTCTGATTATTTATTTCTCTTCGGAATTTTCTTCGTATTCTTCTGAGTCTTCTTTTTCTCGTTAATTAGGAAAAGAAATAACATCGGAAGCATTTTTGTATTTTATTTTCTCTGCTACTTCTTTCTGGTGCTTAAGTTTGCTCTATCTCCATTCTCAAGCTTCTATCCTCCCGCCTTTCTGCTTCTTCTTCTTCTTTTTCTTCTTCTTTAATTTTTCTTCCTCTTCGGATTCTTCTTCTTTGGATTCTCCTTCTTCTGTTTCTTTTTCGGATACATCATCAGATTTTTTTCTTCTTACTCTTCGGATTATTTTTCTCCTGTTTCTTCTTAGGATGCCTCTTCAGATTTTTTTTCCTAATCAAATTCTTCTTTTTAAGATTTTTCTTCGGATTCTTCTTCTGCTTCTTCATAGTATAATTCTTCAATTTTTTTTCTTCTTGATCATATTCTTTTTCTTAAGATTCTTCTTCGGATTCTCCTTCTTTGATTTCTTCTTTCTATTTGCGTCTTCGTTTTCAAATTATTATTATTTAATTTTTCTTTTCTTATTCTGATACTTCTTCTGATTTTTTTCAGGATCTTCGGATTCTTCGAATTCTTCTTCGGACGCTTCTGATTCTTCCAATTCTCATCAGAAATAAAGGTAAGAAATAAAATGAGATTCTTTTCTTTCTTCTCTTGTCTTCTACTTCTTTCTTTTTCTCAACTTCCCTTTCTCATGTCCTTACTTTCCCTGTCTTTCTTTTCCGACGTCTTTTTCCCCCTTTTGTTCCAACTGTCCGTCATTGCCTTCATACACTTCTCGATTATTTGTTTGCTTTCTCTTTATCAGCTCCATTTACGCATGCGTGTTACATTCTAATGAGTAAGTACAGTCAGTGAGATACTTGAAAATGAAAACTGTCAGTTAGAACAAAATGCACGCGCATGAAGACGAATGCCATTGTACACTTTCTTGCATTAATGAGAGACAAGGACAAGGACACGCACACGTGTGTTTATGTATACTTGAACTACATGTGTACATAAGTACTTAATGAATTTACAAAATAAGACAGGGTGTATTTCTGTGTACAGATTTCTATGTATGTGTAAGGGAGTATTGTCATATAAAGGTTATATTAGACTGGAGGTGTGGTAACAAGAACGTACACACATGAATATATTCACGCATGTACGTATATTTTTCATGTACAAATGTTTACATAAACAAATGCGTAAACATGCACTGGCGAAAAAGAAAATTGCAACAACCTGAATGTGTGCAATTTAATCAAGCCTCTACGTACAAGTACGGCCACTGTTTTACAATAAATCATTACATATACACGTAATAAAACTGGCACACGTTCCAAAATAACGTTTGTATCAAGAATACATATGGATGTGCTCATAGTGTAGCTGTAATCGTCGCGCAGAAAGGGATTGTAAAGATGAGTTCAAATTACATCCGATGCTGAAGAATCCGATTTCGTGGAAATAGCCTTGGAAAGGTGGAACTATCTCTTCTACAGCACAGCTAGCGGTTAACAATATTTGATCACTTATCGAAACTCTAGGTAAGAAAGTATATACATGTATGCAGATATACGCAAGTAGATTTTAATATTCTCAATAAAAACTGCTGTATTACATATATACTAAATATTAAATATATGTCAAGAAATATTTTATTTTTTTATATACATGTGTATGTTTTTTGCCTACTCATTCAAAACTTATACAACATGTATATCTTCGTGTGTCTTATTTTCAATATCGACAAATGACACGACATTATAGTAAATATTTGCTAAATTTTCATATTATTACATTTTCGTGATTTTCGCATATTTATTTTTGGGAAGGGCTGAGCAAATGTCTCTTTCTCAAGAGTTTTCCTTATCTAGTAACAGTTTAACTTTGTCGTCTTGCTGAAGTTGGATTTAATCTAAAAAAAATTGGAAACCGGTCTCCGCATGCGTCGATATATTTGCTAATTTCATGAATTTAATTTTGACTCCTGTTGCCAATTTTACTTCCTCAAATTCCTTGATCGAAACTTTTATATACATCATTATTATTATTTATTTCCTTTGATATCTGCCGTTTACACATTTCTTTCCGGATCCCGCCCAGGGACCTAAGGTTAGAAATGGTATCATGACACTTTCCACTGCAAAAAAAAAAATTACATAGATAAAGCCCTTCGTAAAGTGTGGGCTGTACTTGTCAGAATAATCTTTTGTATCCCTTTGTGGTATGGACTTCCAGGGATCCCTTCAATTAGTCTACTGGAATCTTTTCCAACCAATCCTAAGGCTCCAACCACAAAAGGGATTGTTGATGTTTCCATGTGCCACATTTTTGAGATTTCTATTTCAAGGTCCTTGTATTTTGACAGCTTTTCGAATATCTTCAAAGATACTTTGCAGTCTGCAGGGACTGCCATATCAATTATTATTATTATTATTATTATTGTTATTATTATTGCTATTATTCTTATTATTCTTATTAGGAACAAATGTCGATAAATTCGAACTTTCGACGAATAGGCGTATCAGACCGCTGGATATGCATTTGATCACAAATGCTTATGAACAAGCCTCCGACACCCGGGGATCTGAATTCATGCAGCTATAAAAATCAGCTACAGGTTTTATAATCTGTATTATGACAGATCTATAGTGCGCCAATATTTGTAAAAACGTCAACTGTTTTGAAAGGAAAATTCAAGGAAAAAAATGTGTGAGCGTGTTTGAGAAAAATATTGTTTTCCTTCTTCACGGAACTTGCAGATATCGACCGTCACTGTGTTTCTCCACCACATTCTATGTGAAATGATTTATGCCAATTTCACTTCCCTTGTTTCTGTTGATTATTTCTATTATTATTATTATTATTATTATTATTATTTCTTTAATATTAGTCACGAGAAAAAGAACGCAACTCAGCATTAGCATAAAAAGGTTCTCCAGAAAGAACATATTTTGAGGGAAAGAAAGCAATTAAAGAAACCCGTTACGTTTTTATCAAATATGAAAGACTCTGAAAAAGTGTTATAAACAGAGTATACACAATGATGTGTCATGTTCATTCTTCTTTTCATATTATTACTACTATTATTATTATTATTATTATTATTATTATTATTATTATTATTTGCTAATATCTTTACCTCCTCCATTTTGGTCTTCTAACTGAGGCTAAGTCTTTCACCTCTCTTCTGCCACTCCATAAAATGAATTCGTCAGGTACTTAAGCTTTTCAGTACAATGTGTAAAACTTTATTGTCTTCTGTCTAACCATAAAGAAAGATGCCGGAGCTGTAGCGAAATAATTTATGGCCTGTTTTTACGCCGACAGTTGGAGTGGACATTTGCGTTTTAATCGAAGAGTCATTCGGCTGGTTTGGTGCGTTTGCAGCGCCTGTGTTTTATTGCAACCGAGTCCTTGTAGACTAGATATGAAACCGAGAAAAATATTCATCTATCGTCACTTACAGACTTAGAGACCTAAATCCAGTGATATAATCTGTTATCCTGGAAAGTTGCTAGTCTTAATAAGTTTATTGATTCGTGTTGTGCATACAAACTTGATGCAGAATATATTCACTTCTGTAATTGATTTTCGTCTGTCTTAACTCTTGAAAGCATCATCACAACTTCTCTCTTCGCTGAATCACTTTTATTCCTGGCTTTTATGGCCACAGAAACATTTTTCTTTATCCCTTATTTTGTTTATATATTTTCTGTGCATTTGTATATCGTTTTATGCTTCTAAATGAATATACGTCAAGATTAATCAATTTGTTTATTTAAACCATTTATCGTATCTATTTTAGTAGCTTATCTGTTTTAAAATGTTACTTGTCTATTTAAATATTGTATTTACCTACGTTTTTTAATGTCTTATATAACGATCAACCTTTTCGTGTCCATTGTTCCCCTACTGCAATATATTTTGAGAATTTTTAATGCCCAACGTGCAGTAATTTTTAATATTTTATTTTATTTTTGTCAATATATAGATAAAGAACTAACTATATAGGCTTACACATCGTGTTAAAATACAATTTACGACTTATCGATTTATACTGATTTACGTCAAATTTGGCAACCATATCCAGGCATTAAAAAGTTTCATATATTTATCAAATACAGTACCTGTCAATTCTAACATCGTGTCTGTTATTCTTTAAAATGTATTTAAATTTTTTTTTTAAGCATTTCACCCAAGCCAGGCGGGAGTGCCACTAGCACGCAAGGGTTTACTGATAATGGGAGCGAGAGTAAAGAGGCGTGATAGAGGAAAGGAAGAAGAGAAGGACGAGCAATAGATCAAGACATCTGGAGATGTCGATTGACATTGCCTTTGAATATTTGGAGATTATAGCTATCAGAGATGCAAGTAACAGGGAGGGATTTCCACAGACGGGAAGTGTGAAACATGAAGCTACTGGAGTAGAAAAGACACCTACAATTAACCGTTGCGACAGTGAAAGTGTGGGACTGAGATGCCAACCTAGTAGCACGTTTAAATAAATGCAGTTTGGGAACCAAAGAAAGTAGCTCGTCATAGCAGTTACCGTGAAATTATTTGTAGAAAAGACAGAGGGAAGCCCCGTCTGCACGTCTGTGTGAGAGCGACTGTAAACGAGATGCCAGATCAGGACCGATCGCAATTAGTGCAAAAGTAAAAACCGCAGACTAAGCCGGAATTTGAACACGGCTCACCGGTTCCACATCTGCACCGATAACTGTTACGCCACGGGGACCTATCTCTCCATATATTTATCTATCTATCTTGATGGGTTAGCTTTCATTTTCAAAACGGTGTCTCTGAATTTGTTTTAATATCGTATGTAAGTTGTATATCGTGACAATTTAAATCCGAAAAAGGTCGAAGTGAAATGAAAGTTAAAGAAAACTAAAGGAATCAGGCGTATAAAAGTCTGAGTTGAATCTGAGAAGCCATCATGCAACGTAAAGTGGTATGGAGAAATCTCTTCACCTGCTAGACTGGGTCTTAGAAAATCCACACTGACGAGAGAAATGGTATCTAGCAAATTCTACATAATGTCTCTCATGCGTTCCTCGCAAAAGCGTTACGAATTCGCTGAATGCTAATTTCCAAACAACGCTGTAAACGAAAAGCATGACAATAACGACGCCGAAGGAAGGCGGATAGCAAGCAACCGATCAGGCGGGAAAGCGGCGGGAATGGGATGGGGAAAGCAAAGTTAGCGCTAAAAACATTTCCAAAGACGCCATCTTGCCTATCGATTATTTAACGCGCGTGAACTGGTGACAGGTTGTAGAGTGTTATTTATCATCAGTGACTTTGAATGTTCCGCGTACACCTCACGCTGAACAACCTCTGACTGAGCTCAGCTCTATAATGTGGATGAGAAAACAAACTGATACGCGGTAGTTATCATCAGCGGGTGTATCTCCGCGTTGGCAGCTGGTCAAAATCAAAAGAGGTTTCATATAAGTTTGTTTTACGGTAATTTTCATTTCAATCAATTTATATCTCATCAGAGCTGCTTCGACTTACAGACAGTCTTCATATAAGTGTAATTTCCCAGCTTCAGCATGGTTGGTCACCTTCAAACATGTACATCTACTCAAAATCAATTGTGTTTTTTCAACACCCAAAGAGTCAACCTGTGTTTTATACTGCAACATTTCTGGGCGAACCTTAGTTACAGTTGAATTATCTGCCTTGCCAAGGCCACAAATGGTGTTGAACTCAAAATTATGCATATTCTATACTGGTTGTCAACCACGTCAATATTTTCCAGTCTGTGCTGCTATTAAATCTACATCGGGGAAGCAGATATAAATTCATAACTTTCTCAAATGTTTTTGTGCGAAAGTGAATGTAATAATCTCAACCTGAATTCGAACTCTATTAATTACATTTACCGGCCTGAACAAGACATTTCGTAGAAAATATACGTTCTCCGTCAGGAATCGAACCTGCATCCTATGACCCTAGGGTACTATAACCGTTCAGCCACAGAGAACGATTGTAGCACGACAGACTTAATATCCCCATAGGACGCAAGTTCGATGCAAGTTCGATTCCTGCTGGAGGAAGCACATTTTCTACGAAATTTCACGAACATTCAGGTCGGTAAATGTAATTAATACTGTTTAATTAAAGAACAGAGCATTTACTCAAATAGGTGTATCCATAGAAAATAAAGTATAAACAGAAAATATATTCACTATTTGGTGGATTCAATCCATTCCCTATTATACATACAAATGTACACACACACACACACGCACACATACACACATATATATATATATATATATATATATATATATATATATATAGTATGTTTATTCATTATTCATGGAAATACAATAAATTAAAAATGTGTATGTGTACGAATATTTGTTTCCCCCCACTATATATATATATATATATATATATATATATATATATATATATATATATATATAGTGGGGAAAAACAAATATTCGTACATTCAGAAATTTTTAATTCATTGTATTTCCAACAAATGAATAAACATACTTTTCATATAATTAAATGTAAACTGTTGCATAATAACTAATTATGAATAGAAAACAGAAAAACGTTGATGTAATTGAAATAAAGATGTTAAGATGGTGTTTCGTCCGAGCCCTTTGCACCACAGAGAAGAACTCTGATGAATAATTGGACCCACAAGTGACTGAACACAATAAATACTCCTCGATGGCAGACTAATGCGCCTATGAGTGCCCAGATGCTAATGGGACATGTCTACGCATAAAGCCAGGTAAGTGCTGCGCATACACACCTGCAGCCGTTGGATGGTCCTACCCACATAGCCGGTCTCATGCTGACAATTAAAACGATGAATAACAGAGCAACACATCCTTACGGGCAGATGGAAACGCACTCTTGTAGCAAATATGTTCCGTACTACCGCAGAATTGAAGCAGTGTATGACAACTGAGGAGATCTTATCAGCGCACGATTAACTACAAGAGCCAGTCCAATGTAATCTCATGAAGACACGACTCTTACGTGGAGCAAATGTTTTAATTTCATTAAAATTAGAAATTTTAAGTCTAAAGTTTGTTTTGATGACACCTTCCGGATAGCCATTGGCGTGAAAGATATTGGTTATTTCCATGAGTTCGACATGAGTTTTTGATTTGCGGGCAAGACATCCTTACAGACAAATGGCAAAGGACTCCTAGTAGCAAAGATATTCCGTACTACTGCGGAATTGATGCATTGTATGACAACTGAGGAGATCTTATCATCGCATGATTGACTACAAGAGCCAATCCAAGGTAATCTCATGTAAACAGGACATTTAAGTGGACCAAATGATTTAATTTCATTAAACTTAGAAATTTTAAGTCTAATGTTTGTTTTGATGACACCTTCCGGATAGCCGTTGGCGAGCGAGATTGGTAATTTGCCTAAGTTTGGCATCAAGTTTGTACTCCGAACATATCATCAATGTACGACGAGTAAGGGTTTTTGACAAGGTTAATTTTCCTAGACTTTGGCGCAAAAGAGTCCCAACTGAGCAACAGCCCAGTAAAATACTGTCGAGGAAAGAAGTAGGAGTTCTCTCAACCAGCCCGTCCAGGAAAGGTAGCATATCATTATTCTTCACCTCCATCGTAAATTGTAAAGAGGACTGGAGACTATTTAGATGTTGAAAAAACCTGTCTGCCTCGTTATATGAAGAAAACACGTAAAAATGTCATCAACATAACGGAAATAGCAGTATGGTTTAGGGTCCTTATCAAACAACTGCCTCTTATGAAACCCTGGAAGAATATTAACCATGAGAAGTCCCAAGGTAATACCCATCGCTACCCATTCAATCTGTTGATACATGTCATTATCAAAACTGAAAGAGGCAGACCTACTAGCCATCCCCATCAGCTCGACAAAGACACTCTAAGGAAAATATGGAGGCTATATATAGATCGAGGCTATATATAGATGGAGGCTATATATAGATGGAGGCTATATATATAGCTGCGCCGTCTATGAATTTTATCTGCACACTTAACACTAAGGACGAGTTTAGAAAGAATTCTACATTTTAAGCCATTAACATTAAAATAAATATATTCAAAGCTAGTATGAAGAAACAGAAATAAAAAGTAATCCATTATGCACAAATTACTTATAGATACTGATACGATATTCCGTTGTTATGGTAATATGAGATATGCTTGGTTATTAGCATTGAATAATACCTCTTGTTAATATTGCTAAGAAAGGGAGCTCACGCTGCATGACCGATACATATATAAATTCGAATTGTGCTTTTTATTGCTGAATAGATTGTACTTTATCAGTCTTTCATTGCTTATTATCATTTATTTCATTAATTTCTTCTCCGAATGAACAAGTCCCGAATAATCAATCACGCTCCGTGCATTTCGGTCTTCCATTATAAATGAAGTATGTCAGAGAAATGTCATTCGGTTTTCTACTATTCCAAATTCGTGCCAAGACCAGACTCTTCCTTAAAGCATATTTAAAGTTCGTCTGGTTACATCTTTTGTAAGTCTCTTATTTGTGGTTGAACATTGCTTACAAATTGAAACTAATTAATGTTTTGAGAACAAACTGGGGTGTCTAGGTAAACACGAGCAAAAAGAAATTGCTAGTATAAGCAAAATTGAGAAAGTAAAGTAAAAAACCCACTGCGATAGATAGATAGATAGATAGATAGATAGATACATACATACATACATACATACATACATATATATATATTTTATTACGCCAATAAATGTTTTCATTATAAAATTGTTATTAACCAACCAATGGTAGTAAAATGTTTATGTATTTATATGCGTATTATATCACGTCAGTTTCATATTATCTACACTTATTTTTAATCGATGATTACATGCTTGGGGCTGCTATGTAGTATTATGCAAACAACGTGAAAGGTGAGCCTTTATGTATAAATAAAAAGCAAGGATACAGGTCAAAGAAATGTATATGTTTCATTAATACAATATCCTATATAGCTAAATAAATAATTAATCTATTATGTTTATATCTTAATAAAGGCTCTTCATGTTTTATTGCTTCTCAGGGAACTCATTTACTTTAATACCGTTTTCCATTCTTATATACGATTCTTTAGATGATGAACCAAGATTTTTCTCTTTTATTAATATCTGAAGACGCTGCGAGACATTCCATTATTATGATGTTTTTGAAACATTTTTCGCTATAGTGTGCAATAGTGAGTTTTCTAGAATATGAAGATCTATAAGTTTACAATTCGTCTATCCTTCGAATATTGCTGCCACATATGGTCCGGTGCTCCTGCTAAATATTTTCAGATTCCTGACAAAATCCAGAGAAGAATCTGCAATTTTATTGGTCCTGAGCTAGCATCGCGCTTTAGTCATTACCCTCCGCTGTAAAGTAGCTTCCCTGTGGCTTTTTTGTTAAATACAGTCATTGTAATTGTTCTGATGAACTTTGCTCTATGGTACATATGTCTGATTAATTTAAGTGCAGTAATTGCTTTGGTTTGGTTTGTTTTATGGCATGTCAACCTCAATGGGTTATTTAATGCCGTCAAAATTATTTATTACTTGTAATATTTTTGTTCTAAAAATGTATTTCCGGGTAACATTTTTTCTTTTCAAAAATCTATTGCTAGTAATATTTTTTTCATCAAAAACCTATTGATGGTAATATTATTTTTCCATCAAAATATATTGCTGTTAATATTTTTTTCAAAAAATGTATAGCTGGTAATATTTTTGAAAAAAAATATATGGCTGGTAACATTTTTTTTTCAAAGTTTTATTGCTAGTAATAATGTATCTCTGATAATAATTTTTTACAAAAAGTTATTTCTGGTATTAAAACCATTTTTACACTTTCATAGTGTTTCGACCCCGGTGTAGGGGTTAACTATTTTCCCATAGCTGGGACCCTAACAGGTGCTACCACCCCTAAGTCAGAGTGGACCTGGGAACGTCAGCAATTAAGAGGTGGCTCCACGCTCCTCAAAACCTCCCGATCAGAGGCCTTGCTGTTGGACGTAATTTATATCGTCTTATCCTGGATGCGGATGTAGTTTATCATTTTACCCATGACTGAAAACGCAGTACTAAATTGTCCGCAAAGTCTGTTAATTTTATTGTTGGGTTGGCTAGATGTAAAAGTTATTTGCTCGCATGTTATTTTGTGTGAAACTCTTCTCCAGCTTCTTGCTTTCCAGCCATCTTCAACGATTTATATGCTATGTCAATCGTCATCTGCTGTCTTTTTTCAATCCTCTTCTTTTATGCTTCTTGCTCTTTAATAATGATTTTTTTTTCCTTTTTATTAATCTTTCTAACACAGTTACTCCTTGTGTTTTAGTGGCCCTATTTTCTTCCTAGTAGTGAAATGATTTAAAAGGAAAATATTGTCTTACATGAATATATTCTCCAGTTTAATTCTTTTTGGTTAGTCTTAAGAAAAGAAACAAATTGTCCAAGAAAAGAAAATAATTATCTGAATGGTACCATAATTATCTCTGAAAAGGCATGGAATTTTATTGCCTATAATATTCTCTACCCAATGTCATTGACACAGTATGTCTAAAAGAGCTGAAAGTTGGGATCGTCTCCACATGTCCATATTACCAAGAAGCTATTTCTTTGATTAATCCACTATGATGAGATTCGAACCCTGTTTTCATGCTCCAAACAATTGGCCACCATGAATATTCATTTTTTTACTACATAAAAGGATTGGATCTCAACTGGATGAGTAGTGGCGTAACGGTCAAGTCAGTGGGCAGTGATGAAAAAGCCGAAATCTTGATATTGTTTCTTTGCAATTTTTTCGTTGTTACTGAGGTGTGCAATGGACCACTTTGCAGAATATAAAGGGGTTTTGTCATACATCCTGTCTGAAGTTATTATGCAAATGAAATAAACCTCAATAACTGAAAAAGTTCAGAAACAATATTTGACAAAATTAAACTCGTCCGTTTCCACCCTTACTAAAATATTTAATTCAATTTTCTGCCATTTTTAATGGTTAGGATTTGAGATATTTGCAATTTACGAAAATGGACGGACGGAAGTTATTATATAGATTAAACTAATATAAGCTTAAGACCTTTGAAATCTAATAAAACTGTTGAGTCTTGACTCAATGTTGAATCTCGCCTATTGCATGGAATAATAATGCAACACAAAATGTACTTAGAACAAGAATGTATTATAACAAGAAAGTGTACACAATAAGTACATATAGTATTTCTGTATATTTCTGGGAAGACGTTCCTGGAGAATGTGTTGACTAGTCGCAGTCGATCAGAGTCTCTAGTTGGATCTCGTGATTCCTTTTCCCTCGTCTTCCGGTATCAACCATTATTTATATAGTTGGTAGTCACCTATGCAGATTAGGTGGATCCCACCACAACACCCCCCTCCCAAGCCTTGGAATCCTTTTGGATTTCAAACTGGCTTCTATATGGGATGATGATTATGGTTATTCCTTTGTAGATCCCCTTTGCATAGTTCATATATATATATCTGTTTCTTTTTTTTCAATATCTTTTTCGTTTTGGATTCACGTCCAATGGGTCCGTGAACTTCCGTTTCCTACCGGATCTTCTCGGTTCATGAGCACTCTGTGGAGGTTCTACTTGAAACGTATCATACATTACATCAATGGGATCTTCCTCCTCATCCGGTATACTATCTTCATGCTCTAGCACGTAGCATTTTTTGAGTTGGTTCTGGTGCCTTTTATGAGTATTCTTCGGCCCTTTTATTATGTAAATCAGGTCACCGATTCTCTTATCCACTATGCCTCGCTCCCAGAACTCAATGTTGTTTCTATAGCACTTGAAAAAGACCTTCTCTCCGAGGGTGTATCTTTTTCTAGCTGTATACATAGTGTTCTTTATTCTATTTCTTCCTGGCAAAAGCTTGTCAAACACTGACTTAACTTTCCTAGCGAACATTAGTTCAGCTGGTGCCATGTTTGATGGTGTTCTCTGGTTAGGCGTGATTCTATATACTTGTAGGAATTGCTGAAGCGCCTTTTCCGTTGGAACTCCTGAGGCTTTCTTCAGAGCGCGCTTTAACGTATCTACAAATCTTTCTGCGAGTCCATTGGATCTCGGATGATACGGCGGCGTCGTTATGTGGTTAATTTGATATAACTCACAAAATTCCTTAAATTCGTCAGAAGTGAATTGTGTACCATTGTCACTCACAATCCCCTCTGGCAC
The DNA here is from genome assembly GCA_964036315.1 of Acanthosepion esculentum. NCBI lineage: Eukaryota > Metazoa > Mollusca > Cephalopoda > Sepiida > Sepiidae > Acanthosepion > Acanthosepion esculentum. The sequence continues at coordinate 50,605,924 of OZ038475.1, forward strand.
ACCGAACCGTGCAAATAGTTCATGCAAAAAAGTTGTTGTGGTATTGGACGTAGGCTTTTTGCAGCGTAGTACTTCCGGCCATTTTGTAAAGCTATCTACCACTATTAAGTCGTAATAATCTTCTACTGGACCAGCGAAATCAATGTGTCATCTTTCCCACGGATGATCCGTCTTTGGCCATGGTTTGTGTACTATAGGTGGTGCCTTAGCTGCTAACGCACTCCCTTTACATCGCTGAACCATGTTTTCGATATCCACATCCATTCCTTTCCAATATACAAAGCTTCGCATTAAGCTTTTTGTTCTATTAATCCCCGGGTGCCCCATATGAAAGTCCCGTAGGATTCTTTTCTGCAACTTTTTTGGTACTACTACTTTCTCACCACTTGCGAAAGGCACGTTACGTTTCTTTTTAAATATAGGCATAGTATTTTCTTTTATTTCAAATTTAGCTTCAAACTTGTTACATCTTCCAAGACCAGGTGTAAAGGTTTCCGGAAACTTTTTCTTTAATTCCCCTTTAATGTCCTGTCTTGATTGCGTATTACTTTCTACTTTTCTGCAGAATGAGTTTAACGGTTTATCCCACAATTCGAATGTTTCAATAAAATCTGTACCCAACAAGTTTTCTCCATTTCTCAGAATGAAAACTTATTTTTTTAACGATCCCATTCAATTTCATTGGAAGTACAACCTCGCCTTCGAAGTTAATTTGCTTTCCAGTTACCGTTCGAGCGAGTTTCGTTGACTTCATTATTGTAGGCCTTTTTAAAATTTTCCATGTTTTATCGTTCATTATTGTTAAATCTGACCACGAATCGAGTTGAAATTTGATATTCTTTTTGAATATTTCAGTCGTCACATATTTCCTCAAATCTCTATCTGATTTGATATTCGAATTTGTTTGTCTAATTCGGTTCTTGCATTTTTTCGTTTTACAACAAGATCCTTTGTGACCATTCTTTTGACACACGAAACATTTCTTATTTCTATATGGGCAATTTACCTCCCAATGTCTTTCGTTACAACGTCTGCAATTATATGGTGGGACTTTTTTATTTTCGTTCTTTTTATTTTCTTGTCTATTATTAAAATACGCTGAATTTTTTCTCCAATTTTTCTCTACTGGGTACTTTGACTGCTTTTTTATTTTTTTAATATAAGCAATACCAGCTTTTTCGATTTTTTGCGACTCTTTCTTTAACTTTACGGCCCGTTGACACTCCTCTGCTAACTTTCGCAGGGTAAGGCCTTGTTCAGATTCGAGTTTAGACAAAACTCTACGTCTTATTTCGGCACTCTTACTGGATACCAGTCCTTGAGCAAAAATTAAGCACTTGAATTCTTCAACCGTAATCTCTGCCAATCTGAAATTGTCACAATGTCTATTCACTATAGATGCATATGTTAAGTAATCCTGATCGTCGGATTTAGAGACATTCATGCATAACCATCGCTTATGCCAAAGCGACATATTTGCTCCAAACAGCTCTTTTAGCAATTTCACTGTTTCCGAGAATTCCAATTCAGTTGTTTATCTCGGTAGAATAAAATCTACAAATTTGCTATGTTCTGCTGTACCTAGCTTTCTTAGTAATAGACTGACTTTTCTTGAATTCGACCAGTTTTCACAGTCTGTGTAGAAAATATCTTCATATCGTTTAAAGTACGCTTCAAACGTTTTTTCTTCGTCTGGCACATAGTTGAAAGTTTCCAGCGAATTAAATATGGTGTTATTAGAATATGAAGAATTTCCCTCATTTGCCTGAAAGTTGTTTAATTTCTCCAGTGTTAACTTTTGCATTTCTAAAAGTCTTTCATCTTGTTTTTCTTGATATTTTTGTTGTCTTTCATCTTGTTTAACTTGATATTTTTGCATTGCTATCTGTTGTTCCCTCATTAATAAGGCAAACTGTTCCTGCTGGGATTTGAATAATTCAGATATGACTTTGGATAGTTCCTCCATTTTTCAGCTGATAGTGTTCATGCAACAAGGAATATACTTTTAATTTGTGTATCCACGAATATCATATAAGCTGACCCAAAAAATCGAAACAACGTACGACTTTTCTATTTTATGTCTTGCTTTTACATTCACGCCCGTGCTAATCAACTTTGGTATTTTTTTTTTTTTCGTGAACAGAGAGCGTCGGACTTCTTTTTTTTTTCGTTTTCGACTTCTGTTCGCGTATTTCAATGACACGTCTGATTTTCTTATCAGAGGTAATTCGTCACTATATTGTTGAACAAATAATTTTAAAAAATAATTTTTTTAAAGTTTGTTACCTTTCAAAGTCGACACGGTGTATTTGTGCTCCTTTTAATCCATGCATGTGTTTGTAGTCGGCCAATTTTCCTTTTTAGAGGGTGTCTCGGTGTAGATAATTTTTTAATTTAAAATTACCGTTATTCGTTTACGACACCTTTCAATTTTTCTGAGTGAACGTTCCTTTATGCTTAGTCGTCTTTTAACGAGTTTTACATATCCAGAAGTTTAGAATCCTTCGTCGTTATGTTAACGTTGGACTTTGAATTAATAGTTTTTTTTTTTCAGCCTGGGTTCTTCAATGACTTGTCCCAATTGTTGAAAACTCTCACTATTAATTCTTTCTTCTTTCCTTATGGTTCGTTCTACTTCTTTGCCATTGTTGAAACTTGGCGTATGGTTCGTTCTACTTTGTGGCCATTGTTGAAACTTGACGTATGGTTCGTTCTACTTCGTCGCCATTGTTGAGTCTTGACTCAATGTTGAATCTCGCCTATTGCATGGAATAATAATGCAACACAAAATGTACTTAGAACAAGAATGTATTATAACAAGAAAGTGTACACAATAAGTACATATAGTATTTCTGTATATTTCTGGGAAGACGTTCCTGGAGAATGTGTTGACTAGTCGCAGTCGATCAGAGTCTCTAGTTGGATCTCGTGATAATATTTATTACCGTATACAAAACACGGTAAATGTGGCACAAAGCCAAAAATGGGGATTGGGAAAGGAAGGTCATCGCTTGTCTTAAAATTAAACTTAGCTAGTCGCACGCACTGACCCAAGCATACAAAACAATATTCCTTTCACCAAAACACCACATTCATACATACCATTCGTTCTACAACCACCAAAATACCTCATTGTCTCTATGAAAATCCTAAATAACCCCATATATACAATAAAGTCTGTTGGGGGGCGGGCATAAAAAATTAAATAAAATAATCCCCAATGACTATATACAATATGCATACAAATATGTACAAGAAAACTAAACAAAATCATGTTAGTAATTAAAAACCCCCCGACAAATCCTAAATGTGCCAGTAAAATCAATTAACTGGGCGAAATCGACACGGGACTTTGACACTATAAAATACACATTTATCCATCCCAACCACTCGCACAAACACGCACTGATTCACACACAAACATACGAAAAGGATCACACACACGAAAACGAAAGGCGTCCCGCATCATCCAGAGAACTGAAATCACTGAGCACCTAAAGAGGGGAGGGATGGGGAGTTAAACTAAAGGAAAAGAAAAGGGGACAGAAAAAAAGGGGCCAATGAGCAAACATACCTTAGCTAAGTTTACATAATCCTAAGAAACTAAAAAATAAAACACCAAAAAACCTAATCTAGCCTAAGCATGGATGGGTTGCCCAAGTTCAACCCAGGTAAACAATATCCTATGCCTAACCGGCATCAAAATGCCACTCAAGGTCAGCCCCTTTCACACGGCACAAACGCGCAAGAGTCACCCACCTTTCGCCAAATTCAGATGATGTGAGTCGCCGCCTTTCCGTCCTAATCTTGACTTTAAGCAGATGCCTAAAGAACAAGATCAGTTCGGAAGAAACAAACTTCTCGCCACCATAGAATTCCTTCTGACGCGTCGTCCAAATCACGACTCTCATAACGCCTAGTAAGCAACAGAACACATAATTCTCAGCCCTCGACATCTGCGGTACCACATTGCTGCAAACAGAAACGACATCCAGGACAAAGGTCTTTCTCCGCAAGACGCGAACCATGAGACCTTCAACAAACTTGCACAACGGCACTACCACTCTGCACTGAAAGAAGGCGTGACCAATGGTCTCGACTTCCCCAACACAGCGGCGGCAGTTTGGAGAATTCTCCAAGCCCGCTGCACAAAGTCTTTTGCCGACCCAGAGGGCTCCACGAATCACCTGCCAGGTGAGTGATGCCTCGTCGTTAGTGAGGCATTTCAACCCTGTCGCCCAAGGCCATATTGAGCGAGCCTGCTGCTTCGTAAGACCGAGCTCGCTAATCAGAGCATCTTGAACGGACCCCCGAACTAACACTTGATACAATGCCCTACGAGACAACGCCTGGACGTTGGAGAGGCCTTCCGACGCCCGTAAGAGGCATTTCAGAGCGCGACGACATTCGTGATAGAAGGAGCTTTCGGCTCGGGGTCTACGGCGGGCCTCCCCCTCGCACGAGTGCACACTTCTCAGGGACGGGAAATTTTTCCGGGCATCTTCCTTCCAGAAGGCTCCCACCTCGTCCGGTTCGCGACACAATCGGTCCAGGAATGCAATGCGAAGCATATGTTGACGAATCTCAATGCTTGGCATTCCCAGGCCGCCCTCAGCGGTATGAAGGCAACAGATCTTGCGAGATACCATAGCGGCCTTGCCTCTCCACAAGAAAGAGAACAAGAGCCTTACTAATAAACTTAGTGCGGTAAACGGAAGTGGAAGTACAGAGAGTCGGTACACGAGAATAGGATATATGTGAGAAACACATACTTCCGCCCTTCCCTTCAGGGAAAGCCTCCTCCGAGACCACAGACCAACCGCGATCTCGGCCTTCCCTCGTACCTCCGACCAATTCATTTCCAACTGGAGATCCGGACCGAACCAGACGCCGAGTATCTTGATCGGCCCATCCGTCCAGAGGAAAGGTCCGGGAAGAGAAACTCCCTTCCACGCACCCAATCGCAAGCCCACAGACTTATCGCGATTGATCTTGGCCCCTGTCACCATCTCATAACCACTGACCACTTTGCTGACTTCGTCAATCTCGGCTCTGCTCGACACAAGAACCGAAACGTCGTCAGCATAGGCAGAATACCTTGCTGAGGTGGTGGCCCCAGGCAGAGATATTCCACGCAGGACCGGATTCGCCTTTAACTTGCGAAGGAACGGTTCCAACGCAAGAACGTACAGCAAAGGCGAGAGCGGACAACCCTGACGAATAGAGCGAGACAATACGAAAGGCTTCGATCTTACTCCATTCACTTCCACCAGCGCACCGGGGGTCGCATACAAGAGTCGGATCCAGGAGCGAAAGTCGGCTCCAAAACCGGCCGCCGAAAGGACAGCCTCCAGAAAACGATGGTCAACCCTATCGAAGGCCTTGGACTGATCTAAGTTGATCAGCGCGGCTTCACCGTCGACTTGTTCTAAGATCAAGCGTACCATATGCAGGTTATCCTGAATAGTCCTGCCCTTCACAGCACAAGTCTGCTCGGGACCAATCAGACTAGACAGGACAAGCTGCAAACGGTTGGCTAAGATCTTCGCCAAAATCTTTAACTCCGTGTTTAACATTGTTAAAGGGCGAAAGTTCCCTAACCCATCCCCACCGTTCTTGTCCTTACGCAGCAACTTGATCACACCCCTGGTGAAGCGTTGGGGTATAGACCCCTGCTTCATCCAGTGGTTGAAAATCAGCTCCAGCAAAGGAACAAAAACGGGCGACAGCCTCAAGTACACTTCGTAGGGAAGACCATCGAGTCCCGGAGACTTATCCAGGCCAACCTGCTTCAGCGCATCCCAAATCTCGGACTCTGTTATGGGACCCTCGCACCCAGCCGCTTCAGCTGCCTCGAGGCAGGGAAAGTCGGCTAAATAGGAGTCGAACTGAGCAGAGCTCAGACCGGGCTCCCTGGTGAAAAGATCCTGAAAGTAATCTCGAAAGACCTCACATATGCCCGCGTTTGTAGTCACGGTCCGATTATCCGGTAATGTGACGCACGCGATATGTCGTCGAGACGCACTCCTACTCTCCTCTGCACGCAATTCAGCGGCCATATTCGTCGCCTCAGAGGACATTCTTTTTAACCTAGCCCTAACTACCAGAGCTTGATCCTTCTTGATAAGCAAGGAGGCCAACTCTGCCTTAGCTAAGGCTACATCCCCACTAACACGGGATTTCACGGCCCGATCAACTTTTTCTTCTAAAGCAGTTTGCGCCGCTAATCTATCTCGATTGAGTCGACGACTAAAATCGGCAGCAAACGTTCTAATTTTGGATTTAAGTTTATCCCACCAGGCGTTCCCGAAAACCGCTCCCGACAATTCCCGTTGTATCATTAGTACCAGCTGGTCCCGAAATCCCTGCTCACCAAACAGTGAACAGTTGAATTTCCAGTAACCAGCCAACCTAACCTTAGGCTTATCTAAGTTTACCCGGACCCGGACAAGCCTATGATCCGAATAAACTATGTAATGGAAACTTGGACACCCTAAGAGCCCTACATCGACTCTCTTAACTAAGACCCGGTCGAGGTAGCTCGCAAGCGTCCCAGGAGCCGAGTTGCCACTATTAGTCCAAGTCCATGCTACCTCCCGAGGATGCTCATTCCGGTACTTATCGACGAGATCAAACCCGCCGATAAAGTCCCGAAATGGTTTCACATCAGGATTGTTAGTACCCCGTTTTTTCCCTATACGATCTATATCGGGCTCAAGGACGGCATTCCAATCGCCCGCTAAAACTACCCGACGAGATGTCGTCAAAAACGGCTCGATCTGCCGAAACAGACCAGGTCGCTCAGCATGGGTATTAGGCGCATAAACGCCGATGAGACGTAAAGCCTTACCTTTTATGGTAACGTCCAGCACACAAAGCCTGCCCGCCGGATCTGCGAAAACAAGAGTACATGCAGCGTCTAAAGACCTGCTCACTAGCCAAGAGACACCCCTCGAACGACCATCAAAACATGCTGAATAAAGGGCGAACCCCTTAGACAGCACATCCTCACGATCATGAGAAGAAAACCGGGTCTCTTGCACACAACAGATATTAACCCCGAGGCGCTGAAGGTCGCGAGAGAGCCTCGCCCTGCGAGACTCCGACCTCAGGCCCCGGACATTTAAAGTAGCCAACCAGAGAGCCATAGTGAAAACTGATTAGGGTTGCTTACCTGTTTTGAACATGGCCGGGGTGAGGATACCGACCGCATCTCCCATAGACCCATGGCCCATCTCAGTGTTGATGTTACCGTCCTGGGAGATCCCGCCGATATCCCACGGGAAAGTAAGTTTAAGAGCCCTATAGAGGGAGGGGTGAACAAAAATTGGGACCCTCCCTGCGCAAAATGAATTCATTTTCCGGAGCTTGTCGCTCTGAATGATAGCAATGGGCGGGCTCATGTTGAACGAGGATATGGCCTCGTCCAACATGGCCCAAATCTGTTTTGCTCCCGTGTCCACGCCCACCACGGTTAAAACCCGCTGGGCATCTGGGAAGTTCAACGGGTTGTCGATGTCTTTGTCGCTGAACTGTTTGATGGACAGGAGGAACTTTAGATTAGGGATACGGTTCCCATAATCCCTAGCTTTTTCCGCCTGCCTAGGGGAGATCTTACAAATGTCCAATCCATGATTGAAAATGCCCTTTGGTTTTTTTTTCTTTTCGCCGGGATCTTGAGTGGGGCTTCGGGGCCTTTTGGTGACCGGTGGTAACATCTGAGAGGTTTTAGTGGGAGAAGGACTGGGAGTGTGGCAAGGAGTGCAGGGTTGTCTAAAGGGACTGGGATCTCTACTGAGCGGGATTTGGGATTGGGCATGGGAGGTGGACGGCATAGCAGGAGAAGGCTTCACTCTGGAGAGAGGGGTTGAAGTGGGAGGCATGGGGATGGAGGATACACAAAGGGTGGCCTTCTTCTTCGGGGGAGATTTGATGGGGGAAATTAATTTAGGTGACTGTAAGGGGATGTTTTTTTTTGGAGGAGATTTTGTGGTTTTTTTTTGGTCGTCCAGATGTTTTTTGAGTTTTTTTAGTTTCTCCGCTTTTTCGTGGCTCGGCTCGTATTTTAGCCTCTGCTCTTCAATTGAAAGAGTGGAGGTCGGGGCGTCGCCCTTGCTGTTGATAGAGGGAGTGGGACTGTGTGTGTCTTTAGTCCCCGAGGCTTCAGGGGACTGAGGACCCGCTGGCTGACGCTTCCCTCTGACCCTGCCAACTACCTGCCATTCCCCTTCTTCCCCCTTCTTAGCCACAGGAGCGGCGGAAGAGGGCTCTTCGGGGGATGGGGGCTTGGATGGTGACCCAACCGGGGGAACAACCTCTCCGGTCCCGGCAGCTGGCATGCCCATTACAGGCGCGGCGGATTTTGCGGACTCGGTCAGAGGGGGAGTTTGGTCTTTTGTGACCTGAGTTCCAGAGGCCTTCTTCTCTGGGCAGGAAGAGGAGAGATGACCAGTCACTCCACACTTCCAGCAGGCTGGTTTACAACCGGTCACGATGACCGGCAGCTTCAGGTCACCGACGTCAATCCAGTTGGGGACGGAGCTGAAGGCCTTACGATCGAGCATCATATCAAAGCTCCATCCCCCGGTCAGGCTATCGCAGGAAGCGGCCAATATTTCCCCGTATTGGGCCAGGAAAGCCGCGAGGTGTTCCCCGATAACCTGAGGAGGGACCTCGTACACTGCCACCCTGGTCCTTCGCCGACCCTCGTACTCCGTTCGGAGGATGAGATCCTTGGTGATCAACTCCCTCCGGGTGGCTCTCACGCAGTCTTCTGCAGTGGGCAGCAGCACGTCCCACATGAAGAAACCCTTGCCTTTGACAATTCTTAGGGGTTTGAACCCCAGGGACTCCAGTGCTTTAAACACTGTGTCTTTAGTCGAACGACAAATTTTGCGCGAACGCTTGTCGACGACAAAAACAGACACTATTCTTTTCTCGACTCTCTTCAGTTCCACTGGATCCTCCAAGAGCCCGTCTTTCACCACGAGGTGAGCGTAACTCTTGGCACGCTCCAGGAACTCCGCGATGTCGATAATACAATTCGGAGGGGACTTCCAACAAGAGGGCGAATCCCCGACCTCGGTACTAACTTTCGGCTTTTCTTGACTTTTTTCCTTTTCCAGGATTTCATTAGCTATCCTGGCTTTGGCCGCCTTCTTCAGGACGTCCACAATCTCCTCATTAGTAGGGGTTCGTGGCAGGGCAGGATATTCATTGGGATTATCTTTGTCTGGGGGGTCTTTTTTCGGGTTAAAAAGGTGCTTCCTAACCGATTTTTTGATGGTAGCCAGGGTCGAAGTCTTTTTCTTTGTGATCAGAAAAGAAGGGGCTTTTTTTTCCTTCTTCTCCATAATGAAGTAAGGGGGAGGGTCGGGAGTGGAGGAATAGGGGGAGGGATATTTACTAAATTTCGCCTAAAGGCGAAACAAAAAAGAACGAATAACGCCAAAAGGCGCAAAAAAAAATAAAAAGGGGGGGGGGAATTTAGACAAAAAAGTTCAAAGAAAAGATAGATAAGAAAAACTAAGATTAAACTCTAGCCGAAGCTAGTTAAAAAAAAATAAAATAAAAGATGGCCGACTTTAAGAAGCGAGACTAGACAGCTAAATTAAACAATTACAAACACAACAAAAATAACACGTAAAAAACTTAAACAAATATCACCTAAAGGCGAAAATAAAAAACACAAGGAGGAAAATTAAATAATACAAAGAAAACGGTTCAAAACAAGGTAAACAAAGACAATAATAAACTTCGGCAAATAGCCGGAGCTATTAACAAAAAAAAACAAAATGGCCGACACTAGTCGAAAAGAATAAACAAAAGAAAATACGTAACTTTCGACGACAACCAAAGCTAGAAACAAAAATTCAAAATGGCCGACCCACAGAAAAGCGAGTCGAACCGATAAACAAAGGAAAAATAAACAAATAAATTATACAATACAAGGATTACAAAACGAAATTAGTACAAACAAATTATAAAACGAATAACACGGAAAAACGTAAGGTTAGGAAAGAAAACAGAAATTAAAATTAATAAACGCGAAAATCAGAAATTAAAGGAAAATGAAAATTTTAACGGAGGCTAAAAAGAAAAAGCGTGGAAATGAAAAACAAAAATTAAAGGTTGGAAGGAAATTAAAACGAGAAACTAGAATAAAAAGAAAAAGGCCTGCAAATTAAAAAGGGGTAAAAAAATAAAAAACAAAGAATTACCGGGGGTAAAAAGAAAATTAAAAGGAAAACAAAAATTAAAGGGGGAAAATTGGAAAACTGAAATAAAACGAAAAAATAACAGAAATTAAAAGAGGGGGGGGGTAAAAAAAAATGGAGAGAAGCAAAAATCGAAAGGACTTTTTTTCTTTTTTTTTTTTTCTTTTTTTCTTTTTTTTCCTGAAACAGTCAAATGGAAATAATAAAAAACAAACTTAGCTAAATACAATGCAACACAGAATTCGGGCAAACGAGCAGTCTGTCAGCAGTCAAACAGAATTCGGGCAAACGTGCAGTCGGTCTGCGGTCTACAACAAAGAGAAAAGGAATAACAAGACGGCCGTTGGATCTCGTGATAATATTTATTACCGTATACAAAACACGGTAAATGTGGCACAAAGCCAAAAATGGGGATTGGGAAAGGAAGGTCATCGCTTGTCTTAAAATTAAACTTAGCTAGTCGCACGCACTGACCCAAGCATACAAAACAATATTCCTTTCACCAAAACACCACATTCATACATACCATTCGTTCTACAACCACCAAAATACCTCATTGTCTCTATGAAAATCCTAAATAACCCATATATACAATAAAGTCTGTTGGGGGGCGGGCATAAAAATTAAATAAAATAATCCCCAATGACTATATACAATATGCATACAAATATGTACAAGAAAACTAAACAAAATCATGTTAGTAATTAAAAACCCCCCGACAAATCCTAAATGTGCCAGTAAAATCAATTAACTGGGCGAAATCGACACGGGACTTTGACAATATAAAATACACATTTATCCATCCCAACCACTCGCACAAACACGCACTGATTCACACACAAACATACGAAAAGGATCACACACACGAAAACGAAAGGCGTCCCGCATCATCCAGAGAACTGAAATCACTGAGCACCTAAAGAGGGGAGGGATGGGGAGTTAAACTAAAGGAAAAGAAAAGGGGACAGAAAAAAAAGGGGCCAATGAGCAAACATACCTTAGCTAAGTTTACATAATCCTAAGAAACTAAAAATAAAACACCAAATACCCTAATCTAGCCTAAGCATGGATGGGTTGCCCAAGTTCAACCCAGGAAAACAATATCCTATGCCTAACCGGCATCAAAATGCCACTCAAGGTCAGCCCCTTTCACACGGCACAAACGCGCAAGAGTCACCCACCTTTCGCCAAATTCAGATGATGTGAGTCGCCGCCTTTCCGTCCTAATCTTGACTTTAAGCAGATGCCTAAAGAACAAGATCAGTTCGGAAGAAACAAACTTCTCGCCACCATAGAATTCCTTCTGACGCGTCGTCCAAATCACGACTCTCATAACGCCTAGTAAGCAACAGAACACATAATTCTCAGCCCTCGACATCTGCGGTACCACATTGCTGCAAACAGAAACGACATCCAGGACAAAGGTCTTTCTCCGCAAGACGCGAACCATGAGACCTTCAACAAACTTGCACAACGGCACTACCACTCTGCACTGAAAGAAGGCGTGACCAATGGTCTCGACTTCCCCAACACAGCGGCGGCAGTTTGGAGAATTCTCCAAGCCCGCTGCACAAAGTCTTTTGCCGACCCAGAGGGCTCCACGAATCACCTGCCAGGTGAGTGATGCCTCGTCGTTAGTGAGGCATTTCAACCCTGTCGCCCAAGGCCATATTGAGCGAGCCTGCTGCTTCGTAAGACCGAGCTCGCTAATCAGAGCATCTTGAACGGACCCCCGAACTAACACTTGATACAATGCCCTACGAGACAACGCCTGGACGTTGGAGAGGCCTTCCGACGCCCGTAAGAGGCATTTCAGAGCGCGACGACATTCGTGATAGAAGGAGCTTTCGGCTCGGGGTCTACGGCGGGCCTCCCCCTCGCACGAGTGCACACTTCTCAGGGACGGGAAATTTTTCCGGGCATCTTCCTTCCAGAAGGCTCCCACCTCGTCCGGTTCGCGACACAATCGGTCCAGGAATGCAATGCGAAGCATATGTTGACGAATCTCAATGCTTGGCATACCCAGGCCGCCCTCAGCGGTATGAAGGCAACAGATCTTGCGAGATACCATAGCGGCCTTGCCTCTCCACAAGAAAGAGAACAAGAGCCTTACTAATAAACTTAGTGCGGTAAACGGAAGTGGAAGTACAGAGAGTCGGTACACGAGAATAGGATATATGTGAGAAACACATACTTCCGCCCTTCCCTTCAGGGAAAGCCTCCTCCGAGACCACAGACCAACCGCGATCTCGGCCTTCCCTCGTACCTCCGACCAATTCATTTCCAACTGGAGATCCGGACCGAACCAGACGCCGAGTATCTTGATCGGCCCATCCGTCCAGAGGAAAGGTCCGGGAAGAGAAACTCCCTTCCACGCACCCAATCGCAAGCCCACAGACTTATCGCGATTGATCTTGGCCCCTGTCACCATCTCATAACCACTGACCACTTTGCTGACTTCGTCAATCTCGGCTCTGCTCGACACAAGAACCGAAACGTCGTCAGCATAGGCAGAATACCTTGCTGAGGTGGTGGCCCCAGGCAGAGATATTCCACGCAGGACCGGATTCGCCTTTAACTTGCGAAGGAACGGTTCCAACGCAAGAACGTACAGCAAAGGCGAGAGCGGACAACCCTGACGAATAGAGCGAGACAATACGAAAGGCTTCGATCTTACTCCATTCACTTCCACCAGCGCACCGGGGGTCGCATACAAGAGTCGGATCCAGGAGCGAAAGTCGGCTCCGAAACCGGCCGCCGAAAGGACAGCCTCCAGAAAACGATGGTCAACCCTATCGAAGGCCTTGGACTGATCTAAATTGATCAGCGCGGCTTCACCGTCGACTTGTTCTAAGATCAAGCGTACCATATGCAGGTTATCCTGAATAGTCCTGCCCTTCACAGCACAAGTCTGCTCGGGACCAATCAGACTAGACAGGACAAGCTGCAAACGGTTGGCTAAGATCTTCGCCAAAATCTTTAACTCCGTGTTTAACATTGTTAAAGGGCGAAAGTTCCCTAACCCATCCCCACCGTTCTTGTCCTTACGCAGCAACTTGATCACACCCCTGGTGAAGCGTTGGGGTATAGACCCCTGCTTCATCCAGTGGTTGAAAATCAGCTCCAGCAAAGGAACAAAAACGGGCGACAGCCTCAAGTACACTTCGTAGGGAAGACCATCGAGTCCCGGAGACTTATCCAGGCCAACCTGCTTCAGCGCATCCCAGATCTCAGACTCTGTTATGGGACCCTCGCACCCAGCCGCTTCAGCTGCCTCGAGGCAGGGAAAGTCGGCTAAATAGGAGTCGAACTGAGCAGAGCTCAGACCGGGCTCCCTGGTGAAAAGATCCTGAAAGTAATCACGAAAGACCTCACATATGCCCGCGTTTGTAGTCACGGTCCGATTATCCGGTAATGTGACGCACGCGATATGTCGTCGAGACGCACTCCTACTCTCCTCTGCACGCAATTCAGCGGCCATATTCGTCGCCTCAGAGGACATTCTTTTTAACCTAGCCCTAACTACCAGAGCTTGATCCTTCTTGATAAGCAAGGAGGCCAACTCTGCCTTAGCTAAGGCTACATCCCCACTAACACGGGATTTCACGGCCCGATCAACTTTTTCTTCTAAAGCAGTTTGCGCCGCTAATCTATCTCGATTGAGTCGACGACTAAAATCGGCAGCAAACGTTCTAATTTTGGATTTAAGTTTACCCCACCAGGCGTTCCCAAAAACCGCTCCCGACAATTCCCGTTGTATCATTAGTACCAGCTGGTCCCGAAATCCCTGCTCACCAAACAGTGAACAGTTGAATTTCCAGTAACCAGCCAACCTAACCTTAGGCTTATCTAAGTTTACCCGGACCCGGACAAGCCTATGATCCGAATAAACTATGTAATGGAAACTTGGACACCCTAAGAGCCCTACATCGACTCTCTTAACTAAGACCCGGTCGAGGTAGCTCGCAAGCGTCCCAGGAGCCGAGTTGCCACTATTAGTCCAAGTCCATGCTACCTCCCGAGGATGCTCATTCCGGTACTTATCGACGAGATCAAACCCGCCGATAAAGTCCCGAAATGGTTTCACATCAGGATTGTTAGTACCCCGTTTTTTCCCTATACGATCTATATCGGGCTCAAGGACGGCATTCCAATCGCCCGCTAAAACTACCCGACGAGATGTCGTCAAAAACGGCTCGATCTGCCGAAACAGACCAGGTCGCTCAGCATGGGTATTAGGCGCATAAACGCCGATGAGACGTAAAGCCTTACCTTTTATGGTAACGTCCAGCACACAAAGCCTGCCCGCCGGATCTGCGAAAACAAGAGTACATGCAGCGTCTAAAGACCTGCTCACTAGCCAAGAGACACCCCTCGAACGACCATCAAAACATGCTGAATAAAGGGCGAACCCCTTAGACAGCACATCCTCACGATCATGAGAAGAAAACCGGGTCTCTTGCACACAACAGATATTAACCCCGAGGCGCTGAAGGTCGCGAGAGAGCCTCGCCCTGCGAGACTCCGACCTCAGGCCCCGGACATTTAAAGTAGCCAACCAGAGAGCCATAGTGAAAACTGATTAGGGTTGCTTACCTGTTTTGAACATGGCCGGGGTGAGGATACCGACCGCATCTCCCATAGACCCATGGCCCATCTCAGTGTTGATGTTACCGTCCTGGGAGATCCCGCCGATATCCCACGGGAAAGTAAGTTTAAGAGCCCTATAGAGGGAGGGGTGAATAAAAATTGGGACCCTCCCTGCGCAAAATGAGTTCATTTTCCGGAGCTTGTCGCTCTGAATGATAGCAATGGGCGGGCTCATGTTGAACGAGGATATGGCCTCGTCCAACATGGCCCAAATCTGTTTTGCTCCCGTGTCCACGCCCACCACGGTTAAAACCCGCTGGGCATCTGGAAAGTTCAACGGGTTGTCGATGTCTTTGTCGCTGAATTGTTTGATGGACAGGAGGAACTTTAGATTAGGGATACGGTTCCCATAATCCCTAGCTTTTTCCGCCTGCCTAGGGGAGATCTTACAAATGTCCAATCCATGATTGAAAATGCCCTTTGGTTTTTTTTTCTTTTCGCCGGGATCTTGAGTGGGGCTTCGGGGCCTTTTGGTGACCGGTGGTAACATCTGAGAGGTTTTAGTGGGAGAAGGACTGGGAGTGTGGCAAGGAGTGCAGGGTTGTCTAAAGGGACTGGGATCTCTACTGAGCGGGATTTGGGATTGGGCATGGGAGGTGGACGGCATAGCAGGAGAAGGCTTCACTCTGGAGAGAGGGGTTGAAGTGGGAGGCATGGGGATGGAGGAAACACAAAGAGTGGCCTTCTTCTTCGGGGGAGATTTGATGGGGGAAATTAATTTAGGTGACTGTAAGGGGATGTTTTTTTTTGGAGGAGATTTTGTGGGTTTTTTTTGGTCGTCCAGATGTTTTTTGAGTTTTTTTAGTTTCTCCGCTTTTTCGTGGCTCGGCTCGTATTTTAGCCTCTGCTCTTCAATTGAAAGAGTGGAGGTCGGGGCGTCGCCCTTGCTGTTGATAGAGGGAGTGGGACTGTGTGTGTCTTTAGTCCCCGAGGCTTCAGGGGACTGAGGACCCGCTGGCTGACGCTTCCCTCTGACCCTGCCAACTACCTGCCATTCCCCTTCTTCCCCCTTCTTAGCCACAGGAGCGGCGGAAGAGGGCTCTTCGGGGGATGGGGGCTTGGATGGTGACCCAACCGGGGGAACAACCTCTCCGGTCCCGGCAGCTGGCATGCCCATTACAGGCGCGGCGGATTTTGCAGACTCGGTCAGAGGGGGAGTTTGGTCTTTAGTGACCTGAGTCCCAGAGGCCTTCTTCTCTGGGCAGGAAGAGGAGAGATGACCAGTCACTCCACACTTCCAGCAGGCTGGTTTACGACCGGTCACGATGACCGGCAGCTTCAGGTCACCGACGTCAATCCAGTTGGGGACGGAGCTGAAGGCCTTACGATCGAGCATCATATCAAAGCTCCATCCCCCGGTCAGGCTATCGCAGGAAGCGGCCAATATTTCCCCGTATTGGGCCAGGAAAGCCGCGAGGTGTTCCCCGATAACCTGAGGAGGGACCTCGTACACTGCCACCCTGGTCCTTCGCCGACCCTCGTACTCTGTTCGGAGGATGAGATCTTTGGTGATTAATTCTCTCCGGGTGCCTCTCACGCAGTCTTCTGCAGTGGGCAGCAGCACGTCCCACATGAAGAAACCCTTGCCTTTGACAATTCTTAGGGGTTTGAACCCCAGGGACTCCAGTGCTTTAAACACTGTGTCTTTAGTCGAACGACAAATTTTGCGCGAACGCTTGTCGACGACAAAAACAGACACTATTCTTTTCTCGACTCTCTTCAGTTCCACTGGATCCTCCAAGAGCCCGTCTTTCACCACGAGGTGAGCGTAACTCTTGGCACGCTCCAGGAACTCCGCGATGTCGATAATACAATTCGGAGGGGACTTCCAACAAGAGGGCGAATCCCCGACCTCGGTACTAACTTTAGGCTTTTCATTGTTTTTTTCCTTTTCCAGGATTTCCTTAGCTATCCTGGCTTTGGCCGCCTGCTTAAGGACGTCCACAATGTCCTCATTAGTAGGGGTTCGTGGCAGGGCAGGATATTCATTGGGATTATCTTTGTCTGGGGGGTCTTTTTTCGGGTTAAAAAGATGCTTCCTAACCGATTTTTTTATGGTAGCCAGGGTCGATGTCTTTTTCTTTGTGATCAGAAAAGAAGGGGCTTTTTTTTCCTTCTTCTCCATGATGAAGTAAGGGGGAGGGTCGGGAGTGGAGGAATAGGGGGAGGGATATTTACTAAATTTCGCCTAAAGGCGAAACAAAAAGGAACGAATAACGCCAAAAGGCGCAAAAAAAAATAAAAAGGGGGGGGGGGAATTTAGACAAAAAAGTTCAAAGAAAAGATAGATAAGAAAAACTAATAAGATTTAAACTCTAGCCGAAGCTAGTTAAAAAAATAAAATAAAAGATGGCCGACTTTAAGAAGCGAGACTAGACAGCTAAATTAAACAATTACAAACACAACAAAAATAACACGTAAAAAAACTTAAACAAATATCACCTAAAGGCGAGAATAAAAAAACACAAGGAGGAAAATTAAATAATACAAAGAAAACGGTTCAAAACAAGGTAAACAAAGACAATAATAAACTTCGGCAAATAGCCGGAGCTATTAACAAAAAAACAAAATGGCCGACACTAGTCGAAAAGAATAAACAAAAGAAAATACGTAACTTTCGACGACAACCAAAGCTAGAAACAAAAATTCAAAATGGCCGACCCACAGAAAAGCGAGTCGAACCGATAAACAAAGGAAAAATAAACAAATAAATTATACAATACAAGGATTACAAAACGAAATTAGTACAAACAAATTATAAAACGAAAAACACGGAAAAACGTAAGGTTAGGAAAGAAAACAGAAATTAAAATAAACGCGAAAATCAGAAATTAAAGGAAAATGAAAATTTTAACGGAGGCTAAAAAGAAAAAGCGTGGAAATGAAAAACAAAAATTAAAGGTTGGAAGGAAATTAAAACGAGAAACTAGAATAAAAAGAAAAGGCCTGCAAATTAAAAAGGGGTAAAAAATAAAAAACAAAGAATTACCGGGGGTAAAAAAAATTAAAAGGAAAACAAAAATTAAAGGGGGAAAATTAGAAAACTGAAATAAAAGGAAAAATAACAGAAATTAAAAGAGGGGGGGGTAAAAAAAATGGAGAGAAGCAAAAATCAAAAGGACTTTTTTTTTCTTTTTTTTTTTTTTTTCTTTTTTTTCTTTTTTTTCCTGAAACAGTCAAATGGAAATAATAAAAAACAAACTTAGCTAAATACAATGCAACACAGAATTCGGGCAAACGAGCAGTCTGTCAGCAGTCAAACAGAATTCCGGCAAACGTGCAGTCGGTCTGCGGTCTACAACAAAGAGAAAAGGAATAACAAGACGGCCGTTGGATCTCGTGATTCCTTTTCCCTCGTCTTCCGGTATCAACCATTATTTATATAGTTGGTAGTCACCTATGCAGATTAGGTGGATCCCACCACAACAAAAACCTATTTTCTCGTTTTGTCCATAATATGTGTTGAAACATGAGTAAAAGGAAGGATCTAACAACTGCTGAAAAACAGAAAATAACAATGATTCTGAGTGAGAAAATGTCCACTTTGGCGATATCAAAGGAGCTTTGCAGAGATCATTGAACGATAAAGAAGGCTGTTGAAAATATATGTAAGTTGAGAACTCGAAGAAAAGGAAAAGGCTTTAAGAACTTGCTTCTTCGAGATGAACAGAAACTACAAAGAGTTAGGGCGAAACAACCACTTTTGGCCAGTGCTTAGATCTTTGAAATGGCTGAAATAGAGGGAGTCAAGAAGGTCAAAAGGCTAGATTATTTTGTGAATTGGGATCCGTAAAAAATCTACTAGCCAACCTCCTGTCACTAAAGCAAATATTTTAAAACGTCAAATTTGGGGCAGGAAATATATGAAAATTGATTTTCCTAAAGTAATTTTCACGAACGAATCTCGAATTGATGGATCCACTTCAGACATACCTGTGGTTAAAAGAAGGCAACAACGAGGAAATTGCCGACTAAACAATTATTGGACTATTCAAACTCGATGAAGCAGTTAAACTGAATAGCGCCATCTATTGCGTTTTTTATGAACCAGACATCCTTTACATGGTACAGGTCCCATTGTCGAAGTTTCAAAGTGAAGTGTGCATTTATGCATGACACTGCTCCTTCTCATATATCTAAGATTATCCGTGAATTCTTTTACCATAAAAGAGTTACAGGAGATAAGGTAACTGAGTGGCCACCATCAAGTTCTGATCTAAATCTGATTGAAAACCTATAGTCGATTGTGAAGATGAAATTTATGAAGGTGGCAAATAATATAACAGCAAAGCAGACCTACGGAAAGCAATTAAAATCGAACCTACTGAAGTAAAAAAAATTAAAAATCAATTAATAATAGATTACTGTCTGTTATTGAAAATGTAAAGAAATCAGAAACTTATCATACGTACTTGTTCGATTATAGGTGTTGATCAATATTGATGATTTTATTACCTTTTTGTTGAAGTAAAATGTGATTATTTGGTTCTGCTAAATAACTTCAGCCGGCAGATTTTTAGAATACATCAAATAACTTTAATAACTTCAATAAAATATATTGATAATACCTAAAATTTTAATTTGGGCTTTATTTTGACATCTATATTGATTGTTTAAAATTTGCCAATTCTAAAAAAACAAATTTTAATTATTGAAGTTTATATGATTCGCTTAATGACTTCATTTTCGTAAAGTTTCTTGTTAGTCATCTATACCCTCAAAAAGCATCTAGCCAACGGAAAATAATTTTCTTCATTTATTTTGATATGATTTGCTTAATAATTCATTAATTAATTCATTAACGTAAAGTTTTTTTGTTTGTCATCTATACCCTCAAAAAACATGTAACCCAAGAACTGAAAACAAGTATTTTAATTAATTTCTTTTGATGAGCTTTCCTTCTTGGTGCCTCGATTGTATGAATTTAAAAGCGCTACTAGATTGGCAACTAGGTCTCACCGTTTTATTGTTGAACCAGCTAGATGCAAACTATTCTAATAGTTTCTTTTCTAGCCCTTCTGGCCTACTGAACTAACTTCCGTTTTCTTACTTCCGTCCCACCTGCTATTTACGAAAATGTAAATGCAACGCCAATCGCCATTTTCTGTCTTACTGAGCATGTACTTTTCTTGTCTTTTCTCCCCATTAAAGTCTTCTTATTCTCTTTCGCTTCCAGGAAACCTTTTTGTCTTAGTGGCATTATCGCCTTGTTTAACGTAGAACAATTTACAAAAAGGTCATAATTTTATTGCCTATCTCAAACTTCCTTTGCAATTGAATCGCTCAAAATCATTTTTACATTATTTCCTTTTTCCTTACTATGAGAAATCTGTATGTTACTATACCCATAATGATTATAATGAATTTAAATTTTAATGCATTGATTTAATAAATCTTAAGCGTTAAGGTTTCCCAACTGGCCTTTTTAAGATAATAAACTATTCAGAACATGCTCACTTTTTCATGTATCCATTTAAAATGCTTTCTTAATTCTTCAAGAAACGCAAAGAAATTCTTATGCGTTGAGTACAACATGAAATTGATGATTATTCATTAAGAAACAAATCAAAATAACGCCTCCATAAAATCGGATACCTTTTGTTAAAAATTTCTCATTTACCAAGCCATTCCGACAGGGTGAAAAGACCATTCTGATCCCGTGTTCTTGAAATACGTTCAACAAAATAAAAGGCGAATATGAATTGAAACTGAAACCTTTGCTTATCGAGAAGGCTAAATTAATTGAGACTAATTTCCATTCGAGTTCAGTGGGTGCTGCGTGCTAAAATTTAATTTAATCATGCGCTTCACAGAATGTAAATCGTTCCAAAAAGCAAATATCGAGCTTCTCTGAGCAACGCATACACCAACTTACACAGTTTCATAGGGAGAAAGATGACTAAACTGATGCATTCCTCTATACGTACGTTGAACATACATAGGTTTTCTTTTGTTAGTCGAAATTGAATTCTGAAAAAAAAAACGAATCTATTTCTTTGCCTCGAAGTCTTCTGTTTGAATTAACCTTTGAACTTGTCCATTTTGTTTATGAGGGTTTTTGTAAAGGAATAATCGAAATTCCATATGGAAAAGCACATACTGCCTTTTCTTTTTGCAGAAAAGCCATAAATAAGACCGAATTGAGGTTTTGATGATAGAATAAGGGCAGATCGATTAGGTTAATCAATTCAGTGATTGGTTGAGAATGCAAGTTCATTAACATCTCAATGGCCCCTATGAAGGAAATCTAAGTGAAGAAATCAATTAAAACCAATAAAGAAAGCAATTTTGTCACTCTTCGGCATGCAGAGTGCGCAATAATAGCTGCAGAAATCACGCAGAGAAGTTTTCTGTTCATAATTTAGTAGAATAGAATTAAAGAAGCACTTACTGACATTGGTTCTATGTTCTAGGAAACGGTTAAATGTCAAGGTCAATACGTGGCAATCTCATTTAAACTAAAACAAAGACTAATACATACAGACACACGCATAAGCACACACCCAAACACACATATATATAGATATACATACATATATATTTATTCTAACTTGAAAATGCTTTGTTTTAGTTTAAATGAAAACTGCCACTATTATTTAAATTAAACAGACTTATATATATATATATATATATATATATATATATATATATATATATATATATATGCTCCAGAAAAATTTATTTCGGTTGAGCTCTCTGAGGAGGGAGTGTGGGTTTGTTTGTAAACAGTGACTATTACGGCTAACAATGCAAGACTCTTCGGTAAATCGTGTGTTTAACCTAAACGTAAATACGCTTAAATTCACCTTCACCCTTCCCCTGCGCCAACAGCTTAGTGGTAGAATCCCGAACTGTGGCCAATTCTGTCAAGTTTCGATCCTAACAAGAGTCAACCAGACGTCTAGCCACACTGATGAGCTGTAATACAGCGAAACAGTTTGTCTGTGGATGACAATATATATATATATATATATATATATATATATATATATATATTGTTTCCTGCTTCGCCAAGATTACCTTTTGAGAAAGTGTTGGCCGAAAGGTAAAATAGGGACGTCCATCTTATTTAAATCTATTTTCATTTTCTCTGGGTACAAGTCTTTGTATATATATATATATATATATATATATATATATATATATATATATATAAACAGAGACTTGTACCCAGAGAAAAAGAAAATAAGTGTAATCTATATTTATGGGTTAAATTGTTCAAAATTAGGGATAGAGCCTATGTAAATCTAAAAGTCAAATACAGAGCGGAAATAGTCTGTTTCATTCTCAAACGCAATCATCAAGGCTTGTCGAACGCTTTTTTTAAGCATGAAACAGACTGTCGCCGTTGGGTGTTAATTTCGATGTCAATAGACTCATACACAACATTTACATTTAAACTAAGACAAATGCGTATATATATATATATATATATATATATATATATATATACATATATATATATATATATATATATATATATATATATATAAGGCAGGGTGTGTGTGTGTGAAACGAATTCACGGCCGCAATTTTCGACGGATTGCACCACAATTTACATGCATATGCTCCAAGTTAGTGGGTAGGCCAAGACCGACTTTGCATTTCCTAATTCCCATTGATAGTGAAAATAATCGATTTTTTCATGCTTCTACGGCAGTTTTCATGTAGTTTGCGGCCATTTTCTACTGGTCAGACTGAGAGCCACGAATAGGCAGGAAGATTCTATTGGCCAGCGTGAGAGCCAACAGCTGACTGACACGAATTTTAACTAACATACTAGCATGCAAAAAAATCAATAGCTGCATTCCTCACAAGTGGGAAAAATGTAAATCTGCATGGCACTTTACTCCAATTGGCTTATTCGCTTGCTTAAACTGAACGTTGATTCTAATTCCGCAGAAGTGGTTTCGGTGTGAAAAAGTATTTGTTGTTAACATTCTTTTTTCATTCGGTTTTTCCAGTTACGAGTCCTTTTTTAAAGCTGATCGTTTTGTGTTCATTTTGTTTAGTTCTTTTTCGTAAGAGACTTAATGTTTAGTATAGAGCTTAGAAAAAATTCGCAGTGTGAGATAGGCAAGAAGTAAGGCATGTAGCAACAACAGCACGGCAAAGGGCACTCCTTTAAAGGCAAGGAAAGGCAAAATCATTTTAAGTCAAGTGATAACGATTGCTGTATGAGTTGTACGATTTTTGAATAAAGCACGGGCAATTCGGGGCCATGCTGCTAGTATATATATATATATATTAAGCATATCACCCCAAGCAAGGCTGGAAGACACTAGCACGCATGGGGTTACAGAGGATTTGGAGCGAAAAGGGATAGGAGTGATAGAAGAAAGTATGGGAAGAAGGATAGTGAATAGATCAAGGCAACTGGAGATGATATATATATATATATATATATATATATATATATATATATATATATATATATATATATATATATATATTGTCTTAGTTTAAATGAAAAATCTTACATAATATCCTTGACGCACACACATCTATATATGTGTCATTTTATAACACACACATCTATATACGTGTCTTTTTATATATATATATATATATATATATATATATATATATATATATATATATATATATATATATATATATATATATATATATATACATATATATGTTATGCTCCTTCATGAAATCAATATATATCTTACATTTAGTTTGATATTTTCCTCTGTACAAATCTTTGCTGGTATTTCGCAGGTATTTCTTTTAAAGTTTATCTATTTTTAATGTTATTACCTGTTAAATTTTTCAAAAGAATTTCAGATTAACTTCGGCGTTTTTAAGTAGCAAAGTCGCAAGGATGATAACGATTTTTTTTAATTTTTTACCAGTTGTTCTGTTGATGTTCTTATTGAACAAGACGTTGGCGACAGAATAAAACAATTAACACCCAATTGGTTTTCATATATTAAATTTGGTATACTTTGTTCGGGTATGTCACATAATTCACTTTATCATATACATATATGCGTGTGTATGTGTGTGAGAGAAAGAGAAAGAGAGTGTCTGTAAATGAACGCATGTGTGCAGATATGTCGATAGTTTGATTGATTTTCTGGAACGCTGTCAATGTTGATTATGTTGTAACAGACTTTGCTGCTACTTCCTTGGCACAAGAAGCCAATTATTGGAAAGTGGTTTTCGCAGGTTCTCACTCAACTGGTCTCTCCATCAAGCTTCATGGCTTGCCAGTGACAAGACATTTTTTCATATGTGTGGCGATGGGACAGAATACCCAGAAAATTTATTCGTTCAACTTCTCGAATGCATATGCGCAACTGAATTGAATAAATATAGAAAGTGAGGCAAAAATATATTTAAAAGAAATAAAACCGTTTCAGTTGTCCTTTCCTATAATCTGGATAAAGTAACATCTAAGACAAAGGGAATTTCTCAAAGAAGAAAAATGGTCAAAATTTTTATTCTTTTTTGTTATTGTGTCATTTCGAGAGACATGTGAAGTATACATCAAGAGACGAACATTTATATGAGCAGGTTTTAGATAGCATCTCTTAGATAGATAGATAGATAGATAGATAGATAGATAGATAGATATGAACAAACATGCAGAAATAGATAGATAGATTTGAACAGACTGGCATAGATAGATAGATAAATAAATAGATAGATAGATAGATATCAACAGACAGGTATAGATAGATAGATAGATATTAACAGACAGGTATAGATAGATAGATAGATATCAACAGACAGGTATAGATAGATAGATAGATAGATAGATAGATAGATAGATAGATAGATAGATATGAACAGACATGCAGAAATAGATAGATTTGAACAGACTGGCATAGATAGATAGATAGATAGATAGATAGATAGATAGATAGATAGATAGATATGAACAAACATGCAGAAATAGATAGATAGATTTGAACAGACTGGCATAGATAGATAGATAAATAAATAGATAGATAGATAGATATCAACAGACAGGTATAGATAGATAGATAGATATTAACAGACAGGTATAGATAGATAGATAGATATCAACAGACAGGTATAGATAGATAGATAGATAGATAGATAGATAGATAGATAGATAGATAGATAGATAGATAGATAGATAGATATGAACAGACATGCAGAAATAGATAGATTTGAACAGACTGGCATAGATAGATAGATAGATAGATAGATAGATAGATAGATAGATAGATAGATAGATATGAACAGACATGCAGAAATAGATAGATTTGAACAGACTGGCATAGATAGATAGATACATAGATAGATAGATAGATAGATAGATAGATATGAACAGACATGCAGAAATAGATAGATAGATTTGAACAGACTGGCATAGATAGATAGATAGATAGATAGATAGATAGATAGATAGATAGATAGATAGATAGATAATTGTGTATTATTAAACCCACTCTGTTTCTTATTTTCATTAATGAACTCACTGATGTAACCCCTTCTAGATACGGAATCTGTGCGCTTACACTCAGATCAGTTTGAAACACAGGTTTCCGTAAGATCACCGAATTCAAGTAACGTCGAATCTGGGCAATACCTAGATGAGTGACGGCTTGGGAATACCAGATGCTGTAAGCTTCAATATGTTTGTGGTGCAATGGATAATAGCCCCGGGGTTGTTAATCGGAATGCTGAGTTAAATTCCCGTTGGACTCATTATATTCATTTAGATGCAAGTACCCCTGGGAAAGGTATGGATCCAGATCCTCTTCCCCATCTATGGGTTAATTATTAAGACGTGTATCACTAAGCCATTATTATCTCAAAATGTTCCTTACAATCTAAACATATTTTCTGGCTTTCTTTATCTATGCGGATAACACAACTATTTCCATTTGTATGATAGGTGCGATAATCGCAAATTGGCAGCTGATTTCGAAAAGGACCTATAGTCGGTTTTGAAGTTGCAAGTTGTAACCGTACGTTTTATGCTAATTGTTTATTATCTCACACTTCTCGCTTGTGAAACTTTCTCTTGGTTTCCTGCTTTCTTGCAAACTACGATCTCCTAAAATTATAGCGCAATGTCAATCGCCATTTACTGTCACCTTGAATCTTGTTTTTTTCTTTCTCTTATACAGGGGTTGGACAAAATAATTGAAACACTTTTAAATCCAAAGAAAATTTATTTAATATGGAGTTGGTCCTCCTTTAGCCTCACATACAGCTTTAATACGTCTAGGAATGGAATCATACGGTTTCCTGAGTTCATCCAGAGGAATTTTCAGCCATTTTTACATTAATACCTGCTCCAGCTCTTTAAGACACGACGGTGGAGTATAGCGGCTCCTAAATTGTTCCAAAAAGCACCACAAGTGTTCAATAATATTGATATTGAGATCGGGGAGACCACTCCATGTGTTCTAGCTCACTTTCATGCTCTTCATACCAATTCTTTCATGCTCTTCATACCAATTCTTAACCATTCGAGCAGTATGTATTGGAGCATTATCATCTTGGAAGATGCAGTCACCATCAGGGAATAAAGTCTGGGCCATTGGATTAATATGATCTCCCAAAATGTTCAGGTAATCTTTGCTGTTGATTCTACCATGCAGGGCAACTATTGTACCGAGGCATTTCCATGACATGGCAGCCCAAATTATCACTGATCCACCTCCATGCTTCACTGTTGGAAGGGTTGTAAACTTCTTTGGGCTGCCTCCACACATAAACTCGCCCTGATGTTGGGAAAAGAGAAAAACTGGACTCGTCTGAGAATATGACTTGCTTCCATTGGTCTGCAGACCAGGCATTGTGATTTCTGCACCACTTTAACCTCTTCTGAATGTTGCGAATGGAGAGAAGAGGTAATAGATACAAAAAATAGAAAAATTTCGTACAAAATATGAGTTCTCCGACAGCAATCGAAACTGTCTCCTATACGGAACCGTCAATTGATCTGACCTGCTATAACGCTACAAAATTTCTCGTACATTACGGCCGGTAAATGTAATTAATACTGTTTATTAAAAAAAAAAAACAGAGCATTTACTTAAATAAATTGTATCTATAAAAATAACGTATAAATAAAAATATAATCCAATTCATTATATATATATATATATATATATATATATATATATATATATATATATATATATATATATTTATATGGCATTTACTTAAAACATTGTATGTATTAAAATAATATCTAAAGAGAAAATATATGAAATAATTGTGGGACTTGATTCAATTGATAATATGTTGCCAATGTTTACGTTAATGTATTTTCGTGAGTAGATATGACTGTTCAGGAAAGATCGCCGAAGATTTGTTGTTTATAAACAGTAATTTGATCTTTACTAACCAGACGCTTCCTGTAGCTGAGTGGTTTAGCATGTCAGATCAAATGACGGTTCCGTATAGAACACAGGCTCGATTCCAGTCGGAAAACGCATATTTTCAACGAAACTTCTCTTGATATATATAGATAAATATTACATTGAACAGAAAATCCTGTCGTACTTTTTACATGATACATTTTAGAGTTCTATTTCAATACTTATGATTAAATAATTTTTTAATTAATTTTTAACCTGTTGTTGATTATTTAATATCAGAATTGATAATCCTTTATCGATTTTAACCTCGTGAAATGAGTTTAGATTAGACCCATATCATACCCTGCATGCTATTATGAATTTAAAGGGCTATTTATATTCAGGATCTCCGTAAGAACATTCTCAGAGCGTTAGTAAATGCTTATGCAAATGATACCACAGTGTATGGATGCACCTCCAAAAATATAGAGGACCGGTGCTTGATATCCGATCTCTCTTTTGATCTATATCTAACTGCCCAATGGAGAAAAAAACTGGCTTGCTATTTTCAATACGTCAAAAAACTCGCTAGTGACTTTTCATCATTCCTGTGCTCTCTCCGGTCAAGATGAATGGTTACCCTCTCAAAGAAGCTCTTGGCTTCGAAAGTATTTTTGGGACTCATGTGAATCCCAGAACACAAGTGGAACATATATACAATCCATCGCTAAAGATGCTGTAAAAATGGTCGGCTCCCTGTACCAATTCAGAACGCACCTAACTCTATATTTACAAGAGACTGGTCAGCCTAAAAATGGAGTATTACTGAGATATCTCTTTCCAACCTTAACAGAGCTCAAATGCGTCGACACAGCCTTGTGGACGATGAATTATTTTCCACCCTACACATTTTTTTTCCCAAACGTCACAAGAATTTTGGTATCTAATGGAAAAATATTCACATGAACTACATTCCTTTGTTCTACCAGTTCAAACCGTTCTAGCTATGACCTGACATATCATGTACACTGGAATTGGAATACTGCTCTCCGATTAACAATTCCAAGCCGTTATGCTTTACACCACGTGAACATGCAATCTTACAGCACCTGATATTCCCAAGCGTTCAGCCATGTAGGTACTACTGTAGTACAGGAATCTCACGATTAGTGTGGTTAATGAGTACATTAAAAGATACGCACTAATGGAACACGCGTTAATCAAATATAATAACTTATAGGAAATGACGTAATTTGTACGTCAAATTTTAGTCTCATTCAATTTTTAATTTGCGTACATTTTTACTTAAAAGATAGGCACACATATAAGAAGATAAAATAAAAATGCTATGAATTAATGTTTAATCATTAATCATATAACTGACGGTACTGAAAAATTGTCCGTTAAATTTTCAAAACCTATCATAATTAGCAGTATTTTAACCTGAAAACTTATACTCTTTCCATGGTAAGTGCAAACATCTTTTATATTCCGATATTTTTGTAATAAATGGGAATTTTTTGTATCTAATTAAATCGTCAATTTTTTAACAAAAAATAAGAAATTTCCTTTTAAGACCTTCAAAATAAACATAAAATAATAAAAATATTCCAAAAATTTCCATAGAGACAAATATTTAAATATGTACTTTTATTATCGGCTTATATTATTGTTATGGGTCCTAACCTATAACTACAGAATGAACTCTTCCTAACACTATGTATACTACGCCTCTAAAGAGAGAGAGACGAATCTAGTCGAGCCGATAGTAGTTCACTCCAAACCAGACTGACAGTCATACTAACACCTTCCACATATTATATTCTTATTATTCTGTGTAATATATCTTTGTTATTTCTACTCTTGTGTTCGTGTTGTTCTTCCTTGGACTAACATGGACCATAACAATTATAAAATTTATCTAATTATAACCATCCATTTTTAATACAACTGTTATTTCTTAGAAAAGATAATACTTGACAAACAAAATAGTTACCCATTTTCCATTTTTTAATTTTTTAATTAATTGGAAAGTATAAAAATTATTTTCACTTACAATGGTTAAAATGAAGAATGTTTTACTGCACTAATCGAGCATTATGTATGCACTAATCGAATTTTGGAATATAAAAATTTTAGCACACTAATCGGAAATGCTTTAATCGAGCGATTCCTGTATATTCAAAAGCGTGATTTGACTTCAAAAGGAACATGTCATTTTAATGTCAGCTTTAAGTGTAAGTGGCTTTTGCGATATATGAATGAATTTGAATACGAGAGTTTCGTTTCGTTCAAATTGCGTAAAAAAATGAACAACGCTGCTAGTTGTGGTGGTCAGTCAGAAGTAGAGAAACTATATAGTGTCAGAAGTTACCGTTTCTGTATCAGCGTTATCAGATATGTGAGCCTTCTGTGGTCGAAGGTGATCAAACTCTTCGGAACATTATCCCACGTTCAATTCATTTTCACTCGAATATCTTGTAAAACACAAGGAACATGGAGTTCTTTACTAAAGGCCAAGTCATAGTGCAACTCTCGCCACAAACTGGCGGTCTATCTCAGATATCGTCTTTCCACTTTTTAGTTTAGTTTTGGGTTTGCGGTAGTTCGCTAATGTAAATGTCTTAAATAATTTAATAATATGTTTTTTGTTTTGTTATATTTTACATTTGGAATAACCTTAGCTTACTTAATTGGCGTAAATATAAGATTGATTTATTTTATTTCCTTCCGACTTGCTATTCTTTTTTTCGAAAGCAAACTTTTTGCGAAATTCACTAAAATGTAAATTAGGAAACTTGTTCTTGTTACTTGGAAGGTAATTTAACATATTTTTTAATTGAAATTAATTAAATTAAATATTCTTCTCTATTACATTTTTATTCATAAAAGCAAATACACTAATGATCATCTGTTTATTTTCGCACAGTCTGTATTTTTGTTTCTAACAAATGAAAATGTATGTTGAACTTTTACTACGCTTTTTTTAACGAAATATAACAATTTAATTTTACTTGATATAAAGAATTAATTTATTAATCCTTTTTTTCTAGTTTTTCTCATTATAAATGTTAGAAAGTCTCTCACGAAAAAGTTTATGTTAAAATTGTTTTGCCAGTTATAATTTTAACAGAATTTTTCTTCCGAAAACTTTTATCTTCGACTTTGCAAAATCTATTTAAAAATGCTATTTGTTACATAAAGTTAATTTAATATTTTTCCCTGTCATATGGTTATTCATAACAGCTAATATATTGACGATCCCAAATATTTTATGAGTTATATTTTAGATTAGTCATTTTTTAAATTAATTCACGTCCAAGCAAAGCAATAATGCCACTAAGACACAAGAGACTACTGAAAATGAAAGACAATGAGAACAGGAAACCCATTCTTAAGCAGAAATCAAGCAGGCGAACCAATCTACTCCTACTGAGAAAAAATTAAATTAAATTAATTATAAATAGTAAATAAAATTTAAGAGTTTGAGCGGAGACATTAGAAGTAGAGTAGACATTTATAAAGAACCGGAAATGCAATCCTAGACATAAATAAGAAATAAATTTCTATTCCTGTCCAAAAAAGAGGGGAAGAGTGTGAACCAGTCGATGAGAGCACCATTAAGAACAGAATAGGAACAAACGTGTTATTTTATAATACAAAATAATGGAAACTCATTTAATAAAAACGTTGGTATGTAAATATAATATAAGTATGTAAAGATAATATCATGATGGAATTCAATAAATTTAGTCCAACAATATCTAAATATAGATACTGTTACAATCTCTAAATATAGCTATTATTGTAAACGATATGTGATAGACGTTAATCTCTAACCCTGCTGTTAAAGCACGCACCTTTTAGTGATTTACTCATTCCCCCACTGGAATGAGATGTGACACAAGGTCTTTTTAAAGTGGGGACCCGAGCGCGTACACTCGGGCAAGGGACAAAAATTCCCCCAGACCCCGCAACCGTCGGTTGCGCTGGCCTCAGTGCGTGCACCGATCCTTCCCTCTTCTGCAATGGGAGGGCGCGGCCTCGGGCAGATGTTCCCCCAGGGAGGGGCACCTCTTCAGTATAATTTTCTCATTTTACCCCCCCCTTTGACAGAGAAGCCCCTGAGCGCACTCTGTCCAAGTACAGAGACGCAACTGAGAGATGATAAGACACATCTCGGCCTTTTGTCCGAGAAGCGATGCACTTTTTAGTGATATTTTTCTAGGTATTTCTGCAATCATAAAAAATTATATTTATGACAAGATAAATCGGTATAACAGCAGTTAGTTTATTTCTAAATAATATAATGAATAAAATAGAAACGGTGCTTTCATGTGTATTTTGTTTCCTGTGATAATTTTGTTCCGAAATTCAGATTATTATATGATTTTTGTTTGAACAGAACTGTTTCAAAGATTAAAATGCATATAACAGTTTGTACACGCGCCTTAGTCAGCGCGTTAGTCAGTGCGATGAATTGAATCAAAAGTTCCAGCAAATTATATATTAATTGTAATAAGACTTTATTAAAGGAAAAACATCACAAGATAAATAGAATTAACTTTTCGATCAAATTAATTATGCTCTTAACCTCTATATTTTTCTTTTGAATTTCTTAAACCAACCACATCTGCGATCTACCGTAAACCCAAACCGAGACTAAAAATCATCACTCCCAGCGGAAAGACGATATTTAAGATAGTGCTTCAGTTTTGGACAAGAGTTGCACTATGACTTAGCCTTTAGTAATGAACGCCATAGTATGAACCCAACAGCTAAAATAAAACTATTTACGTTATGTATTTTGACAGTTGTTCCATTAAGACAATGATCACAGGTTTGCATTGGTGATGTTTCAAACATGCTAATTGATTACAGTGGGTATTTATTACAAGTGGTAATGTTTAGTAATTTGAAAATACCCACTACTCTGTTAGTTAAGCTGAAATTATCACAATAGTGTGCAAATGCTTTCAGTATTGTCTCTGCCATTATAAATGTAATCATAATAGGAAATCAAACTTTTGACCTCTTTGTTTGATAAACTATGCCCATAACAAATTACAAAGTCTATATCTAAGGAAAAAATTAAAAAGAAAAGTAAGTAAATTAAAATATCTTGAAAGTGTTTTAAGATAGGAAAGAAATGTAACATCGAAATCTGAAGCTGAATTGGAATAGGGAAAGATGGTTTCGAAAAGCTAATCAAAGTATTCAGGAAGTAGACAGTTTCGTTGGCAACAAAGGAACAATTACTGTTATCTAATATTGGTCCTCCTATATGGCAGTGAATTCTTGACAATCCCTTGAGAGATTAAGTACTACAGTAGGATACTGAGAATCCGAAGGACAGAGTATGTGAGTAACGATGACGTTTTGAGAATTTATACAAATAGTTATACGTAGCATCAAAAAGAGACAGTAGAAATTCCTTGGGCACATAATGAGGAAAGAGGGTGTGGGGAATTTGACACTCATGTGACATAAAAAGCAAGCGCAACAGAGAGAAACAGCGAGTATTCTACAAAAGAGTTTTGTATAAATGAACAGCGAATGGGAGCTACAAATGATAGGAAATAGTGGAGAGCCATGAAGAAAGAAAGAAAGAAGATTATTATTATTTTAAACGTTGGGAAGTGCGACAATGAAATCCGAAAGTGCATTTGGATAGCAAAAGAAACCTTCCAAAATCTAAGCAAGGTATTAAGAAACACGAAAAGTACAAAACTGTAATATCACTTTTCCTATATAGCAATGAATGCTGGACAATTTCCTCATATATGAATAAGAGACTTGTATCAATAGAAGGATGTTGACAACACAATGGACTGAACATGTGAGCTCGTGGGGTTTTAAATTCTATTATTATTTAGAAATTTGGAAAATATTTTAACAGAAGACGGAAAGTTCACCAATAAAATCCGAAGTTGCATTGGGTTAGCGAATGATGACTTACAAAAACCCAAAAAAGAATCAGCAATATTACTGGTCCCGATCAGGCAGCTTAGCGTCAAGCATTTTCCCACAGCCTTCATGTTTCTTCCCGGTGCCTTTTCTATAAATACTTTCACGGTAATTCTTCGGATGAGATCTTCGCTATGGTACATATACCTTTTAAGTCCATTACTAGACTGGCATCAATAACACATTAATTTACAGTTATGCTGGCTAGATGTGACCGCAAATTCTATGATAATAGTTTCTTTTCTCGTATTTCTCCTTTGTGGAACTCTCTTTCGTCTCCATGCTTTCCAGCCAACTTTAATCTACAAAAATGCAAATGCAATGTTAAAGCGCTCTCTACTGTCCTCCTAATTACACTCTTCCTGCTCGTAAATAATGTCCCTGTTCCTAATTCTTCCACATCTTGTAACCACTTGTGTCTCAGTGGATTTACCGCCTTTCGTGAGGTTCTACAGATTTAAAAAATACTAAGCAAAGTATTAAGAAACAGGAAAATACATTAAAAAGAAAAGAGGACCGGAATGTTACGCAATATTAGTGTTCCTATATGGCAGTAGATACAGGACATTCTCGTTACAAATGAAGAGATCTGAAGCCGCAGAAATGTGGTTCTACAGAAAGATGCCGAGAATCCAATGGACTTACCGTGGGAGAAACGACGATGTTTTAGTGAAAATA
Source organism: Acanthosepion esculentum (assembly GCA_964036315.1). Classification (NCBI taxonomy): domain Eukaryota; kingdom Metazoa; phylum Mollusca; class Cephalopoda; order Sepiida; family Sepiidae; genus Acanthosepion; species Acanthosepion esculentum. The sequence goes on from OZ038475.1 coordinate 50,639,732, forward strand.
TAAAGAAAAAAGACGTTTATACTTACCACCAGAAAAAAGACAGTTGGAAATTCTCGAGAACATAATGAAAAAAGATGGTTTGGAAAACTTGATACAGGACGGATTGAAGGAAAGAAAATTGTGGAGAGCCATGGTCACCAACGCCCTGAAGGGACACGGCATGTAGAAGCAGAAGAATAAGCATAAGATACCCCAGTGTCAAAGCAGTTAGGTATCAGCAGAATTGAAGTAACTACTTACAAAAGCACACGAAATACATTGGCAGTCGACGTTTTTACGGGGGAGAAAAAGCCTAATTTCTATAACGCTGTAGGTTTGTAAAACGGAAGTTGACACTTCAGCGATCAGCTTCCAATTCTTTTTAGACAGTGATCTATTTATTTGTTTCATGTAAGTTAGAAATGGGCAACTGGCGGCTGTGTGAAGAAAAAAAGAAAGGAAAAGACAACAGGGCGAAAGTAGCAAGAATCTATGTTTACTTTTAAGTACTGAAAGATAAGTGAGACCAAAGAAAATGAAAATGAAACATCAGCGAGGAAGAATAAGGAGATAAAAATATAAATATTTTAGGAATAAAGCAGCATAGAAAAAAGTGAGGGAAAATTGGTATCGGAGAAAAGGGAAGACAGAAAAAAAAAGAATAGAAGGAAGGAAGCCTTAAGAAATTCAGGAAAATTTAGAATTGAATGAAATTGGAAGAAAATAGCGTATATGATGAAAAACAAAAGACAACTTTGAATAAGCTGGAAATCAAATCGGAAACTATGTGACAAACATTGGAAAATGCTCATGAAAGAGAATTGAGACAGAGAAGAAAGAATGGAGGAAATAAAAAAATGAAGGAATAGCTGAAGGCAATAAATGGGAAATTGGAGATTAGAATATGTATTAAAAAAAATTTACAAAGTTAAACAAACGGAAATTCGGACAGTAAAATGAATAAATACGAAGTAAAATGGCGCGCGGAATATGACGGAAACAGATGTATGTGAGTCAGAATAAAACTAAAAGCAGATCGCGCATAAGACAGTAATAAAAAGAAGAAAAAAAGAAAAGCTTATGAAATATATTGAAAAGGAATCACGGGAAACAGAAGAAGGAAAGAATATAAAAGAAGGTATGAGAGAATTCAGTTGATGAATGACGTCGATTTATCCCAATTAGCATTGACACTGCCATTATCATATTCTCCTGAAAGCCTTTCTAGAAAAACAAACACGCTTCTATAGATGTACAGAAGCGAGCTGTGAAATCCGAAAAACTAGAAAAGACATACAAAGATTTTCCATTATTACAAGCACCTACCATCAATTTCAATAAAAATCTTCACAGTGGGTTATTCAGCATCTATCCAGGGCTTTGCCGTCTCTCCATGCAAACTTTATTTCAACCAGTTCCCATTTATTCATTCCATTAGAACCGTGTCCACGTCTTCCTAATTTCGCTCTTAGTTTTATTATTTTCCTTGTTGTTTAATCGTCTTTATTATTTTCTTTTTTTACATTTATTTGCTTTTTTTTTTAGATTCCGAATTCATAATTCGAAAGGTTTTAAAGTCGAGTCAATATTTTGTATTTTCTTCTTTTTGGGATATCGAATTCACATTTTTCAAAAAAAACAAAAATTAAGGAAGTATATCTTCTATTCTCATTTGAGAATTAATATTCGTGGATTTGAAGAATGTACAATTTGAATGTAGAATGCTTTTGGATTCATCAGAAATATTTCTCGGTTTCTGTATCATCCTTTCTATATCACGACTCAATCAAACGACACTCACTCACGTGCGCACACATGTAAACAGACAGACAGACAGACAGACAGATAGATAGATAGATAGATAGATAGATAGATAGATAGATAGATAGATGGAAAATGAAAAGAATGAGATAGATAGATAGATAGATAGATAGATAGATAGATAGATAGATAGATAGATGGATGGATGGAAAATGAAAAGAATGAGATAGATAGATAGATAGATAGATAGATAGATAGATAGATAGATAGATAGATAGATAGATAGATAGATAGATAGATGGAAAATGAAAAGAATGAGATAGATAGATAGATAGATAGATAGATAGATAGATAGATAGATAGATAGATAGATAGATAGATAGATAGATGGATGGATGGATGGAAAATGAAAAGAATGAGATAGATAGATAGATAGATAGATAGATAGATAGATAGATAGATAGATAGATAGATGGAAAATGAAAAGAATGAGATAGATAGATAGATAGATAGATAGATAGATAGATAGATAGATAGATAGATAGATAGATTTTTAATAATTGTATTATTTACTTTTTTGTCGGCATTCATTGTTTTTTTATATTTATCTTTTAATTATGTAATTTATTATTTAATTTTTAAAATAATCATTTGTTATCATGCGCAATTGCAAATTGTTTATGAAACATATTAAAAGTAAGGGTCACTATAAGCTTCATAAATTAAAAAGTATTAAAACTGCTCACAGTAATTGATATTTGAAAAGTGTTTTCCATTATTCACTTTGCTTTCTCGTGGATTCTTACAAATCACTGAACATCGAGCTTCGGAAATAATGAGCTTTGACAAAAATCTAATTATATATAAAATAAAGTGGGACTTTATGTATCTATCTCTATTGGTGTCATACGTATTTCTTCGACGCCATTCGAAGTGAACATACATTTTTTTGTTTTTTAGTTTTTTTTGTAATCATTTCATCCCAATCAAGGCGATAATACCACTAAGACGTAAGGTGTTACTGGGAGTGAAAGAGAATGAAAAGACTTTACAGAAACCCTAAAACCAGGAAACCCAATCCTAAACAGGAAACAAGGGATAAACCTCTACTTTTGTTTAATAGACAGGGAATGAGTGCGAACAGGGCGATTGGTAACCTCATCTAGCCCTATTTACAATGGTAACATGATATTTTATTTCTATACTATGAGACCAGGTTGCTAATTCAGTCATAGTTATTTATTTTATTTTCTGTTAAATTTCGATGGGTTTTTTTTTAAATTTTTAATAATTTAAAAGGATGAATTTATCTTTTGTCGTTATATCCCATTAAATAAACTTGAATAACGTATTGACTTGATGGCGTTAAAATATGGTACCTTTGAATGTAAAAGAAAAAAGAGAATTCAGCAAGAGATTTAACATATGCCATATATATATATATATATATATATATATATATATATATATATATATATATATATATATATATATATATATAAGTGTGTGCGTGTGAGTGTGTGTGTGTTTAATTCGACAATTTAGTAATAAATTCTCGAATTAAACACACACACACTCACACGCACACACTTATATATATATATATATACATATATATGTTATTATAGTGAACACTCATATTTGAAATAGACGCCTCATTTTTTTATTTCAAACTTTGCATCTATTCTTTATTAACAATTGCTTAATCTTAATAAAGAGAATCTTTTTTCCTGTGTCTCCCTTTGTAGGGGAAACCACCTTTTGATCCGGCATGCTTTACCCTCGGCCACGAAGACCGTCACAGTTAAGCAAGTTTTCCTTTTAAATTTTCCCTTTTAAAAGGGAAACACATTCTCTTCACTTAGCTTCGTGACCAAAAATGGAGTGTTACTGATATAGTGATATCTGATCTGGAAAATGCTCAGCCCTCCCCGTCCAGCCTTGATAGAGTTCAAAATCTTTTACGATCTATTGATTTTCATGGCAAATGTTCCGTACTCTCAGCATTTCAGACCATTACAGCCTATTTCACGCCAAGTTACTTCCACAGAGTTGAATCGCCCTCATATATTCCTTATTCCAAATGTAAGAAAAAAGTTCCACTCATAAAACATTTTTTCCAAAATACTGTCAGGTTCTAGTGTGAGCGTTTCTCTGAACACTACAATCTTATCAAGTTAATAGTTATCTATTCCCCTTGTCCACATAATTGTCATTACCTACTATAATCTTTTTATTCATATACAATTAATTCATAGTTAAATTCCCAGATCAATTCTAGGGACAAGACAGATCGGTATAAAATGACAATTGGAAAAATCTTAGATTTGCCGACGCGTTTCGTCTTCCGACTTTTTCAAGGCAAAAATGAAATGGAAATATTTCTGTTGTTATAGTTACATTAGAAAATCCAAATTTAAAAAGATACACACTTCCGTCCAAGGCTTTTTCTGGTTAATGTAAATTACCTTTATAGTAAGAGATTTTTTTCCATGTCGACAACAGAGATATTTCGATTTCATTTTTGCCTTGAAAAAGTCGGAAGACGAAACGCGTCGGCAAAATCTAAGATTTTTTCAATTGTCATTTTATACCAATCTGTCTTGTTCCTAGAATTGATCTGGGAATTTAACTGTATTAAAATACAATGAATTTTTAATAAGCTGAATTGTTTGGAAAAATACTTTAACAGAAACCCTACTTTACAGTTTAATAATTTCTTTAATTTAACTTAATTTTATAGGACTTCATGGTAAACAATATTTTTTTAAGAAAAGTTATGTTTTCCCTTTTTAACAGCGAGAAATAACTTAAGATTTCTTACTCTTGAGCATGCAACTTACAACTGACTATGCGTAAATATTTCTTTCTGGAGCCAAATTTCAATTTTTTCAATCGTCATTTGTTTACAGTTCTCGCAAACGCTCTGGAAACTGTATTCTTGTATATAAAACCATAAGGAAAAGATATGTAAAATCCATATTGCATTTTTACAATACGTATTTATTATTTTCATCATTTTCTTTGAAAACAGTGAGAGTATGCTGTATGTTAAATAGTAAAACTGAAAATTGTTGTACTAAAGCTACGCACCCTAGTAAAACCAATTGTGTACTTTGTACCCCCATTACCTATTTCCAACTCTCCACAAAATCTGGTTTCGATTTTAGAGGGTGTGACGGACGGACCGTCGTACGAAAGGACTAATGAAAGTCACAGAATTTTATATATAGATAGATGATCATAATATTATAATCAGGCATATTTAAGTAAATTTCTCCTGCTGTCAAGAGCCTCCAAAAAGTGTATTGTCATTAGCGTATGAATGATTCAGAATAGCATCTTCATCGTTCTTTCACTGGTCATTAGCTTTTCAGACGATGCATTCTGTCTGCACATCTTGTAACACTACTCTTGGTGATATTTTTTTTTTAAAATCAGTCATCAACTATGAAAGAAAAACTTACACATCTGACCGTAAGACAGTCGTGAAAAATATAATAAAAAATGTGTAAACGAGTCAAAGTATTGTGCCCGAACAGAAATGAAAGTCATATATATATGTCTATATTTCTGAGATGAGGTATTATGTACAGTATTTACATTATTCGGACTATTGTCCTCATCTTTGTCGCCATATTTGTCACAACGTTTCGGCCGTTGTACGCTCCGGCCTTCTTCAGGTGGTTGGAATTTCGAACCGAACCCTTTATTTCGATCACTGGGGTAGACTGTTCTAGTTCCACGAGCCATGTTTGATGGATGTCAGTTATCAGTTATCTCCTGGTAATTTTCCCTCTGAAAGTTCTCCACTGCCTGAACCGGGTATTGAACTCACACTCTTTGGGTCTGTTACTGGATCTAACCAACGCCTTTATCCACCGTACCATGTGTCCATGGCTCGTGGAACTAGAACAGTCTACCCCAGTGATCGAAATAAAGGGTTCGGTTCGAAATTCCAACCACCTGAAGAAGGCCGGAGCGTACAACGGCCGAAACGTTGTGACAAATATGGCGACAAAGATGAGGACAATAGTCCGAATAATGTAAATACTGTCATATATATATATTGTAACTTTGAAATTGCATTGCAATTATAGAATATTAAAATGTTTCTTTTTCATATTAATGTTGACCAGAATGTATATAAAAAAATAAGAAGTGGCAGAGGTACTTTTAATGTTAATAATAATATTTGTCGTTTCCCCATAAGGAGGCATTAAGCATTTATTGACTGAACAACCACTGCTACTGTCGGTCGAAATTTATAAAATATTTCTCTTAAAACAATTTTTCAACAAAATAGTTTTAAGTTTAAAATCTTTTATCGTACTTTCCTGTATTGATGGGGGCTTTCTTCCTAACATTTGTTTAAACAGTGATAAACGACATAATCTTGCTTATGCTGTTATTTCAATTCGATCGACAAGTGCTATCCATTTTAGTTGTTGCTGTTGTTGAACGTCCTCAAGTGATGTGGCTTCTGTTATTTCGTACAGTTCTTTGTTTAACATTTTGTAGCGCCAGTCCACAAGATTTAATGAAGGATGTTCCTCGCTAAGATTATGATAATCAAAATGGCAATATTAACCGTTTCCTTATACGTAAACATTCGACATTTATTGACCGAATCGCCAGTGTCACTGTCGGTTGAAATTTATAAAATCTTTCTCTTAAAACACTTTGGTAAGAAAATAGGTTTCTCAAGTCCACTAACTGTTATTGCACTTTCCACTACTCATGGGCGTTTCCTTCCTAACCTTTGTCATGTTGCAACGGTTAACAATCTATTCTTACAGGCCTTATACGAAGGGAATAAACTTGAGCCTCACTTCCAATATTGCTTCAGTGTAAGTTAAGCTAAAGAAATATCAACTCGATTTAATTATTACAATTCAATAACTTCCATTAACTTTTGGTGAGTTTTCGGCTTATTGCAAAACTAATATATTAAATTATTAGTAATTCTATTAAAATGCTATTATTACATAATTATTATATTATCCAATCAAAAATATCCGTGAACGTCGTGCCCAACGCTCTGAGTGAAATAAAAAATCTCCAATAGTATCAGATAAAAGTTCATAGCAAAATAATTATTCTCAGTTTAAATAATTTAAGAACTATTTTTACCACTTTTTCTATGCATCACATCTAATATTTTTCTTTCGCATGTTCTTTAGACCATCCTTTTTCATTTGGACATTAATTTTTTTACAAAGCATTTCTTTGATTTGCGTGAAGAATGTTTTCCTGCTGAAATTTCCTTAATTTTATTACATTCTTCCGGTTTTTTTTTAATTTTTTATTTCTCAATTAAAGGATACCTTCCTTTTTCTCAAATGAATTCTCATTCACCTTACCATCAAAATATTTTCTCTCTTTGTTTAAACCTTCACTTATTTTTTAAGCTATGCATTTTTCAGAATATGAAATATTTAAAGACAAATATTATATATATACTAGTTTACCTACTGCGTCAAGATATGTTGGCAAATGAAAATAATTTTCAGTCGTGTTGTACTTATTAAAATTTTATTTTTTTCTTATAATTTCTTGTTTCAGTTCAATACAAAAATTCTCTCATATATATATATATATATATATATATATATATATATATATATATATATATATATATATATATATATATATTAAAGTGTCAATGTCTAGATTTCAGCGAAAATTTAAATTTGAAACAATAAAAATGTTACATCTAACTCAATGCTGTCTCTCTACCCCACTACACTGCCCCCACTTCGTGAGTTTCCTTATTATTGCCCGTCATAAATGTGTAAATTTATTTTCATTTTTTCATTTCAACATTTGGAAATAAATCTGATGATCCACTGTCCTTTGAAAGGGCTGTGGTGAAATAATTTATTATATGGAACCTTAAAGCAATCTGTTTTTATTTAAATTATTAGCTCTGACTTACATTGAGCTCTCTGGATTCTATCCTCATTGGGTCTTCCCATACGGATTACCTAGTTTTTCGTAAACTAAATATATATATATATATATATATATATATATATATATATATATATATATATATATATATTAGAGAGTGCAGCTTAGATTTTATATCATAAAGAAAAAATAAAGACGGGTGGGACTTGGAAAAAGGATCAGTCGTTAGAGAACAAATGTTTGAGAAAGCTCCTCCGTATCTCCTACTGGGACCAAAAAACCAATGACTATTTACGCAGCAAAGTCAAACATCTCGTGGACCGACAGGAATCTCTTCTCGCCACTATTAAAGATCAGAAGATGTCATGGCTTGGCCACGTGACACGGAATAACAGCCTCTGCAAGACCACCATTTAAGATGCCGTTGAAGTTGGACGCAAGTAGAGCGTGAAACCTAAAACCTGGTCAGATAACATCAAAGAATGGACGGATATGACAGTGGCGTATCTCCTGACAGCCAAGCGCCAACAGATCATCCTGGGGTAGGTTGTGTTTCTTCTATCCTTAAGTCTCCCCCTACAATGATTGAAGCAGTTAAGATCGATCGATGATGATGATGATGAGTGGAAAAGTTTCTCCCTGCCTTTCCCATGTCACTGGAATTCAGAGTAGACCTTCTTGACTGCTGCCATCCAAGCGTAGGATGCCAAGTCTATTTAAACCATAGTTGGGGCGAGAAGACATTGACTCGTGCCTTCACAAATGCCGGAATTTAAATACAGCTCTTGTATTCCAATTTTCGCAACGATTAACACAATTTTTTTCGCAATAATATCATATTTGATAGAATTCTTTATATTTTACTTATTAGTTTAGCACAAAGGAGAACAGGTAGACTTACTGATATATTGCGAATTGTGGAAAGTGAAGGGAAAATATACACTTTGCGCTATTTAAACACACATCTAGAGTTAATATGATCTATAATTACAGTTAAATAAATATCATGTATTATATATATATATATATATATATATATATATATATATATATATATATATATATATATATATATATCTTTATCTTTGTTAGTTTCTTTGTTTCTGTTTTCTTCCAATGCATCTTATTGTATTCATCTTCTGCTTCTGCTTTTAACGTGACTCCCGTTCTTCTCGAATAGATTTTTCGTCACGCGGAAATAACGTATTGAACTGATCTAATCGTCATTTCCGGTCGAAAGGATCTTACTGACATTAAAACAATGAGCATGAAGTTGTGGAGATCTAAAATGCTGATTTTCCTCCCGTCTCACTCAACAGTACCTCGTTACATCTAATTCCCCTTTCTGCGTCGAATTCATTCATAAGTACAATGATAATTCTCCTCATATTTACTATTTCACGAGACTTCGTGCTCGCGCCATTACAAGTTGTTAATGCCGAAGATAATTTTAAGGTTACTGGATGCCTGAAAACATTGACGCCCTGATCAATTAAAAGTAACGTGGATTTATTTCATTTTTTATTATAATTATTCTGATATATATTTACCTTTGTGATCTAATAACAATAAACACCGAAAACAATTTAGCAATCAGTAAACAATTAAAAATTTTCGATTAAGCTAAACAAATACAAGGAAAATTCTAGAAACTAAATTCGTCTGCCGAAACATTATCAAAGAAATAAATATCTGTACAGTATCAAGTGTAAGGTATTCAGAACCCTACCTAAACAGGACATGAGAAATTACGTTCAGAGACCAAGACAATTGAAGTCAATGCATGAAAGTTTGCTCCAGTGATATTAAGTCGATCATCATCCTCATCATCAGCAGCAGCCACTGCAGCAGCAGCCACTGCAGCAGCAGCCACTGCAGCAGCAGCCACTGCAGCAGCAGCCACTGCAGCAGCAGCCACTGCAGCAGCAGCATACTGAATGCACGGGTTCTTCCAACTCTACAGCCTTCAAAATTTTGCGTCGTAACTGTCATCGTTTGTAATCGAATATTTGCTGAATGTGCTTTGAATGGGTGAAAAATGTGAAAAATATATGTTGAATGTGTTTTCAATGGGTGAAGAATGTGAAAAATATTTGCTGAATGTGTTTTGAATAGATGAAAAATTTGATAAATATTTGCTGAATGTGTTGTGAATGGGTGAAAAATGTGAAAAATATTTGCTGAATGAGTTTTGCCTGATTGAAAAATGTGAAAAATATATGCTGAATGTGTCTTGAATAGGTGAAATGGGTGAAACATATTCGCTGTATGAGTTTGAAATGGGTGAAAAATGTGAAAAATATATGTTGAATGTGTTTTGAATGGGTGAAAAATGTGAACAATATTTGTTGAATGAGTTTTGCATGGGTAAAAAATGTGAAAAATATATGCTGAATGTGTCTTGAATAGGTGGAATGGGTGAATACTTTTCGCTGAATGAGTTTTAAATGGGTGAAAAATGTGAAAAATATATGTTGAATGTGTTTTGAATGGGTGCAAAATGTGAAAAATATTTGCTGAATGTGTTTTAAATGTGTGAAAAATATTAGTGTGTACATGTTTGACTTACAAAACAGAATACTGCTAATAATCTCATCCTTACTTCTCCAGAAATACTCCTTTTTTTTTTCAACTTTCCTCTCGAACAACATATAAAATGTGAGGTAAATGACTACAGAATACAGAACTACTGTTTTCTAGGATGAAGTTTTCAACGAATTATCGAGCATTTCTGTACACGCGCCAACTAGCAACTTTTCCACGTGATTACGTTGATAGACTATGTAAACAAAAGAGATAGGCAAAGGATCCATAACACCTTAAGTTTACCTCTTTTATATCAAGGATAACACAGAGGACAATACGAAAATATTAATTACAATGTAAATTTACAATCGAACCGACAAAACAAGGAGGAGAAAACCTTAGAAAGTGAATCAAAATGGAAAGGAAAGAACAGAACAAGAGAACAATCAAAATAATTATATATTATATGACATAGGCATGCTTGCGATGAGAACATTTAGAGAGAAACAGAATTCCTGTTTGTGGAGCGAATGCAGCAAATTGTCTTAGAATTTTAATATAACATTTGATATGACTTGGAGAAAAGCTGATCTATTGAGAGTTATCCAAACTGTGAACCGAGATCAGACCGTATAAACCAATAGTTTATGAACGAGGAAAAATACGAATAAGAAAATGAAAACAAAATGCTCTGGAGCTTTGAAACACATACGTTTCACCGAATTTATATCTTGTCATCAGGAATGGAATATAACAGTTAATAGTTTCTCCGCTCTAGAGCATTAGGCAGTGATTGGAAGAATTGGAAAATCTGAGTAAGAATATAAAATAATTTAAACGAATGTCTTCCTAAAGTAAGTACGAATAATGAATTGAATTCTAAAGTAATTTCATATCACTTGAAAATTGTCAATTTCTACTTTTATGAAAAGTTAGTAATAATAATAATAATAATAATAATAATAATAATAATAATAATAATAATAATAAAACTATATAATAATTATTTATGTGTATTTTTTATATATTTCATGCGTATCATTTATATATTTCCTGTGTATTACATTTCCTGTCCCCTCAGTAATAGGAAGGGAGATAAATCAGCTTAAGTTTTCTAAATTCATGATTGATTAAGTCCCTTAGTTGTTCTAATACTCTATACAAATAAAATATTTATCTGCAATTAGAAGAAATTAGTTCCCGAGCAAAATGAATCGTTTATATAATCAGTTTCTTTAATCCTACGTTCCTTAGATTCAGTCTTATTCAAGCTTTTCATATGAGACACTTAAGTTACTGTCTTGCTTCAACCTGGTGCTGAAATATTCTTTGTCGCCGCCGTCTTTCTCGTTCTGCTGCTAATCTTTTTCTTTCGATAGTTATTTCCATTTTAATGTTATATTAAACACAAATACGTTTATCATGAAACGTACTAAGCAAATAGCGTTGTATATAATACCAGAAGTAATCGATAAATTACAAATCCCAATGAACGTCTAAACTAATATAAAAGGAACGTCTATATTTCTGAGATGAGGTATTATGTACATTATTCAGACTATTGTCCTCATCTTTGTTGCCATGTTTATCACAACATTTCGGTCGTTGTACGCTCTGGCCTTCTTCAGGTGGTTGGAATGTCGAACTGAACCCTTTATTTCGCTCAGTGGGTTAGAGAGTTCTAGTTCCACGTGCCATGTTTAAGTTCTCCACTGCCTTAACGTGGTATTGAACTCACACTTTTTGGGTCCTGTCACATGATCTAACCATCTAACCAACGCCTTTATCCACTGTTCCATGTGTCCTTGAGCAAATCTGTATATGAATTTCTGGGTATTATAAACCTAATGTCTTCAGCAACCATTTTTACCAGTGCTCATATTGCAATTTTTGCAGTTATCATTCCCTGTTTTTTTTACCAGAGCTCATATTGCAACTTTATTGTTATTATCGTTTTTCTCTGGCACTCCTTATTACTGGTTCCAATATTGTATTAATTTCTATGCTTGGTCGGCTCAGGAGATTTTTGTGGCCTAGCATATGTGCTGATTCCTTAAGTTTACGAATTTTCCAATGGTGTTCCTAGTCTATGATCTCAACTTGATCCCACAGTGAGCGGTGATCTCCCTTCTTTATCCATATGTGGTCAGCCACGCCTGTTTTTTCCACCCTCCCTCGTGTTACAGCTTTCTGGTGTTCTTGAAGCCTCACCTTAAGCGGGCGGCCTGTCTCTCCCTTATATTTCTTTCCGCAGATGCACGGGATAGCGTACACACAGTCTTTAGTCATGTTCTCCTCTATGGGGGGTCTTACTCAGGAGAGATATCTGCGAAATGTCATCAAGCTTTTGAAGGTTGTCCTGTTGTTATATGGACCGCAGATCCTTTGTATTTTCTCTGATAACCCCTTCACATAAGGCAAGCATACTGTTTTTTGAGTGTTGTTGTTTTATATTATTATTATTATTTGTTTTTGATTTTGTCGACTTCACAGTATAACAGGGTCAGCCGGCGTCTGTCTGTGAGAAAAAGATTACCATGATGCAATTCACTCCGCCATAAATGTGGAAACGGCATGATGCACTGCTTGGCATTCGTACCGGAAGCTTCAATACGAACATTTCAAAGTGTTTGAGTGTCAATCTGAGGTCAGAGGTAATAAGTCTAATGGTGATTACGAAGCTACAGCAGCTCTGAAAACTCAATCTGATCATTCGGTTAAGATAAAAACTCCCAGATTTGTTGGTGAGGACCCCATATTCAACATGGATGAGGAGTCAAATGGTGATTGCGAAGATGTTTGGAGTGATCACCGGTGATGGCGACGTTATGCCTCCAATCAACACCCCACAACTCTCGAACTCAACGCGGATTCCTACATCGTGCCTTGAGAAGGCAGGAGAACCCAGTCATGGCTGTCATCTAACTCCCCAGACTGCAAAGCCCTTGATTATTATGTGTGGGGCACAGTTGAGCGAGAGCCCAACAAAATTCTTTGTAACACCAAAGATGAACTGAAGTTAAGGATTACGGCTGCATACACCAAGTTAAATGGCGACCGCCTAGAAGAATTGCAAGCGCTTCCGCAGTTGTGTGTAGGTCATGTTGGAAATCAATGGTCATTTTATGCAATAAATATATTATTTAGCATTTCAAGATATTTTATATAATCTTGATAAATATACCTTTTAGAATGTTATGCCAGTGTTATTTTCATTTTGCGTAATTTAGATGACAATTTATCCATCGCACAATATATATATATATATATATATATATATATATATATATATATATATATATATATATAGTGGGAGAGATTATCAACCCTAAAAGGCAAAAATGCAGCCCTTGATGAATTCTGTAATTACATCTCTATCTTCCCATTTGATAAACTGGGAATGCAAAAGCAAATTCCAAATTCTTCAGACAACGATGGAACCAACTAAAAGACCAAAGATTAGTCAAAATATACTATTACAAAACAAGGAAACAAAGGATGCGCAGTCGTTATTATGGATACAGAACAGTATACTAGCATCATACAAACTATGCTACAGGACGACACCTACTATGAAGAAGCCAGAGAATACCAACCTTACAAAGTAATGAAAAAACTCATCAATTTAATACACTCATACCGAGGCTGTCTTACTTATAAGGAACATGCCTACTTTATAAACTTTAAATATAAAACAAGCATTTTTTATGGGACATCTAAAATACACAAAAGTAAGCTCATTAACGAAACATGCAATACTACAAAAACTGATTGTGTTAATATACCCGCACAAAGCAACCCTAAACTAAGGCCTATAATAGGACGGACCAGTTTGCGAGATACACAATCTAAGCAATTTTCTAGACATCCTATTGAAACCACTTATCAAACACGTTCGGAGCTTCATTCGTGATAATCTAGATTTTCTGAATCATCTGCCCAACGAGGTAAACCATAATGCTTATATGCTCTCAATGGATGTTGTGAAAATATATAGCAACATCTCACATGACTACGGAATAGAGACCATTAAACACTGGCTAGAAACGTTTCCCATGAGTTACTAGATCGTATCAAAGGAAATTTCATCATAGAATGCCTTGAATTCATCTTAAAACAATTATTTCATGTTGAACAACACACCATACCGACAAAAATCAGGAACAACCATGGCACAACAATTCTCCGAGAATGGTTGCCAATCACGGATAGAAAGCCTAGTCTGCCCTACTATTTAACATATAGCTGAGAACAGAAAAGATGAATTCATACACTTCCCAAATATATTTGACACGAAAACGAATATAACGAACTCGGCTGAAATTTCTGATTTCTCTTCTCTACAAACTAACCATAACACTACATGCATGTTTAGGTATTAATGATAATGTATGGAAGATGAAGGTTATGAAATGTGAAGATAACTATTTTGAAGATGTACAATATTAGATTTTTACGGATTATCAACCTTTTGCGAGATATTTAAAACCAGACAATAGTGTTGAATTGTAAGATTTTTTTAAATAATAATGATTTACTTATACAAGTCTTAATAATTAACTTATATATGGGGAGGGGAAACTAGATCGAATCAAACCTTTGCCGATTAAATCTGCGCGTAAATGAATATAACGAACCCGACTGGAATTTGAACACGGTTCTCTGTTTTTCAATTCCGAACACCTATCAATTATACCAATCACATATATAAGCTTACACCACCTGGTATTCTAAAACGGTCATCCGTCTAGTTACTGACCAGGCCCGACATTACTTAACTTCAGTAATCTTACAAGATCCCGTGTTTCAACGATATATCGTCGCAAGTCTGTAAATTAATAGAATAATTTATTCAAATATATGGGATATTGTATGAATCAAATTTTAGTTGCAGTGTCCTATACCTTTTGGAATTATTTATTTTTAAAAAAATTATGAAAATTTATAGCCGGCAAAAAAGTGAAGCTAGTCAAAGGCAAACTCTCGATAATTTCAGGTCTGTCAACCCTACTGAATGTGAAGCCGGATTCCTTTTGAAATGAGCGGATGAGTACCGTGGAGTATATCCGAATATGCAGGTGACATTTCTGGTCATCTACTGCAACCAGGAAATCTACTTTTGTAACGATTATTTGTGTCGCTGTGAGCAGGTCGAGTGAGCAGGATTAACCGATTTTAGCAACATAAATTCTTCAAACACAATTCTGTTTTGAAACTTGCTCAGGGTCCACTGATGAATTGAAAGACAAAGTTTTTTCAGACCCGAAGGACAACCGTGATATTTAAAAATGTACTTTGCACTTTGCATATTAGAAACCACGAAGTTATCAATATTTTTTAATAAATAAAATATTATAGGCTGCAACATACATGATATATATTGTTCATATAAATCAAAGCGTATCTTGAAATCTTTTACCATCATCAATTGTTTAATATCCATTTTATTATGAAACTATTAAATTATATATATATATATATATATATATATATATATATATATATATATATATATATATATATTGCTAGAACAGTTACGACTGAGTAGTGAGTTCGATCTTCACTGGGTCTCCCAAACATTTCAGCCTTGTGCCACATCTGAGCTACGCTTGGAAAATCACTATATAATACGTAACACACACACATATACATATATATATATTTACGTTTTCGTGTGTGCGTGTGTGTGTGTGTGTGTGTGTGTGTAACAATTGAGGGCCAGTGTGCAAAATAACGATAACCCATCCGAAAGTGTAAGAATTGAGGGGAAGTGTTCAAAATAACGATAACCCATCCGGAAGTGTAAGAATTGAGGGGCAGTGTGCAAAATAACGATAACCCATCCGGAAGTGTAAGAATTGAAGGGAAGTGTGCAAAATAACGATAACCCATCCGGAAGAGTAAGAATTGAGGGGAAGTGTGCAAAATAACGATAACCCATCCGGAAGTGTAAGAATTGAGGGGAAGTGTGCAAAATAACGATAACCCATCCGGAAGTTTAAGAATTGAGGGGCAGTGTGCAAAATAACGATAACCCATCCGGAAGTGTAAGAATTGAGAGGCAGTGTGCAAAATAACGATAACCCATCCGGAAGTGTAAGAATTGAGGGGCAGTGTGCAAACTAACGATAACCCATCCGGAAGTTTAAGAATTGAGGGGCAGTGTGCAAAATAACGATAACCCATCCGGAAGTGTAAGAATTGAGGGGCAGTGTGCAAACTAACGATAACCCATCCGGAAGTGTAAGAATTGAGGGGAAGTGTGCAAAATAATGATAACCCATCCGGAAGTGTAAGAATTGAGGGGAAGTGTGCAAAATAACGATAACCCATCTGGAAGTGTAAGAATTGAGGGGCAGTGTGCAAAATAACGATAACCCATCCGGAAGTTTAAGAATTTGAGGGGCAGTGTGCAAAATAACGATAACCCATCCGGAAGTGTAAGAATTGAGGGGCAGTGTGCAAAATAACGATAACCCATCCGGAAGTGTAAGAATTGAGGGGAAGTGTGCAAAATAACGATAACGCATGATATTTCTATCAAAGGGGTTTCGTATATATTATTTTTAGAAATCCACTTTAAAAATTATAATTTAAAAAATAGTGATAGGGGAACAATCTATATATATATATATATATATATATATATATATATATATATATATATATAGGGAGAGAGAGATTGTTCCACCCATCTCTAATTCCGTTGAGTTGGCCGATTAAATAGGTCAATGACTGATCCTTACCCTTACACACCTTCCTTCTTCAATATTAAGTATTATAAAGATATATATATATATATATATATATATATATATATATATATATATATATATATATATATATATATATATATATATATATATATATATATATATATATATATATATATATATATATATATATATATATCGGCAGAATTGAGTCACTGGTGTGTTTATCTAAATCTGAAAATAAACACGCTAAAATTCACATTCATCCCTGCCGTGAGCCGACGGCTTAGCGGTAGAAGTTCCGACTGACGCCAATTCCGTCGGGTTTCGATCCTAGCTAGAAGCAACCGGACGTCTAACCACACTGATGAGCTGCGAAACAGACTGTCTGTGGATGACACACACACATATATATATACATATATATATACATATATAATACGCTATATATATATACGTGTTTTTGTGTGTGTAACAATTCAGAGGGAGTGTGCAAAATAACGATGACGAACCCAGTGCCGTGCTGACTTTTTCCCGTTGGCGCGTGCTGATATCGATATTGAAGAGGGTTCTAATACGTTTACATATGTCTTCAAGACTGATTTGTTCATTTTTAGAAATTCATTTTAAACTTTAAAAATTAGAATTAAAAAAGAGGGTGTGGACAAAAACAATAAATTTAAAAAGAAATATATATATATATATATATATATATATATATATATATATATATATATATATATATATATACGTCGCTCTTAGTAGAACAAGAAATTCATTCATAAGCAGACACTGAATTTACATTTCGAACCTACAGCCTGCAAACGAATACTTAGCCCTTCCAACATTTACATACAAAATATTGTGGTTTGGGAACTTTAGCAGTAAATATCATCATGGTTTGGCTTCGCAAAACGAAGATAAATAGGGAGTCACTTGCAGGTACGTTTGTGATTGATAAGTAAGGCAGCACAGCCATACAGTAATTGCAGCTGAAAGTTCGACCATAACTCGATGGTATAGCATTGTAGTAGTTCATCCTCTGTCTCTTGTCCCTGAGAGTGACCCTTTCAAAGACGGAGACAGTATGGTTGGTGGTGAGACGCCAGGCGTCACGGTTCTAAGCTAGGGCTGATCATTGGCAATGGTTGATGTGACAAGCAACATAGAATTCTTTCAGGCAATCTTTGAATCGCTTCTTTGGTACCCGTAATGTTGGTAGTAAATACCTAACGTTTATGAAGATAATATACGGATATATTTCCTTAGGTATTTATAAACTGTACCCCGTTCAATTATTTACGTTAACAACAAACTATCTTAAATTACAAAATTGTATTTGGATTACAGGAAAATTACTTACAATATAATACATATTACTTATAATACATTTCTTCTTGCCGTCAATTCTGACCGCTCAAGTACACTAGTAACCTCATAATTACCTAAATTCGTAATTGTGTGTTAAAATGTTGGTTAGGTAATTTGGTGCCATAGTACTTGTCAATTTAATCTCCGTGCCAAGTTAATTGTTTGGCGGCGTATCAAACTCTATGGGTTATTTAAAGCCAAAATCTAAATATGTTTTGTACACAAATTTATTTTATTTTTCTAGATAATAATGGTTTACTAATACAAGTCTTACTAATTAACCCGTAGCTGGTGGGAGAAGAGGTAGATTTATATATTTCGTGTATGTCCGCGTAAGTGAATATAAAAAACACATCGCGAATAGGAACTCGGCTCTCCTATTAACAATTTCGAACCATTATTCATTACGCCACCCGCACATCTTACAGTACCTGGTATTCCCAAGCAGTCACCCATGTAGGTACTAACCAGGCGCCACGTTGCTTAACTTCGCTGTTCGTACGGAAGCCCGTTAGGGTTGTACAGACTCAATGGAACCAGGTAAAGAAGCAAATGAGCATTAATAAATAAGAACTGTAAGAGAAATCCCGAGATATAAAGCAAGACAAAATCTAACCACTTTCGCCCCAGACCCTTAACCTCCGATGTCTTACTCTCTGGGTTGAGGTGTCTACTCGGTCTTAACCGAACTTAAGGGAGTAACCGTAGGTCACCTGAGCACCCGCAGATCATTCGACCGGTCCACTGGTTTAATTCTGCTCCTTCCCCATGTTGTGTTTTTTTTTATCCAGAAAGCAGAAATGATGTCCATCCATTCACGGTTGACTGAAGATGTAGACACGGCTGGAGAATCTGTGCTAAGAAATGCACAAAAAAAATATCTGCAGTAAGCCGAACAAACAACTATTCAATGGTTGAATTGTTAATGTCTTTTATATAGTAGAAAACAATAGTATAGAAAAGAAACGGGTTGCAGAAAAGAAAATAATTGACGTAAAAATTCATACACAGGCTACTAGACAGAGAGGGAGAGAGAGTGGGTTGTCATTAGCTTGTTGTGAAATCGTCTCAGAACTATATGCGACTCTTGATAATTGTAGCTTGTTCGACGTTTCTGTTTCCAGTGGTAGTATTAATAGTAGCAGTAGTAGTCTTAGGCTTTGTGAGGAGTAATTCGCTTCTTCGTACGTATATCATCAAAATATGTAAGCGGGCCCCTGGCTTCAACCTCTGACGTCACTCCCAATCTCCGACCTCTCTCTCCAGCTCGACTGCACTCGACGGCAGACCAACCAACTACTCCATCAACAGATTTCTGTGCGCGTTTATATAGATAAGCCTGGCTGATCACAAATCGACCCTTAGTCCTCACTCGATTATCATGAGTGTCGCTGTCAACACAAAACCATGGGAATTTCAAAACTCCTTTCTTGCTTACTCAGCTCTATTTATAATTTTAACCGACAAAAGTTATTTCGATTATTTTCATTGTCTTTTCTAATGACCTAATTCCAAATGGGCGAGATCAGGTTTCCATCAGTAAACAAAATTGTTCTGATCTAATTTCGCTGTTCAAATCTACTCCAATTTCAATAAAAAATAAATAAATAAATATGTCTGTTTGTGTGTGTTTGTGTGTTTCCCAAACTCTCTCTGACACACAAATCTACCCTCGTAGAGTTTGAAATTCCCTGAGAGTTACCCGGATCGAGAGCCCGACGGCCGAAAGGTCGTGATAAAGACAAAGATTTGGACAATAGTCCAAATGTAACTACTGAGAATTGAAACTGAAAATATGAAATACTCTATATGTTTACATGGACTTGTAGACTACGCTTTCAAGTAGGAAGTTGTGCCACTAAAGGTGCTTCTGATTTTTCTGTAACAGTTTTTTTACAGGCGATTAATCTTACACTTATGAATTCAGAGTTATTCTTCCCCTAGATTGGTTACCAGTCAGAGCTAGAGAGCTAAATCTCTCCTGCTGTTACCCACTATCTCTAGGCAAAGTCAGTCAGTTATGTGCCATGCGTGATACACGCTTAGGCGATCATCATGCGTGATACACGCTTAGGCAATCATCAATCTTTCGATACATGACTGACGAGGCAGATTTTTTGCCGCGGTGGGTTTGCATTTCTTTATGTGATAGACCAGTTGCCATCCAAGTCTTAGAACCCGGTATGTCTTGCTATTTACCCATAGTTGGGGGTGGGGAGAAGAAGAGTCATACCTTTCGTAAGTGAATGCAATGGATTCGACTGGAATTCGAACTCGGCTCTCCGATTCCTCAATCCGACACACTATCCATTACTCTACTGTGCCTCCCTTGGCAAAGAAGAGACTGATTCTTTCCTTTCTAAGAGGATTTTTGGGAAGGAAATGGCCTTGACTGAGTATTTAAGTAAATGCTCTGTTTATAATAAACAGTATTAAATAACATTTACCGGCCTGAATGTCCGAGAAATTTTCATAGAAAATATTCGACAGGATTCGAACATGTATCCTATACGGAATCGTCATATAGCCTGACGTGCTTTAACCGTTTCGGCCACTAAGGATCGTACGGTTGGCAAGGTCGAAGTTACTGCTTATAAACTTCAATCTTCCATGAATCTCTCATGTACATTCATAACTGCCCATGTTGTTTATTATAAAACAGAGCATTTACTTAAATACTTGTATCTATAAAAAAGAGAATGTTAAACATAAAAATGTCTTTAAATAATTGTCGGACTTTGTACATTTCATAATGTGTGTATGTATATATATATATATATATATATATATATATATATATATATATATGTGTGTGTGTGTGTGTGTGTATATATATATATATATATATATATATATATATATATATATATATTTTAAATGTCGATTTTCTACTGTGTATTCCAGTTTTCGTAAAAGAAGGTTCTGGAAATTTTTGCAGATCTAATAAGAAGAAATGGAAATACAGAGAAATTACTTACGTGTATGATTTTTTATGCACAAGGGCGTATTTCTGTTGAGTATAAATCCTCCAGTCGACGGTCTTATCTCTTCGTATCATTGATTAAGCGTATCTACATCTGTGTGCGTGTGTCTACGTGAGTGTATCTGTGTGCGTGTATCTGTGTTTGTGTGTATGTGTCTCTGCGTGTGTGTATCTGTGTATCTGTGTCCTCACGTGCATATATAATAGGATAACGACGTTCAATGAAAAAAAAATACTTTTTTTTTCCCCATGGATATATTTCGAGCATTAATCAACATATAAAAATGGAAAAGTGGCCAACGAAAATATATTGCCTTTCTATAAATTTTCCATTCTTTTTCATCTGAAACCAACTTACTCATGCCCCCGAGAAACTTGCCAAAATTAAAAACATAAATTTCTTTTTGCAGTCAAATTGAAATTGACAAAAAGATGACTACTACATTATTTCACTTGTTTAGGGACAATTTTATATATATATATCTATATATATACTCACACACACAATATATATATATATATATATATATATATATATATATATATATATATATATATATATATATATATATATATATATATATATAATGACTGTAATTTTATAGTCTTATCATTAAGGGAAATATTTCTATATTTCTCTCTGAAGGTATTTTCCAATTTAATTTTAAGTGAGAAATAATGCTAAAGGCACACAGAATTGCAGATTGGTGTGAATTATTAGATAAACTGTGATTTTTATTATTTACAATTGTCGTTTTTATATCCCAAGACTGAATAAGGTAATATATATTAATTTAAAATGTGTACGCGTATTGTTTTTTTTTGTGTGTTTATCGTTTCTTTTTTTTATTGAAAAACGCACTGTTTCTCTTTTATTGTCAAAACTAAATTTTGAAAATAAACCCAACTTCTAGATTCTATTTTATTGTACGGTCATTTTATTCAGTTAGTCACCACTCCCTTCCATCTCACAATTGTGGTTCATTCAAGACAGAATTGTGCAGTGTCAGTTCCTTTTGCACTGGGGGACGTTGAGTTAACCCCGGCCCTCCTCTCAGAGGTGGAATTGTTTTACAAGTTACCTTCTAGCCTTGGGCACCTCGAGGCGGTGTAATAGTTAGCAAGCTTGTCTCGCTAGAACAATTACGACTGAGTAGTGAATTCGATCCTCACTGGGTGCCCCCTACTTTAGGCCTTGTTCCACATCTAAGCTACGCTTGGAAAATCACCACCTTCTAGCCTTTGCCTAAAGAGGCAGGCCCTAAAAGGCAATTAGGTGGTTTGAATTCAGAATTTCATTCTCCTAGACTGGTTGCCACCCAAGTCTATAGAACCCAGTCTGTCCTGTCTTAAGCTATGTAAGTCAATTTAATTAACTCGACTGGCATTTGAACTCAGCTCTCTGATTTCTGTCTGAGCCGCTAGACATTACTCCGCTATGCTTCACACTATACGCCTTTATAAATGCAAATACTATATATATAGTTACAAGTAGATAGGAGTCTAACATCCAGGCATGAATGCGACAGTAAAGAATATATTATTCTAAAATAGGTATATATATCCAGATGTAAACCATTAATAGCGAGATCATATCAGTAGACCATTTCTTTGTGCTGAGATCTCGATCTACATGTATTGTATTAATCCGGAAGCCATAATCTAAAGCAGGGGTGTTCAACATATTTTCAACGTACTTTCAACGTACTCTTAAAGATTGTACTAGATTCTAAAGCGACCCTTCTTAGTAGGACCTCGCAAGTGCTTCACTATGGAGTCATACTTTTCTTTATGTCTTTGAGGACATGAGAAATCACACCTATCTGTCTTTTGCGGTTTTATACAATTTTCACCGTTGAACATACCTCTTTCTCTCTATTCTGCCAACCATCCATAAAAAGCTCAAGTTCATCAATTGCTGTTCCCACATCTTCCCCTTGTCTTCGTTATATCCTGTAAGTGCTAAATTCTCTAGGTCGTCTTTCCTCATTAAGTTTACTTGTGATTCTTATTTTACTTGAGTTCAATCCAGAGCATAATTAGTAGAATTACATCCCTGACCCTTCTAGTCTTTTCTTCATCCGTGTGGTCCCGAAGTAAGTTGCCATATAATAGAGTTAGTCTATAGTAGTTCAGCATTCTTTTCTTTGTTTCTAATAATATCTTTATATGTTTTAATGCTTGACTTAGTTTATGAAAAGAAGAAAGTGATTATCCTGCATTCATCGCCATATATAAGATCAAATATTCCGTAGAAGTTCATCACTATATTTTTTGGTTTCTAAAAATTGCAATTTGTAATAAGTTTGCGGTAAGATCAATTCTAAATGCCCCACACTTGAGAATTTGAACAAAAAACTATTCTATTTTGAAAAATGCTTATATTTAATTTTAGCTTAATCTGTAGCAAGGCCATTCTCACGATGCTTTGAGTGTGGATTGAACCCACGAGCGAAAAGGCTTGTGATATGAACTTGTCAACAATATCGCCACTGCAGGTTCCCATACTTTTTGTTTTACGAGAAATATGGGAGCTTACAATAGCGTAACTTTAATTATTAAATTTAATTAACGATATTTACTAAGTTTAATTAAAGGCGACACAGAATCACCCACTACAGTAATTAACGATGGCCTTCGAAACTAGTTTTCTACAACTACTCCCATCTTAGAAAGTTATTATTTATTGATTTGTTTGGTTAACAGCATATCAACTCCTTATGTCTCATTTAATACCGAAATTTAATTATCTTCGAACTTTGAAATTAAAAAATATCATATATGTTATTCTGCTTTCACAAGTGAATACATGGTAGATGATACTCAGCTTTTGTGCATATAGATACTTGTGTGGACGTGGTTACTATAGGTTGTGATAAATGTGTTTTATGTAGTTATATTTTGAAGTATATTTTTATTTTTTATGCAATTGTATGATATTATATAGATTAATATCATGAAAAAGTTATTTCATGTTGTTTGGGTGATTTTGTTTAACTATATGGGTTATTTGATGTCGAAATTTCAATATTTTAACACAGTTTTACTAAATATATTGTGAACATAATTGCATGCCTTCAACTACAGATAGCACTCTAACAGGTTCTACACCCCCGAGTTAGGGCAGATCGGGGAACAACAGCAATTAACATACGGTTCCGTGTTTCTCAAAACCTTCAATTTTCCAATCAGAGACTTTGCTGCCAGATGTAGTTTATCGTCATACCCAGGACTGATTAGCAATTTATGCCCATTGCACAAATGTAGCTAATCTTAATGGCGTGGAAGAGAATCTTTTGTTTTCTTGAATTTGTTAACATAGTTGCAGAACTTTTCTGAAAATTGCAAATACGCAGTTAGGTTGTTTTGATATTTTTTTCATCCAAAAACACATATACACATTTGATAAAAAAACGTATCATGGACTGAAAGTATGACTTTATTGCTTGATCGCATCTAAAATAAATAGATTTCCTTTATTTCGGGTAGACCATCTGGAAATCAATGCAATACTGATTGTCTTAGTTGTAGAATATTTTGATCTGCTTCTCAGCCATATTAATGACCAGTTGTTTCTCGCTAAATTTATGCATGTGTGCATCCAAAATTCGTACACTTAATTTGGCTTGAACATCGAGGGAAATATTAGAAGTGCGTAAGTGTTTCAAGTATTTTCATTTTAAAAAGAAAACCGGTTTTTCACCACGTAAACATTATTTTGCCGCCAACAAAAGGCAACGATGTAAACACTGATCCACATATAAGCAGAAATATTCTAGATGCTAAACAGACTCATTATCATATTTGATGTGATGTCTCCCTTCAAGATGAGGGCGATCATGTCTCCCCATAACGCTCTCTCGTATGTCTAAGCAGATTTTGCTTCCCGACACCCAGCTTTGCCCACTCTCTGCCATCTAGTTAATAAAAACCTATTAGGTAATTCATTCACTGTTCCCTCCAGCCCACCAAGTCCGTCCTGGGTATGACAATAAACTACATCCGCGTCCTGGGTAAGACGATAAACAACGACCAACTGCAAGACATCTTATTAGGAGGTTTTGAGGAGCGTGGAACCACCTCTTAATTGCTGGTGTTCCCAGATCCATCCTAACCCGTGGTGGTAGCACCTGTTAGGGTCCAAGCTATGGGCAAATAGCTAACACCCAAACTTGTGTAAAAATAGGTTTCAATACCAGAAATACTTTGTAAAAAAATATATTTACAGCTATATTTCTTTAAGGAAAAATTATTATCAGCAATACTTAATATATATATATATATATATATATATATATATATATATATATATATATATATATATATATATATATATATATATACCAGTAATACAAACAACTATACATTCTTTGAAAAAAAAAATTGGAGAATTGAACTCAGAATACAAAAATGGAAAAAAAAATTATAAAAGTGTTAAAATAGGTTTTAATACCAGAAATACTTTGTAAAAAATTATTACCAGAAATAAATTTTTGAGGAAAAAGAAACTATTACCAGCAATATATATTTTTTTTTAAATTACCAGCAATACGTTTTTGAAAAAAAATATTACCAGCAATACGTTTTTGAAAATATTAACAGCTATACATTTTTGAGGAAAAAAAGATTACCAGAAATAGATTTTTGACGAAACAAAATATTAACAACATAGCCACGTTTTTTTTTCCCAAACTATCGCTATGAATCTATTTAAAAAATTTTGTTGGCATTAAATGACCCACTGAGGTTGATATGCCATAAAACAAAACAACCAACCAGCCCACCAACTTTCTTCAAGAAATATTGTAAGTGTTGAATTTTCAAAGCCCTTCTTCCTCATAACATGTACTAACCTTATCTTTCTACATAGTTTTAACGACCATCAAATGATAAGTAGAAGTACGTGATATTTATGAAATTTAGCTTAATATATCACAAAGCCAAATATGGAAAACGTATGGAGAACTTCTTTTTTATTTCAGTTTCATAATACAGGTACACTACTAATTTTCGGGCCACTACTGATTCGGTATTTCTTTGAATCTGGATAAAATTACAAGCAAGCGTTTGAATTTCAGGCGATGATCAGATAAATCCATCGAGCTGCCACGGCTAATATTTTATTTCATAATCGAATAATATACGTTTTTAACAGTCGAATATGATTTAGAGATATAAAAGACGCTTAATTAGTCGGTTAGATGAGTGTTATTGAACTACTATTACTCAATTTTTGTCGGTTTACGACCATATCACGTTGAAACATTGTTTCTAGAATAATCACTGAAGTTAAGCTACGTCGAACCTGTCACTAGCTAGATGGGCAACCGCTTGGGAATAAGAGGGGATGTAAACTTGAATGGGGGGTTGGCGTAATAGATTAATTCTCGAAACTGTAAATCGGGGAGCCGTGTTCCAATTCCAGATCACCGAAGTTAAGCAACGTTGAGCCTGGTTAGTACTTAGATGGGTTATCGCTTGGGAATACCGGGTGTTTGTAAACTTGGGTGTGCGGGTGGTTTAACGTATAATGGCTTGGAATTGTTAATCGAAGAGCCAAGTTCCAATTCCAGTTGGGTTCGTCACATTCACTTACGCGCAAATACCCTTGGGAATGATATGCATCAATCTCTTCTTCCCAAGCTATGGGTTAATTAGTAATGCTGTATCACTAAAACCATTATTATCTTAAAAAAATATCAAATAACATTGCATTCAAAATATTTCGATTTCGTCATTAAATAACAGATAGAGGTTGATATGTCGCTAAACAAAATCAGCCAACCAAACAGAGATTCTATACTATGTAGCTAAACTGTATGCACTCTTACAAGCATCCAGACATGCAGTATAGTTATATTTATTTATAACAACGTAAAATTCGAAAAGCTTTGTCTGTAATTTGGCTTGTGCCTGAAACTGTTGACTATTTAGCTAGTGGTCAGTGTTTTCACCGAGGTAAACTCCATTATTAGAAATATGTTTAACAAGAAAGCCCTCCGATTTGAATTTGAGAACATAGTCACTAAGTGACTTACATTACTTAGCATCGGTCATAAATTTATTTTCCTTAACAACAACATAATTATCTAATATTTATAATGTTTTTCTTATTCCGATATAAACTGTTACAGTTTAATATATATTTAGTTGGAGCCATAAAATTGTGATCAAAATATTTAGATTTCGTCATTAAATAACCCATAGAGATGTTGATATGCCGCTAAACAAAAACAATCTAGCCAACCAATTCCAGTCGGGTTCGTTATCTTTACTTACGCAGAGACACCATTGGAAAAAGGATGATTCGACCTCTTCTCCCCCCACCAGCTATAGGTTAATTAGTAGGATTTGTATCAGTAAATCATTATGATCTAAAACATTCTTACAATCTAAAAACTTCTGGCTTTAAATAACCTACAAAAGTTTGATAAGCCGTATAAAATCAATCGATCAATTATTTTACATGTTCAGAATAATTTCCTTCACATTCTATAATCGCCATCTGTTTTACATTGATTACTATTCCTTCATAGACGTGCATGTTGTGCTATGGTTAATGCCAAGAACTGACAAACCAGCGGGTCGAGGCCAATTTCCTGCAAAAGGTTGATAATCCGGAAAGAACAAAAAATCAATCAATCGATTTCTTTTGTTCCGCAGAACTGGGTATTTCAGCACGTTTGTGGAAGCGACGATGCCGGAAAATCGGTGGTTTCCATGTACCGTCTAATTAATTGATCCATTAAATTTATCATTATGCCGTATAGATAGGTATACATAATTTGAACACCGAGAAAAGATCTTAATCTCTGTACCAGCAAATATACTACTATCATTCTATCGCAGAATGACGCAGGTTTCTGGATAGTATAACGCCGGAAAATCGGTGGCATCGATGTGTCGTCTGATTAATTTATCAGCTAAATTTACCTTTGTATCGTACATTCACAAGATTGGGACAGAGAAAAGATCGTAATCTCTGTACTAGCAAAGATATTACTATCATTTTACGGTAGACTGACACAAGCTGATACTTATGTCAGCGTTGATTCCCTGTTGTAAACGACGATTAGCCAGATCCTATTGACTGCCTATTCTTATTGTATAATATACGCATATTTTTCTTCCTTCCTACTTTTAAGAATGTCATAAGCACGAATAAATTTCTCTTGGCGGTTAAATACTATCTACACTTAAAAAGCCCAACTCTTGAGGCATTTTAAAAATATTTCTCCTCATAAATCATCTCAGTTCCAGCCATGGAGCAGCCTAAATCATTTTAAAATCATCGAATTACCAACAGCAATATATTCTTATTGTGAGCTCAATACATCTGTGTTCAGATTTTTTTAATGACTTTCTTTGAATTAGATCTGAAAGAAATTATTGAAAGGTTGAAAATTGCTTAATGTTAGTAGCATTAACATAATCTTTGAGAATTTTGCCACTCTTTGTTCTATTAATACGATTTTTCAAAAAAAATGTAATGAAAGCAGACCTTTGTTTAATTCTTTATGAATTTCTCATTGCACATATATGGCGCCATGATAGGACTAACACATTCTTTTTCTCTAATCGAAAAAAGGGCGGCGCCATTTTAAGTCTGGGAGAAATAGGCTCGATTTAGCCAACAAAAAAAATGGAAACGAAAAATAGAGACGTAATCCTTATAACTTCTCCATGATAGATAAACGGAAAAAGACCCGCGAGAAAACAATATAAGGAATGTAAAAGAAAAATGGGAAAAAGCGAGAAAGTAGAAATATGGAATTTCTAATGGAAGGAAGAAAATGGAAGAGATAAATAGATATGAGTTTTAATGAATTAAAATAGCGACAGCAGATAAAGCCACAACGGTTGAATTGCATGAAAAAGAATAAAGATGAAGATAAATACCGAATCCAGTTCTGTATATGACTAGCGAACAAGGAAAAAACTTAGGAAGAAAATTAAGAAAAGCAGGAAGAGAGGTTTGTTAGACTTTTACTACGTGTAACCCGGATATAAGAGAGTTGTCGGGACTTGAGAATAAGTATCTTATATCCGGGTTTCTCTTATATCCGGGTTTGGTCTATTTTGTTTTATTAACACAGGCTCTAATTTGAGACCAGAGAAAATCTCTCTTATATCCGGTTTCTCTTATATCCGGGTTTCTCTTATATCAGGGTCTCTTATATCCGGATTACACTGTATATTTTGTACGGCGCACTTGTTTGTAACAGACAGGATTGAACTCACTGTTAAAGTTACCATTTACGCATGGCTAAGTTCTCGGGTATTCGTTGATAAAGAGGAAAAATATCAGTGAAAGGGAGAAAAAGAAACGCGTCTTTCAGTCAAGATGTAAAAGCAAGAAGAAAAGAAATAATATAACAGATAAAACGCTGTAATAGAGCAAAATGAAATCCTGAAGAAGGTAATTAAAAACTAAAAAGGAAGAGAGGCATTATTAGAAGAATTCTTAAAATGAAGGAATAAGGGAGACGATACTGATGATAAATTAATCGTTTAAGAGATTGCGGAAATGAAAAGGGAGGTAAGACAGAAATGAGATGAAACAAAAAACCAAGTCAAGACTGATTGAAAAAGATTGAGAAATGAAGATAAAGTTGTTTTTTTTAAAGACAGAAGGACATTCAAAACGTAAGACGTATAGTAAAATTAAATAGGATACAAAAGGGAAAAGAAAAAATAGAAAAACTAAAGAAAACATGATACAAAGAATGCTTATGGGTAAATGAAGTTCATATGAAATAAAATAAAAATGAAATGCAAAAAGAAGGGCTATTGGTCGTTTGATGAAAGAAACGAGCAGGGGAAATAATGAGATTGTGGAGGGAAAAAGCGAGAGGAAAAGAGAATAGAAAGCAGAAAAAAGAAACAGATGTATTTACATTTGGAATTGGGAGAGTAAGTAATCGCAACGTTGAGTGAAGAGAAAAGAAAGGAACTTAAAAATGAAAGACATTTTAATGTGGATATCCGGGATTTTAATTACGCGAATGCGATTTCGTTAAAGCCAGTTCTTCACTTTAGCTTATTATTATTTTTGTTAGGCGAATAGAGAAATGAAATATTTTCTCCTTATGCTATCTTTCAGTATTCATTCATTCATTCTTTATTTATTTATTTTTTCTTTCCTTTCTTTTCTCTTCTTACTTTTCAATATTTTCATTCGTCCGTGACCTTCTTTTCGAAGAATAGAGAAATGAAATATTTTCTCCTTATGTTATCTTTCAATATTCATTCATTCATTCATTCATTATTTATTTATTTTTTCTTTCCATTCTTTTCTGTTCTTTCTTTGTAATATTTTCATTCGTCCGTGACCTTTTTTTCGAAGATAGAGAAATGAAATATTTTCCCCTTATGTTATCTTTCAGTATTCATTCATTCATTATTTATTTATTTATTTTTTCTTTCCTTTCTTTTCTGTTCTTTCTTTTTAATATTTTCATTCGTCCGTGACATTTTTTCTAAGAATAGTGAAATGAAAAATATTCTCCTTATGGTATCTTTCAGTATTCATTCATTCATTCTTTTTTTCTTTCCTTTCTTTTCTGTTCTTTCTTTGTAATATTTTCATTCGTCCGTGACCTTTTTTTCGAAGATAGAGAAATGAAATATTTTCCCCTTATGTTATCTTTCAGTATTCATTCATTCATTCATTATTTATTTATTTTTTCTTTCCTTTCTTTTCTGTTCTTTCTTTTTAATATTTTCATTCGTCCGTGACCTTTTTTCGAAGAATAGAGAAATGAAATATTTTCTCCTTATGTTATCTTTCGGTATTCATTCATTCATTCATTATTTTTTTCTTTCCTTTCTTTTCTGTTCTTTCTTTTTAATATTTTCATTCGTCCGTGACCTTTTTTTTCGAGGAATAGAGAATTGAAATATTTCTCCTTATATTACATTTCGGTTTAGTTTCTTTCTTTCTTTCCGTCTTTGGCTTTACGGCAACATTACGTTGAAACATTGGTTCTGGTAAGATCACCGTAGTTAAGCAACGTCGAGCATGGTCAGTACGTGGATGGGTGACCGCTTGGGAACAGGTTGTGTAAGCTTGGATATGCGGGTGATGTAATTGTTAAAGGCCGGAATTATTAATAGGAGTGCCGAGTTCCAATTCCTGCTATATTCACTTACGCGCATATATAAAAGTATAAATCCATACTTCTCCCCCAGCAATGGCGTAATTAGTAAGACTTATATCACGAAACCATTATTATCTCAAAAAATTTCTTATCTAGAAATATTTTCTGGCATTAAATAACCTGCAAAGGGATGGTAGACTGTAAAAAATGAACCTATCAATTTCTTTCTTCCTTTTTCTAATTATTCATTTTTGTTAATCTTTTTCATTCGTTTATTTTCATTTTTTTTTTCTTTTTGGGAGAATTAAAAAATTAAATATTTTCTCCTCCATTTTGCTTTCGCTTTTAATTTTTCTTTTTTTTTTCTTTCTTTCTTTTCTCTTTCTTTTCTCTTTCTTTTATCTTTTTTAAAATTCTTTTTAATCATTTTCATTCACCCATTTCTTCGGCCTATCCGGGTTTTTTTTTACATTATTTGCATACCTTCCTTTTTTATATCGAGTTTTTCTTTTCCTTTTCTGCTGACGTTCATTCTCTTTCTGTTTTCATATCCATTTTAGCTTCTGTATTTTATCAATCGTCAACATTTCTTTCTTTCTGAGTCCTTGATTTTTGTTAAAGTAAATAGAATTATAGTTACGTACTTGCGCGTAAACTAAGTTATGCATAAGGCCACAATTCTATAGCACATTTTATAACGTGAATAAAAGTCGATATTCAGTATTAATAACTTGCAAGACCAGCTTGCTAACGATTACACTGCGATTAGGGTCCCTAATATTTTCTTTTGTTTTCATTTTCTTCAGGTTTATGCATGTCTTTCTCCCACATGGGTTAACTTATTCAAAATTTCCGAATACGATTCAGTCCTTCATTCATTTGATTTCCTTTCCTGCGTTTCACGTAAAACTAAAATAGAAAATCGATAAATTAATTTTCTGATACGTCATATATGCCAAGTGACCCTGCCTCGTTTCAAATTACGTAGATTGTATCCCAAAAGGAGTAATCGTTACGTCAAAACTAAATAGGAAGAAAGAATGAAGGAAAGAAGGAATGAAGGAAGGACGGAAGAAAGAAAGGAAGGAAGGACGTCTGAATAGAATGAGATAGATAGATAGATATCTAAAAGAAAGAAAGAAAGAAAGAAAGAAAGAAAGAAAGAAAGAAAGAAAGAATGAAAGCGGTATGAATAAAATGAGTGAGCAATATAGATAGATATTTAAAAGAAAGAAAAAGAAAGCAAGTGCTGGAATAGAATGAGTGATCTATCTATCTATCTATCTATCTATCTATCTATCTATCTATATAGATAGATAGATAGATAGATAGATAGATAGATAGATAGATAGATAGATAGATAGATGAAAGAATTGAGAATTTGAATATAATTCGGTATAGATTATTATTCGAAGAATTCACTTTCCTTCATTGCCTTTCTAAATAAAACGTAACATAATTTCAAATATAAACATTCAGTTTTTATTAAGTATAAGGAATAGAACTTTTTTATATTTTTTCATCTTCAATAAATTTGAAAATTTTGTATAAGGAACTGTTCTCTCGAGTGAAAAGATTTTTAATGACCCGAAAAGAAAACTGTAATATTCATGATAACTCAGGTATTTAAATGGCCTTGCAATAAGTTATGTCGCCTTTAATAGAATTCACATCTCGCTGCCTTTGACAGCCACCAAGTGAAACACTTATTCTCAATTCTTACCAAGCCGAGGCATTCAGATTTTAATCAGATTTTATGTGAGGTTTAAGTTGGCCCATTTCAAAAAAGTGATTGCATAAAGATATATACCGAGAAATATTTTATATCTCTTTCTCTGAAATAATAACATTAACCACACGGCTGCCCTATCAAATACAAACTTATTCACAGGCATATAGTCTCGAGCAACTAGAGAATCCTCAATTATAAAAGTAGGCGACTAGCATATCTATGACAAGAATATCTATGATACGCCCAGTTTATGAAGAAATTGCACAATTTTATGGTTGGTTTTAAACGAAAGAATATTACAAGAAAATCTTTAATTATAACCAGATTTTTAAAATGTTTCAAAACAACGCCTTGTAAAAAATTTCCGGCAAATATGGACTGACATGCTCGCAATAAAACGAAGTGTCAAAATGACGGTTTTTTCCCATGACACCGACATTATTTTAACAACCTTCCCTCTTCAACAATGTTTTTTTTAAAAAGCGATGATTAGAATTGGAATAAAAACTAAACATATGATGAAAGTGAATTTATACATTGATTTATTTTTCTTCTTTAGAATTTTCATAAAAAGTATTAAACACTATTTACTTATTAGATTGTTTATTTACAAGTATAATGTTATATTTTCAACATTCTAAAAACTAATGGGATTAGGATTAATGCAATATTTATCATTTACCAATTTATAATGAAATAAATATAGAAACTATTTTAGTCATAAATTTACAAACTTTTAATAAATTATTAAAATATGTGAACTAGCTATAAGGAAATCCTTATTATTTACCATTTTATAAAGTTCGAATCAATTGGAAATTAGCCGATTTTTTGCCAACCATTCCAGTAAATAATATAATATATAGTTTAAATAAACAACCTAATAAATAGTGTTTATTATTTTTGTTGTTAATTCTCAAGAACAAAGGAAATATATAAATTATCTTTCATATGTTTAGGTTTATGCTTCCAATTCTAATCATTGCTTTTTAAAGCAATAAACATTACCGAGGAGTGAAGGGATGCAGAAAAGCATTATCGTCTTATTGCAGGCACTTAAATCCTTGTTTGCCAATTTATCTTAAGGAAAAAGTGTTTAGATTTCTGATAATATCTAAATTTCAAATGCAATATCATGGGTTCAAAAATATTTGAATGATGCGTAACTGAACGCAATGGATCAAAATAGGATTTCTTATTCTATTTGAACTGCTAGGAAAGCTTTATTTATTTATGAACGATGTTAGCATAATCCAGAACATTTACTCGGAAAAATACTCGCTTGAATACGGATAGAAAAATTAACAGAAATAAATATACAAAAAAGAAAAAGGAACATAAGAAGATGACGTGTCTTCATACTGGATTCATTTAGCATGTACAGTGAGACGATGATTAGAGAATTTATTATAGGTGGATTCAACGTAGACACCATAATGTATGCAAATGGCACCGTGTTGATGACAGACACAGAAAAACTTTAGGCTCTATTTCCTATCTATAGACAAGATGGTAAAGGAAAGTGAGAAAATGGATTGACCATCAATCATATGAAGACAGAATGTATGGTTGTTAGCAAGAAAAACAGTCCAGAATTCAAGCATTGAATTGGAGACGTAAACAGAGAACATTAAATACATTGGAAATGCTTTAACGGGCGACGAAAAATGAGGCACTGAAATCCACAGATTAATTAAATAGAAAAGATGCCTTCCAAACGCTAAAAAGTATTAAGATATAGGAAATTTTCATTAGAAACAAGTAAAAGAGTGCTGAACTGTTACGTAATATCAGTCCTCTTATATGACTATGAATGCTGCACAATCTCCTCACAGATAGATGAGGCCATAGATATGTGGCCCCCAGAAGCATGACGAGAATACCATGGATGTAGTATGTGAGTAACGTCGATATTATAAGGAAAATAGAAACAAAAATAGCATTTGCCATTAGATTCAGGAAGAGACAATTGAATTTTCTGGGATACATAATGAGGAAGTAGGGATTGGAGAATTTGACACTCACGGGGAATGTTGGAGCTAAGAGGACCATAGGGAATCAGTCATTAAGCTACCGAACGAACTTATTTAAATGGATGGCAAAAAAGGAATAACAGTTATATAAGATAGAAAGAACCACGATTATCCGCAACCTCAAAGGTCACAGCGCATAAAAGAGAAAGTGTTTGCGTATATATATTCATATCCATGACATTGAAGGCATAGTCTCTCACAAGCAAGATCAAAAGACTAACGGCTCATTTTCTCATTGTTCAGCCAATCATGTACTCTCATTTTGTTATTTTCGAGAGTTCGAGGTCGTTGAGATGGAATCATTTTATTTATATAAACAATTTCATTTTCTGATGAACAATAATCTAATCATATATAAATACTCATGAAATGTAATTTAAAAATTGTCTTGTTTAAAGAAATAAATTTATATTATAATAATAATAATAATAATAATAATAATAATAATAATAATAATAATAATAATAAATGTATAAAAAATAATTAAATAAGAAATAAAAGAAGAAATAATAAAGGAATGAATTAAAATAATAATTAGTAAATAAACGATGAGTGAATTATTTTAAATAATAATAAATAATAAATTTGGTTGTATTGATTAAAAAATTAAAATGAACACAATCTCATCTGTAGATATTTATTTACCGTATTACGTGTATGATTATATTGGTCATACACCTTTTCAGCAGGGCATATTCAGGAAAAGACTTTATTGAATTTAATTATATAATATTTCAAGATATTTATCGACATATTCAAAGATAGTATAAAATTACATTCGCATTATACAAGTGTTTTAGGGCATCTTTGTGTCGTTTTTGGCTAGTCACTCGTGAGGTCACTGGATCACGGAATCTTTGGTTAATAATTCTTCTTCTTCTATGTTCCGTGTCCTTTCAGAACGTAAGCTATCATGGCTCTCCACCTCTTCCTATCATTTGTATCTTTTGTTAAAGCTAGCCTTTTCACTATCCCTCGCAATTCCGGTTCTACCATCCATTTATGCAAGCTCATTAGATAGTTTACTAACTGCTTTCCTCCCCCTCTCTGGCCTGCAATATATCCTTTGCGTATCATACTTTCCTGGCATTCTTTCCTCATTATATATTCCAGAAAGTTAAACCCATTCCGATTATAAGTATCTCCTCTTTTTGTGTCGTGTCTCTTCAGAACTTGAGTGATCATGGCTCTCCAACACTCCCTATCTCTTGTAGATTTTAGACAAATGTAATCTTTTCATTATTCCTCTCAGTTAGATAAGAATTGCGCACTACTTTCCTTTCTCCCCCTTGATTGCAATATGGCATGTGATTCTAAAAAGTATCCAAGCTCTATTTTCTCATAGTGAGGCTTATGGTCACATCACGTTGAAACACCGGTTCCCGTACGATCACCGAAGTTGAGCAACGTCGAGCCTGGTCAGTATCTACATGGGTCACCACTTGGGAATACCAGGTATTGTAAGCTTGGATGTGCACCTGGTGTAATTGATAATGGCTTGGAAGACTTCATCGGAGAGCTAGGTTTCAATTCCCGTTGGGTTCGTTATACAGTGTAACCCGGATATAAGAGATTTGTCGGGACCGGAGAAGAAGTCTCTTATATCCGGTTTTCTCTTATAATACGGGTTTGGTCTATTATATATACATTAACACAGGCTCTAATTTGGGACCAGAGAAAATCTCTGTTATATCCGGGTTTATTTTATATCCGGGTCTCTTATATCCGGGTTACATTGTATTCACTTACGAGACAATATTCTTGGGAAAATATTTGAATCCACACGTTCCACCCAGCTATGGGTTAATTAGTAATGCTTGTATCACTAAAACCATTATTATCTCCAGAAAAAGAAAAATATTCTTACAATTCGAAAATCATTCTCTGGCTTTAAATAACGTGCAAGTGGTTGATTAACCGTAGAAAATGAATCAGCCAACTATTTCCTTTGTATGTTTACTAGAAATTCAAACTCTGTCTGATTCTATGTATAAATACTTTTGTTTCCATTTTCTTTAACACTTTCTAAGGTTTTATCCCCTTTAGTAAGAGTTATTCGTGGTATAATGCAAGTAACATCCGATTTAAATATTAACTATTTAAATCGTAGCTACATGATGACTATGACACTCAAACGATACTAAAAAAATGTTGTCATGACGCGTTTTCTAAGATATGTCGTCTCCATTACAGATTGATTTAATTCAATTTTAAAACGAAGGCATTTTTCTGTTTTTTTCTATAGGATTTGTTCCACGAAGAATGGTTTGAAAAAGATTTATTCTTACTTATTTTTATGTTAGATCTTCGTTTCGTAGATAATTTAAACCAGATTGTCCAAGGCGAATGCTCAAGAAATCCATTATTTCTTCTATTTCGAGTCGACTCGAACAACATTAATTAGTTTTTCATTCTCCCCTGCCTGACAGTAACCCTGTTTTCGATCCAAGCCTTACGTCCCACTGGGAGACGCGCTACTTGTTGAACCATGCTTTGAGTGATGTGGAATGAAAATTGGATTTACTAGTCATACTGTTTTTCATTTTCTCTCACACTTAGACTGTAAGTACGATTCAGTATCAATTTAATCATTTAGTTTTCAATTAAGGCTAAAATGAAAGCTTCAAAAATACTATTTAAATATTCATTTTAAACCTTAGGCATCGAAAATTTAGTGAAGGTACCCACTTTACATGAATAAAAAAAAGCTTCATATTTGGTATTAGGCATCGTCCATATGTACTTTCTCTGAAATCTCTAAGTAATCTGATATGAAGCTTTTTTTTATTACCTTCACTAATAAATTAAGGAAATACTACCATTGCCTTATCCCCCACTCCTCCCTCATTAGTAGCAGTAAACTTTTCTGAGGCATACAGCCATAGCTGCACTACGCTTGTGCTGTTGCTGTGGTTTTTGTAACAATCTGATGCAAATCTTCAGGTGAGTGACTCATTGTGCCTTCTCAGACCAACGCTCTCAGCTGAGATGAAGCGAATGGAATATATTGAATGAATTTCTAAATCTACAGTTAATAAGTCTGGTTCACTATGTAGTGCTAGATATTTTTTTCTCGCCAGAATATATCTGACATATTTATACGTCTATTATTCGTTCTTGCTTTAAATATTGCTGCCACATCTGGTCTGGTGCTCCTGCTGTATATTTAGAGATTCTTGATAAAATCCGAAGATTCTGCAACGCTATTAGTCCTTACCTGGCATCTCGGCTTCAGCCTCTTTCACACTGCCGTAACGTAGTTTCCCCGTGTTTTTTCTATAAATACGTTTATGGTAATTGTTCTGATTAATTTTTCTCTGTGGTACCTAGACTTTATGAATTTAAGTACAGTGCTTGATTGGTGGCAAGTCCTCAGCATTTTACAGGCGAAATGGCTAGATGTAAACGTACGTTCTATGGTAACAGTTTCTTATATCGCACTTCTTGCTTGTGGAGCTCTCTTTCGATTTCTTGCTCCCCAGTCAACTTTGCTCTTCAAAAATGTAAATGTAATGCCAACCGTTATCTTCTGTTTTCTGTCTTCTTATTCTTTTGTTATCCCCCTCTTTAATAGTAGTTTTTCCTCGTATTATATAGTACTCCGTAATCACTTGCGTCCTAGTGGCTTTATTTACTTGCTTGGGGTGAAATGATTATTTTTTAAATAAGCTTTTACGGAATAGAGTTTTTACAGTAAAGTGGTGTTGAATTCAGATTTGTCTCTAGAAGAACAATATACCTTGCTGCTTAACCATTATCTGGTGGCAGAAGAAATGGATTCATGCCTCTCCCAAATGTGTTTGTGCAAAAGTGAATGCAGCTATCTGGAATTTGAACCCGACTACGCAGATCTCACTTTCCACACTGATATCGGCTACGCTATATGCACTGCCAACTGTAAAATAATTGTATTTTGAATTATTTTTTCCCTACTTTAAATTATTTGAATTATTTGTTCCTTTCGTTATCAGAATGAAAATAAACGAAATATGTTATATTTTTCATTCATTCTGAAACCTCAATATTTTTTAAAGATGAAACTGTTTTTGTTAAATATTAATATATCAAAATCTATATATTTAATCCATATAAAGGCATGTCTTGAATTTAATGGCCTTCTACATCTTGGAATTGAAATAGATGTTTTAAGAATATTGGACTTTTTATTTCAGAGTCATGTCTTTCATCTTATGAAGTTTGCAGAGAGAAAGCTTCATTTACCAAATTTTGAATGTTGACCTTCACAAATCTTAATTCCTCACTGAGTAATCGCATTCGTTCTACGCAAATGTGATTTGACGAGAGATAAACCAACGTTTCACTGCTAAAATAGCACACATCTGAACACGGATAAAATCTCTGCAGATGTATTTGAAATATATATAAAACAGACAAAGACGCTCTTCTAACAATCTATAGTTATTTAGAAGGCCTTTTACTTTTCTTGCACGAAGCGGCAAGCGTGGGGTATTCTCTAAAAATCTAAGTCAATTCACTTCCCTTTCTTTCTCGCGCTGTGGGGGAATCATTTATGTGGGCGTTGTCGTCTTCCTTTCATTTGTAAGACAGAAGAGCCGGTGGGTTTAATAGGCTTTAGTTAAATATATTTTATATTAAATAATATTGTTAAAAACGCTTATAGGAAAAGCTACGATTTTAAAAGCACAGGACTATTGTTTGACACGTTATCCAAATAATCATCATCATAATCATCATCATTCCCATGACCAGGGGTGGTTTTATCGTCGCTGCGTAGCAGAACACCTGACCAGTTGATTCCACATATATTCGCTGATAGAAAGGGGCGTATAACCATGTGTAGCTTGCCTTGAGCACGTAGAACTAACGAAGCGCATCACTCACGAGGTCAAACTGAAGCCGATGTCTTCCAACTTAAATGATACCTGACCATTGATTCTATCGGAAGAACCGTCTAATCTGGCCATTAACTACAGGCTAGGAATCCCTCTATCCAACGACGGCATGTTATGACTCAACTATCCACATACATAGCTACCAGTTTACCCCATTGATGACCTTTGACTCTACAAGAATTTCTGTAATGCTTCTGGCTGTCTAGCCACCCTACGCACCAGAAAAACCTGGTCGGAGTACCGGTTTAATCATCGACGACCCGAACATACGGTAGGTTGAACTGGGTTACATTGCACAAGTAACATTGGGAAAGTGACCAGGTTTAAAGAATAAAATCAGATATTCAGTGCAACTTCGGTTCTCGAACGTCTCAAATGTCGAACAAATCGGTTTTCGAACAGAAAATTCGAGATGAAAATGGCTCGGTTATCGAACAAAATTTCGGTTCTCAAACAACATTGCCGAACCGAATTAACACGAACGGAATAATTTCTGAGTCGACCGCCGTGTTGTATACATTTGTGGCATGTGGCGGGCTTTTCTTTTCCATTTTTATTGTAGTGTGACTTTTTTCTCTACATTGATTCCTATTGGAAAACATATTTTCTGTTTACGAACATTTCGAGTTTCGAACGACCTTCAGGAACGAATTAAATTCGTGAACCGAGGTTTCACTGTATTTCAAAAGAATCATTGGTCCTAAAGGTTTGGAAAAGATATGTTCTATATTGTCTATTTTAGCCAATGTTGCGTTCTCTATCGCTACAGGCTTCCGCCCTCCAGGCCCAATGCCACTTCATAGATTCTATCATCGAAAAGGTTTTCATTTTTATTAGTTTTATTATACGATGGTCAAACGTGGTAGCATCAATTCTAGGTGATTGTAGGAGGATGAACTTTATAGAAATGCATGACTTACCAACGCTTGGCTTTAGCATTCTGCCACTTGCGGACTAGCCTCTCTAAGGAAACTGGGGGACGAAAGTATGTCAACGTTTAAAAACTATTACTGCTCTCTATCAGCTTCACGCCATTTTTGTCTTATGTCCAAGGCTTACACAAAAGCAAACCATCATTGTCAGAATTCTACGCACACGGCGGATATTCTTACCAATCACTCAAGATGACCCAGACTCTGTATTCTGTGATACAAGATAGAAAAGTACAATATGGGGTTAAGAGTTGAACAATTAGGCTTTTTCTTCAGTAGATAGGTATTCACTCGCCTCTTTAAGGTGAAGGGATATAGCACAAGATCGTTTCTAATGTGAGTTGCCCATACACGTACATATGAGTCGTCAAAATTGTTCTTGTCGTCGCGACTACTATCACGCTAGCGTGGGTGTCCACCAACCTCCCCCCACTTTAGTACAATGTGGGAGGTTCTGCTGCAATGTTGGAATCTGCCGGACTAGATCTTTCTTGAACAAAAATGCATTAATCCTCGCCCTACATCGGGATCATCTCAAGTTTATTTGTTCAGCTATGAAAGGCACCTAATTTAAAATCGTTTAATTTCTTAACTTTGCTTTAAGGCAAAGGTAACATATCAAGGGCGCTTGACTTTAACGAAAACCCAGCATGTTATCTGATAATATACATCGAACCATAAAAATCTACTAAAATTACAAAATTACGCATATTAGAGGATTAGGAAGCTTAAAGCATTAGCATATATTAGTCTGGAATAAGGCCAAAATTCTAGAGTACCCCGCGAGGCTAGAACTGATGATAGACGAGCTTTATAATTCCACTATGGTAATGGTAAAATAAGCCGTTTCCTTATAAGTGTTTCAGGATAAAAATTTCTTGACTCCACCGTTATCACTCTTTCTAATATTGATGGGAGTTTCCTTCATAATCTTTTGTTTAAGGTAGTGTGGAAGTTGTTTTGTCTTTCAGTTACATGTGCTGTACATTTTTGATGGTGCTCCTGTTGAAAACCTTCATGTGATGTGTTTTTTATTATTTAGTGAAGCTTTTTCTTTGAAATTCCGTAGAGTCATTATACGAGATCCAACGAAGGACATTCCTCTTCAAGACTCACAGGGTTCATTAGTTTAAAGAAAAGCGATACCTATGAGGTTATAGGTATCGCCTTGGATTGAAGACATTTTTAATCATTTACCTGAGAAGACAGTTGTATTTAGCTGACAGATTAGACATATGTGAACGAGTTCGATGCCATGCATGATATCTATAAACTACCCTAAGTGCCGCCTATCCTATTTTCTTACCTCATATACTAATTTGGTTATAAGAGATTTATTCACCGATATATTTGAAACTAGCCTAGAAGCCGCCCTTCGGGCTGACTTTAGGCTAAATACTGCGGAGGGTTTTTGTGTCTTCGGTCTTTTATTTTCAGCGTCCTATGTACGTAAAAGTTATAATAATTTAGAAATAACAAGATTCTATTATCTTTATTTGACACCTTAATTCGGCATAACCTTTCTTCGTATACGCAACCGATCTCCGTATTACCTTTATTTTGTGCGCAATTTTCATTTTCTCTTAAAATCACCATTCTTTATTATCCTTTTACGTAATGTCTCACTTAAAAGACATTAAGGAATTCGAATTATGTAATATTTCGAATAAGTCACAGTACGCGTGCTAGAAAAACAAAAATAAACATATGAGCAACATGCCGTGCCTGGCTTACGTTTTAATTACGGTTTTATTAGACGATATCAATTGCGACGAAAAGTGAAATTAACGCTAAACCTTTAATAAAGAATTGTTTTTTTAAACATTTCACTCTGTTCGATATTTAAATTTAACTTGAAATGAGTTATTTATTTAATTTTTAATCGCATGTAACTACAATAGTTACTACCTGTTACTTCAGGTTTTTTATGAGTTTGAAAAACGGACGGACACACGTGCACTGCGCTTTATTTATATAGATAAGCGTTCAATATTTAGATTAAACTTTAAATGAGTTATCTATGTAATTTTTAATCGCATGTAACTACAGTAGTTACTACCTGTTACTTCAGGTTTTTTATGAGTTTGAAAAACGGACGGACACGCGTGCACTGCGCTTTATTTATATAGATAAGCGTTCAATATTTAGATTAAACTTTAAATGAGTTATCTATTTAATTTTTAATCGCATGTAACTACAGTAGTTACTACCTGTTACTTCAGGTTATTTATGAGTTTGAAAAACGGACGGACGGACACACGTACACTGCGCTTTATTTATATAGATAAGCGTTCAATATTTAGATTAAACTTTAAATGAGTTATCTATTTAATTTTTAATCGCATGTAACTACAGTAGTTACTACCTGTTACTTCAGGTTGTTTATGAGTTTGAAAAACGGACGGGCGGACATAAGTACACTGTGTTTTATTTATATAAAAGATGTTTCGTATTTATTACTTCCAATTCAGGAATTTTTATGATGGATTCAGAGTATGTGCCAACACTTTTTCATTCAAATTCCAGATCCTAGATTATATTTTGAAAAGGTTTATCATATGAAAATCGAAGATAA
This sequence comes from Acanthosepion esculentum, assembly GCA_964036315.1. NCBI lineage: Eukaryota > Metazoa > Mollusca > Cephalopoda > Sepiida > Sepiidae > Acanthosepion > Acanthosepion esculentum. Next base: position 50,683,224 of record OZ038475.1, read on the forward strand.
TGATTCAGAAGTTTTATCTTATGAAACTGCCATTTATATATTAGGCAAAATTTGATAAACATCTTTTATCTTAGAAAGGCATTTTTCAGGACTTCCCATGAGATGGTATCCTTTAATCAAAAAGATCAATCATTATCCTTAGTGTAAAAGAAAATAATTACTGTAATGTTTCTCCTGCATTTTCGTTGAGGTTTGATTATATTGTATTTGTAAATTAAATATAGATGCAGGGACTTTGTTCCTCTGTCTGGGTGCACGTACGCACTTTTAACTGTTGGATTCGTTAATTACCTAAGAAGAGGAGCAAATTAATATTTTAATTAGATTTTAAATTAATTGCTACTAGATAACTCTATCAAGCCGAGAGAACATTAAAGAATCTTTTTCTTTTTTTTTCTTTTGTTTCAAATTAAATTCTGTGAAAGAAAATAAGGTCAGATAACATGTTCGAATCGTAAGATATGCCCAATATAAAATGTTTTAAAAAAATACTGAAAAAAGAAGAAAACACTGAAAGATACAGATCCTTGATTGCGATGAGGAAATGATTAATATAACCTGGTTACACGTGACTAAGAATCCATGCAACCGAGTAATTTTACTTTTAGTTCCTTAAACAAAAAAGAAATAAGAGCTAGGAGCAACGCTGTTAGAATCGAAGTTTCAATATATGAAACTTCCGAAGATATAGAGGAGCGACAGGAGGGGGGGAAGAGAATTGTTGATGCTGTGATCGATTCTTGACGACTTGGGAGTAGTCGATAATGGAGAGTGGGTTGACTTTCTAATTGACTCGTACAAGGTTTTTCGCACGAATCAAATGCATTTAAACGTTTCTCCCATTCTCACTTTGTCTATCTTTCTCCCTCTCTATCTATCTTTCCCCTCTCTTTCTCTCTCGCACTTTCTCTTTCTCTCTCTATGTATTAGTCGTTTTTTTTTGTGAAGTATTCCTTTTTCTCTACCTCATTCACTCTCTTCCTCTCTTTATCAGCACGATTTTTTGTGATGTAAACCTCTTTCTTTACCTCACTCGATCGCACTATCTCTCTCTCTCTCTCTCGCTTTCTGTATCAGTCCATGTTTGTGAAGTATTCTTCTTTCTCTCTCTCTGTCTGTCTGTCTGTTTGTCTCTCTCTCTCTCTCTCTCTCTCTCTCTCTCTCTCTCTCTCTCTCTCTCTCTCTCTCTCTCTCTCTCTCATTGCCACTGGCTGGAGTAATAACTCTATGGCGATCTATTTATGTTCCAGTGTCGTGAATAATATATCAGGTGTAACAACAAAATTATCTAAAACATGTAACAATATAACTGAACATCCCACAAAATGTTTAATATCTAAAAATTCCCACTAAACTATTTGAGTTTCTTCCCCCCCCCCCACACACACACACACCGTTTTCAGATAAGACGTTTAGCCATCTTGACACCATTTTACGCAAGAATCACTGAAAAGCCCATTGAGTTATTCAGCTAAAATGAGAAAGGTTAAAATCTTTTTGTGTCAACGCCGCCCACTTCTAAATTGAGCAATGGTGAGAGAAAAAATAATTCAGGTGTTCAGTAATGGTACCAACATTCATACTCTGGCTTCTATCTTCAAAGCACATTCAAGAACCATTAAGAGAACGGTGAATAAGTTTTAAAAAGAGGGAACGGTAGAGAGGGAAACTGGATCAGGAGGTCATAACAGGAAGAGGGATCATCATTTCAACTTAGAGCTAAAGAGGTTCTTATGTCGTCAAAAACGACCCTTTCTTGCCACTCTATGATGTATACTTGGTGGATACTTCGTCAATGCCAAACGTAGTAGGACTTTGAAATAGCAGATACCAATTATAATACGCCGATGAATAATACATGTATCGGATGTCTTAGAATATCACTCGTAGTAATAGTACTTCGTATAGTTAGAAGAGAATAGCAGTACGAATAGTATAGGGGATAGAGAAGAAATAGCGAATACAGTAATGGAGGATATACGAGGAAATCAAAATACGGTAAAGAAGGATAGACAAGAATAGCAAAATACACACCTAGGCGTCACGCGACTTCCTCTATATAAGTGTTTCCGCTTTGGTCACCTGATCTACCTAATGAATAATGAGATCGCATGTGTTTGTTTAATTGCGATCTACGTTCAAACACAAGTGGTAGCAGTGACAATTTATTCCAATATAACAGAGGCCAATTAGAAAAGATCCAACTCAATCCATAAGACGTTTGTTACGTAAGAGAGAAGTTTCATCTATGACAATATAAAGAGCAGTGAAAAAAGACTTGAAAATAAAATCGTACGTGAAACCTGTGAGACACCTTGTTACGAAGGTTAGAGAGGAGGAAGATAATCTTGAATAAGTTTGAAAATAATCCTGGAATAATAATAATAATTATAATATATATATATATATATATATATATATATATATATATATTTGAACTTAATTTCAATCCTTCATGAGCTTCCGTTCCTTAGATATGAATAATTAATGAATTTTCGTTTATGATCGATTTCATCACGATTGTTCTGTTAAGCTTGGAGAGTAATTATGCGTTCTTATTACTCAAAGTAGAGTCCACCAGTGCTACAACAGCTTGGAGAATTCCAGTAAAATATCTTTAATCATTTCTAAGATACAACGGTTCAGAACTTAATCTAACAATTGAACAATTTTGCTATTACATGATTTGGATAATTTTACTTTAATATATATATATATTAGTGTGTGTATGCATGTTATGTATGTATGTATGTATGTATGTATATATATATATATACACGCATGCATATATATGTGTAAGTATGTATGTGCGTATATATATATATATATATATATATATATATATATATATATAGATATATATATATATATATATATATATATATATATATATATATATATATATATATATATATATTGCAGGTATAAGTGTCTACCTTTCTCTTTCTCGTCCATTATGCTGCGTAGTATTATTATTTCACTGCCTTTCCATCTCTATGCTGAAGTACTAGATAGTATCTTTCCCCGCTCTCTGCTTTTCCCTTTTGCTGTTGTACGTCTTGTCGTTTTCTCCCTATCCTCTCTCCGCCCCCGTCAATTTGATTAGTTTTTTCTTTCTCGCTCTGTTGAAGTTCACAGCAATCTTTTTGCTCTCTTCATTTCTCACACACTCACTTTATCTATCTATCTATCTATCTATCTATCTATCTATCTATCTATCTATCTATCTATCTATGTCTGCCTGTTCATATCTATCTATCTGTCTCTCTATCTATCTATGTCTGCCTGTTCATATCTATCTATCTATCTATCTATCTATCTATCTATGTCTGCCTGTTCATATCTATCTATCTATCTATCTATCTATCTATCTATGTCTGCCTGTTCATATCTATCTATCTATCTATCTATCTATCTATCTATCTATGTCTACCTGTTCATATCTATCTATCTATCTATGTATCTATCTATGTCTGCCTGTTCATATCTATCTATCTATCTATCTATCTATCTATCTATCTATCTATCTCTGCCTGTCTGTTCATATCTATCTATCTATCTATCTATCTCTGCCTGTCTGTTCATATCTATCTATCTATCTATCTATCTTTGCCTCTCTGTTCATATCTATCTATGTCTGCCTGTTCATATCTATCTATCTATGTCTGCCTGTTCATATCTATCTATCTATCTATCTATCTATCTATCCCTTTAGACTGTATAGTATTACTATATCTATTACTCTATATATGCTGAAATATTAGATAGTATCTTTTATTTTACCATTAATTTTTCATATTTTTTCTGTGCTAAGTCTACGCATTCCCTATCTCTCTCTCTCTCTTTCTCTCTCTCACTCCCTCACTCGCTCTTTACTCTTAGTCTGAGTAGTTTCTCTCTTTTTCTTTTAGCCTACTGACATTCCTTTTTTACTCTTTCTTTCTGTATTTCTCTGGACTGTGGCGTATTCATATGCCTCTTTCTTTCTATTATTGCTGAATTTTAAGTCAGTCTCTTTTTCCCTCTCTTTTCCCTCATTCGTTTTTTCTTTCTGTCAATAGTTTAGAAATTCACTTTCCCTTTCTTCCTCTGCCTCTATCCTCTTTCTACCATTAGTCATGGTATTTTCTGCCACTGCTTTAACTCTCGCTGGGTCGCGTTTATATAGCCTCCCTTAATCACAACTTGTCATTCCTAATTAATCTCTTGGTTTTAGATTTGGGCCGAGAAGCCCGCCAATGGAGATGAAATGATGGCTTAGCGCCAAAAGTTCCAAATTTTAGCCTCGTTACATATTTTTCTAATAATATATCAACAACGATTTGATGAGAACAGAAATAGACACTTTTGATAAAGTCATATTAGAAAAAATTCTATTTTAAACGCACATAAATAATTTTAATGGTTTTTCTTATCAAGCAAACATATTACTCCTGTAGAAATCACTTTTTTTTTTCTTTTATCATTTCACCCCAAGCAAGGTGATGATGCCACTAGGACGCAGGTGGTTACAGGGACTGAAAGAGAATGAATAGACTTTAGTGAGAAGAAATGATGAAAAGGACAATAAAGGAACAGGTTTGAGGAAGACAAAAGATGGCGATTGGCGTTGCTTTTCAATTGTTGAAGATTGTAGGTAGAAGAAATCGGAACTGCGAGAAATGAAAGTATTTGAATAGAAATAACGGTTACATCTAGCTACTTCAATAGTAAAACGATGAGACCTAATTACCATTAAGTTCACGCAGCCGAGGCACTTAGGTGAACAACTCATCAGAACAATAGTGATGGAAATATAGAGAGGACAAGGAAACCCACGTCACATAGGATTGGAAAGTAACTGAAGTCAAGAAGGAAGGACAGAAATAATTACATTCCAGGCCTTTCTTTGAATCTTGTAAAAAAGCTCGTGATATATAGGACCAGACCAGATATGGCAGCCAAACTCAATTCACGTGTGGATGTTAGTTGTATAAATGTGCAAGAGAGACTGGCAAGTAGAATTATCTGGCACGACATAGTTCTTATGGCCCAGGTTCCTTGTACCACGGTGAGGGTCCAAGGTAGAACCAATGAAGAATAACTCGAACACAGGTATGGAATAACACATATATATTACAAATGGAAATATGTACACAGAAGTAGAAAGTGTTAGTAATAACAATCAGGTTAGGTTAGAGAGAACTATGTTGTCACGACCAGTATCACTATTCCAATGTCTTACAGTAATCGTCTGACGCTACTCTGTCTCTGACTGACTCACACTGACTCTGTGTCGATATTTAACAACCCCCCCACACACACAGGTCGAATGTGGCAGGAGGCCGGTTTAACGTGGTCTTACCGAGCCCATGGGCTCGGCCAAAAATATGCCCATTAGAACCCGTATAGACGGGTTAAGGGACTGTCTACCTCCCCGGACGGCACTTTGCCCTGCGGCAAATCCCCGTCCGAGTTCCTCCCCGCCGAGGCAGAGAGTTCGACAACAAAGGACAGTCTGAACAACTGTTCCGACACTGACTCAGTGTCGATGTTTAACAACACTCCCACGTGTGTCGGATGTGGCACAAGGCCGGTTTAGTGTGGGCTTACCGAGCCCGTAGGCTCGGGCAAAAATATACCCATTTGAACCCGTATACACGGGTTCAGGGACTGTCTACCTCCCCGGACGGTACTTTGCCCTGCGGCAAAGCCCCGTCCGAGTTCCTCCCCGCCGAGGCAGAGAGTTCGACAGCAAAGAACAGTCTGAACAGCTCCTCCGACACTGACTCAGTGTTTGCTGCTCCCTCTTGAGGCGCAGTATTTATGAGGTACGGAACAGTTTATTAATATTATGGGTATGTTCCCATAACAATAGTGAACCAAATTTCCAAGTCGTAAACCTACCAATTGATTCAATTTCCAGGGTGCCATGGAAAATATTGTTGCTATTTTATATTTTAATAGCTTGTTTTTATTTATTTTTTCGACTGCACAGTATAGTAGGATCAGTTGGGCACTGTCTGTGAGGAAATGAGCACCATGACTCAATTCACTCCGCCAGAAATTTGGAAACAGCATGCTATACTGTAAAACCTCCAATACGAACATTTCAGAGTGTTTGGGCGTCAATCAGTGCAGAGGATTTGGAAAGAGTTAATTGAGTCTAATTGTGATTACAAAGATACGGCCACTTGGAAAAATCACTCGGTTCGTTCTGATAAGAAAAGACCTCCCGAATTTGTTCGTGAGAGCCTGACTCAACACGTAGGTCTACATAGAGTGCCTTGTGCAGGTACAGCTGCCCTGGCTCAAGATGGTGGCTGCTGGAAGGCCTTAATTCTGGCAGCAAGGACACGATGTCACACAAGCAGGAGAACCAAGCCATGGCTGTCAGACAATTTCTGCGACCTCATCTTCCCTTACATCTGTCCACCTAACTCCCCCGACTACATCCATCTTGATTATTCTGTGTGGTGTGCAGTTCAGCGAGAGACTAACAAAACTCCTTGTAGCAACAAAGATGGACTGAAGACATGGCTGCATCCACCAACTTAAACAAGGTGACCGACCAGAAGAGATGCAGGAGATTTCGAAGTCGTCTGGAAACCCTGGTTGAATCCAAAGTCGATTTTATTGAATAAATTTCCTCTTTAGTATTTCAAGATATTTTTGCGTCATTTTGGTAAATATATGTTAAAATGAGATGTCATTGTTAATTCCATTTCTGCATAATTTAAACAATAATTTATCCATCGCATCCTGTAATAATTACATATCGTTGGAAAAACGGAGTCCGTAAGGACGCAAAGTTTTGCTCTCCTGTATTTTAGCATCAACCATGCTGACGACAGACAGAAAAGTTTATCTGTAGTGATTAAATGTAAGCAGTTTTTGTCTCGGAGGGATTACAATTTACAAGCCCTTCCTTTTCGTATTTAACCTTTGATTGGAAGTCGTCTTTGAGGGCAGTTGTTATTTTTACATTGTCGGATCTGTCGGACTTGCTACTACTAATTGTGTATGCTAAAATTCTGACCTTGTGTCATACAAGACTGAGGTTAATAAATGTAATATTGTAAAGTCGCCGTATTATTGCTTCTTTGTACGCGTGTTACCGCCGGCCAAAAGCCTGGAACCTGGTAATTAATTATATATTTTACAGTATGGTTCACACTTTGCAAGGCTCGAAGGACACTTTAGGTAGAGGGTTACGTCAGCAGGCAATTTGTACGGATAGAAGTGAAAGATAAATGTTAACCTTAGCCATGAACAGGTTAAGATTGTAGTGATAGGGGAAACATCCTTTTGGGAGTTTGTTGCACAGAGAAGTGGTTTGCGGGAAGAAGATGTTAGAGGGGAATTTACTTCTCACCGATGAAATACGGAGGGGATATTGGTGGTTTGCTACTATGTAAGTGGCGTCTTCTTGTCGTGAAGGTGTGAATTAACGGGACCAAGGAATATAGTTCGTTCGTGCACTTTCCGTAGCAGTAGCAATAGAGTAGCGAGGGGATAGCTTGCCTTCATGCTATGATACAATAAGTGGCATTAAATGTCCAAAGACCACTAAAGGTAGAAGGTTACTGTGAAGTTGTACTCAATACAATTTCAGATTTCAGGCGGAGACGTCAAAAGTATACAGTTGAAGAAACCGGAAAGACAATCCTAAACAAGAAACAAGGGATAAACCTCTATTCCTGTTAAATAAATCGGTGAGGAATATAAGACGGACGATAGGAGAACTTATCCACTCCTGTTGCATAGAGCTGTATCAGGCGATACTTATTAGGTATCTTGACACATGAATTTGATTCAGTGAGTTGCAAGCTAGTTTAGCCATTCATTAGAATTGTACAATCGTAGTGAGTTCGATACTCATTAAGTGACACTAAAATGTAGCCTTGTGCCAGATTTCAGCTTAGAATTTGAGATACCAAAATCAAGTAATTACGAAAAATATAAATATCTGGGAAGTGTTTCAACAGATGATGGGTCGAACATCGAAATCCGAAGACTATTGAATAAAAAAAGATGATTTCCAAAAGCTAAGTAATAAGAAACAGGAAAATTCCGTTAGAAACAAAGAAAACATTCAGTCCGTTACGTGCCATGTGTGATACACGCTTAGCCGAACATGTATCTTTCGATACATGACTGACGAGGCAGATTTCTTTTTCCCGCAGTAGGTTATCGTATCTTTCTGCGGTAGACTAGCTGCCATCCAAGACTCTAGAAACCAGTCTGTTCTACGATTTACCCATAGCTGGGGGGAGAAGAGGATCATACCTTTCCCAAGGTTATTAGCACGTAAGTGAATGTTAGGGATACGACTGGAATTTGAACTCGGCTCTCCGATTCCTCAATCCGAGCCGCTCTCCATTACTCCACCGTGCCTCCGAGAAAATATTGCTGAACTGTTATGTAATATCAATCCTCGAATATGACAGTGAATGATGGAAATATTTTTCTCAAAGATGAAGAAAAGAATTGAAACAACAGAAATGTTATTCTACAGAAGGATACTGAGAATGTTAAGAACAGGAACTTGAGGAAAATGGGAACATAAAGAGAATACAGTTTGCAAAATTCGACACTCATAAGACATATCGAAGGCAAAAGGATAATTTTACCTATCGCACCCTGAGAAGCAGTTGCTTACCTACCTGCAGAGCTTATATGAATGGATGACAGAATATGGAGCAGAGGGGGTGATAAATGAAAAGTATTACTGTTATGGACGACCGATAGCAAAAAGGTTTTTTCTTTTGTTTTTTTCTTAGATTCTCCGCGTAGAACTTCGTTTCTTCAATATCCTCGTCGCCACTGTTATGGACGACCGATAGCAAAAAGGTTTGTTTTTTTTTAGATTCTCCGCGTAGAACTTCGTTTCTATCTCATCATCGTCGCCACTGTTATGGTCAAAAGGTTAGGACCAAGGAAGAACAACACGAACACAAGAGTAGAAATAACAAAGATATATTACACAGAATAATAAGAATACAATATGTGAAAGGTGTTAGTATGACTGTCAGTCTGGTTTGGAGTGAACTACTATTGGCTCGACTCGATTCCGTATCGCCCCTCTCTCTTGAGAGGCGCAGTATTCATAGTGTCAGGAAGAGTTCACTCTGTCGTTATAGTTAAGGACCCATAACAATTACTAGGAGCGACAAAGGATTAGAAGTTGTAAAGAGTAATGATTGTCCAGGTCCTGAAGGGAAACAAGCACATAGCCAAATTGAAGTAGGGTGGAAAGCCAAATTGAAGTAGGGTGGAAATGGGGTAGGAACATTGCGTTGCGTCATTATGCCAATAAAAAGGCCCAAGATCTACTCAAGGCAGACGGTTACTGAATGAGATGTTTGATATCAGATGGTTTCCTTGTTTAAGTTAATGAATGCTGCCATAATCCGTGCCTTCAATTCATCTTTGATGTTACAATTAGTTTTGTTGGTCACTCGCTCAACTGCGCCCCACACATAATAATCAAGGGTGTTGCAGTCTTAGGAGTTAGGTGGCCAGATGTAAGAGGTGATGTGATTGCAGAAATTGTCTGATAGCCACGTATGGTTTCTCCTGTTTGTGTGGCATGGTGTAGTGTTATTTTGACGATATAGGGTCTTCTAGCAGCCACCCTCTTGCTCCAGGGTATTACTCTCTCCTCAATGCACTTGATGTAGGCTTCCATGTCTTGTCTGAAGGCCTGTGTGAAGGTGAATGGGGGCATAACCTTGCCATCACTGACTGATCACACCAAACACCATCGTAATCACCATTAGACTCATCCAACACTTTCCGAATCTTCTGCACTGTCCTCAGATGGGCACCCAAGCACTCTGAAATGTTCGTATTGGTGCTTTCGGTGCGAATTCCAAGCAGTACAGCATGCCGTTTCCAAATTTCTGCCAGATTGAATTGCGTCATGGTGCTCCTTTTCTCACAGACTGTGCCTAACTGACCATACTACACTGTGCGGTTGACAAAATTAAAAACAAGCAAAGCGCGTGCGCGAAAATAAAAATGCATAATGGCGAAAAATTACCTATCGCACCCTGTATATTAAATGATGAACTGACATATTTTAACGTAGAAAATGACTAAAACTAAACGGTCGATTGACGGCTTTAGCGATGAAGTCAATGAGAAACGTTTTTAAACGCTGAGAATTCATCATCATTTACGGGCCGTATCCTTTGTGGACGAGGTTGATCATGACTCTCCGCAACTTCCTACCTTTTGTAACTATAAGCAACTTTTGACACTTTCCTATCCTATTTTGATTGTGCTCTGCCGTTCACAAAATCTAATTTGAGTAAGACATTCAATATAGCATGTCAATCTCATATTAGCGATTAACTGTCTTAACTCCACAACCCTTTTTCAAACAGGAAGTGATGTTTTCCAAACCCTCTATCCTTATATGTCCTAGAAATGTCAGCTTGCTATTTCTGGTTTTATGTATAAATGTTCGTGTTTTTTTAATTTGTTCTTTTGTTTTTTTTATAACTCAGTTTTGCCGAAGAAAATCAAGATTCCCGTAACATATTAGGGTTTTAGTGGCATCACGAACAAGTCAGCCTTACGGAGCCCAACCATTGGTTTTGAATTATTGGGCTTCATTCACTCTCCCACCGCAGTAAGGTTACCTCTCGGTGTCCTTTCTATAAATATTTTCATTATTCGGATGATCTCTTCGCTATGGTACCTAGACATTTTGTGAATTTTAAGCGCAGTACTAGACTAGGGTGGAGATCTCATCAATTTACAGTTGAGCTGACTAGATGTAGCCATACATTCGATACTAACAGTTTATTTTCTCGCACTTCTCGCTTGTAGAACTCCCCTCCGGTTCCATACTTTCCAGACTTTAATCTTCAAAAATTTAAATGCAATGTCAATCGATATGTACTGTTCTCCTGGTTACTCTTTTCTCTTTCATCTCGTTAGTGATATTTCTGTGTTCCTCATTTTTTCACACCAAGTAATCTCTTGTGTCTTAGTGGCTTTACTGACTTTCTTAGGGTGAAAATCCTTGACTAGTTGGACTGGAATCCTTTCTACTCTGCTCTTTAACCCATTACGGTGGAGGGGAAAGGTAGATTCATACATTTTCTAGTGGCGTTTGAGCGAAGGTAAACGCAACAGAATAACTATGAATTTCAATTTGGTCCACCGACACCATTTTCCTCGTCGATAATCATGACACAACACACAAATCCGCACTGAATTTTGAGAAAACTTGCCTGTACAGGAGCAAAGAGTAGACATGTATAAAGTTCTAATAATATTTGATGTTACTGTGTTATATTCCGTGCTAAAGGAATAAACACACAACACCAAGTGGATACTAGAAGAAACGTTTATTGTACACAACAAGTACAATATGAAATACGGTACAGTTATACACACAGGTCAATCTAGTAGTGAGTGCCACTAATTGGAAGGTCGGACGTGCTTGCGTCGTCTCTATCACACTTCTCGAGATTTATTGTAAAAAATACAATTATGGCACATGGCCTAAAATAGGGGATGGGTTAACGCTGGTCTTCTCTAACTATCCTATTCCTAGCTAATCCGATTCACGATCCATTCACTCATTACAGTTCGCACATTCACCATAAGAACTCATCCGTCATCAATCAATCCTTCATATACCATAACGCCGCATAGGGTAATGGTTAGCAAACTTGTCTCGCGAAAACAATTACGACTGAGTAGTGAGTTCGATCCTCACTGGGTTTCCCCTACTTTCGGCCTTGTGCCACATCTAAGCTACGCTTGGAAAATCACTACCATAACGCCGCATACTCTCAGGGGAACCTACAAAAACGCACCCCATGATATAAAAATTTGATGATAATAAAAGTTCAATACATAAAAATCTAATGATTGACAATGAGAGGGAAGGGAATGAAATCTTAAAACAAACTAAATATCAAAACAAATATAACTGTTGTTAGTAGGTCACTAGCTCACTTCTTTGTCTGTTCAAGTCTCTCGTAGATAGATTATAGATACTTACTACCTATAGTGTAATCATTCATGGGGGTGACCGGTTATTCCATTACATCAACTGTTAATCCTCTACACACTTCTGTGGTATATAGGGTCATGGTCTCACCACGCTAATGATGGTTGCTGTGGGATTTTTCACAAGATGCATTTGCAAGGCCCAAACCCAACTAGATTTGAATTTAGAGCATTTCTTATTCTAGATTGCTTGCCAACCAAAACTAAAAATCCCATACTGCCCTACTATTAAACTCTAGGTGGAAGGAAGGAGAAGAGATGCATTCACAATTTTCCAAAGTTTATTTATCAGAAGTGTATTCTACTAGAATTAGTAGTCGAGGCACTAATCCCACTTTCCTTGCAGTTAACCGCTACGCCACGCTCACATCCGACAATACGTTTTAATATTCCCTTCTGAAATGGATGTGAGGATCATATATGCCCAGGAATGTTGTATATCAGTAATGTTTAGATTCGACAAAGCATTTCACATTTTTCATCTGGTGAATTACTTTTGTTTCTGCCTCAGGGTATATTGATTTAAAATTCCTCCTTATTATCGATTGTTTCTGTCGAATAATAACAGTATTTGAATTTTTCACCTAGTTTACAATGAAAATGTCTGAAAATATGCAAAGTAACTTGAAATTCCGAATTTATCAACTCGTTTGAACTGGACTTCAAGTAGGAATTTTCTCTTTGGAAGTTTTTCGTAAACAAAGAATTCTTTTATTTATTTTTTTTTGTTTTCTTTGATAATTGTAAACAAAATGTTTCCAAAATAGAAACAAAAAATAATTTTTAAAAAATAATTTGTAATTTGAAAATTAAATATTTCTTTTTTGCCTTTTTAATTAACGTTTCTCGCCATTAATATTTTATACAACGATTTATTGTTTCTAGATTTTTCTTTCCTCAAAATGAAATATTCAGGTATAAACGAAATCATTAGCTTTGAATTTTCCCAATTATATTTTCCAAAGAAATGAATACCGTCCTTTCTTGCGTTAATAAATTAAATTTAAATATTTGCAGATCAACTCAAATGAAATACTTGCACTATAGGAAAGTTTCATTTTTTTTCTCCCATGTTTTTATCATTGCTTCTTTTTTAGGATTTTTTCTGTTAGTTCACCCCAAATAATGTAAAGTTACTTATTGTAAATAATAATTCACTCCAAGAAATAATAATTTTAAATCAAAGTTTGTTTTTTTTTAAATTTTTTGGACTCTTTATAAAATTTAAATCAAAATTTATTTTATTTTGCCTCGCAACAACTCCAACCCTTAAATTAAAAATTACCAAAAGTCAGGGAGTTATTCATATTTTGCAAGTTTGGATGATATTCTAGGTATTTACAATGTTTTTTTTTGTTGTTGTTTTTTTTCACCGTTTAAAAAAAAAGAGAAAAAGTCTGTTTTTGGTTTGTTTATTGAGATGAGCGAAACGAAGACAACATTTGGGGCGATCGCAAAGGTCAACTCAACTAGAGAGCAATGGAAAGGCCTCGCTCTGGGAAAAATTTGGTGCGAATATTAGTGAATATATAAATTCTTTTTATTTTGGGTTGAATTAATATTTTGGGCTGAATTAACAGAAGAGATACTTTAAAAAAAACAGTAACATAAAAGACAGATTCAACCTTGAAAGTGCATGAAAATGATAATATTTAAACTATAATGCTATGAATTATAAAAAAAAGAAAAAGTCGTATAAAGAAAATAAATTTTATTTAACCATAATTCCATAAAATGCTAAGCTTAGATTACTTGTTATGGCAGCAAAGCATAATCAAAAGAAAGTTTTTTTTAAAAAATCATTAAATCTATATAATAGAAAGTACAAATGACCAAACCGATTTTTCCTTATACTTCAAATAGACTTAAGAAATTTTTCAAGTATCTCTGCGTTCCTATGCCTTTAAGTTCCGGCAAGGATTATTTTAAACATAGATTTTTTTTCAGAGTAGAAATCTGCCACGCAAATACAGGCGCATATATTGATTCCTATGAAGAGGGGAACGACAGAAATTTATATTAAATGTTATTTGTAATGCACAAAAGAAGTCTATATTTTTCTCTGAGCAACTAAGCCAGCTGTACAAAAAATATCAAAATATGTAATAGCAATGACTACAAGGTTTATATTTATCTGTAAGTATGGGAGAACACAAAAGCACCACTTGGATTGTCTTTTTCACTATCATCGCAGAGATAATGCATTTATTAAAATAAACACAGCGTCAGATTTATTTGCCTTGAATAAGGACCTTTTTAAAACTCTTTGGCAATCTGGAGTTGGAAATGATAAAAGTAAATGCTACCAACTAGAAGATTAAACCAAATGAAAAATTGTTATTGATACGAGATACTTTCTGGGAGACGAAACAATTGACAGTGGATCCAAGACTCTGACAACAAGGCATGGTTAGGCAGAAGCCTTCCTAGACTGAAGTCAATGGACAGGGCAGGGATCTCCACGACTGAATTAACGAGAATTTAAGTCAGAGGACATTCTATGTGATCTCTTTTAGGTCTACTTTGCCTATGACACGCTACGCATGAATGAATATCTGCCGATACATGTGGAGGGAACTGATCAGGGCCGCAACTGCATAGCATCCTGTTGGACCCATCACTGGACGAACCAGAATGATTTCTCTGGCCCAGAATAGACTGATCAGAGGACGAATAAAATATTCATTAGATGAAAAATTTAACAAGCCTAATAAATGTCAAATGATGATTACTTCTTGATTAAAACTGGTATATAGATTATCATTTTATTATAATTATTCTTTTACTAAAAGTCCAGCAAATACAAGGCTCAAGAACTACTCAAGGTAGCACGTTAATGAATGAGTTTTTTTATAGACATAAGAGAGGGAATTAGATGCATATTATGAGAATATATAAGACAGATGATGGTTGATGCTATACTTGAAGGAGTTAGGTTTGTAGTGATCAGAGAATCCTCCTATAGGAACTCAGTTACACTAAGTAGCCGTTCTCGGGAAGAAGCTGGCTGGAATGTTTTTTTTTACCAATAGAATACGAGGTAATGTTGATGAATCAACCCTGTGTACATGACATGACCAGTCCTAGCTGAAAATTAGCCTGAGCTGATGGAACTAAGTTATTGGTTTGGTTTGTTTTGTTTTACGACATATCAACCTCAATGGGTTATGCAATGCCGACAAAGTTTTTATTGCTGGTAATATTTTGTTTTAACAAAAATCTATTTCTGGTAGTATTTTTCCTTCAAAAATGTATCGCTGGTAATAGTTTTTTCCTTCAAAAATTTATTGCTGGTAAAAAATTTTTTACAAAGTAATTCTGGTATTAAAACCTATTTTACACCTTTATAGTGTTTTTACCCCAGTTTTGGGGTTAACTATCTTCCCATAGCTGGGACCCTAACGGGTGCTACCACCCCGGGTCAGGGTGGACCTGGGAACACCAGCAATTATGAGGTGGTTCCACGCTCCTCAAAACCTCCTAATCAGAGGCCTTGCTGTCGGACGTAGTTTATCCTCTTACCCAGGACGCGGATGTAGTTTATCGTCATACTCAAGACGGGGAACTAAGTGATGTAGCTCGTCTAAACATTTACCGTGGAAATAGTGACTGCGTAGCGATAGGCTTGCAAAGTTGTATCTATGGGGAAGAGGCTATAGTATTGAAAATAATATATCGCCCACAAGTCCGTAGAGATCCTTTTGAACTCTATGAAGGCTGGGAAGTGCGGATTTGTTAGGTATCCAAATTAGACAGGTATCCTCGAATACGAGTGGCTAGCTATACATACATATATTTATTTACTTACCTTTATAAGCTATATTAATTGTGTCTATGAAGTGTTTTAACAAAAAATGCGACATTGCAATCCAAAGACGCATTGGGATAGCGAAAGATGCCTTCAAAAAGTTCGGCAAAATATTAAGAAACAAAAAGAAAACTCCTTAGAAACAAAAGAGTATAAAAGTTTCATGTAATATCAGTCCTCCATATAGCAGTGAATGCTGAACAATCTCCTCAAAGAGGAAGAAGAGATTTGAAGCAACAGAAATGTCGTTCTTCAGAAGGATGCTGAGAATACTATGGTCGGAACATGTGAGCAATCACGAAGCTTTAGAGAAAATAGAAACAAAAAAACACATGCTTAAGATCCGGGAGAGACAGTTGAAATGTCTAGATCACATAAAGGGGAAAGAAAGCTAGGAATATTTACTACTCACAGGAAAGAGTGAAGGTAAGAAGGTCATAGGAAAAAAATGCATAACCTACTTAGCGAGCTTCAAATGGAGAGCGGTGCAAGATTTAGGAGATATAACGAAAAGACAACATTTATTAAGTCAGGAAAATGTGGAGAGTCATTATTGTCTACGCCCTGAAGGGACACGGTACAAAGAAGAAGAAGAAGAAGAAGAATTGTTATTGTTATAGTGTTATTATACATGCTGCT
This sequence comes from Acanthosepion esculentum, assembly GCA_964036315.1. Classification (NCBI taxonomy): domain Eukaryota; kingdom Metazoa; phylum Mollusca; class Cephalopoda; order Sepiida; family Sepiidae; genus Acanthosepion; species Acanthosepion esculentum. Next base: position 50,699,683 of record OZ038475.1, read on the forward strand.
ATCTTTGTTACATTTTGATAACGGGAAGAATAGTTGACACTACAGACATGTGTTTAGCCTGGAGGAAATAGTCAAAACAAAATCGACATACCTTTCACTTGCTTTCCCACACGAACTCAAAAAATAAACAAATAATGTGAAAAACCGTATGATTCTCATCGACAGGGACGTAGATGGAGTTTATACCAACTTTGCGAGATTGTGGCAAAGGCGAACAAAGCGAAAAGCTTACCTCTTGTCTACCATCTTCCAACGCCACCATCTCCGTCACTCTGAAATCTTTCACACCTAGACTTTGCCCCGGTCCTACCCGTCGATATTTCTGTTTCCATCTGAGCTGTTTCAGGAATCGATGTTTCCATTGTTGCACTGGCGTGGAAGGGAAAGGCTTTCGGTCAGCTGCCTTGACCACTGGTCGCCCAAGGCGAGCTTATAGAATCTAATGTAGCGATGAGAACTGACACGATGGAAACGTGCGCTCCAGTGATCAGCACCCACCTTAACTTCCAGGCTACTCCGAACACAACCCCAGCTATTATGGCTGAGTTTTACAGGGCAAGGGTTTGCAAGTCTTTCATTTTCTGATATCAGAAAGAAAATATATTCTCACTTTTATCAAAAGTTTCATAGACACATAGAAAGATAGATAGATAGATAGATAGATAGATATCAACAGACAAGCATAGATAGATAGATAGATAGATAGATAGATAGATAGATAGATATCAACAGACAAGCATAGATAGATAGATAGATAGATAGATAGATAGATATCAACAGACAAGCATAGATAGATAGATAGATAGATAGATAGATATCAACAGACAAGCATAGATAGATAGATAGATAGATAGATAGATAGATATCAACAGACAAGCATAGATAGATAGATAGATAGATAGATAGATAGATAGATAGATAGATATCAACAGACAAGCATAGATAGATAGATAGATAGATAGATAGATAGATAGATAGATAGATATCAACAGACAAGCATAGATAGATAGATAGATAGATAGATAGATATGAACAGACAAGCATAGATAGATAGATAGATAGATAGATAGATAGATAGATAGATAGATAGATAGATAGATAGATAGATATGAATAGACAGGTGGAGATAGATAGATAGATAGATAGATAGATAGATAGATAGATAGATAGATAGATAGATAGATAGATAGATGGCGTGTGCTTATCTGTGGTCATGTGAATCTAGTGATGCTTTCTTTATTACAAGCCTTACTCACGTTTGGTAGGATAAGATTGTAGAGCGTCATCTTAGGAAGACTAACACTTAGGAATATATGTCAACTCTCTTGACTCGAACAGGAATTAATATTTAATATGCAACCGTTTCCCCAGTGTAAATGAAGGTTTAGGCAATGAAGATATTTCAGGTTACAGTTACAGAGTCAGAACATTGTATTGTGCCAGCATTGCGAGTCAAGGAGACCTGCATATTTTGGAAAAGTCAGATTCAAACTCACAAGCATCAGCCAACCGTGTGTGGGTTTGTGTGCCCTTATTTTCTTACTGAAATAATTGCAGGTTAATAAGTGCGTGAGATTTTAATTTTCAGTCTACTCCCGACACCACGCGCACACACACACACACAAACACACACACACACACAAATATACATATATGTGTGTGTGTGTGTGTGTTTGCGTGTGTGAACATACAAATATTTATAAAAGGACAATATGAATAAAAACAAAAGGATCTTAGCCGATGCATTTCGTCTTCTGAGGGATTTTATCAAGGAAAATGAAGGATCTAATTTTTTGACAAGTATTTATATAGCAGAGCAAAAATAGTAGTTTGCTTCAATTTTTTTGTTATAGGCGTGCTCATGAATATTCGTCAAGTTAGCGGAAAACTATCAAGATACTTGACCACAAAAAAGCATATAAATCAATCCCAATCCCAAATAATTTAAATACTAATTTATACCAAAGTACTTTCGTTTTTTACGCATTGAACAATATCACCTCACGTCCATGAACTTGCCTGACTTTTCCGCTAACGTAAGGAATATTCATGAGCACCACTATAATATTTTGGTCTCTTATATACTTGTCACAGAGTAAAATACTTACATTTGACTTTCAGAGGACGAAACGCTTCGGCTAAGATAAGTTTTCCTTTTGTCTCTATTCCTATCTCTCTCTCTCTCTCTCTCTCTATATATATATATATATATATATATATATATATATATATAGGAGGGGGATATATTTTTTTATTCGGGGTTACTCTTGGTTGGTTCTGGCGGAGTACTGGGGATAACTTCTGACACTTCGTTTTGTAGCTCAGATCTTCCCTCCTACCAACTCCCTGTCCATCTGCATATCACAGACTGTGTCTAGCAACACAGACGGACGGCATAGGAACTACGCAAGGAAGAGACCATCACACGCCAATGGCGACTAGAACTCACTTCCTCGATCCTGTATCTGACTGTCAATATAAACTAGCCACCCTCTATGCTCGGTATTGTTTTTTGACCTCAAATATCTTCATCCACTCATTTACTATTCTTTACCCCATCGACTAAATAACTGCATCTTAGAAGACTTAAAATAGTTATATTTGTGCATGATTTTGCACTGACCATATATGTTCACTTATATATATATATATATATATATATATATATATATATATATATATATATATATATATATATAAGTGAACATACAAGTCAACACTTAGAGGCAACAGTCTGTTTCATGCTAGATGCAATCGTCAGGCCTGTCGCCTCTAAGTGTTGACTTTTATGTTCACTTTTATATTTACACACGCTCTATCTCTGGTATTGAGCACTTTATCCCATAAATATAGCACATCTTAAGATTATATTCCTTCATATATATATATATATGTGTGTGTGTGTGTGTGTGTGTGAGAGAGAGAGAGAGAGAGAGAGAGCGTGTGTGTGTGAAAACTATGTTCCCTTTGGATAGGCAATGTACGCAGTGGTCAACATGAGTAAACTTTTACAAGTTATTTCTTAAATATAGATATAAGAGTTTGAGTTCCTTGCGAATGTGTAACTTAATAAACTAAATTCAATGCATAATTCAGTAAATTGGTGTTATTTTCATTTTAGAAACATGTAATTGTCCCGTAACATTCGATCTCAGGATATATATAATATGCGTCAGACAGGCATAATTCTCACGTACTTTTTCGGTCTTGCATCTCATACCCCTCACAATGTCTAGGGCACGTGCTCTGGATGGGGACACAAAACATATTTAATGACGCACAATAAACACAATAGATATTCCTTTCAATTGCTTCTTATTCTCTTTTTTTTTCATTTTTCTGAGATAAATAGTATCTCGTAAAAATATTGCAAATTCTTTGTAATATTATCTCCCAATTATTGAAGTATAATCTAAAATTTTTCAAAATAATTTCTCATAGTGATGAGACAATTTACTTTATAACGTTTGACTGGTTGTCTCGTGTGAGTACTTACTGGGAGTTCATGTGATATATATGTATGTATATAAAGACATTTATATATATTATGTTTAACGTTCTTTTTATAGATACAAGTATTTAAGCAAATGCTCTGTTTTATAATAAACAGTATTAAATAACATTTACCGGCCTGAATGTCCGAGAAATTTTCATAGAAAATTTTCGCTCTCCGACAGGAATCGAACCTGTATCCGAACGGTTAAGGCACATCACGCGAAATGATGGTTCCGTATATGATAGAGGTTCGATTCCTGTCGGAGAGCGAAAATTTTCTATGCAAATTTCTCGGACATTCAGGCCAGTAAATGTTATTTAATACTGTTTATTATAAAACAGAGCATTTGCTTAAATACTTGTATCTATAAAAAGAACGTTAAACATAATATATATAAATGTCTTTAAATAAATTGTCGGACTGTGTCCAATTCAAAAATATATGTATGTATGTATGTATGTATAGTCAATCAAATACAAGACCGTTTCGCTGTATCACAACTCATCAGTGTATCTAGACATCCGATTTCTTCAAGCTGGGATCGAAACTCGACCGATTTAGCATCAGTCTATCCTTAGCTATCGGCGCACGGCAGAAAAAGGGAAACTTTTAGTGTAATATATACGATGGCAAATTCGTAATTGAAGGGACAATGCGTCAATAGTAGCAGCAGCCACATTATTTTAATATTTTTTTGTAATTACCCTTACCCTTATTTCCGGCTAACGAGAGCATAAATAGTCATAAACACACACACACACACATATAAGCATATATATATATATATATATATATATATATATATATATATATATATGTGTGTGTGTGTGTGTGTGTGTGTGTGTGTGTGTGTGTGTGTGTGTGTGTATACATTGTCTGTGTATAAACTTTAAATAGGGTGAAGTATGTACACACATATATAACACCATATACACAAACATCGCATTCTCTTACACCAAGTAATTACACGCATCATGTGAAACACGCACACACACACACACGTGTATATATATATATATATATATATATAGGTTTGTGAATGTGTGTGTGCATCAACTTTGAATACACACGCATACATATATACATACATACATATATATTTATATTTAAGTAATTCATCGAGTCTGAAACCTCAACAGAAGTGCGCATCCACTACCGAGATTTAAAACCCTGACAGTTAGGTTATCAAGCAAACGTCATACCAACTGTTCCAACGGGCCTCGGTGACGAAGAGATATCAAATCAGACTCAATATAGCGCCGCTCGCTCACATATTCCGTGGTGGAACTCTACTGAGATTCTCTGTAACCATAGGACTGTGCCTCAGGAGCCACGACTACTATCACCAAGCCGCTCAAACTGAAGCATTAGAAGCCGGTTCAAGTAATGATATACACATGATAGAAATTATTAGGAGGATTTGATAATTACATTTAAGTAATTCATCGAGTCTGAAACCTCAAAAATGCAGAAAGCACTGGACGGCCGTTTCGTCCTATGGTTAGAAAAAATCTCGGTAGATTTCCACCACGGAATATGTGAGCGAGCGACGCTATATTGAGTCTGATTTGATATCTCTTCGTCACCGAGGCCCGTTGGAACAGTTGGTATGATGTTTGCTTCACAATCTAACTGTCAGGGTTTCAATTCTCGGTAGTGGATGCGCACTGCTGATGAGTCCCATATATAGGACGAAACGGCCGTCCAGTGCATTCTGTTGAGGTTTCAGACTCGATGATTTACTTAAATATATCAATTACTCTTTATAATTTCTAACATATATTTATAGACATACATATAATCTTCCTTAGAAACAAAAGAGTACAATGGTTTTATGTAATATCAGTCCTCCATAAAGCAGTTGATGCTGAACAATATCCTCAAAGATATATATATAATCCGACAAAATTTTTCTACACCTTATATAATTACAAAACTTACGTTTACCTGGAAAGTATAAAATTATGTACAAAATATATGTAATTGAATCTGTAAATTTGTGTACAAAAAGTTTACATTTCAGCATTAAATAACACATAACAGATGACATGTCGCTGAACAAAAGCAGCCAGATGAAACCGACATATTTGTTGTTTCTTTAAACCTTATTTTCGTACATACTCGTATTTGAGTAGACGCTTCTTTTATTTTTTAAAAGAAAAAAACATTGTTTAAAAAATAAACGGGTCGTCTACTCAAATATCGGTATCAACTAAAAATAACCTTTAAAGTGATATATCATTCTGTCTCTGTCTCTGTCTTTCTCTCTCCCTGTATATATATATATATATATATATATATATATATATATATATATATATATATCCGATGCGATGAGAACGAAAGTAATATATACATTCCAACGTTCGCAGCGTTAATTAAAAAAAGAGCTCGATACAGGTAGTAGAGCGATAATTATTTATTTATTATAATTTTATCATATAGACAAAACCATTTTACTCACAACAAAGATGTAACTTGGTTTCAGTGCATTTTAACGGCACATCTACGGGTGAGGGTCGAAAATGGTTTCGACCCTCACCCGTAGATGTGCAGTTAAAATGCACTGAAACCAAGTTACATCTTTGTTGTGAGTAAAATGGTTTTGTCTATATGATAAAATTATAATAAATAAATATATATATATATATATATATATATATATATATATATACATATATATATATATATATATATATATATATATACATATATATATATATATATATATATATATATATATATATATATATATGTATGTATGTATATATATATATAAACACAGACATACGTAAGGGTATATACACTTACTCGGTGTTTATGAACTTGATTCAGTAAACAGATTACTTGATGCTAAATTGATTTCCCTAAACAGACGATAATCTGAACAGGCAACGTCGCGATTAAAGTTGATGTATTGTGTTCTATTTTTGTATTATTTAAAATCGTGTTTTCATTTCGTCTAACGTAATAAGGAATATCCCAACATTCGCACTAACTTCTTTCCTCAATACACCGTGTTTATTTACTCCTCAAGCAACATCGAGAAACACATCCCACACCTCTCCGCCCTAGATTTATAAACAAAATTCAGTAATGGATAAACAATGGAAAGACGGTCACAGAAATGCTGGAAAAAGGTTACACACTCATACATTTGCTACTAAATAAGCATCTATACATATAGGAAAATGCACTAAGTATATTTAGTTTAAAGTGAGGATAGCAGAAAGATTGACTGTAAGGTTAGTTGTATCCCCGCGAAATGTGGAAGGCGACTGCAGAGTTTAGGCTTAATCTATTCTGTTGCGTTCATTTTCGTATTCGAAATACTATAGTGTATTTCCTCTAAAGCCATCCCTGGCTATTACTTAATTAGTATTGTAGACTGGGCTTTCTAGTCTTGAGAGACATCTTGTCTGGTAGACAAACTATTCAGAATTCAAAACTATGTCCAAAACTCTAGAACAAAAACAACGACGAAGTTATGACAATTCCCAAATAATAATAATAAAGAAAAACTAACTAGTGGATAGCCATAATTATCTACATCCCGAAGGTATCAGTTCAGTTATGTGCCATGCGTGATAAACTAATAATAATCTTTCGATACATAACTGTCGAGGCAGATTTTTCCCGCATTTGGTTGCCATTTCTTTCTGAGATAGACCAGTTGACATCCAAGGCTACAGAACCAAGAACCCTGTCTGTGATAGCTGGGGGAGAAGAGAAGGATTCATATGTTTCCGCGAGGGTATTAACACGTTAGTAATAGATTCGACTGGAATTCGAACTCGGCTCTTCGATTTCTCAATCCGAGCCATTATCCATTATTCCACCAAGGTATATGGTATTTAAAAATGAGCTGTGCCAGTTTTGTAATGAGGGGATGCTTGCTTGATTTGATAATCAGTATTCGAGACAATTCTTTTTTTTTATTATTTAAAAAACCAACGACTAACATTGAGGAAATCTACAACTATCAGAGCCACGGGAGAAGCCCTACTTGCATCAGTGGCGAAGTGGAAATTTGAAATTGGGGCATGCAGTTCATGATGACCGCTAATGTTTACGAGAGAGATATGAGATAATTATAAAATCAACAAATAACGATGTAATTAAAACTTATTTATTCATAGACTAATTCAATTCTTCGTTTCTTCATCACGATCCCGTAATCTATTATGGCCGTTGAGGGACTGAAGTCGAAGTAGCACTGGAATTTTCTAGGTAAAAAAATTCAGATATTTCTTTCCCATAGACTACACTTAGAGGACCTAGTCCGTTTTGCTATTTTACCCAGGGGAAGAAGAGATCGATTCATACTTTTCCCAAGGCTATAAGTATATAAGGGAATGTACTGAACTCGACTGGGATTCATATTCGGTTTTTTGTTTCCCCAATCCCTGACGCCACATATTCCTCCAGCGTGACTCCGTCGATTTTTTTTTTGCTGTAAAAATTAGCAGTACCGCGCTCTCCTCTTGTTCAAAATTTCTTCACTCAGGGAAATTATCTAATCCACATGTTAAGAACAAGAGGCACCAAGTCCGTTGTTTTTTCTCTATTTTTTTACATTTGCCGCTCACAGATTTCTTTCACTCGGTTCTTCCATGTTCCCTAAAGCGGGACAGATTTACGGGAGTAGGGGTCTTCTCTGCTTACACTAATCAACTAATGTCCCTTGTTCAAAATTTACCCTAAGAAATTATGGAATGGGAGATTTTTTAAATGAGCAGGAGTGCAAAACGGATAGGAAAAATAATTAATTAATTACACAAAATTTGTTTGTCCTGAAAGACATGCACACATGGACTCTTAACCAGTGACTTGTATACCTATTGGAGTACGGTGATGAACAAGTTAGTTTTGTACATGACATCTATAGTCTATTCACTCAGGTGGGAACGACACGCAGGACAAACGCTTTGGTTATTTACACTATTTACATTGTTCGGAATGTCCTCATCTTCATTAGTCGAAGCTGCTGTCATGTACACAGGGTAGTTGTTACCTGGGTATACGACAAACTTGGGACATAAGGATGCGAGAGGATAACAACATTCAGAAAACAGCCTCGGTCTGCCTACCCTATGTAAATGGATTATCGGGAAAAAAATGCAAAAGATCTGTGGTCCATATAACATCAGGACGATCTTCAAAAGTGGTTCAACACTTCGCAGACATCTCTTCCGAATGAGAACATTCATAGAAGAGAACATGATTAAGGACTCCGTGAAAGTTAATCCCATGCACAGCTGTGGCAAGAACATAAAGGAGAAACAGACCGCCCCTTAGGGTAAGACAGCAAGAACATCGTAAAGCTGTAACACGAAGGGAAATAGAAAAATTAGGCGTAGCTGACCATATACGGAGGGAACGGGAAGATCACCGCTCCCTGTGGGAAGAGGTTGAAATAACAGACAGAGAACATCACTGGAAAATACGAAAACTTAAGAAATCAGCGTATATACTATGTCACAGCAATCTCCTAAGCATAGGGCAAGCATAAAAATGAATAGATTAATGGAATCAGTAACACGGAGTGCTAGAGAAAAACAATCACAGCAAAATTGTAATATGAGCTCTGGTAAAATTTTCTGCTGAGACGTTATGTTTATAAGTCTCAGAAAATCATACACTGATTTTCTCAAGGTCACAAGTGGATAAAATAGTTGGTTGATTCAAGTGACTTGAGCCAAATATTTTTGAATTCAATACCTGGCTACAGGTGTCACAAAAACCTCGAGAGTTAAATGATACTGAGACATACGGAAGAGGCATGGATCGTTGGACTAAAACAATATCTCCTGGTGGGTCGAAAATTCCAATCACCGACAGAAATGTCGTGAATATGGCCGACAGTCAGAACAATATATTGTACATAGTGTAAATAATTGCAATACCTAATCTCAAAAATATATACAAGACACTTGTTATCAAGGCGACTGATGCAATAAGTTACAATTCTCGCTTGTCTTCCATTTTTATGGAATAAAGTTTTACCGTGACCTTTTCAGTGCATCAAGGATATCATTCAACCCGTTCAGCTGCCATTCTCGTAACAAGAAGTTGATCTTTTTTATTCCAGCAGGATAATGCCTGCTCACATAATGATTATGTTATTCAATATGTTCTGAAACTTTCATGTCTGGCATGATTGCCAAATCACTCCCTAATTATATACATAACGGTGTAGCGACTAGTTTTGACATATACAGGTAGCCCACCTACAACTACTTGCTTTATTGCGTCAGGAACTGGAATAAATATGGAGTAAAGTATCGAAGGGCTGTATATGAAATATGTAGGATCGTAGGTATTCAAGTTTACAAAAGATTAGTTGCCTTCTAAAATTGATATCCAGTGTAATAATATGGGTGTCGAGTCCATAATTAAAACACAAGGAAGACGCGCTGGCCAGGATAGGTTAGGACCGAGACAATGACTTCTATGGCACAAGGAAACTCAGTCACGGTTTGGCAAGGATAAGAAACAAGGGACTGAAATGAAAAAAGAAAAAAAATGGCATACAGTTAATCGAGCCAAAGCACATAGATATCAGGTGGAAATGTATATGGATTTAGAAGAATGAAATCAGATCTAGCACAAGAAGACCTCCCGCTAAAAATGACGGGGAGGTCAACGTCAAGACAGTGGATGTACTGAGAGGGGTTGAGATGACCAACAACAACTCACCAGTAGTAGTGCAAATACCATAAAGAAATCTGCAAACATGAGCGGAAAGACATCATTAGATGGATGACTGTCGTCTTCAACACTGCATGTTAACATTACAGGTACAAGACTGGGGCACTTCGACGTCGTGTAATGGTTAGTAATCTTGTTTTACTAGAACCATGACAACTGAGTAGTGAGCCCAATCCTCATTGGGTGCCCCTTGCTTCAGGCCTTGTGCTACATCTAAGCTGCGCTTAGAAAATCATTTTGAGCACCTCGAGGCGGTGTAATGGTTAGCAAGCTTGTCTCGCTAGAACAATTACGACTGCTTAATGAGTTCGATTCTCACTGGGTGCCCCCTACTTTCGGTTTTGTGCCACATCTAAGCCACTCTTGGAAAATCACTACAGGTACAATAGTGCTGATGAAAAGCAAGCAGGTGCTCAATTTACAAGACAGGCGACCGTCAAGAGAGCACAAATGACAGCAGAAGAACGCTTCTACAACGCATTGTGAAGATTATGATAGGATCCTAAAGAATTGCCCCGGAAAAGTTCTTGGATAAGAACTCGTTGAATGACAGCACGGGAGCAGACCAAACCATAGCACCATGGACTTCATCTTCGCTCTTAGGATGATCCTCGAGAAAACAGGGGAATGCACCACACGGTGACGTATCTAGCATGGATCTAAAATTAAAAAAAAGGATTTGGTAGTGTCCCGAGTAACAAGTTCTGGGATATCTTGAAAAACAGAGTATGGAATACCCATAAATCTCTATCAGCCTATCCAAGAAACGTACCAGAACATCAACAGTTCTGTCATACCTAACACTAATGAAGAAATCTGTTTTGGCATCAAAACTGGAGCGCGACAAGAAAGTTTATTTTCTGTGCTGTTGTTTATCCACATGATAGACGACCAGTGGAGCGACAATTCGAGAACAGCCTACACTGATAGTGACATGCTAGTCGCTGGACGACTGAAAGGCGTGAAACTCGGTGGCTGGTGTCGTGTGCTTTGTGATCATGGAATCAGGTGATGATGGTTCGGAGGATATCTTTAGCGTTACAGGTCACAGCCTGCAGAGCACCCATGCGCCAGGTGGACACCTTCAAATACCTTGGTGTATTTTTTCGACAAAGGCACCAAGAAGGAATCAGCCATCAACAGAAGAATTAACAGATACAGCAGCAATTTTGGAATCCTCTACCGCTACCCAAGGGTAAGAGAGTGTCATGTAAAGTCAAGATTAACATCTACAAGATTATACTGCGACCACAACTCCTGAATGGATATGAGTGCTGTACACTAACAGCGCCAACCAGGTGTCGTGTGCAGGTAACTGAGATGTGAATTCTTTCGGTTGATTAAGCTAGTCAGGCGCCGGGACAAAATGAAGAATGATGACATCAGACAAGAACTGGACGTTAGAGGTATTCAGACAGTCAAGGTACAACAGGAAACCGAAAACGAAGAAACCCGTGGGACGTCCCAAGAAAAATGGATCCAGAACATCACAGAGGCAATAGGATAACGAGGCTCTACCGTGCCAGACATCGAAGAAGCCAAGCTGTTTCAAGTGACAAGAATATGGAGTTGCTTCTGGACTAACAGCTCGCAAAACCTTACCTTTAACTAACAAAGTGAGGAGAATCCATAATTAACGTAAATTGCAGCGTACAAGTTAAGTCTTCAAGCCTAAAAATATCTTTTCAAGACATAATTTTGGGCCACTGGTAACCTACCGTATATTTTTGGTGGGAGTGGGGTGACCTATACGGTCAGTACAGGCCTAATTCAGAATTTTGAGCTAAATATCTTGAGGCCGACTTGTATGCTGCAACTTAAACTATACATCATTTATTTTTAAATGTGTGCACGTATTGACCTGAATTATACAGATCAATACGTACACAAAATGCGTTTGAAAGATTTACAGTAATATCACATTATATATGTACATTTATCGTGAGTTAACTGACACACAAGTTTTTATCATTTTCTTTTCTATCTCTTATATATATAAACGAAAAGTTGTAATGTAGTTTCTCGCATAAAACTCTGACAAACACTGATTTCGAATTGTCTTCATCAAAATGCACGTGAAAGGAAGAATA
>OZ038475.1:50719479-50724479 GCA_964036315.1 Acanthosepion esculentum
TTTAACTGATCCACTGCCTCCCTTGGATCAGGACAAATACAGACGATCAACATCAGCCCTAGTGTGATGGATGCTGTAGCATGTGAGAAGCTTTTCTCATGTTGGTATCCATTCGATTAATTTCAATTATGTTCGAATTAAGTATGTTGAAACTGTATTGCACCACATGTACATTCAAAGTGTGTATGGATGATATTCTGTTTCGTGAATTCAACCTGGCATTTAACGGCAGACGCACACGACTGCAGTATTCTTACGTTTTTCTTCATTTGGGTATACTGTATTCCATCTCCTTCGCTGACTCCTAAGTATTTATAGGCTTCTTCTTGTTCCAGTTCCCTAATCTTTGTGACAAAATCTTGATCTATCGAGTGTGTTTCTGTAATACTCCCATTCTTGAATGTTACGTTTGCACAGTTATCTAATTCTAAATCCATACTGATATCATTTCTTTGTTACTTTGTCTCAATAGTAATTAATGTTTAGTTCATGTGAAAGTGGGGATTAAGGACTGACAGAACAGAGGTGTCAACAAGGAGTCTCCTTGAGAGATTCCTCGTCGGATATTTAAACAATTGGATGTAACAGAACTTTTGATGTGATTTAGGTATAATGTGGTTTTCCACAGTTCCATGCTATATTTATGGAAATTTACTATCACCGGGGAGACGTTGTACATTTCCTAAGCCTTAAGGATCCAAGAGTGTGGCACACTATCAAATGCTTTACTGTAATCTATCCAAGCTGAGCTGAAATTTCAACCTATTATCCTGCAATTTTCTAGGATTATTTTATTTATTATTAGTTGATCTATGCAACCATATGAACTTCTACGATATGTCTTCTGCTCCAGGGTAAGAATGTTGTTTTCATCGAGAAAAAGAGTAAATACAGTTCGTCAGGACAGACGTGATCAATTTATATGTGATGTTATTTATATGTGTTATGTTAACTGCCTATAATTTTTGGATCATCTGTTTCATCCGTTTTGGTAGGAGATATGTAATACCTTCAGGGATCTATTCTGGAATTTCATTGGGGTTATTAATTAGCATTGATAAATTTTGCGCAAGGGTTTTGTGGACTGATGACAGATGATAACGCCAAAAGTCGGGTACCTTGCCACTTTTAGGGATTTCCACTTTTAGAATTTTGTTAGAGTCTGCCTAACATTATGATTGGTTATATTTGCACAGGTTTATTCTTCGTTCTTTTTTGTTCTCATTTGACCCACTCTTCATTGGGATTATATTCGTTTAGGTTGCTCCTAATGTTTTTGTACTTCTTCAACAGATGGTGATTTTTTAAAAACTTTTATAACCGCTTCACCAATTTTCCGGTAAAACTTCCTGAGGTCCATTTGGAATATCTTATTTTGAACCGATAAAGTTTTTCATATCATTTTGTTCTCAGCGCCTTTAATTGCAGTATTTCCTTGGTTGATGGAAATTTCATTTACTTTATTTTTGTATTTCCTCTTGATCTTCTTGCTTTTCCGTGTTGATACATTTGAATTTATTAAAACCTTATTTAATACCGATAACTCACATCTGATTTCCTCAATTTATCCGTTTAATGTTGCCTACCAAGTGGGTTCTTTGTTCTACTGTTTAGTCTTTTATTTGTCTTGATATTAAGTTTTTGAGTAGATGCCAAATCAATTGCATATATGACATTGTTTTCACCTGTAATGTTTTCTATGCTTACACAATATATTCATTGAACAGTGTTTATGAATTTTTGGAATCCGATCTCTTTCTGACATTTGTGTGCGAGTTATTTTGCTAAATAATATGGTTTTTCGCTTCAATGATTTCAACTATGTTGTATTCAAGGAATTCTGCTTTAATGTCATTTGATTTATTTTCATCATTGACAGAATCTGAATCAATGCAACTATTTATGTCGCAGCTAGATTCTTTCGTTTTATTTGCTGAGAGATTGTTATATCGTATCTCATTTATTTTAATTTGTATCTCATCCTCTGTCAAATTATCCATTTTCACACTTGCCCCGTTTTTGTTTGGATGATGTCTGACAGAACTTTCTCTTATATTTAGTTTTATCTTATCTATTTCTGTATTTTCGCACGATGTCCATGCGTACATTGGCACGCATATTTGAGTCAAGATAGTGTCTTATTTTAGTTCCTACTATACCCCTTCATATTTGGTATGTCTGATCCGTGATGTTCTTTTGTGCATTTTCGAGTACAATGTTAAAAGATGAATTTATTATTATTATTATTATTTTTTGATTAAAGTTGTATACACATTTCCTTCCAGGTCCCAGCAAGAGACCTAATGTCTGAAATGGCTGCATGACATTTTCTATTTATATTTTTTGTAAAAAAGAAAGACAAAAATCAAAGATTATACATGTTTTACATAAATAAAGCTCTTTATGGGAGTTGTACATTTGAGTACAATTTTTGTACTTCTTTAAGGCATGGGCTACCAGGAATCCCTTCAATGAGCCTATCGGAACATTTTTCCCAGTCAATTCGAGGGCTCAATCTCCAACTAGAACTACTAATATCCTCATGTGCACCATTTTTGAGATTTCCACTTCAAGATTGTTGTACTCTCATAGATTTTTTAAGATATTATTATTATTATTATTATTATTATTATTATTATTATTATTATTATCATAGCGTTTAAAATACAAAAAGAAATAACGTGTGTTTGGGAAGCTCTGGAAAATTCCTTTTTTTTTTCATTCCAAAAGATGAAACATATATATATATGTGTGTGTGCGTGTGTCTGTGGATATGTGTGTGTTTCAGTGTTATAATCGATTTAATATTTATATTTACATTTTTGAATTAATTTTTATTCATAAATATGATGAACCAATTTATTCTTGTTCATAATTTCTAACGAATTAACCATAAATTTAGCTTGTAATTATTGTATGTCATAAACAATTTATAATTAAATTAAAAAATAATTTATTTGTATAACCTTTTGGGCAATATTTTTACATTTAATATAAAAAGAAAGTATAAATTAGTAACATTACAATTATTAGTTGAACTAAAGATAACCTCCTACTGAATTGGTCGAAAAAGATGCACCTGGTACTGTTCCTTCAAATAATGAGAATATGTATGATTAAAAAAATGATTAAAAATCATTGTCCCCTATGTCGAATACTTTATCGAAAAGAAAACAACAAAATGAGGATAATAAAGCAGATCTGATTATAAGGAAATTATTTGATCATAACTTTAATGCTGTACAGAAAAATCTGTGTTACTGAGTTTTATTTGCATAATGAGAACAACTTCTTAAATACCTTTATTTATCTTAAATCTAAGATAAAAAAAATCTCTGTTAATGTTTGTATCAACGACAAATGCTCAAAAGTAAACAACAAAATGGACTTTAACCATTACACGACATTATAAATTGATGCTTCAGTGGAGAACAGCGTACATCACCAGTTGATGATTTACAATTTTTCTAGCGATACGGGCTTCATTCTTTGATGATTCAAGTCTAAATGTTTAATTGGTTACTTTAGGATTCGTGAGGTTTCATTCTGTTAGCATTAATTCATTTCCTAGAATATTTTCTGGCAAATAATAGCTGAAAGGACAAACAAAATCAACATTATGTCTGCTTGCATATTTATCGAAGAGAAAACAAGTGAAACTGGCGACAACCTGGTGCGTTGAAATCTTCAAGGAATAGGATACTGTCAACTAATATTAAATTTAGGGACGTAACATTTACTTTACCTCCATTTTTCTCCGTATTTTCATAATCTAAAAGAACTTAAAAAAAACGTTATTTTTACAGTTTGTGTAAATACCCTTTCAAATTAACTTATTCGTCCTTACCCGTTTGTTGTGCAACATTTTGTTGTGTACGATTGTTGTACAACATTTTGTTGTGTACGATTGTTGTGTAACATTTTGATGTGTATGATTGTTGTGCAACATTTTGTTGTGTACGATTGTTGTGCAACATTTTTTCCGCTGATTAAGGGTTGTGACATACTGATCCTCCTGAAAAATGTGTCAGCTATTGAATACATGTAATTTGCGTGTAGTGCAACGGATATCGGCACGAAACGGGGAATTGGTGACGTGAGTTCAAATTCCGGGTTAGTCTTTTGTGATCACGTTTGCAAAAATACCCTTAAAAAGGTTTGAATCTGTCTCTACTTCGCCTATTTAGGGGTAAAATAACATAATATACCGTACTCTCTAAACTTGGGTGGTAACTCATCTAAGAGAAGGAAAAGGTTTGAATTTCAAACAGGAGAAAAGTCAACAGAAATTACTCCACTGTCTTTTCGAAGGAATCATGGCAATTTACAGATAATAATGAAAAACAATCATGACTTCTTATGTCCTGAAGGAATATGGCCATAAAACAATTGAATACGGTCGCATCCACAGAAGACCATAGGTTGAATTCGGGAGTGAGGATATAATTAGCAAGATCTTGCTTAATATAGTGTGACCCAAAAAAACGGGAATTTTTTAAGTGCGTATTGCCAGACATGCGCAAGTGGCAACACTGCGAAACAGTGACCTTGAGCAAGTAAACATTTCGCCATTTTAGTAACGAGAATGAAATTCACAGTATCCCAGCTGAGATGTTGCAGCAGTCAATGAGGAATCTCAACAGCAGATTTCAAGAATGCATTCGTACAGGAGGACGCCATCTAGAGGAGGTAATTTTTTAAAAATGAACATTCCATCATTGTTTCTTAAATGGTATGTTTTAAGGTTTCAATTACTATGAATTAAATAATTTTCTCCGATAACTCTTGGTTTTATTGTATTGTTAAAACGTTCCCGTTTTGGGGGGTCACCCTATATATGTGAAAACTGTAGGAAATGAAGACGATAACTGAAAGGTGTATTAAAATGCTTCAATGAAAAATTGAGACGATTCAGATCACAGTTAACATGAATTCTGAGAATAATTTCATACTCAAGAAAACATACTATTAGGCCATACCGAGCCACAGACTCCGAGAAA
>OZ038475.1:50729479-50851979 GCA_964036315.1 Acanthosepion esculentum
TTTAACGCATGACTTACATATTCTTAAAAATAACTCACACGGAAATTGTTTGAAAATCATTATATACACTGATGTTCGAAAATTCATAGGCTAGGTGTCTAGCTTTCTGTAGACCCCACACTGCTATCAAGTGAAATGCAGCATTTTGACGTGATATCGATTCCATAAGTGTCTGGAAAAAATTTGGAGATGCCAACCATATTTCTAAGGTCCCATAATCACACGATTAAACGTGATGGCCACATCATTCATTGGAATTCTCCAGAATGTCCTCCAAGCCAGTTCTAGCCAACTTGAACATGATTACGTAATTTACTATCCACCTGGACTAAACCGTCGTTATAAAATCCTTAGAAGCTCTGAATGGATGCAAATATTAATGAATCAGTACCGATTAGACTCAATAATCATGCTAAGGTGGATTATAGTACGCACTAAATATCCCACGTATCGTTCCAACCATTACAGTGACTTATTGTGTCATTAGCCTCATAGGGTACATTCCATATTTGTGCCCTACTATCAGCAGGAAACAAGTGGAACTGCGACGCATCAAACCATGCTATGAGTAGCCAGTTTTCTTGGATCCAATTATCGTTGACATGTAACCAATTGATACGCCTCAGTTGTTGCGATATTAACAGGGACCTCTTGGTGGGTCGTCTGCTGCTATATCACATGAAAATTAAAATAAATGCACTGATCTGCTTGATATCCATCTGTTACATTCTGCAGCGAAAGTTGATGTGATTCAAGACTGTGTTGCTTATCTGTTTAGGCAGGCCATCCTAGCTAGACGCTTCTGGTCAGAATCATGAAAGAACTTTAGCCAGCCACTGCGCAATATTAGATTGTATGCTACACATCCGGTATTCCTACTATTCACGTGACGCTGAGCGAGAAATATTTCGACAATTTTAAAAATGGAATGTTCCTACCAGCTTTCACCCATCTTCATTCACCATTCGAACTCCAAAAATGTCGCCTTGACATAAAACCATCTAATAGCTGATTACACCCACGCACCAGATACCAGAGCTCAACTGATATATGCTTGAGCTTTTCGATGACGTCAAGTTATGGTGTCGTCAATTTGTATTTCAAGCTACTACCGCGTACAGATAAATGTAGATACTATTCGATGAGAGTAGAAAACCAGTTTGAATTTTCATATCCGTTTTCTTCCCACGATTAAATGGTTTCAATCAAAGATTTTCTAGAACATCGAATCTTGAGAATCTTTCTTTTCGCGACAAGTGAAAATATATTTTGATATTGTAAAAATACATTCTCTAATTTCTTTTATCAGTGAAACCTCGACTCATTTAAATGCAACCCTCAGCCCTTACTTTCATATCTTGAAAGTATTTTCAAGGTTATTTTGCCTTCAGCTACAAATACTCAGAGATTTCTATTTTCAATCAACACTTGATTTACTTTTTTTATTATGCCCGAAGGTCCACGAGCGACTTTCCAATTATAATTGCTGAAAACGTTCAAAAAATCTGAAGGAAAAGGAAATATGAACGTAAGGTGCTCGTCGGGGTATCAGTTGTCTACTGATACAAATTCTATGGCTTGGGATTATTAAATGAATAACTTTGAATTATCTGGCTTAGAATGGTTGAAAACTATATGTCAATCTAATAATACCGATTAAATAGATGTATTAAAACAACAGAAAATAATAACGTAAAAGAGAATAAGAAAATGTTTACATTATCATATAATTGTAATATAGAGATGCAAAATCATAACCAAAATAGCTTAACCGAATCTCTCACATCAAAGATCAGTCGAAATACAGAACTATGCACAGGGACTAAAATAAAACAACGACGGGATGTTATAAAATAAATATATAAACATCAAAGGTGAATTATAATTAAGCCTAACAGCCACTTCTGCTTACAGAGGGATGGCTAGTAGGACTTCATATAAATTGATTGAACTGTAAGCCTACCTCAGTACCAAAAATATGTAAAGTTGTATGTGCAGGCATATTTAGGGTTGCTTGATGTCGCGTGGAACTAGAACAATTTATCCCCGTGGACTAAATATAGGCTTCGGTTCCAATTTCCATCGTTTATCACCTGAAGACGGCCGTGGCATACGACCGCCGAAACGTCGTGAATATGACAATAAAGATGAGAACAGACCGAACAATGTAAATAGTGTAAACAGTTGCAATACCTCATCTCAGAAATATACACAGATTAGTAATGACAATGTATAAATTGGCAGATAGAGAACATTTTTTCACACCAGCAGATATCAGCCTGAAAAACCTAGTATTAACACCAACAATCCACGGTGTACGCAAATAGACAAGACATATCTGGGGGTCAATCAACTTATGTTTTAAAAATTGTTACATTTTTCTCTAATGTCAGCCTGCACAATATCGAGCGAATGTACAGTTTAAATTAAATTACAGCTTAAATTCGATTTCTGAGTATAATTTTATCTCTGGACAAATTACAAGAGCACGAGACACCAAGGTCTTAATAATATTAATCTTTCGCTATCTTGAACGGGAAAAAATTCCCAGAATACAACAACTGTTGTATTCTGGTACATTTGCATGTCTTTTAGTTTTACCATTTGGTTTGTTTACTTAGTTTTATATCGTGGCCAGCCTATGAAATTTCCAGCCGGCCCTCGTAAAAAGCAGTGAAGGTTGATTTCCGGTACAATGAAAAAAGAAATAATGAGTAATTTATTAATCATTTGTATTCTTGCAATGAGTGAATTTACTTCAAATATCATTTTAAATGGTGTGCAAATTTCCTAGAAAGATGAATGAGATGCAAAATGAATGTGCAGTGGATGCCAATTTCATTTCGACGATAAACTTTTGATCCGAAAATGTATTTTGTTTATCTCACTGCCATTGACATAAATAAGACTGTGCTCTTCGACGTGGTGAAATGGTTAGAACGCTTGTCTGGCTAAACCAATTAAAACTGAATAGTGATTTCGATCCTCACTGTGCTCCATGCTTTCGGCCTTGTGTCACGTCTAACCTACACTTAGAAAATCACAATTGTCGTAAATGAGAAAAGTATAGATTATAAATTATTGCTGGTAATATTTATTATAAATCATTGCTGGTAATATTTTTTATTACAAAGTATTTCTGGTATTAAAACATATTTGTACATAACTTTGGGTGTTAACTATTTGCACATAGCTGAGGCCCTAACAGGTACTACCACCCGGGTCAGGGTGGACCTGGGAACACCAGCAATTAAGAGGTGGTTCCACGCTCCTCAAAACCTCCTGATCAGAGGCCTTGCTGCTGGATGCAGTTTCTCGTCTTACCCAGGATGCGGATGTAGTTTATTGTCATACCCAGCACAAGGAAGCCACAGAAGAGGTAAGGGAACATTTTATGGGGATATGTGAGGAACATAATAGTTAATACTAGATTTGAACAGGTTAAGTTTGTAGCGATCGGGGAAGCATCTCCTTAGAAGTCGGTTCTCCGTATCAAGTTTATATATAAAACTAAATAACTAACGTATGTTTCAAGGTGATGTGAGCGCAGACCGTATGAAGAAATTTCTCCAAAAGATGGTTAAAATCTGACTCTTGAAGTCATATAAGATCTTATTTCACGTTCGTAAAGATGTAAAATTTTAAATGATTTATATTTTGGTTGGTAATGATACTTATAAATAAATTTGCTTTTGTGATGTCAACGAACATTTGTTGTCACACTTGGGATGCTAACGATTACTCGTTGTCACTTTCGTAATGCTCGTTGGAGTAGAGATTGTGTAATCGCCGAGACAACTATAGTACACCGTTGAACAACGCTTGTCGCAGACACCTTCGAATCATCTCGCACTAATAGTACTTGCTCGATAATACTCGCTCGACAAGTAACCCTTATAGTGAACTGAATAGAGAAATAGTATAGTGAATAGAGTAGAGGTCCGTTTAGTAATAGAGAACAGACTAGAAATGCAGATCCGAATAGTAATAAAGAATAGAAGAGAAAGGTGACCCACCTAGACGTCACGCGACTTCCTATATATGAGTTTCCTCTATGGTCACGGGATCCACTTAAGTCAATAATGGGATCGACTGTGTTTGCTAACTGGCGATCTATGCTCAAACTCAAATGACAGCAGCGACACTTTATTCCAATATAACATTACCAACCATTCACATTAATCACTGACATTACATATTCTACCAAATAGTTGTATCTATCTATATTTCTGAGATGAGGTATTATGTACACTATTTACATTATTCTGACCATTATCCTCATCTTTGTCGCCTTATTTATTACAACGTTTCGGCCGTTGTACGCTCCGGCCTTCTTCAGGTGGTTGGAATGTTGAACTGAACCCTTTATGGAGATGTTGACTTTCTGTACACAAACAACAAGACTTCGGAATGGGATCACACATATATCGGCAGGATGAGGGCTTAGCAATGGGCTCGCCATTATCACCAGGAATGGCGAATATATACATGGAATACTTTGAGGAAATGGCATTAGAATCTATATCTCTAAAGCCAACTATATGGTTAAGGTACATTGATGAAACCTTCATACTCTGGCCACACGAGGAAGATGTTCAGGTTCTACTGGACCATATGAACTCAATGAGACCTTCGATACAGTTCACAATGGAGAAAGAGAGTAAAAAACACACTCCCATTCATGGATGTTCTAATATCTCGAACAGAGCATGGGTTCAAGACATCCGTATACCGTAAACCGACATTCACCGGACAGTACCTCAATTTCAACTCCCACCATCCATACAGCGTAAAGAAAGAGATCGTCCGCTGCTTACAACACCGAGCAAAAGTTATATGTGGCGACCCAGAAATATTAGATAAAGAATTGGTCAGTTTTCAGAGAAATAACAAAGTTTCTACGGTCCATATAAAATCAGGACAAACTTCAAAAGCTGGACGACACTTCGCAGATATCTCTCCCGAGTAATACCCCCCCCCATAGAGGAGAACATGACTAAAGACAGT
This sequence comes from Acanthosepion esculentum, assembly GCA_964036315.1. Lineage (NCBI taxonomy): Eukaryota > Metazoa > Mollusca > Cephalopoda > Sepiida > Sepiidae > Acanthosepion > Acanthosepion esculentum. The sequence goes on from OZ038475.1 coordinate 50,734,487, forward strand.
GTGTACGCTATCCTGTGCAGCTGCGGAAAGAAATATAAAGGGGAGACAGGTCGCCCCCTTAAGGTAAGGCTTCAAGAACACCAGAAAGCTGTAACACGAGGGTAAGTGGAAAAATCAGGCGCAGCTAACCACATATCGAGAGAGAAGGGAGATCACCGCTCTCTGTGGGATGAGGTTGAGATCATAGACAAAGAACACTATTCGAAACTTAAGGAATCAGCACATATGCTAGGCCACAAAAATCTCCTGAGCCAACCAAGCATAGAAATGAATACAATATGGGAACAAGTAATAAGGAGTGCCAGAGAAAAGCGATAACAACAAAAATTGCAATATGAGCTCTGGTAGATACATGAATGATAACAGTAAAATAATAATGTAAATAGTCATTTTATTTTAAAATTCAAAGTTCAGTTAGAATTATTTTATCACTGTATGCTCTTTTTTGGGGGGGAGGTTGTTTTTTTCTTCTTTTTTTGTCTTTGCAATGAAATCAACTAAAATTATAACATAAGAAAAATAAATACGGAAAACGCTCTTCTTCTTGACAAAAGTATTTGTAATTTTTATTTGTAATTATCACTTTTCCTTTTTTAACTATTTTTTTCGCTATGCATCTTTCTGAATTTTACACCGAAGAGTAATTTCTCTCCACAAGAAAATAAAGTATACATATATCTGTTTTGTTTTTCTATGAGTTTCTTACATACGCTGGCAAACATTATTCGCCAAGTTAATTTACCTATTTAATCGACAGTCATTAACAAACATCTATTCAATTAATTGTCTTCTGAGGCAAATGTAGATTTAATTTGGGCCTGTTATTGCAAAAACAATCACCATCGACTTCGCCACCTCAGAGGCTTAATAATATAAATGTAGAATGTAATGAACAGTGCTGATGGTGTGCGGAGGTCTATCCTCGCCACAAATTACTATCGTCGGCGATTGAACAGAAATGATTTGTAAAAGAATTGACTGCCCTACAAGATTGGTTAAAGACGTTACTATAACTCTAAAATCAACTTGTTGAAGGATGAATACTACGAATCTTTCGGCGTAGATATGCATTGAGCTATTTTGCATTGCCCGCTAGTTGTGTATAGGGTTATGATGATTTTAAATGTAATAATAAGGCTTCATCGAGTAGATATGGAGTCAGTTATTGCTGTGAGAATTACGTAGAAATGGGATAAAAAAGATTTTTTTATGTTGTAGATTTTTTTAATCCAATTATGCTATAAAATTATCCTTTTTACTGATATTTCGTGTATATCATTTTAACGTCATTTATATAACATTCAAGAATTCTGGTATTTAAGAATTTATAATGACATTTGTTCAATAATAGACTTGGTTATAAGCCAAAGAACTTATACTTGAAACATTCTAAGTTTTCTTATATCCAGCTCAAGTACAATATAGATTAACTTATAAGTCTTATATATTCATTTGATATGTGGAACCGACTCCCAAGAGGATGCTTCTCTGATCACTACAATTTTTACTTGTTCAAATCTAGTGTTAACTATTATCTTCCCCACATATCTTCATAAACTGTTCCCAGTCATCTTCTTCTGTAGCTTGGGGCCACATCATGTTGAAACACCAGTTCCTGTACGATCAGCGAAGTTAAACCTTGTCGAACCTGATCAGTACCTAGATGGGTGACCGCTTGGGAATACCACTTGCTGTAAGCTTGGATGTGCGGTTGGTGTAATGTATAATAGCTCGCAATTTTTAATAGGAGAGCCGAGTTCCAATTCTTGTTGAGTTCGTTATATTCATTTACGAGCAAATAAACTTGGGAAAGATGTGAATCTTCTCTTCGCCCCACAAATATGGGTTAATTAGTAAGACTTTTAAGACTAAATTATCTCCTCATAAAAATCTTTAGAGCTTAACATATTTTCTGGCTTTAAATAACCTACAAAGGCTTTATAAGCCGTAGAAAACTAATCAGTCACTGAAATACTGATTAGCTACACAGGTATGTCTTTTAGATTTATTTACATTCTCTGGAATAGAAATGTATAGAAACTACCGTGGCCACAAAGTGGGGGACCAGTTTATGTATTTATTGTAATATAGAATTGATCCCCCAATTTATATCAAATAATAATTCGTTTGTTTATCAAATTCTGATTAGGTATGAATCAAGATCTTCTCTATAATCTTTCTGGTTAATTAGTAAGAGATATTACCAAATCATTATTATAAAAAAAAAATTAATTCAAGCTAAAAATGTTTTCTGGCTTTAAATAACATAGTAAATATGAATATGTTACTTAACAGAGTAGTTTAGGTCTATTTTAGGTATTTAGGATTTTTAGTTATTTAGGTATTTTTAGTTATTTATTTTTTATTTTTCTTTACTTAGATTAGGCCATCGTATTATTTTAATTGATAGATTACAAAACTGGTAAGGAATTTCAAATGAACTGTACGAGATAATTTTGTAAAGAACGGTTTCGTAAAATTAATGTAAATGGGAGATAGGTTTTGTGTGTGTGTGTGTGTGTGTGTGTGTGTGTGTGTGTGTGTGTGTGTGTGTGTGTGTGTGTGTGTGTGTGTGTGTGTGAGTATATTTACTACATTTATATGTAGAGCCGTGAACCTGCATACATTTTTCTAATTTCGTTTGACTATGAGTATAAGGTTAGGCTGAAAGATTTTTATATAATAGTAAGAATAATGAGTTTATTTTTTAATTTATTTATTTTTTAGAATAAGTAGTAAGTAAGGTTTAGTTACCGAATTATGGGATTAGTATTTAAAACGTAAAAACATTGGATTAAACTATGCAAGAACAAGTCCAGCTTACCTCGTTATGAATTCCGAGGAAATAGCTCGAATCAAAACCGGATGGAGCAAAAAGACAACACTATATAGGAGTGAAGCGTGGAAAACCTTTATTTCATCGGCTGATGCTGACTGACGTTTTTCAATAAGAACTGTCGGACTCCGAGTCATATCTGAATTTTTTTGTAATGTCGAGGTGCGTAGCACGACGCTATCAAGGAGGCGGCCTGACCCTTTTGGAATCAGGTCGAGGTTGCTGTTTGAGCCGATATGATGCAAAACCCGAAATCGGCGATGAACAGAGTGCATCACTGAAGACCACCCTTGATGCATCTGAAATGTATTATTCAACATGCAAAGTGTTGATAAGTCGTAAAAAATGAATCAATCAATCTTATACTGTAAAGCTCTACCTCGAGTTCCTCTTTAGCTTTGTACAGGGTGAACATAATTGTAAAAAAAAAAATGAAAGAAATAATTATCTTTTACTTTAGGTTCTTACACTATACATGCTGTGTGTCAGTAACATTCTGTTCTGTCCACAAGATAAATGCTGCCGTTTCTTTAGGTGATTTCTAAAGTCACCTGCGTCATCTTAGCTTTTAGTTTTGTTTAACTACTTTTCTCACCTGCATTGACACTTGCAATTGTCTCGTTCATGTATTAATAAAATCTTTCTCAAAAGCGATAGACATAAATGCGTTGAATGCAATTCAGAAGAATATTTGATTACAAATTCTAAGCCAAGCCCCAGTTATTTCATTTGGAAATTTAAAATCACATTAAGCAGTGTGAAAGTACTAGTAAAGTAATAGTAACGAAAAAAAAATTATCCAGTAAAATCGTAAAAAAAAACAAAAAATTTAGACAATTTTAGGTTGTTCATAAAATTACACTTTATTCATTCATGCGCGTCACTGGATTATCAGAAATGCTCATAAAATAAGACACGTTTAAATAATTCGTGTGAAAATGTAGTCAATAAATAACAATTACCGATGTTGTGTAGACATTTTTTTTAAAGCAGACAATGTTGACCTATCAAAAAAAAGAAAACACTAAGTTGTGATTTCCAATACATCTTTTGATTCGATTCATTTTATGTGAATGTTATGTGTACAAGGGAAATATAATTACGAAAACTTCATCATGAAAATTTACAGTTGTAAAATCGCACTTAAAAAACACACACAAAGTATATGAGATTTTCAGTCATCAGTGCAACTTGTGAAATGATCTCGTGACGCTATTAGTCGTGAAGTAGTAATATATATTTTGTGCTTGCTAAACAAATATCCTGAACTTTGGCTTAAAGTTTGACATGCAAAGAAGACCCGAATTTGATATTAAGTGAATTCACAACGAGTGCAGCAGACAGTCTGATTATTGACATGCGACCACTCTATAATTAAGTTTCTTTCTGCAATGCATTCATCATTTTATTACAGACCGTTCGTGTCAGAAGAAAATGTTTACTATGAGAAGACTGACCGCTAGAAAGAACATTTGAATGTATGTTTATTTTCTTATTATTCAATTTTACACACACACACACACAGATTTTACGCTCGCTCTCTCACACATTAACACACACACATTAACACACACACATTAACACACACACATTAACACACACACATATAGAGAGAGAGTTTGATTGAAAAGTAAATCCCTATTTCATGTATGAGTGGCCAGCCAGGAGACCTGATTTAAAATCCTGTGACTTTTTTCTTTGCGTTTGGTTAAAGGAGCAAGTCTACTATACCCAAACAAGACTTTCAAAGAATTTGAAGGGCGAATAGAAGAAGTTATGTCTTCCATACCACAAGGGTTCCTTGTGAAATCAAGTGATGAGATTCCTAAGCGGCTCGAGAAGCTGGTAGCGAAAACAGGTGCCCATACTGAATTATAAATAAAACCTTATGCTAAACGCTTTCTTTTCGTATCCATTTCTTGTAAAAATTATACATGATAAATTTCAGTATTTTAAAATGGGGAGTTGCTTTTCAATCACTGAATACACCCATACACACACGCGCGCGATTGTGTCTAGCATGAAACAGCCTGTCGCCTCTGAGTGTTGACTTCAATGTCCTCTTTTATATTTATATTTACATACGCTCTGTGTCCGATATTGAGCACTTTATCCCATAAATATAGCACACTTTAAAATTATGTCTGTATGTTTATATAATGTATATTAATGTATATATAATGTATATTAATGTATATACAATGTATATTAATGTATATATAATGTATATTAATGTATATTTGGGCACCAAACCTTCTTTCAAACTTCTTTTATTTGATACGGCCGACAAGGATGATTTAATAAAAATTTTATTAAGTTTTCCAGCATCCTTATGTTCTTTCCGTTATTTTATATACATTAACACAGGCTCTAATTTGGGACCAGAGAAAATCTCTCTTATATCCGTGTTTCTCTCATATCCGGGTCTCTTATATCCGGGTTACACTGAATATATATATATATATATATATATATATATATATATATATATATGTATATATACATATATATATATATGTATATATACATATATATATATATATATATATATATATATATGCGTGTGCGTTTAAATATATATATATATTTAAATTTATATATACATATATATATATGTATATATATATATATGTATGTATATATATATATATATATATTTAAATTTATATATACATATATATATATATACATATATATATATATATACATATATATATACATATATATACATATATATATATACATATATATATATACATATATATATATATATATATATATACATATATATATATATATACATATATATATATATATATATATATATATATATATATATACATATATATATATATATATATATATATATATATATATATATATATATATATATATATATATATATATATATATGTATATATATATGATGAGACAAAAGGGGATTAATGGATCTGGAGAATGATATAGTTATTAAGTGTCTTTTGATATTAGATTTGCTTTGTATAATTTCAGGATTTGTTATTTTATTGTATAATTTAGAATTTGTGAATTGTGGAGACGTTGAAAATCAAGAAAACTTACAAAAGAAAAGATGTTGAAAAATAAATTGAAAATTTGTTGGCTTTGAAATCAGTTCGTGTAAATATTTGTTTTCTATATTTTTCTATTATACGTGTTAAATGAACCTCTTTATATTCTATTACTTTCATTAGTTTTTCTACCACTGACTTTGTTAAATTTTCTCCTTTTTCGTCTTTAACATTACTTGCATAAATTTCTATGGCTTACATCTTGCTTAAATCTTTTCCCTTTATCATACACATCGCTTTTAATAAGGAGACTCAAGTTTTCTATTTTATTTACATTATTCAGACTTTTGTCCTCATCTGTGTTGGGGGGGGGGCAATTATATTTAAAGACATTTTTATGTTTAACATTCTTTTTTATAGATACAAGTATTTAATTAAATGCTCTGTTTATAATAATATGAATGTACGTGAGAGATCCATGGAAGATTGAAGTTTATAAGCAGTAAATTCGACCTTGCCAGCCGAACGATCCTCAGTGGCCGAATCGGTTAAGGCACGTCAGGCTATATGACGGTTCCGTATAGGATACAGGTTCGAATCCTGTCGGAGGACTAACATTTTCTATGAAAATTTCTCGGACATTTACTTATTACTAGAGCATTCACTTAAATACTTGTTTCTATAAAAAAGAATGTTAAACATAAAAATGTGTTTAAATAATTGTCGGATTTTGTCCCTTGCATAATGTGTTACAATTATATCTCAAGCTAATATTCTTAATATTCTGAATTTTTTCACTCCCATTATATTCGAAATTGCAGATTCCTCAAATATTTTCTGAGTGATCACTCAGAAAATATTAGATGATTAGACGAAACCAAATATTAGTCCAGAGACATCGTGGATAGAAGCTTGCGGAAATGGCCAGCATGACAGACCATGTTAAACGCTTTTGGGATATTTAGATCCACAGCCCGAGCTACGCAATTCTCATCTAAAGCTTGATAGACAAATTCAGGGATGAGCGTTAACACATCTGCTGTTGATCTAGTGAAACGGAAGCCATATTTTATTTTATCGAAAAGGAGCGTGTAAGATACTTAATCATTTCGGCGTTGATTAGCGCCTCGGGTATTTTGCTAAGGTGAGGTAAGATATAAGAGTGTAGTTCTTAAAAACATGAACTACAGAGGTGGATTCCAACAAGCTGGAAAGCAAGAGGCAGTGAGGCATTTATTGTAAAGTTTGATGAGAACAGGAGCCAGTGAAAGGTGCACATTTCTTTAGCACAACTGCAGAGATAACGTCGAAGCTGTGGGGCTCTGACTTAGAAATAATAGCAGAAAGCATGGACGGAGTTATGTGCATATCACTCAGCAGGGACCCTGTTCTATGGGAGGAAATCAGGCAGAGATATTTCAGATGAGTCGAGAGTAGAGTTGTTTCTTGCTTATAATATTTTTATAATAAATATAAACTTATTTCATGATTTTAATTTTTCTTAATGCAATTTAATTTTTCCGTATTTTAAATAAATATATATATGGTGTCGACCACAATATAAACAAAATAGGATACGCAGATGACACACAGTACTGATAGTAGATTTATTATATTTACTTATTATTTATATTTACTTTTATTGATTATTAAACTTTCCTCAGATACTTTTTTCTTACATTCGTAAAGGAAGTTTTTCTTTCGCGTTCTTATCTTGTAAAAGTTTTAAATGCTTTTATTGATTATTTAATATTTCTTTTGAAATGTAATTAGTTCAAAATTGAATTCTTTTAGTATCAATTATGTAGATATATAGTTTTGCTATTTTTGTGGTAATTATTTTGTAAAAGACTTTACTACATATGACTGATTGCATCGAGCCATAAAGAGCTGAGCACACTCCAGAGAAACTTCTAAAATCACTTCAATATTTTGTCAAAAATGGCGCTAGGAACTTTTTCTTCAATCTATTAATCACTGTCCATTTTCTGCCTTCTGCTTTCTCTTTGTTCTCGAATCAACCTACACAGTTTCTTAGTCAATTAGCACAACGGGTAATGCAACGGCAATAAATGAATTAAAAGAACCATTTTTCTGAAGCGAGCCTTGAAGGAAACGATTCCATTTTAAAGAATGTGGACAGAAAGATGCTCTTCTCTTTTATCATTCAGTACACACACATGGGCAGAAGGTTAAGCATTGATATCATGTGTAGGGCGGCATTCACAATAAGATGAATAGGCGGATTATTGAATGCTGGAAGATTGTCCACTGCCAATTTCATGTGGGAAGCAGATCACCTCCTCTTATCAATAAGTACTGAAAATGTTGGTTTCTATCTGGATTTAATATCTACCAAATGAAATCAGGAGAAAATTCGACATCGCGACTAAGTTCGGTTGATCAGATGTAGTTAAAAGAATGAGATAGATAGATAGATAGATAGATAGATAGATAGATAGATAGATAGATAGATAGATAGATAGATAGATACGAGCGGATTGAGATAGGGAGATACAGACATGCAGACAGACAGATATGAATAAACATAGATATGAACAGATTCTGATTGATAGATAGATAGATAGATAGATAGAGAGATAGATAGATACGAGCGGATTGAGATAGGGAGATACAGACATGCAGACAGACAGATATGAATAAACATAGATATGAACAGATTCTGATTGATAGATAGATAGATAGATAGATAGAGAGATAGATAGATACGAGCGGATTGAGATAGGGAGATACAGACATGCAGACAGACAGATATGAATAAACATAGATATGAACAGATTCTGATTGATAGATAGATAGATAGATAGATAGATAGATAGATAGATAGATAGATAGATATGTGAATGTATACTATACTGCATTACACTGCAAAAAGTTTTGTGTTACAATGTAATATATCCCACAATTCCTCCTTCTTTGTTTTGTTTTTTTTCATTTATTTGTCATTCTTTTGTATTCCATTTCCACATGGTGATATCTATATATCCATCTAACTAGTCCTTTCTATATTATTTTTTTAAATAATGACTACTTGCTGAATAGCGAATTTCATATTACTAGAGAATAACACTGGTCTAAAGCAGGCTGTTCTGAGCTGATATAATTTTTCATCAGTTATCTCGAGGGCCGTGGAAGTAATTAATGCTCCATTGCGCGAGTCGAATTTTTCTCTTGTGTCTGTAGAACAAAGGTTGCTATGGCAACTGCAAGTCAAATTAGAGCGCATTATTACCGTTCTTTATTTTTAGCGTCTGATTCCCAGCAGAGGTGCATATTTTGACAACGTGTACGCAGATGGGTAGGGGACGCTGTTGTTCCTTTCTTATTTACAGTAATGTTTCGATTGATGGCGATTCGGATGTGAAAAATAATCTACCGATAATACTCACTCAACCTTTTTTTGACTTGCGGCTTAACACCTTCCTGATTGACCAGTGCCGTTAAGCAACATCACGACGGATAATTAGAAATGGGAAATTGATAGGAAGTTTTCACCAACCCTGCGTGTACACACACACACACATTGTGTAATCCTTCGGTCCATTCGTCAGGAGATATTAGCAATAATATGTAGTGGAGACGAATATATATATATACATATTTGTGTGTGAGTGTGTGTGTGTGTGTGTACAGGTAATAATTCGTTGGTATATATCCAAGTGAATCCTAATAATAATCCATAGGAGTTGTTGGTTAAAATAGCTATCTGAATGAGGTAAATTTGGATTTCTCTTCTATGTAATATATATATATATATATATATATATATATATATATATTAGAATTGGACATAGTCCGACAATTTATTTAAAGACATTTATATTATGTTTAACGTTCTTTTTATAGATACAAGCATTTAAGCAAATGCTCTGTTTTATAATAAACAGTATTAAATAACATTTACCGGCCTGAATGTCCGAGAAATTTTCATAGAAAATTTTCGCCTTCCGACAGGAATCGAACCTGTATCCTATACGGAACCATCATTTCGCGTGATGTGCCTTAACCTTTCGGCCACAGAGCGGCGTCTGGTTAGCAAGGTCGATTTTACTATCTTTAAACTTAAATCTTCCATGAATCTCTTCTATTCATATCTGCTCTAGCGTATCAAATGTAAACAAATGACGTCATATATTTTAGAATTGGACATAGTCCGACAATTTATTTAAAGACATTTATATATATATATATATATATGTGTGTGTGTGTGTGTGTATGTGTGTGTGTATGACAAAGTGAATAAATTTTACTTGTGTTGCGTTTCGTCTTTCAAGATCCATATCACAGTGTAGAAAAGAAGAAATGTGATGAAAAGAATAAGAAAAAGACTCTAAATGAATTCGTCTGAATAAGAAAATTCTAAAATCCCCAGCACCAATCTGCAGCATGTGGTGTCCAACCAACGTAACAAAATTAGTCAGATGAAGTCCTGAAGGACAAAACGCGTCACAAGTAAACGTTTCCACTTTTCTTCGTTTCCATAAGATATATATATATATATATATATATATATATATATATATATATATATATATATATATATATATATATATATATATATATATATATAAGCCTTCTAAAAGAAGTACACTTTAAAAATTGTGCCGGAAAGAAGAATGCTCAATGAATCAATTGCAGATCATATAATAAAATGTTGCATGGCTGAACGACTATGCATTCTTCAGACTGTCAGTATGATATATATATATATATATATATATATATATATATATATATATATATATATATATATATATATATTTCCATTCAACCACATCACCAGAAGTGTCAAAACAAAATTACATGCATATTGATTTTGCGGGTGTGTTTTTTATATTGTTAGGGTTAGCTGTTTTACTTTTTTATAGTAGATAATTAATTTAATTTTGTTGTTTAGGTCGACTGGTGTTGTGTATCTTTTTATGATATTTCTAAGAAAAATTCCGTCTTACTTATAGTTAACATGTGTTTGGCTTTTGTAGAAAATGTCAGTGTATGTTTTTCTCTATGTTTATATGTAAGTTCAGTATTGTTATTAGAAAATAAACAGTTCAATATCGCTTTAGAACAAAATAGTGGAGTTGTTCTGTTGCATTACAGCTTGGACCAAACACCAGCTTCGTTCACCGGGTGCAGTTTTTTTTCCAGTCAAATGCTTGTAGATTAAAAATTACCCTTTCGGCCAGCTTATTACCTACGAGTGAAAAACAAAACAATTTTTATTCTTGTGTAGTAACCTACTGCTACTGCTATAAGCAAGCGAAGTTGGGATAAGACTTAGGTGAGGAGTGAAGGTGAACAGTCTAACGGGTGTCTTCCCTGTCTGTCGTTCTCCGATACACGCTTCGTCTCTCCGTCTGTGAAAGTAAATGTTCCGAATTAATTTTTACGACAAATGCAGCTGTTTCCACTTTAACAAGTCCTTAACTGACTGATATTGTTACAGTTCGATCTTCACTTTTAAATTTGATCGTGTTCATAATCGTTTACCTCATCTCATGGGTAAATACTTATCACCCCTTCTATAGCCTCTTTGTTTAAATATATTAAGTTTCACCCAATACAAGCCCAAGAGCCATTGATGGTAGAGGGATACTGATCGAGCTGTGTGATATGAACGTAAGAGAAGGTAGAAGGAAGTGAATATCGGAAGCATAAAGAGGATGAGATAACGGCTGATACCTGACCCGAAGGTGTCGAAATTGTAAAGTTCATGAAAAGCATACATGAGGCAGTTTTTCTACAAATTAGTATTTCTCTAGAAATAGCTGTCTGAGCGGAATTCCCTCATTAAAACCAGAGGTAAATAAAGATGTTCCGACTCCGTGGACCGAGCACGACGTAAAGACCTATATTTGTGAAACGAAAGAGTGAAATAAATCGGAACATCTGCCATGGAAATAGCGATAGACTTGCGATTGATTATGGTAGAAAAAGCAAAATCTTTTGTTACTAAATGTTCATCCAGTAAAGGCCAAAGAGCCACACAAGTTGGAGGTTTGTTGTATGGACTTAAGGCGGAAGTAAGTGTAAACTATGATTATATGTAGGATAGATAACGGTCGACTCAAGACTTGAAAAGGCGAAGATTGTAATAATCGGGAAAGCAGTTTTTATATATTCATTATTATTTACAATGACTTATTGCTAATAGCCTTTTGTAAGATTCCGCAGGGGTTGCAATGGAAAGTTTTTCGGCGGACTCTTGAATTTGGTATTCATTAATAAATTTTACACATCAATACCTTTAATCTAATGTAGACACTAATACTGTCATGAATAACTAAGGTATATTAGTGAATTCACAATGTATTCTTGACTGGCACGTATGATCACTTGTTAGGGTGATATAATCGTCATCACAATTGCTTCCAAGAAGCAGAAATTACATATGACTAATATTTAGACCAATGAAGTGTATTCGAAATTTAAAATCCAGAAAATAAAAGACATCATAATCGTGCGCAATAATATTCCCCCACCTGTTACAAGAATGACATGAGTGAAGTGTAATCATTGAAGTAATGAGAAGCCAATAATAAATTCTTTTATTTACCTTAAATTTATCTAACTGCTGAATTATACCTTAATTTGGCTACCGAGACAATAATTAAGAGGAAGAAGAAATAGAAAAGGAATCTACTATTCGCTTACGTTAAAGTCAGGGGAGGAACTAGAATTTATTAGAAACTTCAATGCGTTTATAGCCTGTTTTGGTGGACGTTCCTAAAAAGGAAATAACTAGACACAATCAAGAATTTAATCAATAAGAAAAAGCTTCATTAGACTCAATAGAAAAGTTCTTAATGTTTTTTACATTAAAATTATATATCAATCACTCTACATGCCAGTAAATGCTGGACACTTTCTGCACAGATGAATATGAGACTTAAGGCAACAGAAATGTTCTACAGAAAGATGTTAAGAATATTATGGATGAAACGTGCAAGTGACGAGGATGTTTTAATTTAAATGGAAATAAAAAATACACTTTCAGACAGAGATAGTTGACATTTTTTGAGCACAATGAGAAAAATGGGCTTGGAGTATTTGATACTAACTGGTGTTACATGGCTCTCAATTTTAACTGTTAAATCAGACGTACAATAAATTTAATGAGACGCGCTTTTATTGTGGGATTTTGGTATTGTAATTTTAGTTTTCCGACGACAACAGTTCGCGAGAAAAATAGACTCTCATCATGCGATCATAAGGGAATAGAAATACACCCACCAGCCTATTCTATGTCTTGTGGGGAATAAGGAAATTTCGTCCCGTGGATCTTGGTAATATATTTGAGTATTTAAAAGGTAAATGATAAAGGAATACTGTACCCAAAAAGATCCAGACAAAAAACCTTACTTTTATCTCGGATGCAATCCAACTGACCAAGGTCAAACGGAACACAAACATTATTCCAGAATACTATATTTCTCATCGCGGAAGAGAAAAACAACCAACTCTTGCGGAAATTCTACAGCAACTTTGCCTGTCATTACGAACCTTCGAACTCCAAATTTCTGAAACACATAGATTTGAACTGACATCCAATATCAGTTAAGTGTTCTTTTATGAATTGTACGTATGTCACATCACACTTTTCCCATCTTTTGTATTTGGTTTTATAAAATTTATTTGCAAATGTTAATCTTGTGTTTGTTATTCATCGGTAACTATTCTTATGTTCCTATCTGAGCGAACTCACATTCTTTTTTTTTCTTTTTTGAACCTGAGGTTCAGATCTTTATACATTGCGAATTCGTAATACTGGATATACTAAAAGAAAAAGCAGAGGGAAACAGAGACCTAACGATCTTGGGCAAATGGATAGTAGAGCAGGGTTTGTAAGGAGTTGTAAAAGTCCTGAAGAAACACACTACATAAAAGAATTAGAAAGTGTAATTAGTCGGAGATGGAGCCTTTATTGCTCACCCATTTCCCGAATGGATTACCCTTTCGTTTTAAGTATCTACATTGCATCCTTGCAGGCAAAACTTTTCTAATTAGTATCATATTGATGAAACCTAAAATAAATTCATCAGTTCTTTGAAAGCAAAATTCTCAAAAGACGAAATAAAGAATATAGAGAAGCTAAGGCGAAACATTTTGATTATATAAGCAATTTTAATGATTTTTTTCTTCAATTCCTTTTGTTTAGGTAAATCTGTAATTTCATGTCAATCAACATGATATTTTTAAAATAAAGTTAATTGCAATTCTTACCCAGTACGAAAATAATTATTTACTTTCTATGCCACTCAAAGATATTTCTCCGGCTAAAACCAAATATTAGAATTGGGTTCCAAAATATTATGAGGATGAAAATAAAATTGCTGTTACTAAAATTTGCATTTATTAAGTCAATGTTATTTGTAATCATTTCGCCCCAAGTAAGGCAATAAAGCCACTAAGACACAAGAAGAATACTATTAAGGAGAAAGAACAATAAAAGAATGAAAATTAAAAAGGCGGATTGCATTTAAATTTTTGAAAATCAAAGTTGACTGAGAAACTAGAAGCCGAAAGAGAGTTTTACAAGCAAGAAACGCAATAGAAGAAACTATTCTCATAGACCTTATGATGACATCTAGCCATTTCAACTGGGAAAATATGAAACCTTTCCGCCAATATATTACTTCGCTTAAATTCATGAAGTTTTAGCACAAGAGAGCAAGGTTCATTCTATAAATTACCATAGAAGTATTTATAGAACAGGCATAGGGTAAGCAACGTTATTGCGGTGGGAAAATAACTGAATCCGTGATGCCAGGTCAAGACCAATAACATTTCAGATCCTTCTTTGCATTTCATTGAGAATCTCTAAATATATAGCAGAAGCATCAGACCAGATGTGGCAGCAATATTCAAATGAAGGCAGAATGGTATGTAAGATAGAATCTGTCGACAAAACCTGTCTAGCACGACAAAGTACACCAACTTTCAAGTAGCATACTTAGCAATTGATTCAATATAATCTTTCCATCTTAGAGAAGAGGTAATGAGTCAATCGCCTGGAGGTTTTTATGATCTTCACTTTATTTCAAATATATGAATTAATTTAATTTGTCAGGGTTCGAGAATATTCCAAGTGCTTTATTTAAGGAATACGAAGAAATTTACTGTCATATATGAAATTTGATACTTCATAATTTTAGGATGAAATAAAATAAAGAACTTTTCTGTTGCTCCTAATAAAGCGGTTTCTCATTGATTAAATTTTAAATATATTTATTTTCTAAAAGGCATTTTAGAAATATCCACCAAGAAGTAACTTTACAATTAAGTTTTGTCCGCTTCAAAAGCAATACATAGGTTATTTCTGTATGCTACTATGATAATTTCGCCAGTTACAGGGCAAAGTAAAATTGAAAAAAAAAACTTATGGATTATTTGTAGGTAAATTAACACACCCCTACCTCCTATCTTGATTACTTTTGTCATGTTCTGGAAAAATGAATTGATGAATATCTACTGGCCATCTGGTACGGAGCCGATGAAAAATATAGATATTGATTGCAATTATATCTCACACCCTGATCTAAAATTAACTGTGATAGGCACCGTTTCTTTCCAGGTGGATTTTATACCTACAAATACCAAAGATTAACTGATACAGGGATGAATTAAAAAGGATGTGAATATTAATATCTACGTCTCATTGATTAGAAACCAGTGGACATCACTTGAAAAAGCGAATTCTTGTTGATTAGCAGCTACTATAAATCCCTTGTAAAAGATTTTTCTCATTGATTAGCAACCGGTGGATATCTCTTATAAGAGAGCATTCTCGCTGATTAGCAGCTGTTGAAATAGAGCATTCCAATGATGTGTTTTCTATGACATAACTTTCACCTGCTTAAATCAACCTTATGATGTTTTAAGGAAAAGATAACTTCATGGGAAAGAGCTTGGCAAATTCGATAGTCACAGAACACATTGAAGACAAAATAAACGGAGGAAAACCTCGAGTAACCTGACTTACAAGTTTTGAGCAAATGAATAGCAGAGCATGGATTGAGAGGGATAGCAAGATGGCAAACATTGCTTAGAGCATCAATGATGGTATTTGCGGAGAGTCCTGATCGGCCACGTCCTGATGGGATTCAGTAAATATAATATTATCTTAGGTTTCTTTGTAAAACATTTGACCAATAAATCTTGGGTTAATTGTTAGAATTAAGACGATTTTGTCCAGTCGCTTCAATTAGATGTTTGTTTGTTTAGTGGCATAACAACTTCTTATGGGTTATTTAATGTCGAAACTTAATTTTTTGCGAGCATTAGTAATTAATTTTACAAAAAAATGTATTGCTGATAATTACCTTTTCTTTATTGTTGCAAAAATATATTGTTGCTATTTTTAATATATTGTTGCTATTTTTTAATATATTGTTGCTTTTTTTATATATATTGTTGCTATTTTTTGTTACAGAAATGTATTACTGTCAATATTTGTTTTCCTTACAGAAATGTATTGTGTGTTATTTTTTTTTAACTATGAAAATATATTTCTGTTATTTTTACTATAAAATCATTATACTTTCATAATGTTAACTATTTGCCCATAGGTGGGACCCTATTTGCTGCTGAGATCGAACGCCATATAGGAGCTGCAAGGTCCGCATTCGTGCGTATCAAGCGGTCACTATGAGGGCGATGAGAGATTTCCGCGGCTACGAAGGGGCGCATCTATCAGTCTATTGTTCGGACTATCCTTCTCTATGGCTGCGAAACGTGGCCACTGAGAGCGGTTGAACTACGAAGGCTTGAACTGTTCGACAACGATTGCCTTCGCTGCATTCTGCGATGCCGCAGGATCGATCTTGTGCCCACAACCACTCTGCGTCGTCGCCTGAATCTCCGTCCTCTTCCACCCGTCCTGCTCCAGCGTCGTCTCTGATGGTTCGGGCACGCAGCTCGAAGCCCGGAGGGATAGCTCATCCGAGATATACTTCTCCCTCCTTCTCTTCCTGGCTGGCGAAGACATGTCGGTGAGCAGCTGAAGACGTGGACTAGCACGATCAAGGATGACCTAGCAGTACTATCGGGTCCGAAAAGTAGTTGGTCTTCGACGATGGAATCGCGAGTGGCTCGCCATTTCGGGTGACCTGGCTCAGGATCGGCGGGCGTGGGCAGCGATGGTCCGAGATGCTGTACTTGCTCGGGAGTCAAGTCAAAAGCCTAACAGGTAGTACCACACTGTGTGGGGGTGTCTGGGTACAAGAACAATTAAGAGGCATTCTGACCTCCTCAATAGCTCCCGATCAGAGGTCTTGCTGCCAAATGTAGTTTATCGTCATACCAGAACGGTACAATTAGTGGAAGAGTATCTGTCGTTAATTGCTCATAGGAAAGATATGCATTCAGTTGATTTGAACGATCCAGACGACTGTTTTTGCAAAACTCTAAGGGAAATCTTTTCATTTCCATAGAACTGCCAAAGAAACCAGGTAAAAACAAATGTGAACTCCATCTGAGTTTCTAACAAAATGTATCATCCGAATTCGGATGAACAGAGCGAGCCGCAGAATTAGACAGCGAGTAGGACTAAAACAGTGTGGATTAGTTAAAGACTCTGGAACAAGGAATGCGATATTTATGCAAAGTAACTGTGTTTTATAGATTATGCAAAAGCGTTTGATAAATTCCGTAACAGAGAACTGTTGGAACCAATAGATAACCATGACATATTTGGAAAGGATGTTAGAATGATCAGGAATCCATACTGACACCAAACCGCCTGCGTACAGATAGAAAATTAATTCAGTAAACATACAAAAATAGAAAGGACTGTAAGATAATTATATCTCTTCTCACTGGACTTATTTAACCTTTACAGTGTAGAATCATGAGAGAGAATTCTTACCAGAATTCATTATGTGCGCCTACACTTTTAACAGCATTAGATATGCAGATAACACAGTTTTTATAACAGACACAGAAAGGAAAATACAAATCTCCTACAGAAGGTAGTGAAGGAAAGCGAGAAGAAAGGACTAAACATCAATTCTCAGAAGACAGAATGCATGGTTGTTAGCAAAATTGTCAGCCCAATATGGAAATTACAAATTGGAGATAACAAATCAAACAAGTACAATTTAAATATCTGGCAATTTTTTAACGGATGACGGAATGTGTGACACTGAAATCCGAAAGCACACTTTGATAGCGAAAGACGATTTCAAGAAGCTAAGCAAAGTATTAAGATACATAAAAATTTCGTTAGAAGCAAAGAAAAGAGTATTGAATTGTTATACAATATCAGAACTCCTCTATGGCAGTAAATGTTGGACAATCTCCTCACAGATGAAGAAGAAACTTGAAACAACAGAAATGTGGTTCTACAGAAGGATGCTGAGAATACCACGTAACGAACATTTGAGGAATGACAAAGTTTTAGAGAAAATCAGAAAAAAATTACACTTATACTTAGCATCAGGAAGAGGCGGCTGAAATTCATACGCCACATAATGAGAAAGAAGGGCTTGGGAATCACAGGGTAGATTGAAGGAAGAAGGGACAGATAAAAACAACGCATGGGTTTCGCGAATTTCAGTAAATGGATGGCGGAACAAAGTACAGGGAATTCTGGAGAACCATGATAGCCAACGTCCTGAAGGGTCACGACACATAGAAGAAGAAGAAGAAGAAGAAGAAGAAGAAGAAGAAGAAGAAGAAGAAGAAGAAGAGGAAGAAGAAGGAGGAGACTAATAATAATAATAATAATAATAATAATAATAATAATAATAATAATAATAATAATATGTCTTTAATGTTTACTCATCTCTATATCTTTGATACAAATCCTTAACAGTAATACAGGATACGGCAGAAATATCTCCCACATTTTAAATTGTCACCTGTTTGGTGCTAGTGAACTTGCCAATGGTGTTGTCATGTAGCTGACTGCTTATCATTTTCTCTGATAATATCATTTACTATCATAATTTGGACCAGTGTACAGCGTGCATTTGCTTTTCAAACAAAAATAAAAACATCAAATTCACCAGATTCAAACAATGCTTTAAGACTGGCGAATCTGTAATTGTAATTCTTCGTGCTCATTTCATGTTACGTCAGAATAAAAATAGAAAAATATAGCTATGGGTTGAAAATCTCTGGGCTATAGTTTAGGCGCTTACAAGAAATCCAGCTCGAAGACCTCGAAGCGCTCGAACTCTAGAAAATGTCCAGGCTCTAGAAAACGTCTACAACAGCCATCATTTGGAAGATGTCATATTTTAAAAAAAATTAAATGAATAAAAACTATAGGTCTTTGTTTAAATAACATTGAAATAAATATTTTAATATGAATTACTTTGGTGTTTTTGTCATCTTTTAAAGTGTGAGTTATTTCTACCGCACCCTGTATTAAGAATTATTCTGAATTTTGAAAAATCGATTCTATTTTCAATTACAGAAAATAATATCGGTCAAATTTCAAACAATCGACATTCTGGATTTGCTCGACGCAGAAAGTGTCATTTTTGAAGATGAGATTAACAAAAGTTTTATCAGTAGAATGCAAATAATATCGTTGTTAGATTGAAGTCAGCCTTGATCCTCAAATCGAAAGAGAGACTATTATTTTTATTTTCGTATGAAACAATGTCCCATTATTTCATGATGGATTACAGAGTTTACATGAAAAAGGGTGTAAGATATCTAGGAAATTATTTTTATACTATTGTTCACCAAATATAAGTCCCAAGAGCCAATCTAGTTTGAGGGTCACATATGTAGGATCGATAACTTTTGATCCTAGATATGAAGAGTTTAAGATCGTAGTGAATGTATCGTAGGGAAGTATACTCTCGGGAGTTTATTTCTACATAGCAATAGTTCTGTGAATGAAAGCAGTCTGGGGGGGAACTTTCTGTTTAACAAAGTAATACGAAGGGAATTATTATTCGTCCCCGTGTACGTGGTAAGATCCTAGCTATAAGTGTCTGAACTGGTGGAAATAACGAATGTGGACCGTCTGGCCATTCGCCAGGTAAACGGTGAAGAGTGGCGAGAGGCTACTAACATTTCGTCTGTGAGAAAGTGGATGTACGGTGGAAAATATTTAATCTGTCAAAAGGCCGCGTAAACACTTTTTGGACGGTGACAAAGAAGGAAAATTGAAATTGCATAGTTCCAGCATAGATACTGAAGCAGTACAATATTTTTGGTACTGATCTGGCGATTTTAAAGATAAAGCATGGCAGAATGTATCAGGTACTTCCTGAAGCAGTACTTGAAGTCTGTAGTGAATTTGAAGGCCAACTGACGTTCAAGGCAATGAGACTCCTTAAGAGAACGTTTCTTTGGATTGAAGAAAATTTAGAACGATGTAATGAAATATTTCGTCAAAAGCACTACAGAAAACTTTTACATGAACATAATATGTTTCTGCATCGGCTAACAAAGTGACAACGTCGCTACGGAATCCAGATTTCAGCTGAACACACCAAAATGTTTCGACACCGATCTGGTAGATATAACTTCTCACGGTCGAGGGAATAGCGAGTGGTAAAGGTCGAGAAGTGAAAGATCGTATTACTGGTTTGGAGTCAGCGACATTCATTACAATGAGCTCACCTTCGATTATGGTTACACCAATTCCAAAACCGAACAAAAGGCCTTTATTATCAGCGTTCACTCAGTCACTTAATAAAATGCACTACACTTAAGGGTTATAGTGATACTTCTATTTCAACACAGATAGTTATATAACCAAGCACAAAACGCATTTATTCATTTTGGTTCCTAGCATCGATCAAGCCAGCTCAATTCTACCTTCACATAGCTGGAGAATAAATTAATATAAACGAATCCTTAATTCTGAGCTGTTGGAAAATTCGTTCTCAGCACAATAGAGGATGTTAAGCAGTTAGCGTGTATGCTAGGCTGACTGGTAGTGATTTGTGATTAAAATTTATTGTTCATTTCAAGGTTAAAAGCAGACTCAGAATTTATCTAGCGTTGTCCGGATTAAATAGCTAATAACATCATTATTAATATTTTTTTAAAAGAAACGATGTATTCAGCAGGGTTAGCGAAGATTTTATAAGTGTTTGATGACTACATCAAGATTGTTTTCAATCTACCCAGAACAAAATCAGAATTTATAACATATTTATTATTATTATTTATTTGACTTAATTACATTTGCTGAAGTTTCTTGCAGTCATGTATTATTGAAGTTGATCATAATTTAAATTTAATTTCTTTTCCGTCACAGCGTTGAGTACAAGGCAGTATTCAGACATTATATTTTTAATAACTGTTCATCTCAAACAAGGCCCAAGATCAACTCAAAGTAGAGGGTTACTGAATATGTTTATTGCATGAACATAACCGTGTGCCTCGGTGTGTCATATCACATTAAGAGTTTCTTAACCGATTAGGGTTTTGAGGGTTGTCTAGGCTAAGGTAACCTGACGGATCTTATCCCTTACAGAGCTGATTTTAACTTCACCTTCTTAACTACCCGCTAGGTCATTGTGAATGCCATGGTCACGAGAGTATGTAGATTCATTCACTGCTGATTGAATTATCCCAGGGGAGTGTCTGTTCACGCATGAGCAGTAAGGATTTCTTTGATAGATAGCCATGTTACATTGTGCATCAAAATCCCCAAATATTTAAAGCGGATATCATTATGCATATAGCTGTAGCCTTCATGTCAAGAAACTGTAGCACTGTTTCAGGAAACCAATAAAAGGATCCATTTTTAGAGAGCCTTTAGACAATTATTATGCAAGTGCATCGAAAATTACTTACCTTATTTGATCTGATTTCTTTCGATTACCAGCGAATACGGTTCCAGAATATAAATAATTTCGAGAACAGTGCAAACAGTGGCACCAACTGCAAAACTAGTAGCATCTGGGGCAAAACAAGAACGTCTGACTAAAATCAAAAGTTGGGTGCATTGGCTTTCTCAATCTTTATGTACGCCTGTGAATCCTGAACATTAAAAGCAGAATTACAACGAAGAATCCAAGCATTTCAAATGAGATACTTCAGTACAAGCCTAAATATCTCACACGTAAGCCACATCACAAATGTTGCAGTTCAAGATACTATCAAACAAGAACCTTTATTATTATTATTATTATTATTATTATTATTATTATTATTATTTATTTGTCTTAATTACAGTTGCTGGAAGTTTCTTGCAGTCATGTATTGTTTAAGTTAATCAGTAATTAATTTTAATTTCTCTTCCGTCACGGCGTTGTGTACATAGCGGTATTCAAACATTATATTTTTAATAATTGTTCACCCAAATCAAGGCGCAAGAACAACTCAAGGAAGAGTTCCACTGGAAGACCTCATAAACACCAAGAAGAGAACGTTGAAATGCTATAGACACATCATACGAGCCAAAACTTTTTCCAGAGTCATCATATATGGTACAGGCTGAGGCAAAATAAAAAAATATGGTGTCAACGTCACTGAATCGATTGGAAGATCATTCATAGACAGTCGACATTGAAACGTAGCCGAAAGATATAGAGGTAGCTAATCAGGTGCTCAGGTGTATATAGAAAACTTATGACCACACCCGGTGATGATGTGTAATGAGAACCACAAGGTTTAACTCTTTTCTTCCAAAACAGCCTATTTGCGATTTTTTTATCTGCAAGTAGGGGGTCTATCATTCCACTACTGTTGTTTTATTGTCCGCTAGAAACCATTCAACCCTGACCTATTCGCTTTAACTACGAGCTGCACCTGATGAATATTCTGTTGATCCCAATTTCTAGATAGTCTTCCAACAGTCGTTTAGTATTGGCTTTTCATTAGATCCTTCCGCGGTCACTCAGCCCCCAAGGTTGATAACAGAGAGCAAACACAGGCAATCCCATCTTGAATTACGATCACGTGACCGTAATTGAAAACGCATAAGTGGGAATTAGCGTGTCGTCTAATTGATCACGATTTCTATTCTATCCTATATTACTATATGGATCACTCTTTCAATTCTATCTTCTCTTATTATACGGATCGCTATTCTCTATACTATTCACTATTTATAGATATTTTATGGATCTATCAAACGCTTTTATCCACTGTGCCATGTGTCTTGAGGGCACAAAGCGTTGGT
The DNA here is from genome assembly GCA_964036315.1 of Acanthosepion esculentum. NCBI lineage: Eukaryota > Metazoa > Mollusca > Cephalopoda > Sepiida > Sepiidae > Acanthosepion > Acanthosepion esculentum. The sequence goes on from OZ038475.1 coordinate 50,757,471, forward strand.
TAGATGCAGTGACAGGACCCAAAGAGTGTGAGTTCAATACTCGGTTAAGGCAGTGGATAAATTTCAGAGGGAAAAATTAACAGAAGATAACTGATAACTGACATCCATTAAACATGGCACGTGGAACTAGAACAGTCTACTCCAGTGAGCGAAATAAAGGGTTCAGTTCGACATTCCAACCACCTGAAGAAGGCAGGAGCGTACAACGGCCGAAACGTTGTAATAAATATGGCGACAAAGATGTGGACAATAGTCCAAATAATGTAAATAATGTACATAATACCTCATCTCAGAAATATGGACAGATATTGAGTATTATTTGACATTACAAAAGTACCAATGAGTGTTCGTTGACATCACAAAATTTAGAAAAATAATATTAGGTATAGATACATTTGGTTTCTGATTTTTAAGTATTTTTGGCAAAATATTTTTTTTCAGGATAAATCTCTTCGAATTATCATCAATTTGTATTTGTATTTCGCCACGTTCTTTCAGTCGTACGTGGAGAAAAGACAACACCTGCTTCATCATACCAGAATTTGAACACAAAAAAAAACAATCATTTATCATTACATAAAGATGAACTAGAGAATTTATAAATATGGCTTATGCATAAACAGTCGCAGAATTTTTACAAAATCGAGAAAAGTTATCTCTATTCTATGTAGACACACACCTGTGATATAAAGAATCAAGCTGCTCATGGATGATAAATTGTTTTGCCAAATATTTGCACTTCTTTTAAAATATGAATCTGCCGATGGCAAAGGAAGTACTTCTAACAATCACTATATCTATTGCTCTTTCATTAACACATTGACTACCAACCACGAGACAACACGTATGTTATATTTTGTTTACCTATGTCCATCTTGCCTCCAATCTGTCTTCTGTCATATTTTCCAAGCTCTATTTCCTCATTATGTACCCTAGAAATTACAACTGTTTCTTCTTGACGTTAATTATAAGTTTACTTTTTATGTCCATTGTCTCTAAAGCTTCGTCGTTGCTGACATATTCGGTCCATACTATTCTCAGCATCTCTATCTATAAAAGGCAAGATGTGTGTGTGTGTGTGTGTGTGTGTGTGTGTGTGTGTGTGTGTGTGTGTGTGTGTGTGTGTGTGTGTGTGTGTAACGAATGCACGGCCGCAATTTTCGACGGATTTGCACCAAAATTTACATGCACATGCTCCAAGTTAGTGATAAAGGCCAAGACCGACTTTGCATTTCCCAACTCCCATCGATAGTGGAAATAATCGATTTTTTCATGCTTCTACGGCAGTTTTCATGTAGTTTGCGGCCATTTTCTACTGGCCAGAGTGAGAGCCTATAGCTGGCTGCCACGAATACGCAGGAAGATTCTATTGGCCAGCCTGAGAGCCAACAGCTGACTGATATGAATATTAACTAGCATGCTAGTATGCAAAAAAAATCGTTAGCTGCATTCGTCACAAGTGGGAAAAATTTCAATCTGCATGGCACTTTACTCCACTTGGCTCATTCGCTTGCTTAAATTCAACGTTGATTCTGATTCCGCAGAACTGGGTTGGGTGTGAAAAAGTATTTGTTGTTAACATTCTTTTTTCATTTGGTTTTTCCAGTTACGAGTCCTTTTTTAAAGCTGATCTTTGTATGTTCATTTTGTTTAGTTCTTTTTTCGTAACAGATTTAATGTTTAGTATAGAGCTTAGAAAAAATTTGCCGTGTGAGATAGGCAAGAAGTAAGACATGTAGCAACATCAGCACGGCAAAGGGCACTCCTTTAAAGGCAAGGAAGGGCAAAAATATTTTAAGTCAAGTGATAGCGACTACTGTATGAGTCGTACGATTTTTGAATCAAGCACGGGCAACGGCGGGCCATGCTGCTAGCCCTACGAAAGAAGCACATTTCTGTTGCATCAGATTTTTTTTGTCCCATCTGTAAAAATATTGTCCAGCATTCACTGCCATAAAACTGAAAGTTTCCTATGAACGGTTTGTATCTTGTCACTTTCCTTACCCTTGGTTCCACCTGACGGGTTACGTGACACTTGTCACTTTGTATCTATTTCAGACGGTACTTATATTTCATAAAAAGGTTAACTTATGTAAGAATTACTTCTTCTGTCTAATTGCTTGTTTACCTCTGATATTAGACGTTGGTGTTCCAGTCTAAATACAATAACATGTTTTCAAATGTTAATTTTTCAGACAGAAGTCTTCTCGCAAATTGGAAGATTCGTACAACACAGTCTTCCTACCCACGCTCATTTCTAACCATTTGTCTCTTGCAGTACTTACCTAACCTTTGTAAATAACAGATTTTAGAATAAGATGTCTGGCCCTTTAACTAAAACCTAAGTTGTTTTAAAAGTCACAGAGTAAATAGTATAATTTCTTTTTATCTATTCGTTCGCTATTGCTACTAATCCCTCCGTACTTTTTACCTTTGCTTCATGCTTTCTCCATTTTCTCCTTACCGATTAGTCGTAGCACTGTTTAAGTGCTTATAGTTCTAATCTTTCTTTCCTTTTTATCACTTAATATTCTTTTGTTCTTTTAGTTTTGCTTGCCAACGTTTTAGAGCGTCTTAACGTCTTGATACTTTTATGGTCTTTTATAGCATTTTTGTTGTATTTCAGTTATTATCATACTTTCACCAACTAAAGAATGAAATATTTTAATGTTATTTTATTTCGAATTTACTGACTACTAAGATAACGCATAATCTTTTGAAGCTATCAAAGAAATATTTTTTAAAGAAGAGCAAAACTTTCTTATATCGGAATATTCATTTCTTTTATATATTTATCATATCTACAGACAAAAATGTTTGGGCTCGGGGACTTTAGAATATAAATAAATTGTTCTGTGAATGTATTTCTTTTGTATTTGTATAACAGTTTTCCAATGAAAATAGTACTATTTATTTCACTTGTAATTTAATCGTAATAAAATCAACAAGACCTGTTAAATATAAGAAAAAAATCTTATTAGAAAAAATATGCGCTCTCCGGCATATACATAAGATTTCACGAAAATTTAGGCCGGTATATGATAATGAATAAATATGATGCTTAATAAATAATCAACAACACGTTCAAATATGAGTATCCATTGAAAATAACGCTTCACATAATAAACTAAATATCTGTCGATATTTAATCCATTTCCTAGAGAACTGTCTTTGTTTATGTTAAGATATAAAACATAGAAGATATGTATATTTCGAGAATCGGAAAGTGGTGTGTTCAAAAGCACTATTCGGGTTTCGTATGATCTGGAGGTCCTACGCGACTGTGTAGGTCTAAAGCACGTCCGATCTGATGACGGTTTCCCCTCGCAGAAGGGGGTTCGAATCCTACCGGAGAACGCATCATTTTTAACAAGATTTCTCCAATATTCAGGCCGGTAGATGTAAACAAATAAATATACTGTTTAATAAATAAAAACTGAGTATCTACTCAAATATGAGGATCCACTTAAAAATAACAATTAAACAATAAATTTTAATATGTCGGATTAATAAATGAAAAAATGCAGTCACACACACACACACACACATATATATATATATATCAGATAAAGTTATTTTTCTATACCAAGAACAGAAAAATATATGACAAAGAGGAAAATACTTTCTTGTGATGTCTTTCGTTTTTTAGGAATTTATCGGACTATTTTTTTTTAATTTCCTTACCTATAGCCGGGTGGTGTGTAAAAAACACACATAATACAATTTGTAAAAAAAAGAAATAATTAGACAGACTGATATCAGCGGAGATATATTTATACACACACACACACACACACACATATATATATATATATATATATATATATATATATATATATATATATATATATATATATATATATATATATATAAAGCTAAAATTTCAACCAACCTCGAAAGCCGGGTTTCGACCATAAGGTCTCCTCAGACAGGTGGAAGCATCGTGCCACTTACCTGTGGAGTCCTTACGGTCGAAACCCGGTTTGCGAGGTCGGTTGCCATTTTAGCCTTTTCTTAAATAGCTTAGCTCTACATATTCCATTATCAATAAATTTTAATGTGTCGGATTAATAAATGAACAAAATGAATTCACACACACACACACACACACACACACATACACACACACATAAATATATATATATATATATATATATATATATATATATATATATGAAAAAGCTAAAATGTCAATGAACCTCGAAAGTCGGGTTTCGACCGTAAGGTCTCCTCAGACAGGTGGAAGGATCGTGCCACTTACCTGTGGGGACCTTACGGTCGAAACCCGGTTTGCGACGTCGGTTGCCATTTTAGCCTTTTCTTAAATAGCTTAGCTATACATATTCGATTTTGAATTTTGTATAGGGCACTTTCTTGTTGTCTATACCTTTTAGGTGCCGGTGTTTTCGGTCTACCATTTACATTTCTATCCGTATCTATCTATCTATCTATCTATCTATATATATATATATATATATATATATATATATATATATATATATATATATATATATGCATATATATATATATATATGATCAAATCAAATGCAGGTCAAATATGGATCGGAATCCAACAGGATGATAAAATGAAGAACAAATAGGAAATGTATATGAATGTAAAATATTTCGCTTTAGTTAAAGCTCTGACAAAGCTTTAATAAAAGTAAAATATGTTACATTCATATATATTTCCTATTTGTTCTTTATCATATATATATATATATATATATATATATATCTTGGCACGGATGTTTTTAGCCTTTTCTTTTTCTTCTTGAATTTTTTTCCTGATATCAGTTTGTCTAATATTTTTTATTTACAATATTCAGTATTTGTTTTTTTGCACACCGCCCGAGTATAGGTAACAAAAAAAAATATATATATATATATATATATATATCAGATAAAGATATTTTTATATTTTTTATACCAAGAACAATATTGGAAAAAAATATATGACAAAGAGGAAAATACTTTCTTGTGATGCCTTTCGTTTTTTAGGAATTTATCGGTCTATTTTTTTTAAATTTCCTTACCTTTCGCCGGGCGGTGTGTAAAAAACACAATACAATTTGTAAATAAAAAAAAAAAATTAGGCAGACTGATATCAGCGGAGACATATTTATACACACACACACACAAACACACACACACACACACACACACACACATATATATATATATAATCATTTATTTGAATATTACAACATAAATATGTTATAAAATCACTACAAAAATAGCCATTTTGTTTCAACACTTCTGGTGTCTTATCAAGTGATGATGTAGAATATAGAATAAATGGTTTTAAAAGTTTCAAATTAATTAACGATCCTTAGCTAGGAGTAAACGCTGTTACATAAGCTAGAATGACCAATCAAAATACAAGTATAGGGTAATTCGAAAAATTTGACAACTAAGCAAGATTATCATAGATATTAAAAGATTTATAAAATTTGAAATTAAAATTAAAAGTAAAAAAATTTAAATTACCTATTTAGAAATCTAAATCAAATCTCTATTAAGTTTTAAATTGTAGAATTACCGAGGAGAAAAAATATAAAAATAAAAATAAAAGATATATATGCTATTTAATTTATATTTCGTTTGAAATTATGTTAAAAAGGATGTTCAGAGACCCAGACAAAAATGTATACATTTTTAGTTTCATTTCAACATGTTAGTCGCCTCTCACGCCAAATCATTCGAACATACTCAGGTTATAATACATAAGCGCTCAGACGTATTTAGATATATACACACACATAAAATACGGTGACGAGACACGACCCTTGATAAAAAAAACCATCTACACCGCACACAACCACACGTACGCAAACATACGACTAAACGTGCATGCACTTTCCTTACACATAGACATCAATAAACACAGGCACATACATCCACATTCACATTGACCTAGACGGTCAGATGTCATAGCTAAAGTGAACATATTCGTGGCTTAATATGTTATTAAACGAATTTTAACTTGAAATATAACTAATCTGGTCAAATATATATAGATAAAATTTAAACAAATAAATATATATAAATATATATATTTTTTTTAAATCATATAGTTTTCGACACATTACATGCAAAAGTAAATAACTACCTCCATATATAATTGTACATTCACACATACGCATACAAATCAGCACATGTACCTGCATATCCATATATACGCATAATAGGTACGCATATACAGACATACGCACATAGACATACATATACATAAGCACGTATAAATATATCGACCCATACAGCAACGCATAAAAGTAAATAAAGCAAGTAAAGAAATATATACATAAAGATGCAACTATATACAAATACATACATACACATACACATACTTATTTAGATATACATACATACGCACGCATACATATATGCATATAAACTAAACATATACACAGACATTTACAAATACACGCATATACATGAAAAATCAAACAAACGTAAACTATATAAATATAAATATGTATATACACATCAGCGTGTACATATATATACACATACATACGCAACTACACATATATATACATACACACATACACACATATATATACACATATACCTACACACATACATACACATATACATACACATACATACACATACATATATATATACATATACACATACATATATATATATACATACATACATATATATATATATATACATATATACACATACACACATACATATACAAACACATATACATATATACATAAACATGTAGACACATACAGACAAAAGGGAAAGGAATAAGTATACAGAGACCAACTTATATTGTAATAATATTCCAACAATATTATGATAAAATATATTAAAATTTTATAATAATTTAAGAAAATAACAACAGTCTATAAGCAATTAAAGGCTCCTTATCAACAAAAGTAGATTTTAGTTTGTATCTATGATACACTCCAAGACACTAAGGCATACATACAAATACACATACTACGACATACAAACATACATCCATATATACATAAATATCTAATCATATATAAATACCCATATCAACACATCAAGATATACAGTACACCTACATCCGAGCGCATACATATAAATACCTACACACATATATATATATATATATATATATACACCTATATACATACACATATACATACATATATACACATTTAAACATACACACATATACATATATATGCATATATAAACATACACATACACATATACATATATACATACATATATACATATACACACACATATGCACAGTCACACATACATATACATACATATGCATATATATACACATATTTACACACACACAAGTACACATATATATCTCTATATACCCAAACATATACTTACACATTTAGTGGTAGACACTTACCAGAATTTACACCCCTACTCGTACACATAAACAGGTTAACATATGATAGATGTCAATATACACAACTATATACCTTCATATAAATAAAATAAAAAAATAAATAAAGAAATAAATAAAGAAAATATAAAATAAAAAAAACCCTTACATATATATACCCCTATATACACACATACACATCCAACAGTAGAAACACACCTACATAACATACAAATATATACATACAAATACAGACACGTATAACACTTTATAAGTACACAATACACATTCATATCGATCCGGTGACCATCATGCTAAAAAGGTAATAGTCTATTAAGTTTAACTTATCGTTATCATTGAAAGTATATGATCTCTATACTAAGTTAAATTTAAAACGATGTTTACAGTTAATTGTTAGTTCTTATCTTTGATTTAAATGATCAGTCTTATTTTTAAATCTAATTATTTCAAGTTTCTCGTTAAGGCAAAGGTAACACGGGGCATATGGTTGGTATGTGTTGCTGGTGAGGTCTAGGGTAACATCTAGGAAGTCTACTTGTTTAACATTAGTGGTAACTATTACTCTGAGACCTAGATCCTTAAATACCTTATGAATCATTTTTCTAATACGATCTACTTTAATTTTAGTGGAATTCTTAACTACTAATAATCCATCGTCCCTATATAATCCTACACTATCAGAATCTAGGCAATATATATATATATAAAAGTTAACATTGAAGTCAACACTCAGACGCAACAGACGGTTTCTTGCTAGACACAATCGACAGGCCTGACGATTGAGTTTAGCATGAAACAGCCTGTCACCTCTGAGGGTTGACTTCAATGTTCGCTTTTATATTTACATACACTCTATCTCTGATATTGAGCACTTTATCCCATAAATATAGCACAACATAAAACTATATTTCGTCATAAAAATATATATGTATATACACATATATATATATATATATATATATATATATATATATATATATATATATATATATATATATATATATATATTGTGATTCGAAAGGTAAATAATGTGAAGAATTTTCTCAACACTTACCCGGCAGGAAAGATAAAATAATGAAATGAAATCGTCATCAAATGTAACCTTTCGCTGCCAACTTGTTTTTGACAAAATAAAAACACAATTCTCTTGCTTTCCAATCTTCTTGCCTTCAATCTCATATCTGTTTTCTCCCCCCCACCCACCAGACTAATTATTAAAGGGTTAGAGTTTCTCTCTTCATACTCCTTTATTCTTCTAACCATTCTCTCATAATGCATCAGACTTCCGTCTTTATTTTAATAAATTCATACCTCCAACTATCTTCCGTTACTTTTTTTTCTCCTTCCACAGACACCTGCTCTGGAGAAAGAAGTTCACGTTATTCTATTTTTCTCCTTCTTTTCTTCTTCTCCAATCTTTCATATACACACTCACTCATTCACACACTCATTTATACATATATACTATTTATAATTATTGAATGGCATCCTCACACATTCGCGAACCACGGTGTATATATTAAAACAATAGGCAAGCATAAACAGATTGTAATAACAAAAGAGAGCAAGAGTAAGCTGTTCAGTCCATTTCCAATGCTAATCGTAGATCTAAGTAACAGAGAATAAAGGTTTTCGATTATTTTGTCGGAGTTAGCTCCTCCTTAATTCCCTAATTGTTCACTAGACGCGATCTCCCTACGCTATAAATACTGGGCAACTTCTTGCCTCGTTCTCTTTTGACTTTGCATTTCAGCGGACACATTTTAAAATGGGATATCTCGTAGAAGTCCACGTTTTGCCCACTTGTGGGAAAACGCCATGAAACACACATACACGTACGTACGAACATTCACCAAAATACAAAATCTTTACGTTCACACACAAACGCAGATGTTAATGTCTTTGTCACTTGTAAATTTGTTGTTTAATACATATTTGTCTTGATATATATATATGAAGAAATATAGTCTTAAAGTGTGCTATATTTATGGGATAAAGTGCTCAATATCAGAGATAGAGCGTGTGTAAATATAAAAGTGAACATAGAAGTCAACACTTAGAGGAGGCAGTCTGTTTCATGCTAGATGCAATCGTCAGGCCTGACGATTGCATCTAGCATGAAACAGACTGTCGCCTCTAAGTGTTGACTTCTATGTTCACTTTTATATATATATATATATATATATATATATATATATATATATATCGGTCTTGTTTGTTTGCTTTGCACCTTCGGTTGGACTAAACATGAGTCCGCATTGTTCTTGTAGTTGGACCTTGGAATGAACAACACGTGTCCATAATTCAACAACATTCAAACCCACATGGTCTTCTACTATTTTCTTATCCGAAAAGTAAGAAGTATTGCTTTATTTCTTAGTTTATCTGTTATGAACTCACTCAGTCTGTCTTAACTCTCACTTTTAGTTTGTGAAAAACAAATCTGAGTAGTTAATCAAATTGGAAAAATTGACTCTGAATTACTGCTAATAAATAAGATGATTCAATTACAAATCCTTGTCTCTAATGAATTAACTCAAATTATGCTGATATAACTGGCTATAATAACGCTAAAATGCAAAGTTATTTCTTTTTGCTACTAACTTATACAAAACAGTCTCAGAATTATACACGGCTATTTTTGTAGGTTATCGAATATTTTTCCCTGCAATTTTAAACCCACGCAATAGTTTAGCTATGTAAATGACATTCGTAGAGTCAGCGTATTATATGTGAAAAAAGCAGTACAAAACATTCATTGGCATGTAGATAATTTATTAAAAAACTATTATAGATTAAGATGAACTTTGTCCTTTTCACGGTACTATGTATATATATTTACAGGGTGTAAATGCCTCCTAGCTAATGGCTAAAAATATGCGAGAGGTATTTCTGGGAGGTATATGCGGTAAGTATTTTTGACATAATATATATATATATATATATATATATATATATATATATATATATATATATATATATATATAAGTGTGTGTGTGTGCCTGTGTGTGTGTATAAAAGGTGTTTCATTAAGACGGATTATATATAATGATGTTTCATTAAGACGGATCAAAATCGCAGTAGGATAATAAATCAGTGTTAATGGTGAAAATTTATTTATTTCTCTATTGGATCATGTTATTTAAGTCATGGCGATTATATGTGAAAAATAATATCGCCCAAATGTCCGCCAAATCTGAAAAAAATGAAAAGGACATTAGACGCATAAACTTAATTCACATTAAAATCGGTCCAAGTTATTCGAACACTTTTTATTAATCATTTCGTCCCAGACAAGACAATGAATCCTCTAAGAAGCACGTGGTTATTGATGGTGAAAGAATAAGAAAAATGACAAAGACTATGAAGGAGCGGGAACAATAAAAGTAGAGGAATCAAAAAACAATAAGTAACCACTGACATTTTTGATGAAGTTTGCGCGGGAATTGCGAGACAAGAAACTAAAAGCATAGAAAGTGCAATTGCACTTAACCAGTTCTACTGTAAATTTACAAGACCTAGTTGTCAATCTAGTAATGTGATTAAATTAAGTCATAGATATCATAGCAAAATTTCAACCATGAAATTATATATGTAATAAAGGCACAGAGAATTCACATTAAAGCGGTGGGGAAATAAATGAAGCCGAGATTCCTGGTCAGAACCAATAATAGTGTCGGTTCTTATATATATATATATATATATATATATATATATATATATATATATATATATATATATATATATATATATATATATTAAAGAGTTCGGTAATAATTTATATCATACAGATAACTGCCTCATATAATTAGATGATAATAAGATTTTCCAAAATGCAATTTTCCTGAGAGAGCTCAACTTAAAATTTATAATCAGTAAAATAGATCATAATATCAAATCCGTAAGTGGTAAGGATAATCCAATATTGTAATATGATATACATATTGCTCTTTATTTTGATACATTAAGCTGTCTTCATGGATCTATCTTTTTAATATTTTATATTAAAAGATCTATTTGGATTATCCTTACCACTTACGGATTTGATATTATGATATATATATATATATATATATATATATATATATATATATATATATATATATATATATATATATTACATGAATCATTCATACAAAAAGCAGATAGTGAAGTTAATTTTAATAGTGCGATACCCTGTCTTCATCAGTCGCCGACCAGGTGTGATCTCACGGTTTCGGTGGCTATGGCCGGACCGCCACCACAGACGCCACCAGCAGCATTTGCCACCAAGCTGGGTATGAAGAAAAGCTAATTGATCGTTCCTCTTTGTAAATTTTCGTAATGAAATATATAAAACGATATTGAACTGCACTACATACTTGATATATATATGTGGGGTGGGGGTACGTAAAATTACAAGATCAAAAACTGTGGATTTGTGCAGCACTAATTTTTAATAAAAAAAAGTCAGTATCACGAATCCTGTTTTTTTAACTGAACTCGAACGCCGGATGTGAACTTTGGCACCGCTTAGCATCAATCTGACCCAGTAAACACACACACTGTAAGTTTTTATTACCGAATAAAATCTACAATAAGGAAATTCGTGTAACGCACAGATTTTACGCTTTCCAAAATATAACATGACCAAACATTTTAATTAGTCAGTAAGTAAAAGGGAGAGAATGGTACACTGGTTTTGGAAAACGTCAATGAACCAGAATCTACGTGTTGAAAAATGAATTGAAACCTTTGTTCAGTGAGCCTAGTTTGATGGCTCCCATTCCGGTTTCTGCTTTCACGATGCCTGGCCAATCAGCTTGATACGTGTCAGGTCAAGAGTAGGATTATTTGCAAGGAAAGTAAGAGGTATGTATATACAGGCAGTCATGTGGTATTGGTCAGATTCAGGAAAGGAAACATTCTCAGTTGGTTGCTCAAGATTGATTATGGTGCAATTATAAAAAATCACTCATACTTCGTGATCACTTCTTAAAGTTTACTTTGGAAAAGCAATGAAACGAATTCAAGTCTCCACTCAAACCGCGCAAACTATGTTTTTAAAGTCTCTCAAGGATTAGCCAACAAATATACAGGAACTAACCATCTCAATTTGCAGACATAATGATATATTTAGAAATAAGGCAACAAATAGAATTATATATATATATATATATATATATATATATATATATATATATATATATATATATATATATATATATATATATATAAGATTAAACGTCCAATCCCGTTAAAAACCACTACTGATGATGACTGGGAATTTTACTAAGAAACATCGATGTCGGGATAAATATTGATATTTAAAAAGTTGAGTAATCTTTTCATATAATCTCATTAAGGCTCTGTGTTTAATATTATTATAATATTTTTAATATTGAACACTACATATAAAAATATCTGCTCTTTTTTAAATCTTAATTTTATATATATATACACCCTTGTGTAAATTAATTGAGACAAAACGAATAATTCCGTTATTATTCACTTTTTGTCATATTTTCCTACTGAAACATGACTCAATGCAGATGTTAGTTCTTCGTATGTACATTCCAAGAAGTCGTTCCTTGCAGATTGACCATAGATGTTCGATTGGATTTAAATCATGAGAGTTTCCGGGCTAGTTTATATGACTTTGATTTGCTCGCTAGTAAGGCGGGCCGATCTGTTCGGGCAGCGTTAAAAGTTCGGCACGCTTCATTGGAGTAACGTCCATGGCAGACAATGGTCGTAGGACAACTAATCGACAGTCGAGACAATAGTATCTGAGATTTGATAAAAAACTGATGCAATCATGTATGACGCAATAATTATCAAGGCCAAACAAATTTAATTATACACCCCGAAAATAGATTCATATTTAAGCACGCCACTGAAAACGACCTAATCTGAGCAAAAATAGAAATCGATTAAACAGTGTCACTCCAGTAGGTCTAAAACTAACCGTATGATGAAAGAAAGGAATCTAAAACAGTTGTTTCAATTAATTTGCCCAATATATATATATATATATATATATGCAATATATATATATGCAATATATATATGCAATATATATATATATATGCAATATATATATGCAATATATATATATATATATATGCAAAATATATATATATGCAATCAATATATATATATATTATATATATATGCAATATATATATATATATGCAATATATATATGCAATATACATATATATATGCAATATATATATATATATACACACACACACATATATATATATATATATATATATATATATATATATATATATATATATATATATATATATATATGCATATATATAAATATATATATATGCAATTAACACACTCGGAGACACATACAAACACAGAAAGGCGTTGAGGCGTTCAAAGAGTTCGAGTTAATTGCTGTGTGCTTCTTACTTCGTTATTTATATCATATATTTCGAACTAATTTATATGTTTTTAATCAATTCACCCCAAGCATGGTGAGAAGACCACGTTGACGAAAGGGGTTGCTGGGAATGAAAGAGAATAAAAGAATTTAAAAGGACACGAAATCCAATCCTAAACCGTGAACTAGGGATGAAATTCTACTCCTGTTGAAAAGACCGTGGAACGGTTTGAACCAAGCGAAAGGTGAACATATTCAATACTACCGAGGAAGAAAATATAATAAGCAAATAAAATGTCAAAGTTCAAGCAGACACGTTATAATGAAGCCGAACATATGTACTCGTATTTATACAGATATAGAATATATACATTGTCATCCACAGAGAGGTCCTATTGCTTCAAGACGGGATCGAGACACGACTGATTTGACATCAGTCGTAGATCCTACACCTAGGCTATCATCGCACGGCAAAGAAAAATGGAAATTTTAACCTCTTTCTATCCGAAATACGCCAGTGTCCCGGAGAACTCAATTCGTACTTGAAGAGTAATATATATATATATATATATATATATATATATATATATATATATATAAAGAGTAATGTACATATATATATATATATATATATATATATATAAATTTTAAAACTCTCCCTTCCTTCTCTAAACTCAGCTATGTCTCTCACACCATTCCTCACCACCTTCTATGTCAACTTATATAAGCTTAATACTGCCCGTCAAAAGTGTAAAGTTTAAATTCATTTTTCGTTTCACTTTTTCAAAGTGAAGTCTGAAGATCCAGAGAAAAATAAAATTATCTGGTGAAATAAATTATTACAAATGCAGACTTAAAGTGGTCTGTTTTTCTTTAAATTATATATATATATGTGTGTGTGTGTGTGTATGTGTGTGTGTGTGTGTGTGTGTGTGTGCGTGCGTGCGTAGTGTGTTACGGTTTTCGGCGCACAATGTTAAATCGCGGAGCCAAGTTCAAATTCCGGTCGATTTGTTGTGTTCACTTAGCGTAAATTCTTGTGCAAAGCGGTAAGGACCCATTTTCTTTCAGCTATAAGTTAAAACATCATGACAGAAAGAAGCTCTCTTGACTTGTGTGGCAGTCAGTCTAGGAGAGAAAAAAACTCTTAATTCATAGCTGTGGAGAACAGTTTGGACATTTTGTGAAATACTGAACATCATTTCACTGTTATCAAGTCTTGCAGAAAATGAGTCCAGTTTCACACACGTTATCTCCAATATAATAAAATCATCTGTATGCATTGTCTAGCGTCTTAATTCTAAACTGAAATGGTATATAGTACTATTAGCCATTTCCTTATAAGGAAACATTCTTCATTCATTGGCCGAGCAACCAGTACTGATGTCGATTGATATTTATCAAATATTTCTCTTAAAACTATTTTTCAGAAATATACGTTTCTCAAGTCCAGAAATGAGTGTCCATTATATATATATATATATATATATATATATATAGAGAGAGAGAGAGAGAGAGAGAGAGAGAGAGGATGGAGAGAGAGAGATTATATTCTTTAAGTAATGATTTTTAAGTAATGATTTTATAAAAGAATTTAAAATTTTAAATACTACCTACTAAGATATGGAATTTAGATATATCGACCTATTACTGTTATCATCAACTTTTATAAAATCCATACTTAAAGAATCTAAGATATGTCTACTTACTACTACTATCACCAAATTACACACACACACACACACACACACACACACACACACACACACACACACACACACACACACATTGAAAGCAGCCATCACTGAGAAGATTCAAGCGATCACCCAAGAGGAATGGGCACGCGTTATCAACAACTTTGCATCCAATAGTTCCTTCAGTTGAACGGCGGACATCTGGAGCATGCGCTGTAGGGCTCCCCTTGAGATTTTTGGTTCATGTTTGAGACTAAATGGTTGCAAATCCTAAGATGTTATCCTTTTACCTTTCAATAAATGTAATGTCCATTACTATATCACTTGTGGCTATTGATTCGAGCCCGATCATTTTGTTTCAAAAGTTGTGAAATACCCTGTAGATATATATATATATATATTAATAGAAATAACCAGCTCGCAAAATGAATCTGCTGTGAATGCACACCGGAAAGAAAAAGTGATCCACGCCACATGAAATGGCACAGCTTTTCTAAAATACGAATTAATTTCTGGCTCAAAATGTCCAGCCACTACTGTCAGTTTCTTGCTTTTACGCAATCATCAGGCGGTCGGCAGCTAAATTAATATCGAAAAAAAGGAAATATATGGTGTTCTAAGACTGGGAAGAACTTTCATATTCTCATGTTGTCACAGAGAACTAAACGTCATGACGATATTTTGAGGTAATCTACCTGCTGTAGTTCAAATTCCGACATTGGATTTTACATATAAGCTTGGTAGGTGGATTACTGTTTTCCTCTGTTTCTTCTTTCCTTCATTATGTCATGTGCGTCTCTAATTCTCTAAGCTCTCTTTCCTTAATATATGTCCCCAAAAATTTCAAGTTTCTCTTTCTAATTCTATATGCGTCATTTTTTTTCAATTTTCATACAAAATGTCATCGTTGCTCCATGTTATACAGGTTTATTTAGTATAACAACTTTATAATAATAATTCTATATTATAGCTGTATAATAATAATGTTGCTTTAAGTTTCTTCATTGTAAGGAACCTGCCCGGCACTCGCTGCCATATAGGAGGTCTAATATTACGTACCTGTTCAGCAATTTTCTCTTTCTTTCAAGCGCAATTTTCCTATTTCTTAATACTCTGTTTAGCGTTTGGAAGGCACCTTTTGCCATTACAATGCGTCTTCGGATTTCACTGTCTTATTTTCCATCATCAGTTAAAACAATTCCCTGATAGTTATTTGTCTCTACTTGTTTGATTCTGGCGTTTTCAATTCATAGTTCGCGTCTTATGTTGTTCTATTTTCTGACAACCATAAATTTCTTGATGGTCACTCCTTTCTTCTCGTTGTCCTTTACTACCTTGCCTAGGAGTTTCTATTGAATTCTTATAGACTTATTACTAATACTAGATTTTATAAAATCTTATCATTAATTTATTTTTTTATTTAGTACCATGCGTGATACACGATTAGGCGATCATGTATCTTTCGATACATGACTGACGAGGCAGATCTTTTTGCCATTTCTTTCTGTGATAGAACTGTTGCCATCCGAGGATATAGAACCCGGTCTGTCCTGCTATTTACCCATATCTGGGGGGCGAAGAAGAGGATTCATACCTTTACCAAGGGTATTAGCACGTAAGTGAATGTAATGGATTTGACTGGAATTCGATTCCTCAACCCGATTCACTATCCATTATTACACCGTGAATCCCTATCATTATAGGGGTTCATATTTTCATTTCAGTGATTAATACCGTAATCCACAGTCTACCTTAATGGGTTAAAATAAGAAAATATTAGTAGATAATACCAAAATATTATACAGCACACACCATAAAGAAAACTACAGTAGACAGCATTTTAAAATGTATGTAAAGTAATTATACGTGTATAAAATAATTAATATACAAATTTTCTGGGTTTGTCTAACTTTTGAAGTCATTCTACAGCTGTTGTAACTTATTTATATTTAAATTTAATATATAGAGGTTAGAATGGGGCTAACAAAATTCTTGTCTACAATACTGATAAAATTTACTTCTTGATAATGGCCGTGACAATGGAAAGTGTTGTGTGTGTGTGTGTGTGTGTGTGTGTGTGTGTGTGTGTGTGTGTGTGTGTGTGTGTATGTGTGCAAGCAAACAACTGCAAATGCAGTGAAGACGTCTCTTTCATTCTGTGAGCGTTTACCTGACGATATGGCACGCGAACTGCTGGTTTGTTGTTCTCCAGGCCGATGGCAGTCCCCGATTACGCATTTGTCTCAACCGACTAATAAAGACGCATACAGAAAATGGTGATGTGAAAGTTCATTTTCAGAAATTCTGCAACATTGCACCGTTTCTCCACTGGCCATGCCGCCCCTCTAATTAGCGTGAAGACTTTTCTTAAAGTGAAGGGAGATTGCGGAAAGAAATATTTGTAACGAAGTTCAAATTGACTAAGTTGTCGACATGCAGATGTTAGGTTGTTAGACATATACATTTCGTTTAAATTTCAGTACATATATATATATATATATATATATATATATATATATATATATATATATATATATATATATATATATATATACTCGACTCTCCCGTCGAATTCGACGTATGAGTGTCAAGCAGATCAGTTCCTAGGAACAGAAATCCTGACACCAGCACATGAGATTTGATTATAGTGATGAAGGTTTTGTGCAGAACCATCCACACTTTTTGAAGGGCCGAATACAGAAACCTGGTGCACTACGTGCCACAAGGTCACCAAACGACCCTCCGCTGATTTTGAATTCAGTGTTGTCCTCCTTCTAGATCAGTTGCCATCCAAGGCTATAGAACCCAGTCTGTCCAGCTATTTACCCACAGTTTGAGGCACGGTGAAGTAATGGATAGCGGCTCATATTGAGGAATCGGTTATCCGAGTTCAAATTCAGGTAGAATCTATTACATTCCCTTACGTGCTAATACCCTTGGGGAAAGGTATGAATCCTCCTCATATATAATGTATTAGCAGTATGGCCCGGCGTTGCAAGTGCTTGATTCAAAAATCGTACGACTCATACAGCAATCGCTACCACTTGACTTAAAATATTTTTGCCCTACCTTGCCTTTAAAGGAGCGCCCTTTGCCGTGCTGATGTTGCTACATGCCTTACTTCTTTCCTATCTCACACTGCGAATTTTTTCTAAGCTCTATAGTAAACATTAAATCTGTAACGAAAAAAGAACTAAACAAAATGAACACAAAACGATCAGCTTTAAAAAAGGACTCGTAACTGGAAAAACCGAATGAAAAAAGAATGTTAACAACAAATACTTTTTCACACCGAACCCAGTTCTGGGGAATCAGAATCAACGTTGAGTTTAAGCAAGCGAATGAGCCAATTGGAGTAAAGTGCCATGCAGATTTAAATTTTTCCCACTTGTGACGAATGCAGCTATCGATTTTTTGCATGCTAGCATGCTAGTTAACATTCGTGTCAGTCAACTGTTGGCTCTCACACTGGCCATTAGAATCATCCTGCATGAAAAAATCGATTATTTCCACTATCGATGGGAGTTGGGAAATGCAAAGTTGATCTTGGCCTTTACCACTAACTTGGAGCATGGCATGTCAATTTTGGTTCAAATCCGTCGAAAATTGCGGCCGTGCATTCGTTACACACACACACACACACACACACACACACACACACACACACACACACACACACACACACACACACATACACACACACACATCCTGCCCTTTATAGATAGAGATTTCAACCTAAGTAGGCGATGATGTCACTAAGACGCAAGTGGGCATTGAGAGTGGAAGAGAAAGAGAAAACTTTAGTTAGGAAAGGACAATAAAAAACAGCTTTAAGGAAAACCGAAGATGGTGATTGACATTGTATTCATTTCGTTTTAATATTGTAAGTGACTGAGAAGCAAGAAACTAGAATTCCTGAAGTGATAAATGCGAGAAAATAAATTATAGAAATGAAGGTCTGATAATTTCTGTGACATCTACGATCTTTACAAATTTATATGCGGAATAAATCCCTTATTCTGTCTTCTTGAAAACTAACCTTTTATTGTTCTTTCTACTCTCTAACGTTTTCTCAATTTCTTTCACCCTTAGTAACCCCTTCTGTCTTAGTGACATTATCGCCTTGCTTGGGGCGAAATGTTTAGAAAATGAAGGAATCTGTGGAGAAATATAATGCCTGATTTTGTGGAATGTAATTATTGTGCTACTACAAATCCGACATCTTGAGATATAAGCAGTGATTACATCTATCAAAAATGATTATAACATAACATCCAATATTAAGCCACAAAGTATGAACATATTTCCTAGACCTTACTGTCTTTAGTAATAGTCAATATTCCCGTGTGGTTTCTCGATTCTTGTCTCTTCTGTTCTCGCCTGATATTTATTGAAGTATCGCTTTTCATTTAATGGTCCCCGGAGACAAATTTAAATGGATCCTCTTTAATCAAAATTTTGCATGCCGATATTTATTGCCATGAGATCTAACGATTCGCTTTGCAAAATATCCTATAACATGCAGTTATTCAGGTTGCCAAATGCGCGTACACTATGCGGGACATTTTTAATCAATTCAACCCAATCAAGGCTATAATGCCACGAAGATGCAAGAGCATACTAAGAGCGAAAGAGAGTGAAAATGACTTTAGAAGGAACCAGAAATCCATTCCTCAACAGGAATCAACCAATAAAGCTCAACTCCTGTTCAAAAGACCAGGGAGGAGTGTGAACTGGATGATAGGCGAACCTGTCCGCTCCTAATGAGGAAAGAAAAAAATAGTAAATAAAATTTCAAAGTTTAAGCCGAGGAACATAGAGTTGAAGTAGACTTTAGAAGGAAACGGAAACCCAATTTTAAACAGGAAACAACTTCTATTTCTATTCAAAAAGACAGGGCAGGAGTGTAAACCGATCCATAAGCGAACCTACCTACTCCTATTCAAAGCACAACAATCATTTTTAATTACGCTTACCTCCCTTTCTGTGATATTGCAAATTTATTATAGCCATCAAAAATATTGACATATGTGGAATTTATATTTTTGGCATGACCTTACTCTTACTAGTTTTTATGCAAATCGTTAAATATACTTTCGGTTCTTATTGTATTCTGTTCTATTATAGAGTCGATCTTTTCACCTGCTAGCTTTGCAAACTAGTCATAATAAAGACACTGCCACCATGTATCATGAGAACAAGAGAAATCATTCTAGTACGATAAAACAAACATATGCAAATACACCTGGCGTGTTATACTCGCACACACGCACACACACACAAGCAAATATATAATTTACCTTCCTTTTTTTCTTAATTTGGGTAAAAACAAACAAAAAACGAATTAAAAACTTTTCTACAATAAATAGTTAATAGTAAGACGAAGCAACACGTTCATATGCTGAATTAAACTTCAGAATCGGTTTAGCTGAACTTCGAATTCTACCCGATGTTTCTATTATCGGAAAATATTTCAATATTAAAATCGAATTGTAGAATGTGGTTTTGGAAATTACCAACCTAACCTCAATCAATCACCATTATTAAAAATCTAAATTAGCTTAGAAGCAAGCATAAAAAGGTTACCTTGTAAGACAATTTCTCCAGTAATGTTAAATTAAGACGAAAGCTGCTAACATTTCTTGCTACGTTTAGTGTTACTCAAATAAATATTCGTGAACCATTTAAATTACACCTAAATTTACTGACATATTACGTAGCATTTAACTTACGGAATACGTTGTAATGATGTTCAAGGCAATACGAACAGGAAACCTAGGATGCGAAAGAAAGACAATGGAAAACAAAGCCTAAACATAGAAACCGCCATTTTAATGCCAAGAGATATCAATTCTTTTCAAATGAGACGAAAGTAGAAAGAAAGCATGTCATTGAAATTATATGCTACCTGTGCGCCTGGTCACAATCTTATCACCGTTGTCTAAGCTCCATGTACTTATTGACCTTATTTACACATGGAGTATTGTCCTCCTTTTTGTTGTTGCTATCTTTGGCTGTTACACCCTCCGGCCTTCATCAGATGCTTTTAGTTCCGTGTAACCTAAAGTCTTAATGAAGTCTGAATCACACAACGGCCTAAACGTTGTGATAACAAAAACAAAGATCAAGACAATAGTCTGCATCTAAATAATGATACCTTCTCATCCCAGAAATTCCAACAGAAATCCATTGTGCTTACTACTGACGTGTCACGCAGTGTTACAGTGTCACGCGATTACATATCTCATTAGACATATCCTACCCCGTTTGACACTTATTTCGATTTATTTTACACGCATGTGTATGCATGGTTTTGTTACTTATTTGCACACGCGTGTATATGAAAGATATGGAACACACTATGTCAGATAATTTTGGCAAGTTAAATTTTCACAGTAAAATTGGTATTAAGGAAATAATGTTGATCAGATTTTCACGGTTCACTTATTTATGGTAGGAATATATTCTGCGAGATTCTGCAAATAATATCTAATTTAAAATATCGATAATAACGAGTCAGGTTTTATGAAAAGGGTAATACGATTTCTTATTCATGAATTATTTCAAATTGTATAGGCTAAAGAAACATCATATATCATCGTTATCGATAGGTATTTTTATTATTGATTCGTTTTCTACGGTTTATCAACTATTTGCAGGTTAAAGCCAGAAATATTTTTAGATTGTTAGAATTCTTTAATGATAGTAATGGTTTAGTAATACAAGTAATTAACTCGTAGCTGGGGAGAAAAGAGGTGGATTCATGCCTTTCTCAAGGGTAATTGCGCATAAGCGTATATAATGAATACGATGGGAATTAGAAAAAGGCTAGCCGATTAAAAATTCCGAAGCATTATCCATTATAAAAACCGTACATCCAAGCATACAGCACCTGGTAATCCCAAGAAAGTCACCCATATAAGTACTCACCAGAGTCGACGATGGTTAATTTTCATGGTCTTACAAGAACCAGTGCTTCACCTGGATGTGACAGTAAGACTAAAAATATAGGAGAGAGAAACATATTATATCTTCGTTATAGTTATACGTTACAGAAACATCATATTATATCTTCGTTATAGATATAGGCTACAAAAATACCATATTATATCTTCTTTATAGACATAGGCTACAGAATCATCATACTATATCTTCGTTATAGATATAGGCGGCAGAAACATCATATTATATATTTGTTATAGATATAGGCTACAGAAATATCATATTATAGCTTCGCTATACATATAGGCGGCAGAAACATCATATTATATCTTCGTTATAGGTAAACGTGACAGAAATATCATATTATATCTTCGTTATAGATATAGGCTACAGAAAAACCATGTTATATCTTCGTAAGAGACATATGTTACAGAAATATCATATTATATCTACGTTATAGGTATTTGGCTACATGAAAATCCATATTATATCTTCGTTATAGATATAGTCAGCAAAAAGATCATATATCTTCTTTAGAGATATAATCAAATGAAACATCATACTATATCTTCGTTATAGATATAGGTTACAGAAATATCATGTTATATCTTCGTTATGGATATAGGATACAGAAACATCATATTATATCTTCTTTATAGATATAGGCAGCAGAAACATCATATTATATATTCGATATAGATATATATTACAGAAATATCATATTATATCATCGTTATAGGTATAGGCTACAGAAATACCATCTTATATCTTCTTTATAGACATAGGTTACAGAAATATCATATTATATCTACGTTATAGATATAAACGGCAGAAACATCATATTATATCTTCGTCATAGCTATAGGCTGCAGAAACATCATATTATATCTTCGGCATAGATTCAGGCTACAGAAACACGATATTATATCTTCGTTATAGATATAGGTCACAGAAATAAAATATTATATCTTCGTTATACATATAGGCTACAGAAAGATCATATTATATATTCGTTATAGATATAGGCTACAGTAACAGATTGTATCTTCGTTATAGATATAGGTTACAGAAACATCATATTATATCTTCGTTATAGGTATAGGCTACAGAAATGCCATATTATATCTCCGTTATAGATATAGGCAGCAAAAACACATTATTATATCTTCGTTATAGATATAGGCTACAGAAACATCATATTATATCTTCATTATAGATATAGGTGAAGGAAACGTCATATTATATCTTCGTTATAGATATAGGCTACAGAAACATAATATTATATCTTCGTTATAGATATAGGCTATAGAATTATCATATTATATCTTCGTTATAAATATAGGCTATAGAAACATAACATTATATCTTTGTTATAGATATAGTCTGCAGAAACATTATATTATATCTTCCTTATAAGCTACAGATATACCATATTATATCTTTGTTTAGATATCGCCTTCAGAAACATCATATTATATCTTCTTTGTAGATAGAGGCTACAGATATACCATATATCTTCGTTAGAGATATAGGCTACATTAACATTATATTATGTCTTCGTTGTATATATACGCTACAGAAATATCATATTATATCTTCGTTATAGATTTAGGCTACAGAAACATCATATTATATCTTTGTTATAGATAGAGGTGGCAGAATCATCATGATATATCTTCCTTATAGATATAAGCTACAGAAATACCATATTATATCTTCGTTATAGATATAGGCTACAGAAACCTCATATTATATCTTCCTTATAGATATAGACTACAGAAACATCATATTATGTCTTCCTAATAGATATAAGCTACAGAAATATCATATAACTTCGTTATAGATATAGGCTTCAGAAGCATCTTATTATACCCACCGTTATCGATATAAGCTACAGAAATACCATATTATATCTTCGTTATAGATATAGCCTGCAGAGACATCATATTGTAAATTTACTTGATAATTCGGCAACACTAACATGAACATGGGCTATTTATTTTTATATTGCGAGTGTTGACAAATTAAAAAAATATATGAAAGAAAAAAACATAAACCATATTTCATTCATGTGTCTAACGTCTCCTTCTGCAAAAACTTTGTTAAATTTTAATCTTTCAATTTCTGCCCTCTTACTTCTTTAAATAATAACCTGTATTCATACTTTTGATTGTTATTGCAATATTTCTTTAAATTCGTTAAACACCAATTTTTAACGATGCAATAGGAAACTTTTCACGACTATTTTAGAGTCCTGGAACTAATTCAGTCATTAACTTAAGAGTTATGATTCTTGAGAAAATTGAAATTTTAAAAATTTTCGCAGAGAGCGCTCGTAATATTTTATTATACAAACGTTTATATGATTTCATTGACCTTCTGTAACTTTCATCAATTTATCTTCATTGATTTTGCTAACTTTTTTCCCAACACTACATTCGATTTAGCTGGTTCGTTTGATACTCTGGTGAAATGATATCAGAATATGTATTGAACCTTCTCAAAACTGTGTTGGAACTGAATGTTTCGGAACTGTGTCTGTGGTGGTGTACGTGCCATATATATTGGAAACCTATCACTTTGACATGTCATATATGGACAATCAACATAAATACCTGGGGGTCAGATTCTCCACTGACAGTCAAGCCGACTTTTTCTAGCAATGCATTATATATTTTCTCGGCCGATTTAGGCTAGTTGATCTAATTAGTTCGATCGAATTCTCTGGTTGTCATACAAAGTAAAAGAGCATTATGCCGGTTATTATTTTAGGTAAATATTCGAAATGTACGCTTTTCTCAGGCTACTTTTGTATGATCGTCACGCGTCTAGCGACTGTCGTGTAATTTTTCCTGCTCACCCAATTGATCATAAGGGTGGAATGAAGTATTTTTACTCAAATTATCTTCACGACGGAAAATATCTCTAACTGGAACTATACATGATTACCTATTAATACTTTGATCAGTTTGGCACAAAGCTAAAATGCCGGAAAGAAACGAGTAATATAAATATTGTCGTCTGCCAATCTTCTAAATAAAAACATATGCTTGCCTTAATAATCAGCATTCGAAATCTCATCGACTCCTGGCACTGAAAACAATTTCAACCCAGACAAGGTTACAAATCCACAAGAGATTATTGAATGTAAATGAATCTGAGTAAAAGCGGTATCATTACAGAGAGAGAACAATAAAAGAACAAGAATTAATAAGACAGAACATATGGAACAACGTAGCATTTAAATATTTGAAGATCAAATTTGACTGAAAAGAAACCGGAAGGGATTCCACTAGCGAGAAAGACGAGACAAGAAACTTTTAGCGTGTAACTTAGTTACATCTAGAAATTTAATCTTTAAAATTGATGAGACCGAGCTGTCAATCTAGTACTGCACGTAAATTCGCAAGTCTAGGTACCAAAGAGGAAATCTCGTCAGAAAATTACAACGAAAACCCTTATAGAAAAGCCACAGGGAAGCTATGTGGGAAAGAGACCGAAGCTGAGGTGCCAGGTTAAGACCGATACCTTTGAATTTTATCAAGAATTACTAAATACATAGCAAAAGCTCCTGACCAAATGTGGCGACAATATTCCGTACATGGACGAATGGTAGACTTCTAAATATGTAAATAGATTCTGGCGAGAAAAATTGTAGGTGAAAAAACTTTCCTAGCACTACGCTACAATCTCTATCAATTTCCAAGATACATATATCCCTATTAGTATCTAAGTTTCTATAACTATATATATACGAGGGAAAGTTTAAAAAATTATCCACATTCAAAAAACAAATATGATATGGGGAAAGTGTGGATAATTCTTTTGCTTATACTCGTATATTAATATATAATGAGGACCAATTTTAAGAATAACATTGTTAGTTACCAGTAGGAAGAGATTAAAAAGTACGTTTATACTTAACAACAGAAAGATACAGTTGAGACTTCCAGTACAAATAATGAGAAAAGAGGGCGTGGAAATTGTAATACTTACAGGACAGATTGAAGGCAAAATTGAGAGAGAAAAATAACGTATAATCTAACAAGAGAGCTCGAGTAAATGGATACAAGGTTTAAGAGTGATAACAAAATGACAAAATTCTATTAAAATCTACAAGGACAGGAAATTGTGGCGAGCCATGATCGCTAAAGTTCTGAAGAGACGTTACTCATAGAAGAAGAAGAAGAAGAAGAAGAAGAAGAAGAAGAAGAAGAAGAAGAAGAAGAAGAAGAAGAAGAAGAAGAAGAAGCGGCGTTGGTAACGAAAAATGTATTACACAAATGAATGCGTTATGATCAATCCTCGACAGTCGGATTGAATATGGCTCACACACACACACGCTTCGCGCGCGCACACAATCAAATATATGTGCGTGTATATATATATACATATATATATATATATATATATATATATATATATATATATATATATATATATATATACGCATACACATAGATATCTATATACATATGTGCATATCTATCGATCTATCTATTTCTCTATACATAAATATATATATATATATACACACACACACATATATATACACACATACATATATATACATACATACATACATACATATTTATAAGATCGAGATAAGATAAATTATAACAATTCAACAGCTAGTATACTTCTGTCTTTGGGTTCATCGGGATATTGCACTGGCAATCCGACGAATCGAAAAACGAAAGTATACAAATTGGCAAGTTGGTATAATTTATTTTAACTCGATCATAGATTAGTCTGTTGTTCAAAGCCTTAGCCACTTTACTCATATATATTTTTACGCATTTTACGATAGGGCGTTAACTCATTTCCTGAGTTATATCATACACACACACACGCACACACACACGCACACACACACACACACACACACACACACACATATATATATATATATATATATATATATATATATATATATATATATATATATATATATATTACTATATTAGTACAAAAACGCACAATTTAAAATAAAAAAAAATTCAACCTCATCGTTGCGACCGCACACTCCAAAATTTCTCACAGTTAACAATAACATATTTCTAAAAAACATATTTCGGAGTACATCTTAACTTAAGTTGTCCTGTTATTACCTGGATGTAAAAAAGACATATCTATTTCCATACCTGAGGATGATTGTATGCATAATCGAAAGCTTGTAGTAAAAAAAGACCTTATACAACTGGAATTTATAAACAAGCATCATAACATTCATCTACAGGTTCGAGGTTAATTTATTTTATTAAAAATTGTTTGCGAGTGTGATTCTTGCCATTTATAGCATTAAGTTCACTATCTGATTTTTGTATGAATGATTCATGTAATGTAAATTGAACTGCACCACATACTTGATATATATATATATGTATATATATATTATCAGATGAAGTGTATCTATAGAAGAGACAAAATCAATAAATAGTGAGAAAAGTATAAACTATATTTAACCTAGGCGTTTCGTCTTCTAAAGAACTTGATCAAGGTAAAGTAAGATTTGTTTTGCTCCACGTGTTTACATTCACAGAGGCGAGGATGCCATCGGCTTGTAAATTTGAGAACGTTCATGATGAAAACTCATTTAAAGTAAGTGGAGCAAACAGAGTGTAGTAATTCAAAAGCTGGTGAAAAATAAAGTGAGCGAGTAATATTCAATATGTTTTTTTAGATGAATATTGTTTGCATTGTGATCAGATTGCTATAGCATGAGAGGTACGTATATGCTGTTCATCTTCAAAGGCTGAAGTGTTGGATTTAACCGTTTTCTTTTTATTTTTCGACATATTTGTTGCTGTGCATGATGGCTTTAGAAAGAAGTAATTCTTTCAGGAAAGGTGAGATTGGAAATAAACCGGGCGTAGATTGATATGTTGATAAGAGTGTCACTCTCGTGGATTTCCCTTCTGACTAAATTGCGTTCTCTTTTAATGAGTGTGACATTTTTAGGTCAAAATTGTGGTCGAATTTATTTCTGTGTGTGACTAGTGCATTTGTTAGATGTTTATTTATGAAGTCCCTTTTGTGTTCATCGAGAGGGTTTTTTTTAAATTTCTGCATGTTTCCCCAATGACTTTTCAACCATCTGATTAACATTCATAAACGTTCTCAAATTTACAGACCTTGATAAAACAATTTCTTTCGTTAAATATGGCAGACAAGGAAAATTATATTAATGTTGTGGATTCCGGGGATGGAATCCTGCACAAATAAATAAACAACGCCAGTAATTGAAATAGGAAAATAAGTGTATTGAACGTAAGAATACAAACTTGAAATGAAGATTAGTAGTCCAGGAATACGGGTTAGTAGAAAGTATATGTACAAGTCACTGTAAGTGGAGCCGTAATTCTCTCTCTCTCTCTCTCTCTCTCTCTCTCTCTCTCTCTCTCTCTCTCTCTCTCTCTCTCTCTCTGTACTCTACGAATCTCAACCTTATCTCAACGTATCTCCAACCCTGTCAGTATAAGTATACTTTAGACGAGTCCATCTTGTGTAATAGGGGAGAGCCCCACAACAATTAATTTTTTATTTAGTTTTTACATCGTTCTTATGTTTTTCTGTTTGCTGTGTGTAAGAGAGTACAAACATTTTACATAATATTCATTGTCTCTAGCGCTTTCGCCCACATCTTTAGCCATTTTCAATGGAGTTTTATTTTAGGTGTTGTCAGTTTCTATACAAGTTTTTACTGTTTAAGATGTATTTATTTTTGTGTTATTTTGAGTACAGATAAGAGCGTTTATTCCGAACCTTCGCGGGTTGAGCGCGGCTGGAATTACAGTGAGATTCTTTCTAAGTTTCTTTTTTTTTACTTTTAAAATTCCATTCCCACTGTTAAATAAAGTGAGGTTGACAGCGGGAGAGAGATGTTTAATATTCAGGGCCTCCCTTATATAGCGAGATGTTTTCGGTAATGTGATTTATTTAGAATTTTGGTGTTTTCTTCCAGAATTGTTCTTATGGTTTCTTGTAATTTGTTTGTATCTAGATGTTTTTATTGCACTTTGATCCGATAAATGACACGCGAGAAGTTTACTCCAGGAGGTGGTAGTATATCCAATATAAGTAATTGACTTGTGACAAGAAAAGTCTTGTATTGGACAGTGAAATTGATACACTATATTGGTCACAGCTATTACATATCTCTTAGCGGAATTTCAATTTAAATTTTTCAATGTATAATATTCGAACTATGCGAATAATATTGAATTAAGTGTATTGATACGACAGAAAATTATATTGTAAAATAAATTTTTATTGTGAAAAATAAATTCTGTTTCCAAAATTAGGTTACGGAATTATTGATGGGTATACCTGTATGTGAGCGTACGTGCAAACAAAGTTTGCGCTGTTCAAATACTTTTTAGTTAGTAAGTATTCATTATTAATGTTTTTGTTTTATTTAAACTTTTTTTCGTGATTTTTTCACATTGCAGCTGCTGCACAATTAAAAACACTGAAGATATTTTTTCCGAAGTCAGAATAAAAGATCTGATAATTATTTTTCACATTTCAGGAAGTTATAGTTATTTATGTTTTGTCATGTTTCCAACAGCCTACTAGATGTCAGCTGTAGCGAAAACGATAGGAGAGAGCTATGCTGTTAAAATAGGTGTTCATAGTTTACCTTACCTAAGAATGATCTTATACAAAGAAAATCAACATTTTATAACAAGTATTCCGAAAACGAGAAATTCATGTAAACCTTTCCAAAACGGAAACTATAATTTGGAATTGGAATGAGTATGGTGATGCTACCAGACTCTAACTCTATTATAACATTTTAGAAAGTTGAATTGATGAATTCTAAACACTATAAACTTGTCAGTGTATGGGTCAGTTATAAATATTTGCTAGAGCTGATAAGAACGTTGAATACAGGAGAGGTTGCACTACGGGTAATTTTGTCCATCATGCGTATGTTGCTACAAATAAAAAAATACTGACCTGGTATCTCGAGTCATGTTCATAAATGCCTTCATCAAATGTAGACTCATGGCGTCATCCATCAAACAGTTGTCTCAAGATGATAATTTAGACATTTTAGAAATGTCTAAATTATCATCTGGAGACAACCTTTTATCTTTTTAATTTTTGGATCAGTGGTTGAAAATGGCTTCAAACGAATTGATCCTATAAACACCAAAGAAGATAATCCTTCATCAGACCCTATAGATTGACGTTACAAAATTACAAACCGTTTACCAAATAACAAAAAATCACTGATTCGTATTCATAATGGATTTCATAGCAAGAATTGTTAGCACATGTGTCTAGCAAATTAAATAATAATATAATCAAGTTGTTAGTTTATCACATTATCCAAAAACAAAAGGTTTGGAAGGAAATATGCTATCAACACTAAAAGGAAATATCACATGCAGTGGACTTGAGAAATCTAATTTCCCAAGTTTTAAAAGAAAGATTTTACAAATTTCCACCTAAATTTACACTGTTTGATCAATAAACTCCGAATGTTTCCTGGAAATTACAACTAATTGACATTGCTATAAAATTTGTTTAGACATGTTTTAATTAAATGTTAAATCTTAGCTTGTTTTTGTTTTGCTTTTTCATTTTAAAAGTTTTTTTTTAAATCTTTCATTTAGTCGGTAAAAGCCAAGTATAGAGATGATAAATAATCCAAATAGAAATACTTCAAATGAAAACAAAGAATTAAACTAAATAAAAACATAACTTAATCTAACCTCTGATATGCGATCAACTTACGTCATTTAATCCAATGATAATTACCTGAAAAAACTTCTTTCAAGTCCTATATAAGACGACAAAGCTTTTTTTTTTCTTTTTTATCATTTCACCCCAAGCAAAAAAATAAAGCCAGTAAAACGTAAGGGGTCACTTAGTGTTAGAGAATATGAGAAAAAAAACACTATTAAGGAGAGAGAACAATCAAAAAACAATAATTAAAAAGAGAGAAGATAACGAATGATATTGCATTTAAATTTCTGAAAGTTGACTAGAAAGCAAGAAGTCCAAAGAGAGTTCCGCAAGCGAGAAGTGCGATTACATAAATGGTTAACATAGAACTTACATCTGGCCATTTCAGCTATAAAATGATGAGACCTTGACGCTAATCTAGTACTGCGCTTAAATTCATAAAGTCTAGATAGAGGAAAGTTAATCAGAATAATTACCATGAAAATATTTCTAGAAAATACAGAGGGAATCTATATTACGGCGGTGGAAAAGTAACTGATACTGGGATGCCAGGTCAGGACTAGTAACATTGTAGATTCTTCTTTGGACCTCATAAAGTAATTCTAAATATATAACAAGAGCACCAAACCAGATGTATATTTCAATCATAATCAAATTTAACGTAAACACCAGCATGTATATTTACGATAGAACATTAACAGGAGGTTATAGAGTAGCAATGTGGTTACAATACAGACGACACTATTGTTCTGATGACAAGAAAAAGGCTCATTGATTTCACTTTCATAGAATTTTCAAAACTTTTTATTCGATTCCTTTCCTTTTTCCCAATTGATTTGCTGACATCGTTTTAAAGAAATTATATTGTTTTTTGTTTTTTTTTTGGTCAATCTTAATGGGGTTTTTATATCGATTTTTTTCACCTAGATTTTATCTTTTGTCTTCAGTTTCAAATATCTTCTATCTTTCCCGTATCCAACTTATCATCCTCGTATTTCTTATTCTTTTCTTTCGGATTTTTTCTAGGAAACGTTTTCCTTTCATCTATAGACTCGGTTTCGATATTGGCTTTGATTTGCCTATATTTTATTATACACTGCATACTGTCCGCATCTTTCTCGTCGAGTCAACTGGTCGGAGTTCGAATCCAAACGGAAACTCTCATTTAAAATGTTTTCCAAATCAAAAGGCTTTCTCCACCAAGATAATTAGTGCATTACGATCTTATTTTCTTGTTTTCTTGTGCGAAGTCATGATAAAATCACAGCTCTCTTAACTCATTAAGATATACCTAAAGCAAAATAACTTGACTCAGATTGAATTAAGAATTGTTCTTCTTGACTGGTTGAGAATTTGGAATACTGAGTAAAGATCTCGAATGACTATTTTTCACGTAACTATAGATACAACAGATTTTCCTTACTTAAGTCCTGTCATTTTTTTCATTTCTTTCTTTTGTTCTTTTACATTTTCTATTATTTCTTTCACAGATTCTTTAATTCTTTAAAAATGTCTGTCCTCCTTTCATATTACCTTTCTTTCCCTCTTTCTTTTATATTTTCTCTTTTCTTTTTCTGTACATTTTTGTGTTCTTTCACATTTACTTCTTTCTTTATTCATATTTTCTTTCTTTTTTTTTTTTGGCTTTACACATTTTCTTTCTTTCATATTTTCTTTTCTTCAATTTTTTCTTGCTTCCTGTAACATTTTCTTTTGGTCACTTTTCTTTCTTTAATTCTTTCACATTTTTTTTCATTTTTTCTTTCTTTCTTTCACATTTTTCAGTCTATTTTTTCTTTCTTTCAAATTTTCTTATTTTCTCTCATATTTTCTTTTTTCACATTTCTTTTCTTCATTCTCTCACATTTTTCTTTCTTTTTCTTTTTCTTTCACATTTAGTTTCTTTTATTTTTTCATTCTTTCGCATTTTCTTTCTTTCAAATTTTCTTACTTCTTTTTACATTTTCTTTTGTTACTTTTTCTTTCTTTCATTCTTTCACATTTTTTCTTTCTCTTTCATTTCTTGGTTTCTTTCAAATTTTTGTTCTGTCATACTTTCCTCATTTTTTTCTCTTTATTAAGATTTCCCATACATTTCATTTGGTCTTTTTCTTTTTATATCTTGATGCATATTTCTATTTATGACCACATTATGAACCCGGATGTCACCCTTACTCTCACCATACGAAGCTAAATCTTTCTTTTTTTTTACCTTGCGCCATTTTATTATCTGTTTATTTATTGATTAATCCCATTCCCTGTCACTTCTCCTATTTTCTTTCATTATTTCATGTAATTATATAGTATTTTTCTCGCTTGCTGATTTTCCTACCTTCGTTTTTAAACGACTTCTACGTTTTATTTTAGCACTTATCTTTTACCATTCGACAAACACAAAATCCTTTAAATTTCCATTCATTTTTGCACTTGACTATAGATTTACTTCTTCAAGATATTTTTGTTTCATAATTTCGCTTTCATTCTTTCAAGTCGTAATTTCTGTTTATTCATAGCTTGCGGCCACATCACGTTGAATCACCGGTTCCGTAGGATTGAAGTGATGCGACATAAACACAGAGAAACGGATGTTAACTCTAAGACGTTCAAAGAGATGATGTCGTAACCTAGTTTGTGCGCATGTGGCTCCACGCAGTTGTTCCGGTTAAAAAATTAAAATTAAATTCTAATAAACAAAAGCCTTAGATAGACAAAAGCGTTCGCGCCAAAAAATAAATGATTTCAGCTGAGCTATTTTCATCCCCAAAACAGTTATATAGAGGCCACTTTTTCAGTCTAAACATAGAGGGAGAAACAGGCCTCCAAAGAAATTAGACCACATCAAAGAAATATCATCTCCTCTCTCACATCCTCAGATAGTAATCCAAAGAAGATCTCCCATCAAAGGACACTTAAGTAATTTTCACAAATTTTACATTATCTTAAACTTAATTCTTTTAACTCGTCTCATTAATTAGACACGATTTGGTTTTCAATATACATCCTTCAAAGAACCTTTACTACTGACTTTAACAATTTGTTTTTTGAAATATTATACTTTTCTTGTTTATAAAAATAGGTTTATGGTAATTATGGGATACTTCATGGTTGGGGTTTTGGCCTTGAATAGATTAACCCACACAATAGAATAGACATGAAATAAAATAAGTCAAGTATTATAAACAACAAAATCGGAGAGCAGACTTCCAATTGTGGTTGCCTTTGAAATATTCATTTACGCGCAAATACGCTTGGGGACACTATTAATCCACCTATTGTACACCCAGCTATGGGTTAATTAGTAAGACTTGTATCACTAAACCATTATTATTTCCATAAAAAAGAAATTCTTATAATCTAAAA
This sequence comes from Acanthosepion esculentum, assembly GCA_964036315.1. Classification (NCBI taxonomy): domain Eukaryota; kingdom Metazoa; phylum Mollusca; class Cephalopoda; order Sepiida; family Sepiidae; genus Acanthosepion; species Acanthosepion esculentum. The sequence goes on from OZ038475.1 coordinate 50,791,912, forward strand.
GGATTTTCTGGCTTTGAATAACCTGCAAAGAAAATTAATTAATTAATCTATATAATACAAAAAGTCTGTGATTGCGTGCTTGCGTGGTACGTGGTCCGTCCGGTGCATAATGATTTAAGTGAATAAGATTTAAAAATACGAGTTGTTTATACAGTAAGTATTTTTATTTTAACTTTCTTCAAACAGACAATTTGTTTAATTAAAATATTTTTAAGCTAAAGATTGACACAAACAGATCCTGTTGTTTCGTCCAGTTATTTGTAGAGTAATTATTTGTATTCAACTTTCTTTAAGCAAAGAACATTTTGAATATTTAAAAAATAAGTTTTGCCATATTAAAAAAAATTTTTAAGTTGATCTGATTTTAAAATATTTTAATTAAATAAGATTTAAAAATACAAGTAAGTATTTTTATTTCAATTTTCTTCAAACAGACAATCTTTTAATGTTGAAATCAATTTCAATGTTTTATAATCTGAATCGTCAGTGACCCAACGGGTTAGGAGTAATCTAGTACATTTTCTAAAACTCGGTTTGCACAAAACCAATAGAGTTGTGTACCAAATGAGAATCAAACTCACTAATCAATAATCAGTCAGTTATACACGCTTAGGCGATCATTTATCTTGGGATACATGACTGACGAGGCAGATTCTTTTTCACGCAGTAGGGTGTCATTTCTTTCAGCGTTAGACTAGTTGATAACCAAGGCTATAGAATCCGGTCTGTCCTCTATTTCCCTGTAGCTGGGGAGAGGAGAAGAGGATTCATACCTTTCCGAAGAGTATTAGCACGTAAGTGAATGTAATGGATTCGACATAATTCCTCAATCCGAACCGCTATCCATTACTCCATCGTGCAATAATAACGGAAGCGAACCATTATCACACATCAAAGAGCCTTCCTTCTAATTTCGAATACTAACAATTAGCACATTTATTACATACATCCATATATCAATTCATATAATTAATATGTATTAATATATTTTCAATTCATTCAATAAATTAACATGTATTAATGTATGATTATTAATTTTTAATATATATATATGTGTGTGTGTGTGTGTGTGTGTGTGTGTGTGTGTGTGTGTGTGTGTGTGTGTGTGTGTATGTGTGCGTGTGTGTGTGTGTGTGTATGGAGGGAGGGAGGAGTAGTTGGAAACAATATATATCGAATGAATAGTTATGAGTATCTACCAAAGATTAGTGACACAATTGGAATGCAGTTTAGTAGCCATTGTTGGAGAATAAATTGTCTATCAGTTTATTCTATGGGACAAATTATAGTAAGAAGGACACAGGTACTTTCATCATATAACCCATAAATGGCACTAGAATCAGAAAGGAAGAATTGGGTAGACCAACTGATGGTGAGAGAATTGCTAATGGTAATATTAGTCGTTACCTTATAAGGAAATATTCGGCATTCATTAACTGAACAGCCTCTCGATCGAAATGTATAAAATCTTTCACTTTAAACAATTTTTCAGAAAAATAGTTTTCTCTGGTTTTCTCTGTTTAGCTCTCTCCAGAATTGATGGATGTTTCCTTCCTAATTTTTTCTTTTAAATAGTATCGAAGGTCAACATCTTCGTTATTTTCAATGGAGTGGTACATGGGAGATCCATTTTTGTTGTTGCTGTTATTGAAAGTCCTCAAGTAACGTGGTTCTGTTATCTGGTATAATTCCCTGTTTCTTTGATTGTGTAGCACGAGTTCACAAGTTTCGAAGAAGGATGGCCTTCGCCAAGACCCACAGGCATCACTCACTCTAATGCATTTTGAGCATTGATCTGAGAAAGCGTTTGTAAACATCTGACAGTTTAGATACTTCTGAACGGGTTTGGTAGCATGCATGGCAGCCATATGAAAAACTTGAGCTAACGAGGCTATTTACGAACATGACTCGAGTATAGCGGTTAATGTTTTGCTTTTATAGTAATTTGTGATATCGAGACAAATTACCTCAGCGCAGCCTATTCTATGTTCAATTTCCATTTCTCCTCTGCTAAATTTGTTACAACTAATCCATACACCGAGGTATTTGAAGGATAGATATATAGATAGATAGATAGATAGATAGGAACAAACTGAGATAGATAGATAGATAGATAGATAGATAGATAGATAGATAGATAGATAGATAGAATTTAACATACATACATTTCAATATCTGTCTATATTTCTGAGATGAGGTATTATGTACATTATTTATATTATTCGGACTATTGTCTTCATCTTTGTCGCCATATTTGTACACTCCGGCCTTCTTCAGGTGTTTGGAATGTCGAACTGAACCCTTTATTTCGCTCACTGGGGTAGTCTGTTCTAGTTCCACGTGACATGTTTAATGGAGTCAGTTATCAGTTATCTCCTGTTAATTTTTCCCTCTGAAAGTTCAATAACCGGTTAAGGCAGTGGAGAACTTTCGGAGGGAAATTAACAGGAGATAAATGATAACTGACATCCATTAAATATGGCACGTGGAACTAGAACAGTCTACCCCAGTGAGCGAAATAAAGGGTTTAGTTCGACATTCCAACCACCTGAAGAAGGCCGGAGTGTACAACGGCCGAAACGTTGTAACAAATATGGCGACAAAGAAGAGGACAATAGATATTAAATAATGTACATACATTTCAGTTTTCTTCTAGATTTCTTTTCTTTTTTATCCTTCCATGTAATTTTTCCCTTAGAAGGAGCGAGTGATATGCATCTTAAAGTCTCTTTTTATTTTATTTTATTTTATTTTATGGGACGGCTTTATCATCATTATTATTATTATTATTATTATTATTATTATTATTATTATTATTATCCTTTTTTCTTCTTCTTCTTCTTCTTCTTCTTCTTCTTCTGCTTCTTCTTCTTCTTCTTCTGTCGCTTTACTACGTGGTGATCATGGGTTTTCCTAACCTTTGTAGTGCTTAGAAATATCAGTGTTTTTACTCTCCATCTCATTCTCTGTTCCGCTATCACTTTACACGGTTTTCTTGAGTAGGTTACTCGCTGCGTCCTTCTTGTCTTCAGTATGCCCAGTGAATGTCAAATTTTCTAACCCTTCTTTCCTCATTGTTTGCTGGAAATTTCAACTGTTTTTTATTCTAAATATCAGTTTATAAGTTTCCATTTTCCTTAAAACTTGACCATGACTTCCATGCTACAACCTTGCTATTCTCAACATCCTTCTATGGAACAGTATCTCTCCTGCTTCAAGTCCCCTCTTCGTTTGAAGGAAAATTTTCTAGCATTCGTTGCCATAGAGGAGATTTTGTATTACATAACAGTTCAGCGCTTCTCTTTCTTTATTTGTAAAGAAGTTTTCCTTAGTTTTGATATTTTGTTTAGATTTGCGCAATCAACTCTGGCTGTTCCAATTTGGCTTCGGATTTCGGTTTCACTTTTGTCCATTTATGTGGTTCTGACTATCATTTATTTCTGTCTAAACCATCTTTTTCATGACTAACATTGTCTTCTAATTGTTTGTCCTCATTTTCTTTTCGTTTTTCTTCTTTTTCTCTTCGCGGCATTTGTATCCTGAAATGCGGCGTCCAAACAAACATCCTGATACGCGGAATGAAAGATGTCACGTGATTGTCATTTCTTCTCTGCAGTATGCGAGCCTTTCCGAAATTTTGGACAGCGTTACTTTCGATTCTGCCTGAGATGTACTTAATGAACGTTTCCATTTCCTTCTCAATGAGTTCTAGGGCTTCTAAAGCGATTGGCATTATGTCGGTTTTCACACTCCACATTCTGTTGATTTTGATTTCCAGATCTTTGTACTTGAGCGGCTTCTTTTTAACTTTTTTTTTATTATTTTTAGAGGTAGGAACACATCCTCGAATGTGATTGCTTTGTCAATGCATTTGTTTCCCTTTCTGTCCGTTATAAAGATGCCAGTCATGTTGGATTTCAACTCGTTTTGGGGTTTTTTTTCAGATTGAATGGGAATGTCCCAGAGTATAGCAGCATCGTTGTTCTCAGAGACGATGTTTGGTTAATGTTCTTATCAATCCTTGCTCGTTTTGCATTCATGACTTTTGTGCATCTTCTCATGCAAATCTGTTATTGTTTTATTATACATGGGAATGTACTCAGTCTTTTGTCAGTTATGTAGCCGAGAATTTTCTTGTACTTTCTACTTGATTCTTTCTGGATGTATGATATTTTTGATGACGCAATAGTGGTCAGGTATGGTCTTGTGCAGTTCTTCGTCTCTGCTTTCAGACACCTACTTTCAAGCTATTACCAGTTTCATCATTTATTTCTTGTTGGGGGATCATTTTTATTATTACTGTTATCATTATTATTAGTAGTAGTATTTCAACCCTTACCATATTCACAATTGTTGTTCAGTGGTTAAGTTCAGAAATGCCTTCCTGACATCTTCCACTTATCATTTTTTTGTAAAAAAATACCCTGACATCTGTGTAATGTGTGAGCTGTGTACATACGATTACAATTATTATTATTATTATTATTATTATTATTATTATTATTATTATTATTATTATTATTATTATTATTTCCTACGTTTTACCTTAATTTCAAACCAATGACTTTCATTGAAGATCAAATGACAGAAACATTTCTCAGTATTTCTGCCTCTTTCCAATAGACGCAACGTCAAGGTCTTATTACTATTCTGTTGCCAAATTTCAAATGCGCTACTTCTTTAGCTCATTGGGTAAAGATCATTACGGCTATGGCACGGCCATGCCACTTCTACAGAGTCGAATCACCCTCACCTCCCCCGTATTTCAAATGAAGGCAGAGATTTCCACCCAGACAGCTACTTTATCGTACAGACTCCCGCGTGGATGCTTCGCTGAACTCTACACTTCTTCAAGTCAAGGATCAATCGTTATTCATCTTCTTCTTTTCCTACCATTTCCTACTCCATTATATCATATCTCATTCACCATGACCATTTTAACGGTAACCACCTATTTGAATGTATTTTAAGCTTTGTATTGGTTAAACATTAGTAAAAATATTTATCAGTAGCGGTTGGGGCAGTAGTAGTAGTAGTAGTAGCAGTAGTAGTAGTAGTAGTAGTAGTAGCAGTTGTAGTAGTAGTAGTAGTAGCAGCAGTAGTTGTAGTAGTAGTAGCTGTTGTAGTAGTAGCAGTTGTAGTAGTAGTAGTAGTAGCAGCAGTTGTAGTAGTAGTAGTAGCAGCAGTTGTAGTAGTAGTCGTAGCAGTTGTAGTAGTAGTAGCAGCTGTAGTAGTTGTCGCTACGTTCTTCTTTTTTGTGCATTCTCATCTTTTATTTCTTTAGTGTTCTTTCTTCATCCTTACGTATCGATCAATCGAATCTTTCAATCATTTTCGTGTTTTTAAACGTTTAATCGAAATATTGTCATTTCCGGGTAATTTCTTAGGACTTTTCTTTAATTTATTTATTTCTTTATTATTTTATTTTATCTTTTCGTAAAGTGGGTGTTATTTTCTTTTAAAATATTTTTTTAATTTTCCTTTTTTTCCTTTTCTCTCATATCTGCTACCTTTTATGTTTTTTGTTTATTCGATTTGTTTTTATTTTCGATTTTCTGTTCCGTTTCTCGCTGATATTCCATCAGAGAAGCAAAAGTTAAACGAAGAGTAACAATAAAAGGACAAATCATCCAACACGTCTTAATTAACACAATAGCTGTAATCAATATCAAAGACGAACGGTAAACCCCAATTGTCATCATCTTCCTGACAGTAACTCCTCCAATTACAAACCATGCTAATATATCTATTCCCATAATCACTAGCTTTATCCCCCGATTCGTTTAATGAAACACGAATAATATGAGATTCATAATTCTACACATAAAAGCACTGTTTCTTTTATATCACCGTGTCACTTTAAGACGCATAGGATCACGGCTCTCAACAACGTCCTATATGTTATATCTCAACGCAGTGTCCGCGCCCTTACTATAGCAAGTGGTCCCTATTCTACTATCCACTTGCACAAGTCGTTAGTTAGGTCACTCGGCCTTTCCCTCTGCCTCTCTTGCCTACAGTATACCCTGTGAGTATCAAATTCTCTAATTCTTTCTCGTCATCATGTGTCCCAAAAATGCCAATTGTCTCTTTCGGGTTATCAATACATGTGCCTTTTTTTGCACAAATTTTAATTCAGACTTCCTCGTTTTTCACATGCTCTCTCGATACTATACGCAGCATTTTTCTACTGAACCACAATTCTATTTTCTCAAGTCTCCTATTTATCCCCGAGGGAATTGTTCAGCATTCATTGCCACATAGGAGGATGATATAGCATAGTTTTTCAACACTTTTATTTTTCTAACAAACAATTCATGTTTCTTACTATTTGGTTTAACTTGTGGAAGGTACCTCTTGCTATTCCAATGCACCTTCGGACTTTTATTATTTGTACTCAATTTTTGGTTAGCACTGAAGATCAAGTGACAGCAGGTCTCCTTAAAAATCCAGTACTATTCTGATTTCATGGTTGTTATTATTATTATTATTATTATTATTATTATTATTATTATTTTATTTCCTTTCTTTTCTGTTATAAACTCATTCCTTTCCGGGTCTCCACCAGAGACTTAAGGTCTGAAATGGCATCATGACATTTTTCACTGAACAATTTTGAAAAAAACATCACACACATTTTACATAGATAAAGCCCTTCGTAAGGTGTGGGCTGTACTTGTGAGTACAACATTTTGTATTTCTTTAAGGCACGGGCTACCAGGGATTCCTTCAATGAGTCTATTGGAAGCTTTTCCAATCAATCCGAGCGCTTCAACTACAACTGGAATTGTTAATGTCCTCATGCGCCACATTTTTTGAGATTTCGATTTCACGATCCTTGTATTCTTATAGTTTTTCGAAGATCTTCAAAGATACATTGCTGTCTACAGGGACTGCCATGTCAATAAGGAGACACATTTTGTCTTTGCGGTCTCTAATCACGATGTCAGGGCGATTAGCTTTGATTGTTCTATCTGTGTGTATTGTAAGGTCCCATAAAATTGTTACAAGTCCTATCTCCGTAACCGGGTCTGGGTGGTGTTCATATCAATTTCTTGCAGTTTCCATTCCGAAAGTGTTGCAGTTTTCCAGTGCAGATATTGGCTGACTCTGTCGTGCCATGTTTTATATTCAGTGGGTGCTAATACGGCAAAACCTGGTATAAGATGTTCAATTGTTCAATAGATATTTGTCACAGAATCTGCAGTTTGGACTACTGAATGAGAGAGAGCAAAACGCCAAGAAAGTGACTTTGGTGTACAAATATCCGAATCCGAATATACTCAACCTCACACCCAATCTGATAAGGATACACTAGGCAAAGGCATCACAGCCAAAATTGCACGATACGGTGATATATGTTGACGGAAGCATCAAATAAACATACAGGTAGGTCCAGTTAGAAATATCTGCAGCTCGGGAAATTCACACCGCTCAGAACGATTGAAGGCTTTATCAAGTATCTAAATGTGACTTCTAAGTCGCCTTAGATGCCGCTTTTAAAATAGAAGACTTAGAAAAGTAACACGCATGATGGTTTCCTAACCACGCCCGTAAATGGAAAGAGATTCACGGTGTATCAATCCGAAAATGACATTCCCAACTAGTTAAGCTCAGGCAAACAAGAATATGTAGTAATGGGCGGGATATAGCCCGTCAAAATTCACCAAAATAAAATATTTAGATGCTGGATTTATGATTCATCTATATGTTAGATCCATGCCTTTTCCAAAGGTATTCATCCAAAAGTGATAGGAACTATCTTAACTAAAGTTCGAACTCTGTAAATTTCATTTTCTAGGGCAATAACCATTTTGTCAGGGTGTACTTCGTTTACTGGTTAATCTTATTATAAATGCCATTAAGGCATTCACCATCAAAAGTTCTCGGTGGATGAGTGTTTTAAAACGTTGTAAAAGATGGCTTTGTGACAAATCTGACGTTATAACCAACATTTAATCGACAATGTAATCGTCACTGTCCTTAAAATAAATATGGAATCTCTCGATCCCATTTAAAAGATTCAATTTTGTATATACCACTAACCGTATTGACTAACGTTAGAGCCCTTTTAAAAGACAGGATATCGAATATGAATTTTCAAGACAAGCAAAATGTTTTTCCGCATATTTTAATTTACTCATTTGACCCCAAATATGGCGATAGGGCCACTAATACACAATGGGTTACTGGGAGCGGAAAAGAATGAAAAGAGTTTTAGTGAGGAGAAAGAACAATAAAGTAAAACAGATTTCAGGAAGACAGAAGGTGACACTTGGCGTTTCATTTACATTTTTGAAGACTATCGGTTTCAAGGAAGCGAGAAAAATCGGAATAGCAGATGAGAAGTGCGAGAAAATAAACTATTAGAATCGAACCTCCGGTTGAATAGTGACTTCAACAGTAAAACGGTTAGACCTAGTTACCAATCTCGAAATATCAGGTCATCCCATAAGTTCTGTCCGAATTTTGAATAAAGAAAACAAGTGACCAAATGTTACGTTTAATTACAGATTCAATCAACAATGTATTTTCTCTGATTATCTATGACTTCCTTCCATCTATTAACAAGCTTACTAATTCCATTACTGTAAAATTATTTTGGCGTTGATTCGAAGAACTCACAAATGTTAGTTTTAACCTCTTCATGTGTTACAAAAGCTGTTTCTTCCAAATGATTCTGTAAGCTACGAAACAAATGGTAGTCTGAAAGAGCAAGGTCGGGAGAATAATGTAGATGATGAATTTTCTCCCGACCAACCTTTTGTGACGTGATTCTTGCTGTGTGTGGTCGCGCATTGTCCTGATGAAACATCACCCGTTTTCGATTCACTAGAGCAGGTCTTTTTTTCCTCAAAGCTTGGTTCAAACGCTCTAATTGCTGACAGTATATTTGAGCATTAATTGTTGCATTAGGTGGTAAGAATTCAAAGCGGATTATTCCTTGGCAATCCCACCAGATTGAAAGAAGAACCCATGAAGTTCCCTTCTTGGCTGTGGCTGGGGTCCTTCCCCTTTACCAAGCCACTCTCTACGACGCTTAACATTTCGATAAGAGATCCATTTTTCGTCGCCAGTCCCAAGTCTATCCAATAAAGGTGAAACAAGTCCATTAGACATTATAAAATACTCTTTAAATTTCGCTCATTTTAACAAAAAGTTAAAATTTGGACAGAACTTATGGACCTAATATATTTTCGAAGCACCCGACGAAATATGGCACCAATATTCAATACACAGGTGAATTGTGGATTTAAAAATTTGCAAGATGCATTATGATCAGAAAAATGTCTGGCACGACACTGTGAACCACCTTTCCTAAGAGCAGACTTAACTTTCAATATAATCGCCCTACTCCATGTCAGTAGAAAACGTAAGACCAAGAAGGCGCAAAGAGTTGCTCTCCTGGCTGGAGATTCGGATCAGCCATAATGATTGAGACTAAAAATGGTTCTCTATGATAATTAAAGTATAGCAGTTTAGTTTTGATGGCGTTAACATTGACAAACCAGTTAACAAGTGATTGGATGTTATTTTCAAGACAGCTGCCAGTTTTATATTGTCGGACACTTGAAAATTTCACATAGTTCCTATTCGTATTTACCCTTCTCCAAATAGACATACATTGGTAGTATCCCATTAGAGTGTGATAAAAGACTCAAGTCCTGATTCTGATGCTTCCTTCTTGTTTGTTACGTATGTTAGACGAAAGTAATAAAAATAATAGCAAACTTCTGCTTTCAGTTTATGCTCGTCGCTGCTGACGCCAGCTGGGACACAAATTCTTCAAAATCCACAAAACAACATCTATTTTATACTGCAACTATCTGAACGAACATTAGTTACAATTTCTGGGAGAGAGCACATAATCTGGCGTGGTAAATAGTTGAACAAGTCCATAACACCTAAACCCTCGGTCACGATGAAATGTGACATGGTGCAAGTAAATATTTCGACAGCTTTCAAATAGTTTAGTCGAGTTAATCATATTTGCAAGGTTTTGGTCAAACCGTTGCATGGTCTTCATACACGTCCCAACCGTGTCACTCGCCAGGCCCTAATTATCGAGACAACTTCGCTGACAAATCGATCATGGTTAGTTTCGAGCCCCGGACTCATGGTAGAAACGGTATAAGTTTCTCACCACTTGGCCAGTAGATAAACGATGATAAGCCTATTAATAGTGATAATGGAATTTTCTCTCATTGTCCTATATACTAAGTAATATTGCCGTCTGCAACGATAGATAGATAGATAGATAGATAGATAGATAGATAGATAGATAGATAGATAGATAGATATGAACAAACTGATACAATGTACTGAGATAGATAGATAGATAGATAGATAGATAGATAGATAGATAGATAGATATGAACAAACTGATACAATGTACTGAGGTAGATAGATAGATAGATAGATAGATAGATAGATAGATAGATAGATAGATAGATATGAACAAACTGATACAATTTACTGAGATAGATAGATAGATAGATAGATAGATAGATAGATAGATAGATAGATAGATAGATAGATAGATAGACAGACAGATAGATAGTAAGTAAGTAATTGAGTATGAAGGGATATGCAAGCATAAAAACGGTTACTATGTAAAGATAATAGATTCATTGAAAAATGTTCTACGTCTTTGCTCAGTGATTGATATATTGTAAATGTTAACAATCACGTCAAGAGACATTGTCAGTGATAGGAAGTGCATTGTGTACCATTACGTTTCTATCTGGAGAACCGAAGGCGATGTTTCAATTGTCAATAAAGCACGAGTTCGACTACAAAGTACTTTAGTGCAATTTACTCTACTTTATTTTAAGTATGTTATCTCCTCGTTTTAACCTCTAGGCTATAAACGACTAATTTTTAATTTCTTAAAATATCCGTTTGCAGTGAAATTCATTTCCCTGTTAAATAAAAGAGAAAAATACATCTAACTTTCAAGAATATTTTTTCCACTTCGGAAAAGTTCTTTATTAATAACGTTTACAATTTAGAAAAAGAGAACATTTGCTTTACTTTCACAAAGTTTAACAAAAGATTGATCTAATGATAAGGTAGATTTGATATATAAATCTGTACATCAGACTAATAGAGAGTAATTGAATGAGAAAATGAAAAAAGAATCCTATGTCAGGTGTTTTCTTCTTAAAACAAAAGAAACTTCCTCAGATACCAATGATTTTATCGAGTCAGATTCCCAGAGCGTGCGATGGGTATATTATCGCCATTTTATAGATTTAATTTCGCGCATGTACGTTGTTTGTTTAGATTTTGTCGACTGCACAGTAGAGTAGGGTTAGATGGGCAGTGTCTGCGAGAAAAATAGCATAATGATGCAATTAACACCACCAGAAATTTGGAAATGGTATGATGTACTGCTTGGCATTCGCACCGTAAGCTTCAATACCAACATTTTAGAGTGATTGGGTGCCAATCTGAGGACAGTGCGGAGGATTCAGAAAGAGTTGGATGAGTCTAATGGTGATTACGAAGGTGTTTGGCGTGATCACTAGTGATGACGACGTTATGCCTCCAGTCACCCTCACACAGGTCGTCACACTCAACACGGAAGCCTACATCACGTGCCTTGAGGAGGTAGTGTTGCCCTGGGCCAAGAGGGTGAATGCTGGAAAACCCTATCTCTGGCAACAGGACTGTACCATGACATTCAAGCAGGAGGACCCATTCATGGCTGCTAGACAATTTCTACAACCACATCGCCCTTTACATATGGCCACCTAACTCCCCACACTGCACCCCCTTGATTATGTGTGGTGCGAAGTTGGACGAGATAACCCCCCAAAAAAAACACCTTTTAACGCCAAAGATGAACTGAAGGCAAGAATTTCGGCAGTATTCACTAACTTAAAAGAAACCGTCAAGAAAAGTTGTAGGAAATTCCCAAGTCGTCCGGAGGCTGTGCTTGAACCCAATGACGATTTTATTGGATAAGTCTACTCTTTAATAATTTAAGATATGTTTGTATAATTTTGGTAAATATATCTGTTAAAATGAGATAGTGCTATTTTAGTATTTGCGTAATTTAGACGACAATTTATCGATCGCGCACACGTACACACACACACACACACACACACACACACACACACATATATATATATATATATATATATATATATATATATATATATATATATATATATATATGTGAGACCAATAATGTCATATAAATTGTCATGAATCACTCACAGTCTTTTCATATTCTCCTGGTTATTCAGATTTTTACCGCTTTACTTTTTATCGGTATTTTTTAAACATCTAACATTGTACCTGCATTTGTTTTGTTTTCTCAAGAAATGGAATACGTTGATCCTTTTCGAATATATATATATATATATATATATATATATATATATATATATTATTGTCATCCACAGACAGACTGTTTCGTTGTATCACAGCTCTTCAGTGTGGCTAGACGTCCGGTTGCCTCTAGCTAGGATCGTGAATTTTAGCGTATTTATTTTTAGATAAACACACAGAGACCGACAGGACTCAATTTGCTTTACCGAGGAGTCATGCTATATCAGCCTTAATAGTTACTGTTTACAACCCCCCACATATATATATATATATATATATATATATATATATATATAGTTGGATTGATGTGAGATTGTGACCCTGGGTTTCACGCTTTTGCCATCGTCAGACAAACTGATTAATTTTTGAATAATTTTGGATTTATGTAGGGTTGCGTGTATTGGTGTTTTTATGAAAGTGGGAGGAAAAATTGTCGTAGTGACGCCACTCATACTTGCGCAAACATATATGCACGCTCCTCTGAGATCAAAAACACAACTTGACAGAGAAGTGAATGGTCGCGAACAGACAAATGCTAGCTAAATCGAGTGGAACCGAACCACCATCACGATACCAGCGACAAAACGATTCACGCACTATCGAGTGAAGAGTCAGTCAAATGGTAACCACGGCAGTTTGAAGGAAGTTGATGATCAACACGGGGCATAGGTTGACATTATTGTTTACCGCTGATTATGATTGACGATTAGGGGTTACATGTTGACAAACAAAATACATTCATTTTTGTCTTAGCAATTCTCTCCTGAAGAGGATCCTAGATGAGATTGATAGTTGGGACAATAAAAGAAATAACCAAAACTACGGCGTCTTTCTTAATCAGTTTTGTAACAGCACTAAGAAAGTGACATAATATGTCTAGATTATTCAACCAAAGATGTTTGAATGAAGATATGCAGCCTATACACACACACACACACACACACACACACACACACACATATATATATATATATATATATATATATATATATATATATATATATATATATATATATATATATATATATAATACTAAAAAAAATCAACTATGTTGGTGTGACCAACAGACATCTTGCCAGAACCTAACACATTATCTCAGAAAAATCCTATCCAAGGAAAGAAAAATGATAAGAAAATCAATAGGCAAATATCTAAACTGTTCTTTTCATAGGCATTTTGGAACATTATTACAGTATTCATAGCTGATTCTATTCAGTATCGGCTTCAATTGTTTAAGGTAGATAAATATATAGTAATAATAATACTGGTTTTTTTCTGTCCGTTTTTTCATCTTTATGTCTTATATTAAAACTTAAAAACAAAGACAATCCATCACGGTCAGGATTCTACGCAGACTGATTTCAAACGACCTCCACAATATCTTCTTGCTTTGTTACATATAGCAACTGGGCAAAGGTCTGGGAAAATGTCTTCTGACATGAATGTGTGTATGTGTCATTGATTCCCACCATGAGGGAAAAAACACAGATTTACAGAAATCAAACACTGGATGGGTGCATTCTCATATACAGAAATATACATAATTGTTCTTTATTAACTAAGAGACATAAAGAGACTGTAATAGATAGATAGATAGATAGATAGATAGATAGATAGATAGATAGATAGATTTGAACGGACTGAGATAGATAGATAGATAGATAGATAGATAGATAGATAGATAGATAGATAGATAGATAGATAGATAGATTTGAACGGACTGAGATAGATAGATAGATAGATAGATAGATAGATAGATAGATAGATAGATAGATAGATAGATAGATAGATAGATAGAATTTTTATTTTTACGATTTTGATCGCTCTCTTTAATCCGAAATTGGCCTCAAGTATTTCGTTTAATTTTAAAGAAGCTCTTTTGATAGAGTAAGATTTTAATTCTTATCGATTGACAACATTTCGCAAAGAGGATTAAAGTAAATTATGGTTACGTTATAATTGTTAATGTAAAACCACTTTTCCTTAATAGAAATAAGCTAACCTTTTAATTTTAGGTCTATCAAATCGTCAAAGTTTTGGTAAAACGAGAATTAAAGAAACATAATCCTGACTGCTTGAGATTAACTATAAAATCTTCAATTGATCTGGACCATTTAAACAAAGAACTTAAAGTGATACATTTACTATAATCTTCGACCGTTCAGTTTTCTTTCTACTCTTTTCCTAACCGATGACAAATAAAGATTATTTCTGGTCAATGCAACATAATATTATTATTATAATTATTATTATTATTTGTACTGTCTCCCTTCAGAACGTTGGAAATCATGGCTCTCCACAGTTTCTGACACTGACGAAGAAAAATAAGTGAACAATGAGTTGCGGTAATGTAATTTCAGCTGACTCCAGATTGCCCGTGCTTGAGACTTAGACTCTCATGCGATGTTTCATTTTTCTGCAAGTCCAATATATGAGAGGCAGACGCGGCCGCAGATGTTGCTTGTACAGGTCTGTCCCAATGATGTTGAAGATGTGGCGGTGCTTTCTCGATGTTCTCTTGGTCTCTTACGCCATCTGCCCACCGCCAGAGAAATAAGATATAATATTTAAGATGAGAGATTAAGTTTGGTGTTTTTTAATAGTCAGGGCATCGACTGCATTGCATAAATATTTGTTTAATTTTGAATATTATTGATTAATTTTCTTCACTGTTCTGTTGCATTTATTCGAGTTTATAAAAGTTATCCGAATTACCACTGTAATATATTTGTTATTGAACATGCTCAAGTTTTGTATTGGCTTCAGATCTTGGAATGCGGAAAATACATTAAATTTGCATTTTCGCTACTTAAATAGTTTGGTGGCCATTGATATGTACGATGGGACGCTGCCTTATTAAAGAACCTCTCCGATTATTTCAGGCTTCAGTCAAATAAATGTAAGAAACGATTTCAAGGTCTTTCTTCATCATGGACTATTTTTATATTTATTTGCACGATTAGGTCGTAGTTAACTGTGTGTTGGAGAAACGCCTGCAAACTTGTACTGGGATGTGGATATCAGTAGGACATATATTTGATTAGCTCTCCTTCTTAACATCACTTTACCATCTGAGCTGAAAAAGCTACTCTGTTCCGATGTTTTGCCTGTAAACTAATCCAAACTCGCTTCTCATCCTCTAAAGGGATAACGATGGTAATGCTTTAAGACTGGACGCCGTTTTCATCACATCACACCCTAACAGCCGACATATTATCCGGCCAACTCATTTTATCTTTCTATGACAAGGTCAAGAAGGTACAGCGGAGCAATGGATTTCGGCTCGGATTGTGGAATCGGAGAGTAGAGTTCATTACATCCACTTTCGAGCTAAATCCCTTGGGAAATGTATGAATCCATATCTTCTCCTCCCAGATATGGGTAAATAGCAGGACAGACTGGATTTTACATCCTTGTGATGCAACCGGTCTAGGAGAAGGTAAAACTCAACCTGGTCCAACCACCTAGAAAGCAACTTCAAAAAGAATTTCCCTCGGATGTAATCTCGAAGAAAGGAATTGCCCCCCACCCAAACTTCGAGCTGTGACAGAAAATAATGGACTCATTTGAATATTTTGGCTCCCTTTTCTTCACGTCTTGTTCAGGATTGGGAGGCGAAACATCACCTAAATCTGCCTCCACACTCAGTCAGTTATGGGCCATGCGTGATACATGCTTAGGCGATCATGTATCTTTCGACACATGACTGATGAGGCAGCTTTTTTCCCGCAGTAGGTTGCCACTTCTTTCTGCGGTATACCAGTTGCCATCCAAGACTATGGAACCTGTCCTGCTGTTTAGCCATAGCTGGGGGGGAAAGGATTCATACCTTTCCCAAGGGTATTAGCACGTAAGTGAATGTAATGGATTCGACTGGAACTCGAACTCGACTCTCCGATTCCTCAATCAAAGTCGCTATCTATCACTCCACACTACTGTTCAAATTTAATTTCCTGAATCTATTTTTATTTTCCTAATTCTAAAATCATCTTCAGAAAGATGATTTCGGACCATGGATGAACGTGACAAGAATGCTGGTGGTGATCCCGAAGAGTTTTTTGTGGACTGTTTTGTAAAGAGGAATGAACGCTTTAATAACTATATAATATCCCAAACTGAGTACTTTGAAGATGGCCTAAACTTTCTGTTGATGACTGTTATAAGATAATCTCTTAAATCTTTGGGTAATCAGTCCGGTATTCACTGGCCGATCGTTTATAAATCTGGCATTATTTGCTACCAGAATTAAACTTCTCCGAAATTGCTGGTTAAGGTGATTGTTAAAAGTTTCTCTCAGCTTGTGAGTTCAGTTCCCACTAAGGAAAGTATAAATTTAGACTTGTCCAAAGAGGAAATGAGCAAGTCGGTTGAATGTGCAAGTCAGCTTATCAACCCTTCGTAGTTCATTTAAAACCAAAGCATATTTCGTATTGTAGGAAGATGCGTATAGTGCCCGATTTCCCAAGTGGTTCTCCCATCTAAGAACTGGCCGTGCTCGACACTGCTTAAATTCGGTGATCGAACGAGAATCGGGGATTACAGGGTGATTTCACCGTATGCTCGTTGGATTGTGCGAGTAGTGTAACATTTAGCGCATAGTAAAAAATAAATCGGAGAGTCGAGTTCGAATTCTAGCCAAGTTCGTTACATTCACTTTCATAAAACAAACCTAGGGAAATATATGAATACATCTCTTCTTCTCCCTGTTGTGTGTTTCATGGAAGGGCAGACATTGCTCTCTAGCCTTGTAGGTAAACCAGCCTAAGAGAAAGATAATTCAAAAGCCAGCATGAAGAGTGACGTGCTCTGTCTGTCTATCTTGATCTTGACAGACTGCTGCTACGATTTCAGTAGTTACTGAAGGACCCTATTAGGGGTCAGGACTCCTACATCTTCAATACTGGTTTATTATTAGAATTATTCTGGATATTTCCGATCAGACCTCATATCACTTGATAAATTGTGGTTTTCGTCTATTCTATGAACAACACACTGTAAATTGTTCCCAATTTAGTCTGTTCTCTTGGAAGGTAGTCCGCTTTTATTCAATTTAATTCTTTCCTTTTTAGTCTAAGCGGAAATTTGATTTTTAGTAATTAATAATTCCAGAATGCGTAACAATATATTACAGAGTTCTGTTGAACACGTTGGCTCTACTTAGTGAAGCCAATTACTCACTAAATTTTTATACCTTTATAACACGACGAATCGATGCCTTGCCAATGCAACTAATAATTTATAAATTACATCTCGTTTAAAATATGCAATATTAACAGAATGATGTTGGAAAATACATTAGTATTTCTTTTAAAACATTTTTATAAAATAATCAGCAAAACACACTCTAATTACCATTTGAAGATATTATACATTATTATACATTAGATCTAGGTAGTTTTCCCTCTGTAAACAAAAGGAATGGCTGGTGTGTCTTAATGTAATCGGAGTGTGATTTTTTCTTCTGCTGAATCCTTGGCTGCTCTTAATTAATTTTATTTTTAACATTGTGAATACAACGTTTCTTTTTTTTTACGTACGAATGAAATTATCACCTTGCTTGGGGTGAAACGATTAAAAACATACAATTTTAAAATGTCCGTTTTTATAGAATTAATAAAGTTTTGCACCCGCCATAGGCTGTTTGAAGCATTTTTATTAATCAATAGTCACTGATTTTTTTCGACTTTGAATGTAGACTTTCTGTTCCTCTTTCTTCTTTCTCAGAGCTATTATATTCCCCTGTAGCGAATAGAGATACGACGTCACAATGCTAGTTGTTGTTGTAGTGGGTTCTGTAACAAGTATGTTTTTACAGGGTGGTGTCGCCTGCTCTACGCCACGCCAGATCAGAATTATCCTTCTCCTAAACCTGTTGTTTTACCAATGTTAAAGAATCCATTCTGTCTGACTATTTAACCAATAGCTGTGGGGAGAAGTGATGGCAAGTGTGTTTGTGCTAATATGACGTAGTGAACTTTAAAGTCGACACACATTATTTTCTTTTTTTCACCCCGAGCAAGGCGGCAATGCCACTAGTACGCAGGCGGTTACAGGGAGTGAAAGTGAGATAATAGATTACCAACACTATGTTTTATAGTAAAATGACCATTTATCT
This sequence comes from Acanthosepion esculentum, assembly GCA_964036315.1. NCBI lineage: Eukaryota > Metazoa > Mollusca > Cephalopoda > Sepiida > Sepiidae > Acanthosepion > Acanthosepion esculentum. The sequence goes on from OZ038475.1 coordinate 50,810,369, forward strand.
GTAGTTGAAGCTATAAAATTTGTTCAAAATATTTAGATATCTGCAGCAAATACCTCATAGAGGTGCTGATATGCCGATAAGCAAAATCAAACTCTTAAACTTCTGCCTAAAGTCTTTTCTCTGTTTGTGATGAGATTGTCCACCATTAATTCAGACATTTTTTTTCTTGGATTGGTCGCTACGCAAAGCTAGAGTGCATTGTTTATCAAGTTAGTTATGTTACCCATGGTATCCGGACAACTGCCTGACTGACAAGAGTCCGACGGATAAGTTCCCGACAAAAAAATGCCCGATAGAGACAACTGCACGACGGGAAAATGCCCGATGTTTTTATATATATATGTAGAATATTTAGATATTTTTGCTGTCATTCGAAAGGGAAAGTACCATAGTATAATTTCAGTTCAATAGCAGTTTTCCTGGTCTTACATATTGAGCCACTCGATGTAGAGTGTTACAAAGTAAGAGGTACAGTTGATGGGAATATGTGGGAAAGATAACCGTTAAGGCTCGACATGAACAGGTTAAGATTGTGGTGATTGGGGACGCATTATCTTGGAAGTCAGTTCCACACAGCAGCAGTTCGTGGGCTGCTGGAATAAAATCTGCATCTCACCATTGGAAAAGAAAGAATATGAGAGTGATTCGCTACAATGTGCGTGACATGAGGATTCTTAGCCGTGAAGGTTTGAACTGAATAATTTCCATAGAAATAGCATTAGAGTAGCGAGAGGCTTACAACGTTTCATCTCTGGGAAAGTTGTTGTAGGGTGGGGAATAATTCATCACGCACAAGGCCGCGGAGACATTTTTGGACTTTGTCGAAACTGGAAAGTGAAAAATGTGTAGCTCGTGCCCATATATGGCAGCAGTGGTCCATTTTCGACCGGATTTAATTTAAAATATCGATATTCTAATTTCTACTTCAGCGAAACAATAACATCAAGAACTTTCACGGTGGTACTGATGCTTCAAATATATCGGTATCATTTTTTTTTATTTACAGATATTATTCACTCAAAAATCCCTAGTAAAATATCCGTTCTTCACTGTGACATGCGCCGTAATTGAAAACGTTATTACTGATATGAAGAGAAATCCCATTATATACTCGCTTTTTAGTTAACCCGTTAATGTCCACCTTCCCCAAAATAGGACCGTGGGCATTTAAGGGCTTTTTTCTAAAAACCTATAAATAACAACGGATTTTTATAACTAATACCGAATTTTACGGTGGGTTACTTTTCTCTATCGATAAAATAGACAATGTTTGTGTGTATCTGTGTGTATTTATGTGTTTGTATATGTGTACGCGTGAACACGCATCTGTCTGTCTGTCTGTGTGTGTGTGTGTGTGTGTGTGTGTGTGTGTGTGTGTGTGTGTGTGTGTGTGTGTGTGTGTGTGTGTGTGCTATTTATGCGCGTTCACATTTCTCGACCGATTTCGATGAAATTGTAAACACATGTTGCAAATTTAGAAAATTAAGTCAAGACCACCTTTTCAATCTCCAGCACCTCTTCCCCCACTTTGGGTTTGACAGAAAAATTGAGAAAACTGAAGGTTGTGAGACATTTTGCGAAGAAAAAATTACACGCGAACAACATTTTTACTGGTGAGCTGAAGTTCTTTGCATTTAATGCAAAATATAGCTCATGTTACGAGGTTTATCTACATAAACCTCGTAACATGAGCTATATTTTACACTAGAAGCCCGTGCTTGATTAAAAAATCGTACGACTCATACAGCAATCGCTATCACTTAACTTAAAATATTTTTGCCCTTCAATGCCTTTAAAGGAATGCCCTTTGCCGTGCTGATGTTGCTACATGCCTTACTTCTTGCCTATCTCACACTGCGAATTTTTTCTAAGTTCTATACTAAACATTAAATCTGTTACGAAAAAAGAACTAAACAAAATGAACACACAACGATCAGCTTTAAAAAAGGACTCGTAACTGGAAAAACCGAATGAAAAAAAAATGTTAACAACAAATATTTTTTCACACCCAACCCAGTTCTGCGGAATCAAAATCAACGTTGAGTTTAAGCAAGCGAATGAGCCAATTGGAGATTTAAATTTTTCCCACTTGTGACGAATGCAGCTATAGAATTTCTTTTTGCCTGCTAGCATGCTAGTTAATATTCGTGTCTGTCAGCTGTTGGCTCTCACGCTGGCCAATAGAATCTTCCTGCCTATTCGTGGCAGCCAGCTATAGGCTCTCACTCTGGCCAGTAGGAAATGGCCGCAAAATACATGAAAACTGCCGTAGAAGCATGTAAATATCGATTATTTCCACTATCGATGGGAGTTGGGAAATGCAAGGTCGGTGTTGGCCTTTATGCTAATTTGGAGCATGAGCATGTAAATTTTGGTGCAAATCCGTCGAAAATTGCAGCCGTGCATTCGTTACCCCCACACACACAGACACACACACACATTCTGCCTTTTATAGATAGAGATTAAATTCAAAGAACTTCAGCTCACCAGTAAAAATGTTGTTCGCGTGTAATTTTGCCTTGGTTTTTGCAAAAACTCGCACCACCTTCGGTTTTACAGTGCATGAGAGTTTTACTGCGACATTGGCTTCACACAAGAAATTGCAAAACACTGAAAAAATCAGCTTTTTCGTACTACTTAAAATAAAAACTTGAATAACTTCCTCATTTTTTATCCGGTTTTCTTCAAACATGCCACAAAAGAATTGCCATCATCCAATAAATAGGATACTGTGGATTTAATCTTGCTCACTTCTCTGCGTATAGGGAACCACGAAAAACTGTTGAAGTGGGTGACTTAATGCTTTCCGAAATACTCCTTGCTTTCTGTTGAGTCTTGACTCATTGTTGAATCTAGCCTAATGCATGGAATAATAATGCAACACAAAATGTACTTAGAACAAGAATGTATTATAACAAGAAAGTGTACACAATAAGTACATATAGTATTTCTGTATATTTCTGGGAAGACGTTCCTGGAGAATGTGTTGACTAGTCGCAGTCGATCAGAGTCTCTAGTTGGATCTCGTGATTCCTCCCTCTCGTCTTCCGGTACCAACCATATAGTTGGTAGTCACCTATGCAGATTAGGTGGATCCTACCACAACACCCTCCTCTCAAGCCTTGGAATCCTTTTGGATTTCAAACTGGCTTCTATATGGGATGATGATTATGGTTATTTCTTTGTAGATCCCCTTTGCATAGTTCATATGTATATCTGTTTTTTTTTTCAATATCGTTTTCGTTTTGGATTCACGTCCAATGGGTCCGTGAACTTTCGTTTCCTACCGGATCTTCTCGGTTCAGGAGCACTCTGCGGAGGTTCTACTTGAAAAGTATCATACATTACATCAATGGGATCTTCCTCCTCATCCGGTATACTCTCTTCATGCTCTAGCACGTAGCATGTTTTGAGTTGGTTCTGGTGCCTCTTATGAGTATTCTTCGGCCCTTTTATTATGTAAATCAGGTCACCGATTCTTTTATCCACTATGCCTCGCTCCCAGAACTCAATGTTGTTTCTATAGCACTTGAAAAAGACCGTCTCTCCGGGGGTGTATCTTTTTCTAGCTGTATACATAGTGTTCTTTATTCTATTTTTTCCTGGCAAAAGCTTGTCAAACACTGACTTAACTTTCCTAGCGAACATTAGTTCAGCTGGTGCCATGTTTGATGGTGTTCTCTGGTTTGGCGTGATTCTGTATACTTGTAGGAATTGCTGAAGCGCCTTTTCCGTTGGAACTCCTGAGGCTTTCTTCAGAGCGCGCTTTAACGTATCTACAAATCTTTCTGCGAGTCCATTGGATCTCGGATGATACGGCGGCGTCGTTATGTGGTTAATTTGATATAACTCACAAAATTCCTTAAAATCGTCAGAAGTGAATTGTGTACCATTGTCACTCACAATACACTCTGGCACACCGAACCGTGCAAATAGTTCATGCAAAAAAGTTGTTGTGGTATTGGACGTAGGCTTTTTGCAGCGTAGTACTTCCGGCCATTTTGTAAAGCTATCTACCACTATTAAGTAGTAATAATCTTCTACTGGACCAGCGAAATCAATGTGTAATCTTTCCCACGGATGATCCGTCTTTGGCCATGGTTTGTGTACTATAGGTGGTGCCTTAGCTGCTAACGCACACCCTTTACATCGATGAACCATGTTTTCGATATCCACATCCATTCCTTTCCAATATACAAAGCTTCGCATTAAGCTTTTTGTTCTATTAATCCCCGGGTGACCCATATGAAAGTCCCGTAGGATTCTTTTCTGCAACTTTTTTGGTACTACTACTCTCTCACCATATAATAAAATTCCGTCACAAATTGAATAGATCTCCTGAACTTTTTGGTCATTTGCTACCATTTTACTTTTTATTCCTAAAATGAAATCATCGCTTTCAGATTCTTTTTTTGATTTCCTTTGATGTAACCGGTAGCTCTCTTACAATGTTGTTTACCATGCTTTTCACCTCATAATCTGCTCTGATATTTGCAATAATTGTTTCTTCGAATCCTTCATCTTTATTCGGTACGAGTCTTGATAAGGTATCCGCATGAATTATATTTTTGGATGATAGGTACTTTATGTGGAAATCATAATTGAGAAGAATGGTTCCCCATCTTAACAGTCGATTTGCCGTGTAAACGGGTAACCTTTTCTTTGACCCAAAAATAGTGATCAGAGGTTTATGGTCCGTTTCTAACATGAAATGTCTGCCGTAGATGTATCTATGAAATTTTGTTATGGCAAAAATGATACTCAGCGCCTCCTTTTCTATCTGTGAATAACTTCGCTCTCCTGGGAGTAATGCCCTCGAAGCATGCGCAATTGGTTTTCTAGAACCATCTGGCATTATGTGTTGAATACATGCTCCTACCCCGTATGAACTAGCATCACTTGCCACTACAATATCCAGTTTAGGATTGTAATGGGTTAAAAAGAGGTCGGACGTAAGCATTTTCTTAATTTCATCAAAGGCTTTTTGACATTCTACCGTCCATTCCCATGCCTTGTCTTTTTTCAGTAGTTCATTCAACGGAGCTCTTAGATTGTACATTCCTTTAATGAACGCTTGATAATAGTTCGCGAGCCCCAGAAAACTCTGTAGTGTCGCCACGTTAGTGGGCGTCGGCATGTTTCTAATCGCAATGGACCTTTCCGGATCTGGAAATCTGCCATTTTTGTTGATTATGTCACCTAAATATTTAATTTCCTCCAAACCAAATTCACACTTTGATTCTTTGACTTTAAATCCAAAATCCTGAATCTTTTTAAATACTTGATTGAGGTGCTCTCGATGTTCGTCGACGTTTGCACTCCTTACTATAATATCATCTAAGTAGGCACACGCAAAGTCTAAGTCATTCAACATGACGTCCATGGCTTGTTGAAAAATGGCTGGTGCCACTTTAATACCAAAAGGAAGCCTGTTGTACTTGAATAAACCCCTATGCGTGTTTATCCCTAGAAAACTCTGTAGTGTCGCCACGTTAGTGGGCGTCGGCATGTTTCTAATCGCAATGGACCTTTCCGGATCTGGAAATCTGCCATTTTTGTTGATTATGTCACCTAAATATTTAATTTCCTCCAAACCAAATTCACACTTTGATTCTTTGACTTTAAATCCAAAATCCTGAATCTTTTTAAATACTTGATTGAGGTGCTCTCGATGTTCGTCGACGTTTGCACTCCTTACTATAATATCATCTAAGTAGGCACACGCAAAGTCTAAGTCATTCAACATGACGTCCATGGCTTGTTGAAAAATGGCTGGTGCCACTTTAATACCAAAAGGAAGCCTGTTGTACTTGAATAAACCCCTATGCGTGTTTATCCCTAGTAACTTCGAACATTCATCTTCGACGGGAATTTTGAAAAAATCACTCCGCCATTTAGCTTGTTAAAAATCTCCTCAGGACTCGGTAACGGGTAATGGTAGTCCTTAATTACAGAGTTCAACCCTGTCGAAAAATCAATGCAGACTCTGATTCGGTTTGATTTCTTTTTTATGCACACAATCGGCGCAGCCCATGAATTAGATTCTACTTTTGAAATAATTCCCATTTTTTCCAACCTATCAAGTTCTTCGTTAACTTTCTCTACAATTGCGAAAGGCACGTTACGTTTCTTTTTAAATATAGGCATAGTATTTTCTTTTAATTCAAATTTAGCTTCAAACTTGTTACATCTTCCAAGACCAGGTGTAAAGGTTTCCGGAAACTTTTTCTTTAATTCATCTTTAATGTCCTGTCTTGTTTGCGTATTACTTTCTACTTTTCTGCAGAATGAGTTTAACGGTTTATCCCACAATTCGAATGTTTCAATAAAATCTGTACCCAACAAGTTTTCTCCATTTCTCAGAATGAAAACTTTTATTTTTTTAACGATCCCATTCAATTTCATTGGAAGTACAACCTCGCCTTCGAAGTTAATTTGCTTTCCAGTTACCGTTCGAGCGAGTTTCGTTGACTTCATTATTGTAGGCCTTTTTAAATTTTTCATGTTTTATCGTTCATTATTGTTAAATCTGACCCCGAATCGAGTTGAAATTTGATATTCTTTTTGAATATTTCAGTCGTCACATATTTCCTCAAATCTCTATCTGATTTGATAGTCGAATTTGTTTGTCTAATTCGGCTCTTGAATTTTTTCGTTTTACAACACGATCCTTTGTGACCATTCTTTTGGCACACGAAACATTTCTTATTTCTATATGGGCAATTTACCTCCCAATGTCTTTCGTTACAACGTCTGCAATTATATGGTGGGACCTTTTTATTTTCGTTCTTTTTATTTTCTTGTCTATTCTTAAAATACGCTGAATTTTTTCTCCAATCTTTCTCTAATGGGTACTTTGACTGCTTTTTTATTTTTTTAATATAAGCAAAGCCAGCTTCTTCGATTTTTTGCGACTCTTTCTTTAAACTTACGGCCCGTTGACACTCCTCTGCTAACTTTTGCAGGGTAAGGCCTTGTTCAGATTCGAGTTTAGACAAAACTCTACGTCTTATTTCGGCACTCTTACTGGATACCAGTCCTTGAGAAAAAATTAAGCACTTGAATTCTTCAACCGTAATCTCTGCCAATCTGAAATTGTCACAATGTCTATTCACTATAGATGCATATGTTAAGTAATCCTGATCGTCGGATTTAGAGACATTCATGCATAACCATCGCTTATGCCAAAGCGACATATTTGCTCCAAACAGCTCTTTTAGCAATTTCACTATTTCCGAGAATTCCAATTCAGTTGTTTTTCTCGGTAGAATAAAATCTACAAATTTGCTATGTTCTGCTGTACCTAGCTTTCTTAGTAATAGACTGACTTTTCTTGAATTCGACCAGTTTTCACAGTCTGTGTAGAAAATATCTTCGTATCGTTTAAAGTACGCTTCAAACGTTTTTTCTTCGTCTGGCACATAGTTGAAAGTTTCCAGCGAATTAAATATGGTGTTATTAGAATATGAATAATTTCCCTCATTTGCCTGATAGTTGTTTAATTTCTCCAGTGTTAACTTTTGAATTTCTAAAAGTCTTTCCTCTTGACGTTCTTGATATTTTTGCATTGCTATCAGTTGTTCTTGCTGTGCTATCTGTTGGGGTTTGAATAATTCAGATATGACTTTGGATAGTTCATCCATCTTTAGCTGATAGTGTTCATGCAACAAGGAATATACTTTTAATTTGTGTATCCACGAATATCATATAAGCTGACCAAAAAAATCGAAACAACGTACGACTTTTATATTTTATGTCTTGCTTTTACATTCACGCCCGTGCTAATCAACTTTGGTATTTTTTTTTTCGTGAACAGAGAGCGTCGGACTTTTTTTCTTTTTTTTTTTTCGTTTTCGACTTCTGTTCGCGTATTTTAATGACAACGTCTGATTTTCTTATCAGAGGTAATTCGTCACTATATTGTTGAACAAATAATTTAAAAAAAATAATTTTTTAAAGTTTGTTACCTTTCCAAGTCGACACGGTGTATTTGTGCTCCTTTTAATCCATGTATGTTTTTGTAGTCGGCCAATTCTTTCTTTTTAGAGGGTGTCTCGTTGTAGATAATTTTTTAATTTAAAATTACCGTTATTCGTTACGACACCTTTCCAATTTTTCTGAGTGAACGTTCCTTTATGCTTAGTCGTCTTTTAACGAGTTTTACATATCCAGAAGTTCAGAATCCTTCGTCGTTATGTTACGTTGGACTTTGAATTAATAGTTTTTTTTTTCAGCCTGGGTTCTTCAATGACTTGTCCCAATTGTTGAAAACTCTCACTATTAATTCTTTCTTCTTTCCGTATGGTTCGTTCTACTTCTTTGCCATTTTTGAAACTTGGCGTATGGTTCGTTCTACTTCGTGGCCATTGTAGAAACTTGACGTATGGTTCGTTCTACTTCGTCACCATTGTTGAGTCTTGACTCATTGTTGAATCTCGCCTAATGCATGGAATAATATTGCAACACAAAATGTACTTAGAACAAGAATGTATTATAACAAGAAAGTGTACACAATAAGTACAAATAGTATTTCTGTATATTTCTGGGAAGATGTTCCTGGAGAATGTGTTGACTAGTCGCAGTCGATCAGAGTCTCTAGTTGGATCTCGTGATTCCTCCCTCTCGTCTTCCGGTACCAACCATTATTTATATAGTTGGTAGTCACCTATGCAGATTAGGTGGATCCTACCACAACACTTTCGATGTCCCGTGAGTGAAAACTCTCAAATACATCTTTCTTTATTATTTGACAGAGAAATTTCAAATATTTCTTTCTAATTCGAAGTATAAGTGTCCTTTTTGCTTCCTTTTCCTAAAGTTCCTACTTGCTCACATGCTCCGTCCATGGTATTCTCAGCATCCTTCTCGTGTCTCTTCTTCATCTGTGTGAAAATTGTCCTCAATTCACTGCCAGCAGTTTTTCGTTGTTTCTAGCGAATCTTTCCTATTTCTCAATATTTTGTTTAGCTTTTGCAATGTAACTTTCGCTATCATTTTTTTGTATGTTGTCTACATATGTAAAGTTGAAATCTTCCTCTAACCATATGAAAAATGGGTTGTCCAAATTTAAAATTCGGAAACACATTAGTGGTTGGCTCTCAAATACAATCATTTATTTAATAGATGATGAATTTACATTCTGATAAAAGCAAATTTTATATCAAGCAAATTGCTTTAACTTTGTGACAATATCAGTAAAGATAATAATAATAATAATAATAATAATAATAATAATAATAATATATCTATTATCTCCCGTTTTTTACATTCATGTAATTTTAGAACACCTAAATGTTCTGAATAGACAAAGTGATAATACGTTTTTCGATTAAATGTTTTATAAACTGGTGTATCAGTTACCAGTCATTTTTCATACAAATTCATACCTGCCATCACTGTTTTGTCCAGTTAATTATAGGAAAATTAGCAGCAGCTGCAACAAACAGATTTTAAGTGTAAGTTGAAAATTTTAAACAATAGGAGTGTGAAGACAATTACTGCAAAATTATTAGTAATAATATTCGTTTTATTTCGTCTTTTCGTTTTTTTTTTTTGTTATCGTTATAGTGTTATCTTTTCCTTTTGCCATTTTTTGCGCTTTAAAATGATAATAAAATGTTTTATTCAAAGCAGAAAGTATATAAAATTTTGTCATCAGCCGTGCAAGCAGATCAAAGAAGATTTAAAGGAAAAAGAAAAATTATTCGGGCACGACAGACTCTACAAGATGCGTAACAACTTGAAAAATATACAGATAATCTATAGAATTCTTATCAGGTTAAAATTTTCAATAACATCTTTTCTCGATATAAATAAATGTATGATGTTTTAATTGAAAAATGAATATTTGAAAAATCTGGCGAAAAAGAAAATATAATAATTTATTTAAATCGTGAATAAATTTGCTTTCATTTGCATTTCGTTTGATTATATTTCAACGATGGCAAGTTTTCAAAAATCTAAACTAGACCAAGCCTTTATCGGCAGCATTTGCCAACTACTTACATGAAAAATGTGATGGTGCTATTCTCTACGATAAGAATCATTGTTAAATGTGTAATAATATTTATTTGTGCCTCTTAAATGTTAGCTGCAAGCCGTTTTATTTTATCTCTCCATCTTTTATCTGGTGTTTTCTAACTGTTTTCCAACAAATTAACCAGCCTTTTGCTCCAAGTCTTATCCGTTCTTCTTGCTATGTACTCCGCATACCTGATTTTTCTTGAGTATTAACACAAAAATTTTATGTTGTATACAGGGCAAAGAAAAGACTCAAAACACTGGAGATTGTTGAAATAAAAGAGAAGCAGCCAACATTAAATGATGTATCTTTCAACATTGGGCATCATATTATAGCGATCATCACACACACACATACATACCTACACAAATTCAAATTTCAATAACAATCATTCATTGGATAGTAATCAACGCTACTGTCTTATGCGACAATTTTGAAATCGCTATATTTTCGTATAGTAGATTTTGTGCCCTTTTGGGAGAATCGACTCCCAGAAATCTCCCCAAAGCTCATTCACTGATTGGTCAGTGTCGACCAATCGGATTCTCTGCACGTGAAGAGTGATTCTTCCCGCGCAGCACTCCTGATCCAATGATCACCTATAAAAGCAAGAGAAAAGCATAGACGCACCAGTGAGACTTTAGCTGCCACAGAAATCCACGACAGTTGAAGCTATGCGCCGATCTTCTCACTCAACTCACAAACTGCATATTCCTTTACGCTTACATAAATTTTCCTCTTGCACAGCAAAACTGTTAAAAAACATTTATAACAAACTATTAACTATTTCCTTTTCAGAGAACTTTGATAGTCAAAGAGAGACAACTCTCGTCTTACTCATTGCATGCTTTTTCTTACACATTCTTTATTGTATGCATTGTTGAATACAATTTTTATATATAATGATACCGTTGCCTTGTCCTTTCTTCACATCAGTTTGGTTTCCTAATCAAAATTAAATAAATGCGATGGAAGTCCGCCACAACATATTGAAGTGTGTTTAAAAAAATCTAGCTTTTTTCCCGTTTAAATGATGTCAGCTTGGGTGAGGTGGAATTAACCGTGGGTATTTGCACGTATATTTAAACACAGCTCTTCCATTTCTCACTCAAAGTCGTTACCCATTACCCCACCGTGCCTCCAGTATGAATCTAAAGACTTTACTATATTTAAATTTGTGACAATATCAGTAAATAATAATTGTTTTGAAGGTCAAAGAGCGAAATTCAGATTTTCATGACACGCTATATCCAGCAAATTGGAAGTGTGATATAATTTTTTTTTTTAAGTTGAAGGCCTACTTTCGGATAAACATTATGGCTTTCACTTCTCTAGACCAACTACCAATATGTTAACGGGTGTTACTAAATTTGCTTATCAATCTTTAGATGATAACTGCGAAACTCGAAACCATTTGACAGGGTTTGGAATGCTGGCCTTTTTCGCAAGCTCAAGGGCGCTACGGTGTTTGTGCCGAACATTTAACGTGTTCTTTTTAATCGATATCACCCCAAGCAAGGCAGTACAGCCACTAAAAACCAGGGGGTTTACAGGGTGTGGAAGAATCAGGAGACAGAATCAACAATGATGGGCAAAAAGACAAGAGAATAATAATGTGGTCAGTAGATAGCGATTGACATTGCATTTAAATTTTTGCAGATTAAAGTTGGCTGGAAAGCCTGGATACGGAAGGAAGTTCCACATACGAGAAGTTCGAGAAAAGAAACTGTTAGCATAGAAATTATGTCTACATCGATCCAGCTCGGCTGGAAATTGATAAAATCTCGACGCTATTCTAGTGCTGCGCTTGAATTTTAAAAGTCTAGGTAGCATAGCAAATAGCTCGTCCGAACAATTACCGTGAAAAGACAAAGAGGGGCAAGCTTACGGCGGTGGGAAAATGACTGTAGCCGAATCACCAGATCAGGACCAATCATATTGCTAATTCTTCTCAAAAATTGTCCCACCCGACATAATGACCTAGCAATGATTCAGTATAATCTTTCTACTTCATATCAACAGAGAAAGTTAACCCGAGAAGCTGCAATGAGTCACTTACCTGGAGGATAGCATCAGCCATGCTGATGGAAGACAGCGAGAAGTCTCTCAGAAGATTAATAGAGAGAAGTTTAGTTTTGGAAGCGTTAAAATTAACAATCTTTCGCCCCAGTTAACGATCGACTTGACATCGGCTTCCATTTTGACCTTGACGGATTGATAAGCCTTACTATTGAGGCAGGTGTAAATTGTTGTGCCATCAGCGTAGATATCGAGCTGAGAGCTGATCTCATCAGTAAGGTCTTTAATGAAAATGAAAAAAGGAGTAAGACCAAGGATGGAGTCCGGGGGCACACCTGCCTTAGTAAGAAAGGATCTACAGAAGTGTACGTTCATGATAACTTTCATTTCACGATTTGATAGGAAACAATGAATCCGTTCAAAAAGGTATTCAGCATGTGGAGAAGACCTGAATGATAAACCCTGTCAAAGGTTTTCGAGATCTCCAACACTACAGCCAGAATTTCACCGTTTTTATCGAAAGGATGAGAGACTATTTCCTCAATTATCGTCCGTACATCGGCAATTGACCTGGAAAAATGAAATCCATATTGCTTGTCAGCGAAAGGCCTTGCTACGAGATGATCCAATTCAGTAGGAAATTACCAAGTGGTAGAAGGTCGATAGTTGTGAGGCTCGAACGGCTCACCAGAGTTCTTAAAAACTGGAACAACAGCTGATGACTTCCAACAGGCAGGAACTCAGGAAACAGCGAAGCATTTATTTTACAGTTTAGAGAGAACAAGAGCCACTTCAACGGCACATCTCTTAATGACTATTACAGGAATACCATCAGATCCACATGCCGTGTGGTGATCTAAGTTAGAGACGATAGCAGAAACAATGGGAGAGCTTATATGCATATCACTCAACGGAAATTCACTTCTTGGAAGTTTAAGTTAGGTAGGGATATTCTGAATAAGTTAGGAGTAGAGTTTGAGAAGAATTTACACGCAAAGCATTCAGCTTTATCAGCGGAGGATGATAACATCTCATATTTATTGAAAAATGAAGGAGTAGAGACCTTAAACTTATTTAATGCCCTATAACAGAACCGCTAGTAATCGAGGTAGCCGAATTTCTTAGAGACTATGCGTTGCCTCATTCTCTCGCCAAACGGACTTCGCTTCTTCGAGAACTCGCTTACATTTATTGCGGACATAAACGAATAGGTGCTTGTTGTGACGAGAGCCGTCACTCTGGTATAGCCAAAAATAGTGGTTCCTGTGTGCTATAGCGGCCGAGCGTGCTGGTGTGAACCATGGAGAGGATTGAGGTTTAACCTGATATTTCCGAGTAGGGATGAACGCGTCCATGCCGGCTTTGACTCAAAAAGAAACCTCAGTGGTGCAATTTCCAATTGGGAGTTTAAAGATGCCAGTCCAAGAGGTGTCACAAAGAAAATCTCAGAGTGAGTCCCAGTCAGCATGCTGATAACGGAAAGAGGTCATTTGGACAGGGGGTTCCTGTTTAATAGAGGATTGGAACGAAATTACCAAGAGGGCGGTGTTGCGAAGCTCGACAACAGCGAATAGAGGAGGTAAGAAATAAATCAAGTAGAGAAGTATGTTTCTCGATTTTGCTAGGGAAACAAGTAGAAAAGTCCACGATTTGATTCAGGGACTGGGCAATGGAAACATTTAATGTCCGGCAGCATCAGTACGTTTAGACTGCTTAAGTCACGTGTCTTGGTGAGCAATAAAGTCACCGAAGACAAAGATGTTCGCAGATGGATGGAGAGAATGTGCTTTTTCTATGCTGCCAGCAATTATGTCTAATATACTGCAGCCCTGGAAAGAGGGGAGCGATAAATGAAAAAGAGATATCTAACAGAGTTTAGTAAAGAAAGACGAAAGCGCATGAAAGAGTAGTCTGGGGCCTCGAGAGACAATTCCCTGGCCACCGGAAGATTATCCCGCATGTAAACACCAAGGGCAACCATGCGAATGCTGGAATCTTTTTATCAAAGGGGAGATAGTCCGAAACCAAGAATTCATTGGTTGCAATGGAAAAATTTAAGTTAATTTCACAGAGGGCAAAGATATGAAACGGATACCATAATTATTAGTGAAAGAAAAGCAGAGGGGTAAGTGTTTTTTGTTTTTTTACTGGTTTAGGTGTATTCCTTTTTGTTGTTTTTTCCATGGGATTCCTTTTGAAGGGAGAGAGAAAAGACCGCCTTAACTGTTATTATATCTCGTTATTGGCAATATAAACTAGCCAGAGCATGGTTGTGACCAGAGCATACTGTGGCCCCAGTTTTGCCCACTAGAACTACAGTCTCGGACACCTACCCTTGCCTGACATGGCACTACAAATACCCCGATATTATGTGACTGTTGAGCAGATAAGCCTCTCTCGGCCCTATCAAAGAGTTCGGCCTCCTCACAACCAGTCGGAAGTAAACTTCCAACTAGGTATTCTCATAATGGAATGTTACAGCCACTGTCTAATCCGATCATAAAAATTTATATACAGTTAAATCATTGTAGCCCAGGTAGAAGAAAGAAAGACAGCCGGTAAACCATATCCTGAAGTGGAAACAAGTGATGAACCTTTACTCCTGTTCAATAGATATAGAAGGAGTTCTGGCTGGACAATAGGTGAGCCTATTTACTCCCTATTAACCTGTTACAAAAATGCGCAAAATACGAAAGGAATAAATTATGACAGTTCTGATGCCCATTAAGCATATTTGGGCTGAATTGACAAGTTTATCAATTAATAGCAAAAGAGAAAAGAAAATACTGGACAAAGAAGAGACGTGAAAATATCAAAAACAGAACAAAACATGTAATTAAATTAAAATTTTACAAACAACAAGATAGTCCGAGGTCTTATAAGTTACTTACTGAAGACGCTTCATTTGCTTCTTTCCACTATTTTAAATTGGACATTTTATGAACAGAAAGGCTCACTTAATTTTAATGGTGCTTTCGTACAATTACGGTAACTTCGAAGTGATTTTTTATTTCCATGGCCAAACGAATACGACTATTACTCAATTGGGGATGCGTAGTGATAGTAAGGGGGATGAAGGATCAATTTTCTTAACGATCTACCTACTTTTAATATTTTGGTCTTCTGTCAAGGATAGACTCACATTAAAAGGTATTATTGAGGAGTAATAAGTTAATGAGCAATCACTTTATGGAGACGCGCCCGCATGCGCGTAAGTATATATATATATATATATATATATATATATATATATATATATATATATATATATATATATATATGGAACCGTCATATTGCCTGACGTGCCTAAACCGTTTCGGCCACTGAGGATCGTTCGGTTGGCAAGGTCGAATTTACTGCTTATAAACTTCAATCTTCCATGAATCTCTCGCGTACATTCATAACTGCTGATGGCGTATAAAATGTAAACAAATGACGTCACACCTTATGAAATGGGCAAAGTCCGACAATTATTTAAAAACATTTTTATGTTTATACATTCTTTTTATAGATACCAGTATTTAAGTAAATGCTCTGTTTATAATAAACAGTATTAAATAACATTTACCGGCCTGAATGTCCGAGAAATTTTCATAGAAAAGTATTAAGACAAAATTAGAACAATCAAGGAGGAAAAACTGAAATAAAATTCCGAAATAGGATGACATAGAAAAGTGAAAAGGGAAAAAAACAAGCAACAAAAATAAAATACAAGAAAATTAAAAAAAAGTAACAATTAAAAGTCCAACCATTCTTAACCAATCGTTTAATGAATATTATACTGAACGGCCAAACTTTTAGATCTTGTCACATTAATGTGCGGGTCCCCTATCCTTGCACGCACGTTGTTTCTTGTATTCATCAATAACATTCCCGATGTCATCAGTTCCCAATTAGATATTTATACTGATGCATAAATATTTATCTCTGTCTTAATAGTATGCCCGATCGGTTCGACGGGAGCTGCTCTCGAAAATGACCTGAAATCAGTTGTTAACCGGGACAAGAATTAACTCGTAAATTTTAACGCCTCCAAGACGAACCTGCTATTTTTTAATCTGCATAAAGATTTTTTGCGTTCCATCAACATGACCAATGATGACCTCCAGTCGAGTAACTCTTTGTGTCTTTTAACCTCACGCCTTCCAAATATATTGAGTGATTATATTAAATCAATTGTTAGGTATGCTGCTAGGAAAGTTGGTTACCTGTGTCGGGCCAGACAAATTTCCACGCCATAATTCATCTTCACATTTATACATCTGGCATTCGGTCGTGCTCCTGATATATATCTTCATATTCTCGACAAAATCCAAAGAGGGGTCTGTAATGTTATCGGTCCTGATCTGGCATCTCGACTTCAGTCACTTTCTAATCTTCGTGCTGCTGTTTCCCTGTGTCTTTTCTATAAATATTTCCATGGCAATTTTTCTAATGAGCTCTCCTCCTTCGTACTTTGACCACATCAATTTAAGCGTACTACTTGATTGGCAATTAGGTCTCGTCATTTTGCTGTTGAAATATTTAGATGTAACCGTAAGTTCTATTCTAATAGTTTCTGTTCTTGCACTTCTCACTTGTGGAACTCTTTTCTTTATGGTTTTTTCTTTCTCTCTGCCACCCGAAATTTTCAACAATTGAACGTAACGTCAATCGTCATATTCTGTGTCCATAAATACTGTTCTTTTATTGTTCTCTCTCCTCACTAAAGACTTTGCTTGGGGTGAAATCATTTAGAAAATGATTTACAAGGCGAATACCATGGTGTGATGATTATCAAGATCGCAGTGTAGGGTGTTCGAGCCTCATTTCTATATCCTTATGCTAGATTAAGATAAACCTACTAATTAAATCTGTCGAATATCGTTTTTACTGAATAATGAGTTTTCTCCTACTTGCTGCTCTTTGTGGCCTCATGCCAGACTGCGCTAAAACGGGTAAATACATTGGGCGTTTCTTTGATGTAGAATGATGAACAAGGTAGTCTCACGTATCATTTTTACATTGTAGGGAATGTGATGCTACTGGTGCTCATAACATGTGTCCCTGTTCCAGCCTAAGCCAAGCTAACATATAAGAGTTGCATCAGTCAACCAAGAAAAGTTTCTATGAAGCAAAGTGTTTCAACGTGAAAGAAGGAAAATAATGATAAATTATTTTTTTGCTTGTATTTTTCTGGTTTCTTTTTACGCACGATCGACATTTCAGTTTTAAAATTTTCATTATTGACGTGTACTGTTTTTGTTGCTAGATTTAATTTTATTTTTTAGCATTCAGGAATTAAATATTTTTTATTGCTTTTAGATTTTTTCAACTTTCTGATTTTCGTTAATGTTGTCTTCGATTCAGCATTAATTCTGCTGAAACCTTTGGAATCAATAGTTGCTTTTATTAGTTTCTTTCACATTTTACTAATTTTATTTTCCATTTATCATTTATTTTTATTTATTTATATATTTCTTTTTATTAGGTTTATTTATTATTGGGGGAAATGCGACATTGCTCCAAATTTCTCTCCTATGCCCTTCGGATACATTTGTTGTTCGTTTGAAACAATTATTTTTACTAATCATCGATATTGTCTTTCTTCTTTACCACATCCTCTTTTCTTTTTTACTTCCTCCTCAACTTCTGTTTCTCTTCTTCCTCCATCAATTTTATTTACACTCTCCATGTGTTCTTTATCTCTTCCTCTCCTTCCATTCTTCTGTACATTAAGCTTGTCTTCTTTACTTCTTCCACTTCACCTTTATATTTTAAATCTTTTTCTTTATTTCCTCAACCCCTTCTTATTTACCTCCTCCTCTTCTTTTATGTCTCTTCCTCTTCTTCCCATTTTATTTACCCTTTCTTCTACATTACGTTCTCATCGTCTTCTTTACCCCCTCCACATCCTCACATCTCTTTAAAATCCCCTTCTACTTCCTTACTTCTTCGTTCTCTTCCTTTCTTATTTACCTCCTCTTCTCCTTTATATCTCTTCCTCTTCTTCCCATTTTATTTACCTCTTCCTCTTCTTTACGTTCTCATCGTCTTCTTTACCCCCTCCACTTCCTCACATCTCTTTAAAATCCTCTTCTTCCTTACTTCTTTGTTCTCTTCCTTTCTTATTTACCTCCTCTTCTCCTTTATATCTCTTCCTCTTCTTCCCATTTTATTTACCTCTTCCTCTTCTTTACGTTCTCATCGTCTTCTTTACCTCCTCGACTTCCTCACATCTCTTTAAAATCCTCTTCTTCCTTACTTCTTCGTCCTCTTCTTTTCTTATTTACCTCCTCCTCTCCTTTATATCTCTTCCTCTTCTTCCCATTTTATTCACCTCTTCTTCTTCTTTACGTTCTCATCGTCTTCTTTACTCCCTCCACTTCCTCACATCTCTTTAAAATCCTCTTCTTCCTTACTTCTTTGTTCTCTTCCTTTCTTATTTACCTCCTCTTCTCCTTTATATCTCTTCCTCTTCTTCCCATTTTATTTACCTCTTCCTCTTCTTTACGTTCTCATCGTCTTCTTTACCCCCTCCACTTCCTCACATCTCTTTAAAATCCTCTTCTTCCTTACTTCTTTGTTCTCTTCCTTTCTTATTTACCTCCTCTTCTCCTTTATATCTCTTCCTCTTCTTCCCATTTTATTTACCTCTTCCTCTTCTTTACGTTCTCATCGTCTTCTTTACCTCCTCGACTTCCTCACATCTCTTTAAAATCCTCTTCTTCCTTACTTCTTCGTCCTCTTCTTTTCTTATTTACCTCCTCCTCTCCTTTATATCTCTTCCTCTTCTTCCCATTTTATTCACCTCTTCTTCTTCTTTACGTTCTCATCGTCTTCTTTACTCCCTCCACTTCCTCACATCTCTTTAAAATCCTCTTCTTCCTTACTTCTTTGTTCTCTTCCTTTCTTATTTACCTCCTCTTCTCCTTTATATCTCTTCCTCTTCTTCCCATTTTATTTACCTCTTCCTCTTCTTTACGTTCTCATCGTCTTCTTTACCCCCTCCACTTCCTCACATCTCTTTAAAATCCTCTTCTTCCTTACTTCTTTGTTCTCTTCCTTTCTTATTTACCTCCTCTTCTCCTTTATATCTCTTCCTCTTCTTCCCATTTTATTTACCTCTTCCTCTTCTTTACGTTCTCATCGTCTTCTTTACCTCCTCGACTTCCTCACATCTCTTTAAAATCCTCTTCTTCCTTACTTCTTCGTCCTCTTCTTTTCTTATTTACCTCCTCCTCTCCTTTATATCTCTTCCTCTTCTTCCCATTTTATTCACCTCTTCCTCTTCTTTACGTTCTCATCGTCTTCTTTACTCCCTCCACTTCCTCACATCTCTTTAAAATCCTCTTCTTCCTTACTTCTTTGTTCTCGTCCTTTCTTATTTACCTCCTCTTCTCCTTTTATATCTCTTCCTCTTCTTCCCATTTCATTCACCTCTTCCTCTTCTTTACGTTCTCATCATCTTCCTTACCTCCTCCACTTCCTCACATCTCTTTAAAATCCTCTTCTTCTTCCTTACTTCTTCGTTCTCTTCCTTTCTTATTTACCTCCTCTTCTCCTTTTATATCTCTTCCTCTTCTTCCCATTTTATTTACCTCTTCCTCTTCTTTACGTTCTCATCATCTTCCTTACCTCCTCCACTTCCTCACATCTCTTTAAAATCCTCTTCTTCTTCCTTACTTCTTCGTTCTCTTCCTTTCTTATTTACCTCCTCTTCTCCTTTTATATCTCTTCCTCTTCTTCCCATTTTATTTACCTCTTCCTCTTCTTTACGTTCTCATCATCTTCCTTACCTCCTCCACTTCCTCACATCTCTTTAAAATCCTCTTCTTCTTCCTTACTTCTTCGTTCTCTTCCTTTCTTATTTACCTCCTCTTCTCCTTTTATATCTCTTCCTCTTCTTCCCATTTTATTTACCTCTTCCTCTTCTTTACGTTCTCATCATCTTCCTTACCTCCTCCACTTCCTCACATCTCTTTAAAATCCTCTTCTTCTTCTTTACTTCTTCGTTCTCTTCCTTTCTTATTTACCTCCTCCTCTCCTTTATATCTCTTCCTCTTCTTCCCATTTTATTTACCTCTTCCTCTTCTTTACCTTCTCATCGATTTCTTTACCCCCTCCACTTCCTCACATCTCTTTAAAATCCTCTTCTACTTCCTTACTTCTTCGTTCTCTTCCTTTCTTATTTACCTCCTCCTCTCTTTTATATCTCTTCCTCTTCTTCCCATTTTATTCACCTCTTCCTCTTCTTTACGTTCTCATCATCTTCCTTACCTCCTCCACTTCCTCACATCTCTTTAAAATCCTCTTCTTCTTCCTTACTTCTTCGTTCTCTTCCTTTCTTATTTACCTCCTCTTCTCCTTTTATATCTCTTCCTCTTCTTCCCATTTTATTTACCTCTTCCTCTTCTTTACGTTCTCATCATCTTCCTTACCTCCTCCACTTCCTCACATCTCTTTAAAATCCTCTTCTTCTTCTTTACTTCTTCGTTCTCTTCCTTTCTTATTTACCTCCTCTTCTCCTTTTATATCTCTTCCTCCTCTTCCCATTTTATTTACCTCTTCCTCTTCTTTAACTTCTCATCGATTTCTTTACCCCCTCCACTTCCTCACATCTCTTTAAAATCCTCTTCTACTTCCTTACTTCTTCGTTCTCTTCCTTTCTTATTTACCTCCTCTTCTCCTTTTATATCTCTTCCTCTTCTTCCCATTTTATTTACCTCTTCCTCTTCTTTACCTTCTCATCGATTTCTTTACTCCCTCCACTTCCTCACATCTCTTTAAAATCCTCTTCTACTTCCTTACTTCTTCGTTCTCTTCCTTTCTTATTTACCTCCTCCTCTCTTTTATATCTCTTCCTCTTCTTCCCATTTTATTCACCTCTTCCTCTTCTTTACGTTCTCATCATCTTCCTTACCTCCTCCACTTCCTCACATCTCTTTAAAATCCTTTTCTTCTTCCTTACTTCTTCGTTCTCTTCCTTTCTTATTTACCTCCTCTTCTCCTTTTATATCTCTTCCTCTTCTTCCCATTTTATTTACCTCTTCCTCTTCTTTACGTTCTCATCATCTTCCTTACCTCCTCCACTTCCTCACATCTCTTTAAAATCCTCTTCTACTTCCTTACTTCTTCGTTCTCTTCCTTTCTTATTTACCTCCTCCTCTCTTTTATATCTCTTCCTCTTCTTCCCATTTTATTCACCTCTTCCTCTTCTTTACGTTCTCATCATCTTCCTTACCTCCTCCACTTCCTCACATCTCTTTAAAATCCTCTTCTTCTTCCTTACTTCTTCGTTCTCTTCCTTTCTTATTTACCTCCTCTTCTCCTTTTATATCTCTTCCTCTTCTTCCCATTTTATTTACCTCTTCCTCTTCTTTACCTTCTCATCGATTTCTTTACTCCCTCCACTTCCTCACATCTCTTTAAAATCCTCTTCTACTTCCTTACTTCTTCGTTCTCTTCCTTTCTTATTTACCTCCTCCTCTCCTTTTATATCTCTTCCTCTTCTTCCCATTTTATTCACCTCTTCCTTTTCTTTACGTTCTCATCGATTTCTTTACCCCCTCCACTTCCTCACATCTCTTTAAAATCCTCTTCTACTTCCTTACTTCTTCGTTCTCTTCCTTTCTTATTTACCTCCTCCTCTCTTTTTATATCTCTTCCTCTTCTTCCCATTTTATTCACATCTTCCTCTTCTTTACTTTCTCATCGACTTCTTTACCCCCTCCACTTCCTCACATCTCTTTACAATCCTCTTGATCTTCCTTACTTCTTTGTTCTCTTCCTTTCTTATTTACCTCCTTCTTGTAGCCTTTATTTCTTCTTCTCAACTTCTCTTTTACTACCCATTCTTGTCTTCCCTCTTCTCTACTTCTGTACCTCTCACCGTCTCCCTTTTTATCTCCTCCTCTTCTCTCCTTCTTCTTTACCTCTTCAACTTCCTCTTTACTCCTTACCCCCTTTCTTTACTTTATCTACTCTTTCTCTTTATTCTTATTCGCATCGTTATTATTATTACTATCAATAACAATAATTTAATCAACACCGATATTTTCATCTTCATTAAAAAAAATTTATTAATGAATTCCCATGCTACTTTCACTTAATTGCTTTCGATAGAGATCAGACGACAACAAGTCTTCTCAAACATTCCTCGGGTCCTAATTTCTATCAATTCTGTTGAGATTTTCAGGACCGTTCAAACTGCCCCCATAATTATTGGTACAATCGCTATTTTAATGGATTAAACGTCCTTAATTTTCTGGACAGATCAATATAGGCAACTTTTAATTCTTGGTGTTACCAACTTTCTATATATGTTCCCAATTTACTGTTGTTTATTGATATTTCAAATTTAAAAAAAACAAACCTTCTCGGCATCCAGCCGCTACTAATCTCGCTCATGAACAATGACGCACTGTCTGTCAAACTCTATTTTACATGGCCTAAATGGTTATTGTCAAGAAACTGACAAACAAATCTGTGTGACCAAATAGGTTATTTACTATATCTCATCATAATGCACTAACACAAACGTTAACCCTGTGAAACCGACCCCCAACAGAATGTTTCCCCAATCACTACAATCTTAACCTGTTCAAGTTTAGGGTTAACCGTTATCTTCCGCGCCCACACTCACAAATGGCCACCAAGCGTAACTCTCTACCTCGAGTGACCTCCGGACCTTGTAATGGGTGAACCTCACCGTAAAAATATGTTATCTTCAATCAATCAGTGCAACATAAGGATTTTCATTACTGTTATTACCATTTTATTATTTGTGTATGTTAGTTTTTCCTTCTTTGTATCCTGTAGAGCCGGATCCAAACTATAGTCATTAGGTCTTATAGAAGAATTGACATTTAATTGAAACCACTTTTCTTAGTATATGGGATGTTCCTAGTAGAGTGATCTTCTGGGCAACGTGTATGTTGATGTTACCTAAGACATAGTAAAATTGTCCATTCCTTTTCTCACTAGTCCCAGAGCTCAGATTACTATTGGTACAGACTCAGTCTTCATTCCCCACATCCCGTTAATCTCAAACTCCAGGTCCTTGTATTTGGACAATTTCTTGATAATTTTCATGGATGTGTTTCTCTCAGATAGTACTGCTATTTCAATAAGCATACACTAGTTGAATTTCCCAGTGGATAGTTACATCGTTATTTTGGGTAACTTCATCAGGTTGGTGCTCATAACATTGTTATGTGTGTGAGTATATTCATCTTTGCTAGTTTCGGACATCCTGAGATAATATGGTCGAAAGTTTCATCATATTTTCCGCAGATCCTGCATTTCGGGTTAGTTCCATCCTTGATTATGTGACAGTGATAGAATCTGGTTGCGAGGCTTTGCTTCTGAGCTGCTATAGTTAGGCTTTCTGTCTCAACTTTCCGCCCGGTGCTCGTCAGCCACTGATGCGTTTTCTGTTGGTCCACATCCCCTTCTTTCGTCCTTTTTCTTCATTCTTTAGTGCTTTTGTCCTTGTCCTTCCAGTTTTATTTTTGATTTTTGTGATTTCATTTTGCCAGGTTGTTTTGCTTTCTGTTTTACTCGTTTGGCGTAGTTGCTATTCGCTTCATGCCCAACAGGTTATGGTCAAGAAACTGACAAACAAATCTGTGTGACCAAATAGGTTATTTACTATATCTCATCATAATGTACGAACACAAACGTTAACCCTGTGAAACCGACTCCCAACAGAATGTTTCCCCAATCACTACAATCTTAACCTGTTCAAGTTTAGGGTTAACCGTTATCTTCCACGCCCACACTCGCAAATGGCCACCAAGCGTAACCCTCTACCTCGAATGACCACCGGACATTGTAACGGGTGAACCTCACCGTAAAAAAAATGTTATCTTCAATCAATCGGTGCAGCATGAGGATTTTCATTATTGTAATACCATTTTTATTATTTGTGTATGTTAGTTTTTCCTTCTTTGTATCCTGTAGAGCCGGATCCAAACTATAGTCATTAAGTCCTATAGAAGAATTGTCATTTAGTTGGTAGGATTTCAGTTATATTAAGCTGTTTATTATTATCATTTTATTATTATTATTATTTATTTATTTATTTATCAATTATTTGCGAGTTGACACCAGAACCTTTCTCAAATTTTCAAATAATCAAATCTTGTTTCCAGTGTTTTAGGTACAGTTCCTTTTGAAGCTTGGGAGCGACTCTAAACTTTATGGTCGATACCTTCCTTAGCTCCCGGAACAGGTCCTTGTATTTCTCTAATTTCTCACGCTATTACGTTTACGCTGTGGTCTGTCGGCATCGTGACGTCAGCGAAGAGGCAGTTTCTTTTATCCCAATTCACGATTATCGATTCTGGAAATTTTTGCTTGAAAGATTATTATTATTAATTCAAGCTTGATGCAGGAGTCTGAGAGACGGCAAGTCTCCTCGGATCGCCAATATCTCTCTCAGTATCCTAGCAGAATTCACCACCACCGTGACCTGAACATTGTCAATTCTTTCATAAATTTTGGATTAATCCAATCTCAATTATAATTTTAAGTTGGTTGTTTGGTTGATTTTGTTTAGCGGCATATCAACCTCTATGAATTATTTAATGCCGAAATCCAAATATTTTGAACATGATTTTATGGCTGCAACTAAATATATTTTGAACACAATTTCATGCTTTCAACTACAGATAAAATGTATTGTTGCCAATTCTACTATAAAATATATTGCTGTTAATTTTGCTTTAAACATGTATTTCTCGTCATTTTGCTATAAATATGTATTATTAGTAATGTTACTACGAATAGGTATTGTTGGTAATTTTACTATAAAAATGTATTTTTATGCTTTCATAGTGTTTTGTTTTTGTTGGGGTTTTACTATTTACCAATAGCTGGAAACATAACTATCGCTAGCCCCTCGTCCCTGGGTCAGGTAGCACCTGGGAATAACAGCAATTAAGAGGTGGTTCTACGCCCCTGAAAACTTTCAACCTCCCGATCAGAGGCCTTGATGCCGGATGTAGTATATCGTCATACCCAGGAGTACCTAATTTTAGGAAACGTTTCATCGCTTCCCTTCCCACCACGTGTACATCCAATAGTGTCGTAATGTAATCACGTGTCCTGCAGCAATAGCAGCAATGGAGTGCTTAGAGAACCATTGACTGACGGGGCCCATCTCTCTTTAGGCCGGTTCTAAATTCAGAGTTTTCCTTCTCCCAGACAGATCTGTTATTTATCTCATAACTGGAACGAGAAGAGAGGGTTTCATGAATTTTCCAATGATACTTCCAGGAAAATGTCTGGGTGGGAACTCGTCTTACCGAAGCCTCTTTCCGAGTTCGCAAATCACCGCCCACGAACCTTTACAAGTTCATCTTCTCTTTTCCTTATCGCCCCGTGATCTACTAGTACATCCACAGTCTCTCAGGTTTTCCTTCAGTAAATATACAAGAATAGAAAGAGGTGTAAGACAAGGATGTGTCTTCTCACCGGACTTATTCAACCTTTACAGTGCGGTGATTCTGAGAGAATTAGAATTCCTACCAAGATTCATTATTGGCCGCCACAATCTTGACACCATTAGATATGCAGATTAAAAAAGGAACCTAAAGGAACTCCTGCAGAAAGAACAAAAGGAAAACGAAAAAAAAAAACTAAACATCAAATGTAAGTAGAGACACACTTTTGTTGTCAGCAAAATGAAGAATGCAACATACAATTACAAATTGAAAATGTCAAAATGAAGCAAGTAAATTTAAATATCTAGGAAGTCGGAAAATGCGAAGCTGGAATGCCAAAGCCCAGTTGAATAACGAAAACCTAAGTAAAGTATTAAGAAACAGGAGAATCTTGTTTGAAACAAAGAAAACAATGCTTAACTATAATGTAATATCGGTTCGACTATATAGTAGTGATTGCTAGACAATCTCCTCACAGATTAAGAGATTTGTGGCTCTACAAAAAGATGCTATGGACTGAAAATGTGAGCAACGACGAAGTTCTAGAGAAAATAGAAGCAAAAAGCAAGCTTATACTTAACCTCAGAGACAGTTGAAACTTCCCGGACACATAATGAGGAAAGATGACTTAGAAAATCTGATACACAGAAGACATATTGAAGGTAAGGAGAGACGAAAGCAGCATATAACCTACTTAACGAGGTTGTGTAAATGACTGGAAGGACAGGGATTAGGAGAGATAGCTAAAAGAAAAAACATTACTAAGGGCTACAAAGGACTGGAAATTGTAGAGAGCTATGATCCCCCAAGTTCTGAAGAGATACGACAGAAAGTTCTCACTTGGATGGCGTAGACAATGTTTATCTCAAACTACCATATATGCCTTTTTTTAAAGCAATTCACCCCAAGCAAGGCAAGAGTGCCACTAGCACGCAGGGGTTTACGGAGAGTGAAAGTGAGAGAAGAGAGTCGGTGTAGTGGGGTGGAGATTGAGGAAAGGAAAAAAGGACAGGGATCAAGGTAGCAGAAAATGATGATTGACATTGCAATAAATTTTTGAAGTTTGTAGTTATCAGGGAAGCGATTATATGGAAGGGAGTTCCAATGTCGGGAAGTGCAAGAAAATAAACTGTTGAAGTAGAACTGGCGGTTCCATTTAACTATGTCAACAGTAAATAGCCATGAAAGTATTTGCAGAAAAGATAGAGGGAAGCTACACCATGTCTGTGAAAAGGTATGTGGAGTCGAGAAGCCAATTCAGGACCGATTACATTACAGATCCTTCTTTGCATCTTGTCGAGAACCTCGAGATGAACAGCGGGTCCACCAGACCAGATATGGCAAAATTATTCAATACAAGAACGAATGGTAGATTTCTAGGTGTGCAAGATGGACTCTGACGAGAAATATCTTCTGGCACGACACTGTGAATCACCTTTCTTTGCAGTAG
This sequence comes from Acanthosepion esculentum, assembly GCA_964036315.1. Taxonomy (NCBI): domain Eukaryota; kingdom Metazoa; phylum Mollusca; class Cephalopoda; order Sepiida; family Sepiidae; genus Acanthosepion; species Acanthosepion esculentum. The sequence goes on from OZ038475.1 coordinate 50,837,286, forward strand.
ATGCAGCTATTGATTCAATGTAGTTGTTTTTTGTTTGTTTTTTTCTAGAACAGCCTCTGTTTTTCATTGGCACTACTTGTTTAGTTAATCGAACAAAATGTCTTCATAATTTCTTGTGGATAACTGTTCCCACTCGTGGCCTGACGATTGAGTCTAGCATGAAACAGACTGTCGCCTACTGTAACTGTTTTAGTCTTCTTTCTAATCCAGCTTGCTGCATTCATTATTTTTCGTTTCTTTATGTTTTACATACTGGAATTTAGTATTTTTTGTTTTGTTTTGTTTTTTGGGGTTTTTTGTCTGGGTTATGTTTATTTTTGTTTTCCCTGATTAGTCATTATGCATTTGCTTCTGGCAGTAATGGCGGATTTCATGTCCTTTTCTGACATCTTCTGTTTAACTTTGTCCTTGATAAATTTTTCAGTAATTTCCATCTTTTAAATTATTCTTTAGAAACTTTTGTTTCCAGCTTGTGTTCTCTGTTTTCAGGGTTTCTCTGCTTTTGCCAGTATCAGCTGATTTTAATAATTCGATTACTCTTTCATGGACATTGTGCAAATCAAATTTGGACGACATTTTTTTCTTCCTTTAATGAGCGCTAGCTTTCGTTTTACATGTAATTTGTCAGTTTAATCCCTGCTATGTAGAGGCTTGCTAACATCCTGGAGTTGAGCATCAGACATTCTAATGGGAGGCAGGGAGTGTTCTTAGTTCCTCCAGTTGAGTCCTCCTTAGCTAAAACCCGGCCTGCCACTTAGAATGGGACGAATTCCCATCGTATTCTCTTAGTAAGAAGAAAGTCTCATTCTCAAGAACCGTTTCTCTGTAGAAAAAACTCCCTAGAGGATGGTTCCTCCATCGCTACAATCTTAGCATCTTCAAGTCTAGTGCAACCGTTATTTTTCTTACATATCCTCATAACTTGTACTTACCTTCTTACGTTCATACAACCGCATTCAATAGACCTCTACCTTGAATGTCTCTTATGCTATGTATTGAGTGATTCATTATTTAAGCTGACAGTTTGTTTTCGCCTATTGTTACATGTTTTCGTTTTCTACATTATTCGTTATGAGTAAATTCAATCTACTGAAATCCATTTCTCTGTTATCGCTATGTCATGACTATATGTCATCGCATTGCATGTTTGGAATCGGTTTTAAGTTCTTATTGATTGTTTGCAAATAATCTTAAGTCATTCATGCATATTAAGTGTTTAACTTTTTCGCGTCGTGTCGTTGAATTGACAAGCTTCATAGTTTTTCAAGATCTAAAAATGAAAGCATAAAGTCCTTTTAAAAAATCCCTTTTGTTACACATCGCTCTAAGGGATTCTCTGGCTATGAAGTTTGCTTTCCAGTTTTTCATGGCATGCATTAATCATGGATTTTCCAACTGTTTTATTGATATTGAACATATTAAAAGGATAAAGTTGCCAAATAGAGTTGGAGAGATCAGTTCGCAAGCATTTCCCTACTAAATTCATCTAACTCTTTCTGTTTTGGTTTTAATTTCCTCATCTGATCGATGTAGAATACCGTATTTTTACGGACTATAACCCGCGACTTTTTTCTCGAGATATGTAGGGTGCGGGTTATATAACGGTGCGAGTTATATATGAATTGTGTCTTCGAATCTTGAGTGGCCAAACTAACTTAAAATGAATTTATCAAGTTCATCAGTGTAGTCTCACCAAGTTACTCCAGCCGCTCGATATCTCCGTGAACAAAACGTTTAAGGACAACCTCCGTGCCATATGGGGGGAAATGGATGATAGAAGGGGAGCATAGCTTCACATAAACCGGTCACCAGCGTCGAGCCAGTTATGTCCAGATAGGTGAATGGGTACTCGAAGCTTGGGCGAACATCAAGGTTTCAACTATCAAGAACGGATTCCGTAAATCACAATTGTGCGATGATTTTCTGCAATCCGAACCAATTACATCAAGCAGTGACGATGAAGGCGATCCTACATTGGATATTCAGACAATTGCACCTGGCCCCACGGAAGTGTACGCCCAGCTTTACAAAGATGATACCCAAGATGAGGATTTTGACGATTATGAAAGAGAGTGACGGAATTTTCTGTACTTTTAGGAAATAAAATCTTTTTGTAAGAATGGAAAATTATATTTCTTTATGGATACTCGTATAAAACTACTAGGGCTTACTGTCAATACCTATATAAACCGTTAGTAACAATGAAATATCATAAAAGAGGTTCAGGTTATAGGACGGTGAGGGTTATACAAGGATTTTGTACTAAATGAGTGCGGGTTATATACAGGTGCGGACTATAGTGCGGAAAATGCGGTAAGTCATTTGTTTATTTGGATATTTCTCTTATTCCTTTCCGTTCTTCTTCTAGTTCTTTGTCAAAGAATGGTAAATTTCCACTGCTATTAGTCCAGTTAGGAGTTCCTATATCAAAGGGAAGTACATAATCGGTATGTATTTTATTGACAGGATTCTTTTCTCGGCATATTTAAAGGTCTGTTTCAATGCAGATTTTTCTCAAATCGAATTATTCCTCATTTTCGCGGTTATTTTTATTTGTGAGAGGTATAGAGGAATTCATTTCTATGTTCGTTTCTTTCTTAATATTAATGAGTTCATTTTTAATTTTTTCATAATATTCTACCGTAAAATCTAGAGTCGTGTTCTTAAATAGCCTCGTCAAATCGAGACTCTTATAAGGATAGCATGCATAACATTCAACTCCTTCAAAAATGTCTACGCTATCGTCTACAACCGTTTTCTCAAGAACAATGACAAATAATACATTCATATGAGTAAATCCTATACATCTTAATGAAGACAAGCCCTCATCAGGACATATAGATTGGTGATACAATAAGCTTTACCACTAACAACAACCACATTACTTGAAGTCTTCCGGCAACAATTGCGTAGAATATGAAACTAGAATGGAAAATAATAATACAATCAAAATGTTGACCTTCCATACTACCTTAAATAAAAGACTAAAACGGAAACTCCCCAGCAGTAATAGAAAGAGCGATAACAGTAAGTGGATTTGAGAAGTATATTTTTCTGAAAAAAACTGGGAAAGTTTTTATACATTTCAACCGACAATAACGTAAGCTTAATGAATACAGGATGTTTCCTGGTATGGGAACGGTTCGTCTTGCTATATTCTCTTCTAGGATATTTTTTTGCGTCTGTAGTGTCTTTTACTCTGTTAACTACAGTAGCACATTGTGCAGTTATCGCACAATGTGATTCAATGCTGTCAGAATGTCTTATAAAACGTTTTTAAAAAAAGCAAATGACCAAGACGTATGTGCTTGTTCATTATTTGCATATTCTAAATTCAAACTCAAAATAAAAAGAGCCAGCTGATCAGGAATCTCTTTACAAACAGATGGATCAATTAATGAAATCTGGTATAATGAAATGTGCAGTGCATATGCAAACAAATGTGTGTCATATCAGCAATATGGTTAATTCTCAGAAATTGCAAGTAGGGATATAAATTCGTTGTTGGAGAACATAACGATTTCTAAAATGAAAATTATTTCAACTTTTATTAAAAAAAAAAATAAAAATAAAACTGGTTAAAAAACGAAAAAAAAATCTTTCAGCGACGATATCAGCGAAAATAGAATTTGTAATTTAAAAAATACTATGTCTGCAATGCATAAAGCGGGCACGGTGTCACCAAAATATAGGGGCGGGGGCTAAATCAGATGTTAAGAGTGGGGCGGCTGAGTCAAATGTTAAGCTGTAAAGAATCCTGATTCTTCGTAAACATTTATTGATCCATGGTACAACTACAAACGTTATTTTACTGTTGTTCGTATTTATTTTCTGGAATGAGACATATAACCATTTCCGACATATAAACCGTGTATAGAAATTTTAAACGTTTCTTATTCTTATTCTTCCAGTTAGTATGGTGACGATTATGGCTCTCCACAATGTCCTGCCCTTTGTAGCGCTTTATAATTTTTCTCTTTTTGTTATTTCTCCTAAATCCTTTCTACCATCCATTTACACAAGCTCGTTACGTAGGATATGAGATTGTTTCCTCTATCCCTCTTTCCTTCAATCTCTCCTGTGAGTATTACATTTTCCAAGCGTTCTTTCCACAATATGTGGCCGATAAATTTCAACTATTCCTAGGTTAAGTATAAGTGTCTTTCTTTGTTTCCATTTTCTCTAAAACATGTTCGGTTCATGGTATTCTCAGTATCCTTATGTAGAACCACATTTCACTTGCCTCAAGTTTCCCCTTCATCTGTGATGAGAATGTCCAAAATTCACAGCCATATAGGGAGAATGAGAAAAGTTCATTATCCTTTTCTTTCTTTTTTTTTTCTTCTTTCTGAATGCCTTTTTTTGTTCTCCCAATTCGTCTTCGGATTTCACTGTTGCACTTTCCGTCCTCTGTTAAAACACTTCCCTGATATTTACATTTCTGCACTTGTGGGATCTTGGTAGCTCCAGTTTGTAATTTACATGTCAGGTTGTTGCGTTTTTCTGAAAACTATGCATTCTGTTTTCTTACAACTGATGTCCTCTTTTTTCGCTTTACTTCACTGCTTTTTGTAGGAGTTCTTGTGATATCTTTTCTGTCGTTAATATCAATAATGTGTCAACTGAATATCTTATGTTTTTAAGATTGTAACCGCTAATAATGAATTCTAGTAGTACTTGTAATTGTCTTAGAATCACCTCACTGTTTATGTTGGAAAAAACCCAGTGTGAAAACGCATCCTTGTCTTAAACGCCTTTCTATTTTTGTATATATACTGAATTCATTTTCTATCCGTACACAGGCGGATGGTTCTCACTATAGGTTCTGGATTATTCTAATATCTTTCCTAAATCTGACAAAGTTACCTATCAGTTCCAACAGTTCTTTGTGACTTGCTTTTGCTTAATAAAAAAGAATATTATTTTCTAAATTAATGGTTTGCATTTCATCTCAACGGAATTGCCATAGGTTGAAGCCAAACAGATAGATCTATTCTTCTTAGTTTATTTCAGCAAAATAATTGAAGGGACTTCATGGATACAATGAGAAACATATATTAACATAACGGATTGAACTATTTACAAGGCTACAATCTGGTCGCTCTGTCCATTACAAATACTTAAGAATAAATAAGCTATTCTGTAAAGCTGTAACAAATTAACGAATAATATAATGAAAACATAATTGACAATAATTAGGAAGGTTTTGATATAATAGAAAGCCAGTAAAAGTTATGAACGTATCGACAATATGTTACTATACTGGACAAAAAGGACTGTAATCATGAAAGCGGGCACGATATTGTATGTCTATACATTTCGCACAAAGATGCTATTCACAGAGTCTACGGAAAAAGAAAAGCAAGATGAAAAAAAACCAGTAAGATAAAAAAAAATGTTCTTAGCTTGGTTATAATAGGACTAGGAAATATGCAGACAATGAACAATTATTTTAGCGAAATACGATAGGCAAGGAAAAGTATAAACAACTAAAACAAAAAACTCAAGAAAAATAAAGCAGAAATTGCAGCTGAAATTATTAGTAGTTCGCGGTTTATAAGACGTACATATAAATATCAAAAACTACACACATTGTGCTGTCTCCGATGAAACTAATGTTCTTATTAAAAAATCTAACAAAATTGGAAACCATATTGCTTCGATGAGTTACAGAGTGAGCTTGTAGTCCACACATTCCCCCATAAACTGAGCGTTTTATGATAACTGTAATATTAGATATATCCATATATGGAAATATTCAGCATTCATTGATCAAAAAGCCATTGCTACCGTCGGTTGAAATTTATGAAATCTTTCTATTAAAACATTTTTTCAGGGAAATAAATTTCTCAAATTAAATTAACTTTTATTACTCTTTTCAGTATTGATGGGGGCTTCCTTCTAAATTGTCTGCTGTAGTATGGAATGCCATCATCTTGATTATGTCATCTTTTTCTCTTCGAGATACATGTGATATCCATTTTTGTTGTTGCTGCTTTTGAAAATCCGCAATGGATTTAGTTGGTGTTATTTGCTAGAATTCTTTGTGTTTCTGTAGCGTCAATTCAAAAGGTTCGAAAAAGGATGATACTTACTAATAGCATCAGGCTTCATTCGCTGGAAGCCATTTTTAGTCATTGATCTGAGAATGCGATTGTATACAGTTGACTGTTTAAATGTTTTTGAATAGGTTTGGTGCCAAGAATGGCATCCATATGAAAAGTCTCGATCTGACGAAGCTATTTAAGGACATGACTTGAGTTCTTAGGTTAATGTTCTGGTTTTGCAGCATCTTGCAATGTTGGAGAAAACTGCTCCTAGCGAAGCCTATTCTATGTTCAATTTCCTTATCTCCTATTCTAAATTTGTTATAAATGATCCATACACCAATATCGCCGAGCAAATACGTTATATTCATCACGCTATATCCAATATTAAGATAAAAAGCAAGAAAATAGAAATGAATTTCGATAAAGAAAAAACAAAGAATTATTATCATTCTCGATTATAGATCTTTTCTTTTTTTTTAATTTCCTTCTTTCCAGATGGCGGCCGTTTGACAGGTGAAGATGCTTGGAAGGAATAATTTTCTTCTCTCTTCATTCGCATTACTCCCACCTACGCCAACTTTTCTTCGCTTCTTTCACACCTCTTTCATATTTAATTACTTCTGGGCCACTTCTGATTTTTCTTCAGTCTTCATCTTCTCTCTTGCTTTCAGAATATCTAGTAATATATTTTATACTGTTTACTGTTTTCGTTCTTTGTCTTCACCGGGGAAAATAAAAAAAAACTGTCCATTTCAAATGTGATGGAAAAGAAATTAACTTTTCTCCAATGATTTTTTTTTTCGATGGGGAGATTTCTGGCTGGAACTCACCATCCGTCTTATTTTGATATTTGTTCTTTTTTTTCTTCCTCCATTTTTTTTTCTTTATTTGAATCCGGATTCGAATTTTGTTTTACAGTTAGATTTTATGCAATGTCTAAAAAAATTAACTCTGCCTAAAATTGTCTTTTATTGGAGTTTTTCTAACTCATTAGTACAAACACAGGTGGCAGGGAAACAAGAGAATACAATTACTAATGAAGGTAACCTGGTTATACGAAAAGATTCTATTTGTCAATTAGCCTCGTCTCTTAAGATTTCTCTTTCTTTCATTTTATTTTAGTTTTTTTTTCTTTATTTTACTCAGATTATAGCATTGCTCGATCACAGTTATGCCACCGAGTCTAAAAAATGACTTATTTCTGCCGTGTCCGTTCAGGACATTGATGGTCATGTCTCTCAACAATTTCCAGTCCTTTGTAGATCTTAGTATTTTTTCTTATTTCTCCTTAACCTTGCTCCGTCATCCATTTACTCAAGCTCGCTTTAGATTATGCATTGTTTTCCTCTTCCACCCTTTGCCTTCAATCTGTCCTGTGAGTATCAAATTTTCCAATCCTTCTTTCCTCACTATGCGCTCTGGATATTTTCAGCTGTCTCTTCCAAGTTAAGTATGCGTCCTTTTTGTTTTCATTTTCTCTAAAACGTCGACGTTGATCAAATGTTCAATCGATGGTATTCTTTCTGTAGTAATACTTTTCTATTTAGCTGTGAGGAGATTGTCAAGCATTCACTGCCATATAGGAGAACTGGTATAACATAACGATTCAGTATTCTTTTCTTTGTTGCTAATGAATCTTTTCTGTTTCTTAATACTTTGCCTAGTTTCCAAATGCACTCCGCGGAGTACAGCGTTTCACTTTCTGTCTTCTGTTAAAACATTTCCCAGATATTTAAATTGATGTACTTCTTTGACTTTGGTATCTCCAATTTGTAATTTGCATGTTGAACTGTCCCTTTTGCTAACAAGCATGCATTCTGTCTTCTTGCAATTGAGTTTTAGCCCTTTCTTCTCGCTTTCCTTTGCTATCTTCTGTAGTAGTTTACAAGCCGAATATGCAGATGGTCCAAACTAAAAACTGTATATCATTAAATATATGAAGAATTTTTTTATTAAATATTAACACTTAATTGTTAATATCATTTCCTGTATCCTTTTGTATTTAAATTTATGGTGGTTTTAAAGACAGTAAAAAATGTTAAAATCATAGTGTACTATATAATTATACTAATGTTCATATACTGAATGTAACAGCAAAATTGTCCAAATCGTGTAACAGCAAAATTATCCAATTGTTATAAGCTCTGAACCGTTTATTCTTAGAAATTATTTAAAATATCTTACTTGAATTTTACGATGGTTTTATAACACTATTGGGCTCAACTTTGAGCAATAAGAATTTATAATTACTCTCCAACCTTAACAAAAGAAGAATTATTTCGAGTTAATTTTCCAACTTATTAAGATGATCTTTGCCCTCTCTAACCTTCTAAGTTTCTATCCTGGAGTAAAAAGGTGTCCCAAAGGTTTCACGTACGATTTCATTTCAAGTTATTTCTACACTGCTCTTTGGACTCTCATACCTGAAACTCTTCTCGCACATGCCAAACGTCTTATGTACTGAGTTGGATCTTTTCTAATTGATCTCTTTAGCTCTAAGTTGACAGGATGATCCTTCTTCCTGTTGGATCTCCTGATCCAGTTTTTCTCCCTACTGTTCCCTCTTTTATAAACTTATTCACCGTTCTCTTGATGATTCTTAAATGAACTTTAAAGATCGAAGCCGGAGTTTGAATGTTGGCACCATTTCTGAAGGCCAGAATGATCTGTTTCGTCTCACCATTGCTCAGTTGAGAAGACAGTGGGGCTGACACAAAACAATTTTAACCTGTTCTCATTCTAGCTAAATAACTCAAAGGGTTTTTTCAGTTATTCTTATGACAAATGGTGTCACGATGGCTAAACGTCTTATCTGAAAACTTGGGAAAAGAAACTCAATTAGTTTAGTGTTTTTTTTGGATATTAAACGTTTTGTGGGGTGAACAATTATACTGCTACATGTTTTGGACAATTTTGCCGATACACGTTTTGGACAATTTTGCTGGTACACGCCGGTATGATTATACTAATGTTCACCATATAAAAAACCCAAGATACACTTGAGGTCGAGAGTTACTAAAATTTTTTTTTTTTCGGGGGAACGCTAAGAGGAGCATTTTATGAGTGTATGTATAATGATTAACAACTAGACGTGAACAAGTTACTAATGTGGTGATCCGGACAGCATTATCTCAGGAATCGTTTACACAAAGAAGGGATTCGAGTTGCGAAGGAAATGAGAGTGGTTCGCCTCAGTGTGCGCGGCGTTGTGGGTCTCATCTGTGAGGGTTAGACTTGGAGGAACTAAGGAATGTAACTCGTCTGAAATTTTCCATATGGTAAGAGTAGTGAGAGGCTTGCAACGATTCCTAAATGGGAAAGGTGGTGTAGACTGGAAAATAATTTATTACCCAACAGGTCATAGGTCACAGGTCACTATCAAGAGTGTCAAGTGAGGCATGGATACCTGCAGCTCAGATGGTCTAGATCTTTTTAAGCAGGAGGAGTCATGTATTTACTGAAGCGGTACAGAGGACCAGCCATGTTACCAGCATCTTTTGCGATGGATCGTATATGACTTCCACTTGAGGTCTGTAGAGTGCCTAAGTCCCAACAGGCGTTCAAGGCAAGTGGCGTCCTTAAGAGAACGTCTTTTTATTTCGTATCTGTCTATATTTCTGAGATGAGCTATTATGTACACTATTTACATCGCTCGGACTATCATCCTCATCTTTGTCGCCATATTTATCACAACGTCTCAGCCGTTGTACGCTCCGACCTTCTTCAGGTGGTTGGAATGTCGAACTGAACCCTTTATTTCGCTCGCTGGGGTAGACTGTTCTAGTTCCACGTGCCATGTCTAATGGATGTCAGTTATCTGTTATCTCCTGTTAATTCCCCTCTCCAAGTTCTCCACCGCCTTAATCAGGTATTGAACTCACACTCTTTGGGTCCTGTCACTGGATATAACTAACGCCATTATCCACTGTGGCATGTGTCCTTGCGATAGAAGAAATTCATAGTCCGCTCGGTGACGTGGCTATTCAGAACCCCTTTCTTTGTTTCTAACAATTTTTCTTCATCGGGTCTCTAAATTTAAATTAAATATAAACATTGCATAAATATCTTACAAATTACCAGATACATACTTCCCCAGCTGATAAATCAAATCAATATAAAACGCCAAGAATTCTCGATTCTTCAATCAAAGACATGTGTTCCAAGGACTTATTGATTGCTTGATTGATTTAGTTTAACGGCATATCAGAATCTCTATGGGTTATTTAATACCGAAATCTAAATATTTTGAACATAGTTTCATCGCTTCAACTACAGACAAAATGTATTTTGGGCTATGAAATGTATTGTTGGTAATTCTGCTTTAAAAATGTATTTTTAAAAATTCTACTATAAATGTATATCCTTGATATGTTTTTTTATATAAAAATGTATTGCTAGTATTTTTACTATAAAAATATTTTTTATGCTTTCGTGTTTTTGCTTACGGGTTCTCTATTAACTCATGGTAGGTACTCAAACACATGCTACCACTCCGGGTCAGCTTGGACCTGGGAACAACAGCAATTAAGAGGTGCTTCCACGCTCCTCAAGACCTCAAACCTCCGGATTATATGCCTTGGTGCTGGATGTAGTTCATCGTCATACCGAGGACTATGTCCCAAGAAGAAATATCCAACAAAATCTAACGTATTTCATCATTTGATTTATAATCTTTGAAATATAATTGCTAAAGTTTCAATCAACAGGTTTTTGTATATAGATGTGACTGAAGTATCTAAACATTGCTAAAAGCTAAAAGAGATAGTAAGTTGGGGAGAGACAGGATAACCCTCCCCTTGAAAGGTAAGGCGCATAAAAGGGACAAGGCATGCTTCAATCCCTGGGTCGGGTAGTACAAACTCAGTAGAAAATGGATTAGAATTAACAGTAGAGTACTCAAAAAACCTGTAGAGGGGAAATTAGAATATTCAATAAAGAATGTAGTTCGAAATTCAATGATGGTTATCCCGGGTCGACAGACTCCTGAAAAAAACACTATGTCTGAAACTTTGTGATAATAACACCAGAGGTTATTAGTCCGACTGTAAATAATGATACCTCCTAATCTTATATATCCAGGTAGAAAGGTTATTTCTACATTTTAGTAATTCAGTTTAATACAGTTGTATTTCTATTTGTTGCCTGTAATGTTTTTAACGTTTTTTTATATCGCTCTCGTTGGCAATGCTAGGCTGTCTGTGTGTCTTTGTGATTAAAATGTCAGCCTGTTCAAAGATGATCACGAAGCCAGGGTTTGAAAAAAATCGACTCTATAAAAGTATAGAGTTCAAAAATAATAATTACTGGAAAAATTTATTTAAAGATTCAAATGTGAAATAATCTCATGACAGAAAGGGACTTAAGAAAATGACTTTTATTTTCCTGTTGATAATTTATGTTGGAGGTTTTCTCGACGAGAAGTTAATTTTATTATATATTTATTATCATAGAATTGTTTGTTTTTGGGTTTTTTTTTTTCTTAAATCGAGATAGTTCAAAACTCCAGTAACTTCCGCAGGTAATCGCTTTATATTCATATATATACAATTTTACACGGCCCGCCAAAAATAGTGATATATAAATTATATAGCTTTCTAATCGAACCAGCAATATTTTCTTTGTAGTTATATACGCAGCATGTTTTACCACTCGTCCTTCTACATGCCTGTGCTGTACTCGGTACCCTTCTTGGAGTTTTGAACCGATCCTTTCATTCAGTCCACGCAGTTAGAGTTTTCTACTTCCGAATTTCATGCTTAGCGGGTATCGCTTAAAATTAAGAACATTGATGGATAACAGATATCGCGAAGATTGGAATGGAAAATGAACAAACTCTACATGCACTGAGTGAATAAAAGGTTCCGTTAAAAATACCGAGAAGGTTACATAGTACAACAGACAAGGAAGCAGGCCGGAAGGAAGAACAGCCGACACGTTGTTAGTATAAAAATCAAAATGTGCATGCTGGTCCGAAAATAAATAAATAATATATATATATATATATATATATATATATATATATATATATATATATATATATATATATATATATATATATATATATATATATATAATAAAGTTAATTACTTGTGGAAACAACATTCCAACATAAATTAAGAAAAAGAAAAAAATAAGTTATTTCCTGAAACCCATTACCACCAGGAGATTGTTTTCACCTTTTTTTGAGTCTTTAAATATATTTTTCCAATAATTATTTTTTCAAACCTGGTTTCGTGATGATCTTTGAACACGCTGATATTTTAATCATAAAGGCACAACCAAAGCGTTGGATTTAACTCTCAAATAACAAAGCTTTGCAATCATTACAGACAATATATACAAATACACTTGTATCAAATTGAATTACCAAAACATAGGAAGATGATTTCTGCTTGAATTTCTAGAATGAAGTTATCATTATTACCTAATATCCTCATCTTTGGTGTTGCTATCATAAAGTCTTGGACGTCGTGCTTTTTTCAGGAGTCTGAATATTCGAATTCCACTCTTCAGGATTCGGGATAACTCATCTTTTTTCCGTCCTGGGTATGACGATAAACTACATCCGCATCCTGGGTAAGACGATAAACCACGTCCAATAGTAAGGCCTCTGATCAGGAGGTTTTGAGGAGCGTGGAATCACCTCTTAATTGCTGGCGTTCCCAGGTTCACCCTGATCCGGGGTAGTAGCACCTGTTAGGGTTCCAGCTATGGGCAAATAGTTAACACCCAAACTTGTATAAAAATAGGTTTTAATACCAGAAATACTTTGTAATAAAATAAAAAAATTATTACCAGCAATAATTTTTGAAGGGAAAATTATTATCAGCAATACTTTTTAAAAAATACCAGCAATACAAACAGCTATACATTCTTTGAAAAAAATATGACCGGCTATAGAGATAGGAAGTTGGGGAGAGGTAGGATAACCCTCCACTTGAAAGGTAAGGTGCATAAAAGGGACAAGGCATGCTTCAATCCCTGGGTCGGGTAGTACAAACTCAGTAGAAAATGCATTAGAATTAACAGTAGAGTACTCAAAAAACCTGTAGAGGGGAAATTAGAATATTCAATAAAGAATGTAGTTCGAAATTCAATGATGGTTATCCCGGGTCCACAGACTCCTGAAAAATATTCCCAGAAATAGATTTTTGAAGAAAAATATTACCAGCAATAAAAATTTTGAAAACCTTTTTACGAAAATAAAACCATCCAAGATTGTAAATTTCCTAAATAAGTTGGATTGTACTCAAAAATATGAGTAATAGAAAAATGATTCAAATATATATGTATACATACACACCTTTTTTTACCAAACTATTGCTATGAATCTATTTCAACATTTTGTTGGCATTAATAATCCACTGAGGTTAATATGCCATAAAACAAAACAACCAACAACCAAATCTAATTTTTTTTTATACTCTACTGTTATTGCTAAGGCTTTTTTCAATAAGTTTGTACTAGCCGACCAAAGTATTGTAACATCTATTGTCCTTCTCTTCGGAACGTGGGCAATCTTGGATCTCAATTACTCCCTATCCTTTGTAGCTTTTAACATTGTTTGTCTTTTTACTATGCCTCCCACTCGCTGTTCTTCCATCCATTTATTTACACAAGCTCGCTTAGTGGGTTACTTGTTGTTTTCCCAAGCCCCTTTAACTTTCCGTATATCCTGTGATTGTCAAACATTTCAAGCGTTGTTTCACCATTATGTGCCCTAGAAATTTCAAAATGTCACTTTCTGATTTGACATGTGCAAGTAAATGTCATTTATGTCTCCATTTTGGTTCACTGTTGTTCTTTGATTCCGAAGGGGATGAAGATCTTTTATAATGCATAACACCTTTAATTATGACAAAGACGTATTTTGGTCACCCTCTGTGCATAAACGTGGGCGGGGAACTTCCACGTTGTACACGAAAAAGCGCACTCATAATAACACGTTCATGAACTCCCGAACATAAAATATTCGAACACGACTAACAGCATGCGAATGCATTTCATACAATGAGTGTGGATTCCACATAATCTAGAATGTAATGGAAGCCCCGATACCCTTGATAAAACAATTATGAACTCACATAAATAAAAACTCTGCTGTCTTCTTATTTTATAAATATTAAACTTATTTTTTCAATCGAAATGAACCATACTGTTATTTATGCTAACGTAAACCAACGTAACTGGCGGGGAGACGCGAGATGTTCAAGTTTGGAGCAAATTGATCTGTTTGTATAATATCAAAAATCTCGACATCTGAATATATATATATATATATATATATATATATATATATATATATATATATATATATATATATATATATATATAATATTTGCCAAGAGGACATAGCACCATAGAGCGACAAGAATTAGGGATGGTTGTAAAAATAAAGAAATCAACATGTGTAGCGTTATCGCCCAGGTTACTGGGGAAACGTGTAGGAAAGTCAACCACTTGCGTGAGGGATTGAGTGATTGAAAAGTTGTGGATGCCAGCGCGGTCAGTTACAGAATGTTTAAGCCACATGATATTGTGAGCGTTAAAGTCACCCAACACAAATATGTTTGCAAACAGATGAAGAGGGATGATTTTTTCTATATTATCGGAAATGCTATCGAGTACACGACAGTCTTGAGAG
>OZ038475.1:50856979-50934479 GCA_964036315.1 Acanthosepion esculentum
TTAATTAATATGATGATTTTTTAAAGAAAATGATTTGTCTAAATGAAAATCCTAACATTTAACCCATAACTGAGAGAGAAAGATATGTTCATACCTTTCAAAGGGCATTTTCGCGAAAATATATGTAACCAATTCCAAGTATTGTACATTATTTTCTCTAAAATTATCGCAAATTTACACTTCTTTTCTCTCCAAAAAATTAAGATTACAGACATCGCAGTTTGTAGCTTGTTCTTCCAGGTAAATAGTCTAGGTAATACTGTAAACTCGTCAATCCTAGCAAGCAATAATCTCATGAATATTGTCAATAAGCAATTTAGACTTGAATCATGAATGAATGGCGTTCATATGGTTAGAAAAAGCTCAACTCAACAATTGATGATATTTGCTGATCCCCCCCCCCCCGTAAGACACTAATCGATGATACCCACCGTTTGAAAGTAAATTAAGCGTAACTAATGTACTTTTTCAGTAACAGGTTCGTTCGCAGAGTGCACTTTCTCCTAGTCGAAGGCTTGTGTCATAATACAAGGAAAGTATTTCTTTGGTCGGATCGAGAAAAAAACCATGAGACGAAATTGTAGCAGCCGACAAATTTTATTCAGTTTCAACCTTCTCATGAGAGCCGGCTGTAAAATGTGAGAAGGCGAACGATCTAAATGGCGGTTGCTTTCCTTTCGTAAGGCAGGCGTGAGGTCCTCTGGTTTAAACTGCTAGGTATCACTGTCTTGTAGGGAACAAGCCTTCTTTGTCCTGGCAGCTTTCGTCTAAAAAGTCATTCATTACTAACACATGATCTGTTGACCGGGTTCTTCCTCCGCTCTACTTAGCTGACCTACTTTGTCAGGGTCAGTTGTTCTGATTCCTTCGTAAGTCCATTCCACTCAGTTGACTTTAATTTTCACGACGATAATTGTCAAAACGATTTCTGTAACATCCGACAGAAACATCTAGAGAATGCCGTAAGGGCAAAACGTAGAGGGAAGGAGCAAACAAGAAGTAAATATTGTGGAGATATGAAGGATAGATATCGTTTGATCCTAGACTTAAAGACGATAAGATTGTACTGGTCGGGTAAACATTATCTCAGAAATATGTTCTACAATGTAACAGTTCTGAGAAAGAAGCTATGTTCAACTTACTCATTACCAAATGAACACGAAGGGGATGAAGATGAATTAACGCCGTGAAAATGGCATGGTGGTTCATAGCTGTGAAGTTCTGAATAACCGGAACATTGAAAATGCATTGATTTGTTTTTGATACGGCTTCTCAACAATTTGTGATTTACTTAAAGCAGAAACATATTTTGGATTGTAGGAACATTTTCCATTTTTGAGTGAATAAAGCATTAATTAATATGATAGTAATGATTTTTCTAGATGCAAACACATTACTCGTTATTGATTATTGGTTACGTGATTGTCTGCTGTTGATTATTATTATTATTGCTTACCTCGGTATGGATTCCGGAAATAAAAAAACGGATGTAGTAATAAGATACCATTATATAGAAGAGGAGTGTGAAAAGCCCTGTTTTTATTGGCTGACGCTGACTGACATGTGTCAATAAGAACGGTCGAAGTCCAGCCTTACTAGTTTAGTAATTACTGTTTTTTGCAATGTCGCGGTGCATAGCACGACGCTTTCAAGGAGGCGGCCTGTTTCACCTAGAAACAGGTCGGGGTTGCTGTTGGAGCCGATATGATGCGAAACCCGAAATCGGCGATGAGAACAGTGCATCACTGAAGACCACCCTTGATGCATCTAAGATGTATGACTTAACTAAAAATTGCATTTACTTATATTAATTCGTATTTTTTAATTTATTTAACGTTCTATCTCTGATATTAAACACTTGTACCCATAAATATAGCATACCTTTAAATTAAATTTTTATCATATATACATACATACATATATATATATATATATATATATATATATATATATATATATATATATATAACTGTATGGACATAGGAACGAACACAACATATTACTTTCTTCAGACCAAATTCTCTGTTATTGAACACTCTTCCCTATAAACATAGAAAAATTTAAACAATATATATGTATATATGTGTGTGTGTGTGTATGTCTGTGTGTGTGTGTGTATGTCTGTGTGTGTGTGTGTGTGTGTGTGTGTGTGTGTGTGTGTGTGTGTGTGTGTGTAGGGCTATTTTAGGTGAAATGATGATGAAAAAGTATAAAAAGTTTTCGTTTGACGCGTTTCATCATCGATCTAAATTTATGTTTACCTTGATGCGATTGCACATGCGCATGAAGGAAAGTGTGTGACGCTGAGTATATATATATTTGTGTGTGTGTGTGTGTGTGTGTGTGTGTGTGTGTGTGTGTGTGAATGAATTTAAAACAGAACACTCTTCTGTGCGGAAGAAAAGGAATATATAGTATTTATATCATTATCTGTGTGTGTAAGTGTCTTTGCGCGTTTGTGTGTTCATAGCCACCATTTGCAAAACTAATTAAGAGATTCACGAAAATATTTGCACTATTAACATGGAGGTTATTTCCTATATCTATAAATTATACTAGACTACATTAGGACATGGCAAAGTTTTTATGAACCTTTTGCAATTTTCACATTATTAGCCAGGTTAATAAATCTCGAATAAAATTTACGCTTTAATTAAAATTATTAATTCAAGTTTACTCATATTATTTTAACAAAGAATTATTTTTAACAAAAAATAAAGAAAATTTAATTGCAATGACGATAAATTTGTAAAAAGTACATTAATTTCAAATATATGCTCCATGTTCTGAAGCAAGTTTTAAAAGTCGCTCATTATTTAATTTTATGAGTCGTTGAATTTCTTCATATGAAACAAACGGCTTAGTATAAACAACAGCATTTCAGAGTTCATATATATATATATATATATATATATATATATATATATATATACATATATATATATATAGAGAGATAGATAGATAGATAGATAGATAGATAGAGAGATAGAGAGATCGATATATAGATAGATAGATAGATATAGATATAGATATATATATAGATATTAGGATACTACATCGAAAACATGTTAAAAGCGCTACAGAGTTGCAGTCGTGTTTCGATGTGTACCAAATGTTTCTCATCAGGCGATTGTAAATTACTAGTGAAAAACTGAAAAACTTAAAACCAGCAATAGGGTTAGTAAACTCTGTACTAAAGAATCTAAATCTTCAGTTAAACTTGAAATTTGACAATGCTTTTTTTCTTTTTGTAATATTAATTTGGATTTAATATAATTTTGTATTAATCACCTGGTAGTATTAGTAACATCTTGTAGGGATGTATAGGTATTTGATTGGTATTTTTGACATTTTGCATTGATTGTTTATTGTTATTAACACCTTATATAAAGAATCTTTAGTCAACAGTTGCATAGTAATTTACCAAGTAATTCTAACGCTTAAATCATTTCCTAGTTTCTTAAAGAAGCTATTTATTTATCAACTATAATAAAGAAAAAATATGTAGGAAACTCATAAAACTTTTTTTTTAAGCTTTTCACCCCAAGCAAAGCTGGAAGCCACTAACGCAAGGGGTTACAGAAGATTTGGAGGAAGAGCAGATAGGAGTGGTAAAGGAGAGGATGTGTAGAAAGATAGTGGATAGATCAAGGCAAGGGGTTACAAAAGATTTGGAGCGAGAGCAGATAGGAGTGAAAGAGGAAAGGATGTGGAGAAGCATAGTGGATAGATCAAGGCAAGGGCTTACATAAGATTTGGAGCGAGAGCAGATAGGAGTGAAAGAGGAAAGGATGTGGAGAAGGATAGTGGATAGATCAAGGTAAGGGGTTACAAAAGATTTGGAGCGAGAGCAGATAGCAGGGAAAGAGGAAAGGATGTGGAGAAGGATAGTGGATAGATCAAGGCAACTGGAGATGTCGATTGACGTTACATTTGAATAGTTGGAGATTATAGTTGTCAGGGAAACAGGAATAAGGAAGGGAGTTCCACAGGCCATAGGTGCGAGATATGAAGCTATTGGAGTAGAAGAGACGTCTACATTTAACAGTTTCAACAAGGAAACATTTTGTTAAATTGCCGCTCCATTTCATTTTTTCTTAGGAAATGATACTGTCTAGTGTGTGAAAATGTATCCATTAACATCCGCTCTTGATTAACGTCTGCACTACCATTGATTGCCATTTATGGAAAATAATTTCTTCATTTTTACTTCTTCGCTTAGTTTAAATTTAACGGTCATATTCGATTGATTTATCTGAGTAAAGCGCACAAACCTTGTAACCACCACATTTTTCTTTGAATTCTAAATAAATCGTTCACTCGCCAATAATTTACAATCGCCTGATGAGATGCACTTGATACGCAACGAAACACGACTGCGATTGTGTAGCGATTTTGACGTTTCCGATATCGTAAAATGGATAATATTGCTCTACTTTGTATTCAGCCCTCTTTTAAATTAAATGTTACGAATGTTGAAATTGTACTCTATTCGTTTTTAACTTATATATATATATATATATATATATATATATATATATATATATATATATATATATATATATATATATAGGTCGTATCAAAATTATTTCACAAAAACTCTGGGCGGGTTCCTCACACCAAAACAAAGATAAAAGTTCATAAAAATATGTCTGAAAATCCTTCATTTTTGAGTTATTAAATTTAAAGAAAGTTTACAATAGATGGCACTGTGGTGCCATGTAGACTAGATTACATTTGTACATTTATGGCTAGTCTGTCTTCAACATTTAACGTATATTAGTAAGTTAACCGGGAAGTGTTTGTCAGGATATTCATATTAGGAGCAGGCAGACAAGATTGCTTACATACGCCCGCGCGAATGGTAATGGAGGCGAACCTGCACGGCTGTATGAGATTGCGTTTCCAGATAGAAGGCAGCTGTGTCATCCAAACTTGCTGCTGTCTATCGTCGCGTTGCTGAGACAGGATTCGTAGCACCACAAACTATGGATCAAAGAAGACCAAGATCTGCTGGTACGCCTGACCACGAACAAACACGTTTTACACGTCAAGTGGCTCTAGCATATTGTATTCTCATAATACTGCATGGAAGTTACTTAAAGATCTGCTCCTGTATCCGTATCATTTGCAACATGTGCAGGGTCTTTCGCCCTCTGATCACTGACCACTGGAGAACTTTTGCCAATGGTTTATTGCACAAACTGCCGATCCGTTGGATGTCTCTTCTGTCTTGTTTACAGATGGTGCAACATTTGGAAGAGATGGAATAACAAATTTACACAACTAACATTTGTGGGCAGATCGGAATCTCCATGGTACAATACAAGCTAGACACCAGCATAAGTTCCCGATTAAAGTGTGTTCTGGAATTGTAGGTGGCTGTCTAGTAGGTCCATAAGTTCGCCCGTCTTGCAGGAGCTGTCTACACACTTCTAGATCTGCTACTGGATGTACCCTTGGTAATACGAAGAATTTTGTGATTCATGCATGATGGGCCTCCAGCACATTTTAGTCACTTTGTTCGCGATGTACTGGCTGACATCTACCATGAAAGATGAATAGGTAGGGGATGGCCGGTTCCTTGACGTGCAAGTTCCCCCGACCTCAGTTCTACATTTATCTAGAGGGCCACCTAAAACAATTGTTTTATGCAGCAGACATTAATAACACAGAGACGCTTCATCAACGTGTCATGGAGTCCTGCGAAACCATATATATATTTTTCTCTTTCCCTCTATTCGACCCGTGAGTATCAGATTCTCCAGGCTCTCCTTCCTCATTATTTGTCCCAGGAACTTCAGCTGCCTCTTCCTGATGTTAAGTATAAACCTCTTCCTTGTTTTCATCCTCTCTAAGGCCTCATCGTTGCTCACACGCTCAGTCCATGATATCCTTAGCATCCTTCTGTACAACCACATCTCCGTCGCCTCGAGTCTCTTCATCTTTTAGAAAATCGTCCAAAATTCACTGCCGGATGTCACGTAACAGATGTCACGTAAGTATTCTATTCTTCTCTTCTCTACTTCTCTTAGAGGTGGTGTCTCCATAAACCACCGTGTAGAAGGCAACGGGAAATCACTCCACTATCAATCCCAAAACAAATCATGGTCAACCAGTCTAGTACTGTGCTTAAATTGAAAAAGTCTAGGTGCCGTAGAAAAAGCTCACCCGAACAATTACCATGAAAGTATTTATAGAAAAGACACAGGGAGTCAACCTTATGGCGCTGGGAAAGTGAGTGAATTCGATCTACAAAATCAGGACCATAAATATTGATTCTTCTTCTTTGGATTTTATCAAGATGCTCAAGGTAAATAGCAGGGGAACTTGACCATATGTGGCAGCAATATTCTAATTATTGACAAATGGTAGACTTATAGGTATGTATTCTGCAGAGAACATTTATCTCACACGATACAATGAACCAACCTTCTTAGCAGCTGACAACGAATTTTATGCCAAATCACACTGTAGACAGCAAAAATTAAAATGTCATTGTAAGTTTCAATACGAGTGGATTTTGATAAAATCGCCGTCATTCAAAAAAAATATTATTAGAATCATTTGTTTTAGTAGTATATTTGTGAATGAGTGGGCATTACAGAAATGGAAATGGCGGTTAAGTTCACCAAAAAAATAAAGAGAAACCCAAAAATATATTATCCATCCAAACCAAGGCAGACAAATAGATGCCACAGACTAGGAGTTATTTCATTATTTATGAAATCTGATTATAACTTTGTGACATCCAGGAAAGTTATAAAAATTAGCGAAAATATCGAAATGATCTTTTTTTATGTTGACCAACTTCCACAGTCGCCATTCTATAAAATACAGAATCATATAATATTATCAATAATGGTTTTTTATCAAGTAGTTTTTTTTTCTGAAATAATTCTACCGTCTTCATTGAAATTACTGAAGCAATATCAACATACAGGAGCAAAAATGATGGCGAGGAAAATTGACGGGAGGAAATTATCTTGCGAAAAGTAAACTTATGTTTTTTAATGGAAAAGCGTTTCAGCAATCTGTAATAATTCTCTTGCGCTTTCTTGGGTGAACTAAGAATTATCGGCAATTGACTTTTGGTTCTTTTCTCTAACTGTCTGCTATGCTGACCTCATAAGACCAAATTGTGACCGCTGAACATTTCTCCCCAGTAATCAATATGTATATATATATATATATATATATATATATATATATATATATATATATACCTCTCCAGTAATCAATATGTGTGTGTGTGTGTGTGTGTGTGCGTGTGTGTGTATTGGGGCTATTATTTTATTTGCCTTCATTTCTCAGCGAAGGCGTTACTCTCTTGAGATGTCTGTGATAAAGCGGTAAAATGTATGTATGCATGCGTAGTTATATCCTATTAGATATGGATAGCTATATGTATCTTTATGTATAAGAGACAACGATATAAAAAGAACTAAGAAAGAGAAAAAGAAAAATATATATCGAGAAACAAACGTATTTACAAATGAACAGAAAAATAAAAAAAAACTGTGGTCATCAAAAATTAAAAAAACCAGCGTCAACACCAAATCCAGCTGTAATATAGCTTCTGTATGCTTTTTCTATAAATATTTCCATGGTAAGTGTTCTGGTGAATTTCCTCTATGGTACCTAGACTTTATGGTTAGTAACCATTCTAGAGATGGTGAATCGACAAATTCACCCACCTTCCAGTAAGTCGTGGCGATGCGTCGACCCATGAAATCGCACAGAACCTGAAATGCTTGAGTCGTGTGAGCGCAGTACTAGATAGGTGGCAAGTTCCTCTCATTTTAAAGTTGAATGATGTAACCTTAATAGTTGATAGATGTAACCGTAATGTCTATGCTAACAGTTTCTTCTGTCGCACTTCACACTTGGGAAAGTCTCTTCTGGCGTCTTTCTTCCCAGTCAACTTTGATGTTCAAAAATTTAAATGCAATGTCAATCGTTATCTTTTGTCTTTTTAAATTTTTTTTTGTTGTTCTTACTCCTTAATAGTATTTTTTCATATTCTCTCACACTCAGTAACACCCTTGCGTCATAGTGGCTTTATTGCTTTGCTTCAGATGAAAATGAAAAAAAAAAGGTCTCCACCCACAGACGTTCCTCTGGTGGAATATGAAATGATCATCTATTTATGGCTACTGGTACATGGAATTATTATCACTGTAGGGATTATTCCCAGAGTCTTTATAGAGTAAACGAAAACTTACGTCCGAAGCGTCCTGATTTGATAGGCAAAAATGTGTTATTCTCCAGTATAACAATGCAAAGGCACACTTTGCAGAACAAAACTAAAAAGATCGTTAGGTTTAAATTCAACGCCAATAGAATTTCATTTGTTTCAATCACTAATTCCTAAGTGGTAGAACATTCAGTAACAAAGAGGCGGTTTCTCCGCCTGTGGTTGAATGCGGAGCTCACACGACTCAAGAATTTCTGTTTCTGTGCGTTTTCATGGGTCGACGCATTGCCACGACTTACTGGAAGGTGGGTGATTTTGTCGATTCACCATCTCTAGAATGGTTACTAACCAGGGCACTAGAACCCAAACTGTCCTTCTATTTAACACATAGCTGGGGACAGGAAAGATGGCTTCACACCTTTCCCCAAATTATTTGCGCGTGTGTGAATATAACGAAATCAGCTGGATTCGAACTTCGATCTCTGATTGCTTTTTTTTCCGGTCCGCAATCCATTGCACCACGCCCACATGCAACGCCACGCGTGCGCATTCAAACGAAAATGTTAAAACCATCTTTTAAACGTTTTCGAGGAAAAACACAGATTACTTAAGTGTGGAATAAAACCTTTGGCATTCTATTGGACTGCAATCGTCGAAAATTAATGTGACTTCATTTTTATAAATATTTAACTTATACTTGCTATTATACCCTTTCTGGTAAAGCTTAATTACACACCCTTATATATGAAATCATTCTTCTTCTGCCGTGTCTCTTTAGGGACTTGGCGATTATGGCTCTCCACAATGCCCCCTCCTTTGTAGCTCTTAATAATTTTTGCCTTTTTGTTATCTCTATTTGTTGTAGCACACCTACGGATGATAATGTGTATGTCTCCATTCACATTGCCGTGTCTCTTTAAGAACTTGGCGATTGTGGCTCTCCACAATTTCCTGTTCTTTGTTGCTCTAAATAAATTATGCCTTTTTTATCTCTATTTGTTGTATCATACCTACAGACGATAATGGGTACGTCTCTATTCACATAAGTACAGTAGTAAATACTGTATGTTGGTCTAGAGTTGGGGATTCATTGTGGAATTCACTTGACTCACTTCTAGCAGTTGACTACTACTTCTACGCGCCGCTGGCGAATCTTATATGCGTTGTTTTTGTCCTAGGTATTATCGTTCATTACCAACCTTTGTTTGATTATTCTATTCAGTAACCTTCCCTAGGTTACAATACGATTAAACCTTGTTCCGCTATCCATTCACTCAAGATCACCAAGTAGGTTGTGCGCTGTTTTTCTCTGTCCCGCTAGTCTTCAATTTGCTCTGAGTGTACGAAATTTGTCAAGCCATCTTTCCTCCTTATATGCCTTAGAGATTTCAACTGTCTCTTCCTGATGTTGAATATAAGTGCCCAATTTGCTTCGATTTTCTCTCAAACTTTAACGTTGCCCATATATTCCTCCATAGTATTCTCAACATCCTCCTGTAGAAGCATATTTATGTTGCTTTAAGTCTCTTCTTCATCTGTGATGAGATTTTTTAGTATTCACTGCGATATAGGAGAACTGAAATCATCAGAGTGAATAAAATGAAAGTAATGCCTTCCTCGATACATAGTTTTTTTCCCGCTCTTTAATATGGTTAAGTCCATTTTCTATTTCATCAATTATATTTACTTTTATTTAATGTATCAAGAAAATAAAATTTATGTCAAAGAATTAAAATATTAAAATGTAAGAACGAAAGGTGCTTCATCCTGAATTGGAAAACGAAGGTTGAATAATTTACATATGTGCTTAGTTTTTTCCGAACTGTGTCACTAGCTAATAATTAAATAAATAGACGGACATCTTCTCGAAGTAGTGTAGATTAGCCAAAATTGTACACTTAATTAGAACTAATACAAGTCTCGATTTACACCCTGAGTTTTCTAACATATGCAGAATACAAGAAAGTGCGACGCGTGTTAATGAATCAGTATTTGCCTTGCTCAACGCAATCAATCAAAAAACCAATTTTGTCAGAATTGGCACCAACCATCTGCAGAGATGTATACCTACTCTAACATACATCGTTGTAATACAGTATGTTCAGAATTTATGTGTACACGTAAATTTGTCGTATATCCAACAGCAAGGCCTCCTTGAGGAGCATAGAACCAACTCTTCATTGCTGTTGCTCCCAGGTCGACCCTGACCCGATAACACCAGCTATGGGCAAATATTGACCACACCCAAACAAAAATAAGAAGCCATGAAAGTATAAAAATACATTTTTATAGTAAGAATACCAGCAATACATTTTAATAAAAAAGATACCAACAATACATATATATAGTAAAACTAGCAGCATGGCCCGGCGTTGCCCGCGCTTGATTCAAAAATCGAACGACTCATGCTCTCACTTGACTTTAAAAATGTTTGCCCTTCCTTGCCTTTAAAGGAGTGCCCTTTGCCGTGCTGATGTTGCTACATGCTTTACTTCTTGCCTATCTCACATTGCGATTTTTGTCTAATCTCTATACTAAACATTAAATCTGTTACGAAAAAAGAACTAAACAAAATGAACACAAAACGATCAGCTTTAAAAAAGGACTCGTAACTGAAAAGACCGAATGAAAAAAAGAATGTTAACAACAAATACTTTTTCACACCCAACCCAGTTCTGCGGAATCAGAATCAACGTTGCGTTTAAGCAAGCGAATGAGCCAACTGGAGTAAAGTGCCATGCAGTTTTAAATTTTTCTCACTTGTGACGAATGCAGCTATCGATTTATTTTTTTTTGCATGCTAGCATGCTAGTTAACATTCGTGTCAGTCAGCTATTGGCCCTCACGATGACCAACAGAATCTTCCTGCCTATTCGTGGCAGCCAGCTATAGGCTCTCATTCTGGCCAGTAGTAAATGGCCGCAAACTACATGAAAACCGCCGTAGAAGAATGAAAAAATCGATTATTTCCACTATCGATGGGAGTTGGGAAATGCAAAGTCGGTGTTGGCCTTTCCGCTAATTTGGAGCATGTGCATGTAAATTTTGGTGAAAATCCGTCGAAAATTGCGGCCGTGCATTCGTTACACACACACACGCACACACACACACACACACACACATCCTGCCTTTTATAGATAGAGATTAAACAATACGTACATAGTAACCAATTGTAGCGACTTCACCTAAATCCATTTAAAATACTACCAAACAACCAAACATGAAAGAACTCTTTGCTGTCATTAATACATATAATTCCAAAATATAACTTCAACAAAACATATCACCGTCATAGTAATCGTGTCCAAACAAACATGTATATGCACAAAAGCTACCATCTATTTGATTGTTAAAAGTAGAATAACATATATCATATTTGTATTACTTCAAAGCTACCATAAAATTAAATTTCGCTATTAAATGACCTTTAAGGAGTTCATGAAAAAAATCAATTAAAAATCAATCAATGGATTTTAATTTTAATCGGACATTTTTATTATATTATTACGTTATTAATTATATTTGTCAATTTTTATTTGAAATAAACACCTCATTTTTATTGATTAAAATTGCTTCGTCTATCGGCCTGTGCATTCGAGAAACAGAATGCATCCTCCGGCAGGGATAGAATGTGCTTCCCACTTTGTACAGGAAGCCACCTTTTCATCCTGTGTACTTTCCTACTCGGCTACGAAGAACTTTTCACTAAGCAAGACACTTTTTACCCTATCTAAGAGAAGCACATTCCCTTCACTTTAATTATCACAATCATTTTATATATATATATATATATATATATATATATATATATATATATATATATATATATATAATGATTGTGATAATTTTATATATATATATATATATATATATATATATATATATATATATATAGAGAGAGAGAGAGAGAGAGAGAGAGAGAGAGAGAGAGATATATATAGATATATATAGATATATATACGAAAATGTGTATTCAAAAGTTCTCGGGGGGATTCTAGAAAAAAAGAAACGAGATATTCTATAAAATTATCTTTGTATTCATTTGATCGTATTTCGAGCCACATACTTTTCACCAAACACTCGTGTACACACAGACAAACATATATATATATATATATATATTCACATTGAGGAAAAGTTTTCATAATTAACTTCTCTAATAATTAGAGACTGAATACACATTAGAAAACATTGCGCTCACGTAATAAACGCACGCACGTACATACGCACTCACACACATTTATGTGAGTACGAGTGTGTGTGTGTGTGTATGTGTCAGTGTGTGCGTGCGTCCGTGTATCTGTGTGTGTGTGTTCATATGTATGTATGTGTATGGGTGGGGGATATTTGAATTTAAATACTCTTTATTCATGATATCTTTGGGAAGATTTATTAGCTTCCGTTATTTTAGAATCTATTGTATTAATAAATTTAACATAGAATTATTAACATTTTCTCGCTGTGTTCAATTAAGAATAAAATAATGATTAATTCAAATATAGAATTTTTTTTAATTATTTACTATAATGGCTCATATATTTTTATGGCTAATCAGAGGTGGAAGTTCATTAGAATAAAGCCCGAGGATCTCAGAGGACAATCAATCAAAGACTGACGATCGATCCACTTGCTCGATTATATAATACTTTACAAAACAAAGATTAAACAAATATCTTCTTCATTAAATCATATTGAAAAATAACCTGCAATATTTTTTATTGGTGTATGTGTGAGGCATGTTCATATCAACTAATCTTAGTTTCGTGTGGCATGAGGCTAATGCAAACAATAGGGTGATCATATTACTTTATTCCACTGGATATCTGTACCTTCATTGACAATCGGCATGCGACATCTTTACTTTTATGTGGGTGGATCACTACTGGTGTTCGTGGAAATACACAAACGAGAAATAGAGCTTACATTGAAAAAAACAGTTCTCATCCTGTCACCGAAGTTAAGCAACATCGACCTGGGTTAGTACTTAGATGGGTGCCCGCTTGGGAATACCACGTTCTGTAAATTTGGACATTGTGATTGGTGTAATGCACAGCGGCTCGGAATTGGAAATTGGGAAGCCGATGTCCAATTCCAATCGGGTTTGTTATATTTACTTACGCGCAAATACCCTTGGGAATATTATGGATCTGCCTCTTCTACCCCACCCAACTATTAGTAAGTATTGTATCACTGAAACCATTATTATCCAAAAAATAATAATGGTAAGTAAAATAATCCATCAAATATTTTGGAATTCGAAATTAGTAAAATTTGAAAAAAATAACATATTTTTACCAATGAAAATATTTAGAAAAGATAGATAAAAAGGACAGTTATTGACAATAGGTATTTACTCTGTCACCACACTAATACGAGTTGTGACACAAGGTCTTTTTTAAGATGGGTACCCGAGCGCGTACACCCGGGCCAAGAAGAAAAATTGCCCGTAGCCCCCGCAACGGTCTGTTGCGCTGGCCTCGGTGCGAGCACCGGTCTCTCTCTCTCTCCCTCTGGTGCAATAAGTGGGCCCGGCCTCGGACAGCTGTTCCCCAGGGCTGGGCACCTCTCAGTATAATTTTTCTCAATTGCGTCTCTGTTCTTTGACGGAGTCGCCCCTGAGTGCACTCTGCCCAAAGACGGAGACGCAACTGAGAGATTATAAATAGATGTGTTACAAAGCCCTCAGGAGAGGGGTTTACACACTTATTGATTTTCTAAGCGTAGCTTAGATGTGGCACAAGGCCGAATGTATGGGGCACCCAGCGACGATCGAACTCACTACTCAATAAGTAATTGTTCTAGCGAGACAAGCTTGCTAACCATTACACCACGCCGAGTTGCCCCAGTTATTGTTACTAAACTGTTGGCCATGTTCACCATAGTCTATGAATATAGAATATAGCGCAATACGTAATCTGTTCAATGAAACAACGTTAAAGATTAACACTCACGAGTCAGACACTCTACTGAATCTGACTATATCGCCAGTATCACCAGCACCTGTTCCGTAATTCTTCAGTCTTCGATATCAAAGGCTGGCTGTGCATATTCGGGAAAAACATGGCCGCCTTTATACACGTTGAACTGAATATTTTGAGCCTTCTGATTGGTTAACAGTTCTATTGGTGAACTATAAAATGAGTCAGCTCATTTTGGCTGGCTCACTAGTATACCGAGGTAACCAAAAACTCCAACATAAACGAGAATCAGAAAGAAGTTTTGTTGCACAAAGATCACAGAAGCAGAAATTGAACAAAGTAGAAACTATGAGGACATAATGAAACCTTTTACTTGTTTCAGTAAATCATTATTATCTCACCAAAATTCTTAAAATCTAATTATTTATTTTCTAGCTTTAAATAACCTGCAAAAGGTTGCTAAGCTATGAAAAAACAAACAAATATATCAAAAACATACATGAAATAAAAAAAAATGTCACCATCCAGAAAAATTAAAATTTGACTTTACTTGTCATTACTAGTCAAAATATTTTTCGTGATCAGATCCATATGTTTTAATATGCGTATGCCCAATTCTCTCCCTATTAAATTAAACTGGGATCATGCTGTTTCTACACCAGCTGGGAATTATTTTCATTTTGCTTCAAGTATGGAAGGGATTCTCTCCGGTCTGATAAATTGTCTTAAACTTCGCAGATAGCGGCCTCTCGCCATCACTTAATCGAAATTGCAAGAGAAACAAATATTCTTGAGTAAATATATCTCGGGTTCATATGTCAAACTTTTAATTACGATATAATTAATTGACGGATTTAACTTCATGTCGAGGTCAATTAATGCTTAAATTGAAATATTATGTCATGGATAAATCACTGTCTTGTTAATGGATACAAATATCGCTGGTGTATTTAAGTGCCCGGTTCATTAATGGACGCATTGTTTCTTTTATCAGTTGCGTCCAATTAACGATAAGAAGAATGTATGGACGTCAGCAAGCGAAACAAGCCAGAGTGTGAGAGCTGAGGCGTCAGAATCAGGCACCTAAAGAAATGTAAGTATCCGAGTAGCGGCGTAACTGACGACGGTAATGTGAGGCAAAAATGCAAAGGCGTATTAAAATGGCGAAAAATGCATTCCAGAAACAAAACCCGGTATTAAGATATAGGAAAATTTCGCTAGAAACAAAGAAGAGTTTGCTGAACTGTGATGTAATATCAATCCTCCTATTTGGCAGTTAATTCTGGACAATTTCATAACAGATGAAGATGAAAATTCTACAGATTGATGTTGAGAAAACGATTGATAGAACAGGTGAACAGCGAGAAAGTTTTAGGGAAAACGGGACTGAAAAGGACACACACTTACATTGAAATAGAGTCAATTGAAATTTCTGGGACAAAATGAAGAAAGAAAGCTTGGAGTATTTAAGACCCACAGGATTGAAGGCAAGACGGTCAGAGATTAACAGTGAGTAACCGACCTAACGAGTGTAAATGAATAATAAAGCGAAGACTTGGAAAGAGGGTAAATGAAAAAAACGTTGTTTAGAGCAACAAAGAACAAGAAGCTGTAGATGTGCATGATCGCTGATGGGCTGAAAGGAAAACGTAAAAGAAGTAATTCCTTTAAGACCCGGAATCGAAAATATGTCATCTCTATCCTAGATTAAATGTTTTCATTTTATCATTAGCGTCCTGCATGATTTCAAAGGCTCAATAATTTTGTAGTGTCCAAGAAAAGAGTACTGAACTGTTATGTAATATCAACTGTCCAACATGGCAGTGAATGCTGGACAATCCTCTCTCAGCTGAAGAAGAGACTTGAAGCAACAGAAAATGTGGCTTTACAGAAGGATTCTGTGAATACCATAGACTGAAATGTAAGAAACGACGGAGTTCTAGAGACAATGAGAACAAAAGTAACACTTATAATTAATTTCAGAGACATTTGACATTTCTAGGGCGCAATAATGAGGAAAGTGTACTTGGAAAATTTGATACTCGCAGGAGAGATTGAAGAAAAAAGAGACAGGCGAAGCAACGTATAACCTACATGGTGGTCTTGGGAGAATGGATAGCGGAGCAGCATTTGAGAAAGATGGCGAAAAAACAACATTTACTGAGGGCTACAAAGAACAGTAACCATGTTCGCCAA
The DNA here is from genome assembly GCA_964036315.1 of Acanthosepion esculentum. Classification (NCBI taxonomy): domain Eukaryota; kingdom Metazoa; phylum Mollusca; class Cephalopoda; order Sepiida; family Sepiidae; genus Acanthosepion; species Acanthosepion esculentum. The sequence goes on from OZ038475.1 coordinate 50,873,291, forward strand.
CGTCCTGGATAGAAGAAAAAGAAGAGTAATGCCAGCATCTCTTTATGGTGACAAGCAGAAAAATAGCAAATTTTATTTGAAATTAAGTTTAATAAATATCACTTATAACGGACTAAATAATGAAAAGCGTGACATTATTATAAGTGCGGGAACTCTTATTTTAGATATGTTTTGATTGAGATGTTTCAAAATAAGACTGCAGAATGTCATATCACCCACACGTTTGACAAGTATCATACTAATTAAAAATTGACAGATAGGCAAGTAAGAGAAACGTGTATTTAAATCTGATATAACTTGGTTGTTACAGAATAGATGAAAACTGATATAGTTTTCAATGTCCGAACTAGAATACTCGTCTTAAGTGAGTTTTCTAACTAAATAATTTTCTCGTACTTCAGCAACAAATCTGACTAACCGCTTAATCGATTTTCTATATACTTTCACACAGGGCGGACCAAAAGTTATGATGAGGCTTCAATATTTAATAATTTCTTCATTTTTTTGTTTTAACTTTACAATAGCATAGCATCATTTACAGTATATATATATATATATATATATATATATATATATATATATATATATATATATATATATATATACAAAAAAAAATATATATATATATATATATATATTTCAATGAATCATTCATACAAGAAGTAGATTAGTAAAGTTAATGATATAAAATGGCGAAATCCATTCGCAAACAAAATTTTAAAGGTGCATTTACCTACAAATCACTCGATGATTGTTATGATCCTTGTTTTTAAAAATTACAAGCTGTATAAGTTTTCTTTAATACGCAAGTACTTTCAACTGTACATTCAGTCATCTTCAAGCATGGAAATTATTTTGTTTTTGGTCAAATTCAGTTAGCATCCGAAACGAAAAAATTGACTGCCAATTGAAATATGTTTTTTTTTTAATGTGTTATTGTTAACGGATACAAACTTTTGGAGCGTATCGTCGCAACGCTAAGGTTGAATTTTTTGAAAATTTAAGAGTGTGCGTTATTTTACTAATATGGCAATAACAATAACACATTTTTTAAAAAACATATTTCGATTCTCATTATATTTTTTCGTCTCGGATGCTAGCTGAATTTTACCAAAAACAAAATAATTTCCATGTCTGAAGATGACTGAATGTACAGTTGAAAGCACTTGCGTATTAAAGAAAGACAGAAAGAGTTGTATAAACAACTTATAATTTTTAAAAACAAGGATCATAACATTCATCCAGTGATTTGTAGGTTAATGCACCTTTAAAATTTTGTTTGCGAATGGATTTCGCCATTTTATTACTAATCTAATTTTTGTATGAATGATTCATTGTAATATAAATTGAACTGCACCACATATTTTATATATATATATATATATATATATATATATATATATATATATATATATATATATATATATATATAAATATATATATATTATCATAGACGGGGTAAGTCACCACTGTCTATAAATTGCTCCCGTGGTATGAGTCTCAAATAGCCTCTGACAACGCGAAAGCGGTAAACTGACGCCGCATAACCAGTTGGTTTGGGTAGATGGAACTTATCATTCCAGGAAGCCAGTCCATCTTGGTGAAGGGAAACCCTGATTTTAAACCTCCGCCGTCTATGGAAATAAATACAGACACAGAAAACCCGGAGTGGAGCCCCGAAGGCGATTGACTGTCAACTTTCTAGCAACTCCTGCAGCCAAGCCAAAGGACTGAAGTGTGAACAGAGTGTTACCTTTTACCTTTATAAACATAATTAAGATAAAAGGATGCCTACTATATATATATATATATATATATATATATATATATATATATATATATATATATATATATATATATATATATATATATATATACTAAAGGCTGACAAAAAGACCACGGTAACTGCTATTAAAAATATTTCACTGTTGTTTAAACAAAAGACTACGGTTATGTATTCATTTGGTTTTTAAAACGAGATGCCCAAAATGGTGTCTTCTATTCGCCATACACTTTTGTGGGTGATTTGTGAAGTTTTCCGTCGCCCGGAATTTTGAGCATTTCGAGGTCTGTCATGTTCTTTTAAGCGTTGAACCAGTGACCCTGAAATTTTCAACCCATAGCAGTAACAAATTTTCCAGCCGGAACAGCATCATTCCTACGAAACATGAAATGAGTGCGAAAAACTCTTTGTGTTGCAATTACAGATTCACCAATGGTAAAAAAAAGAAATCAAGTTTCAAAAGCAAATGCACGGTTTGCACCGGTCCAAGCCACGATGTTAACTGAAAACAAATGGTAATAAATTAGTTAGAGATAAAAGACTTCAACTTGTTTAAGTTCACTAGCACTATACAAATGGCAGTTTAAAATGTGGAAGGTATTTCTGCCGCACTCTGTATATATATATATATATATATATATATATATATATATATATATATATATATATATTGTATATTGTATATATTTCGGTATCAATTTTTCATTAATGCATGTTTCATTAAATAATATAGACAATTTTTGTCTATTTATTTTAAGTAAGTTCCTTTCGTATTGTCTGATAAGCTTAATCACATTCTTAAATGCCTATAATCTATAGCAGAAGCCATTAGTTTATACCAATGGCTTCCCATACTTAATACTTCTCGCTTTCACCCACGCGTGGTCATGTGTGATGTCACGAGCTACGACGCGTTTTTCGCTTCCTTGGCTCGTAAATAAGAGTTTGTCGTTATTTTGAGCTTATTCAAACAGCAACGGCGGGCCATTATTGTGGTTTCGTATATGTGTTGTTTGATTTATAAAAATTGTCATCTTTGCTTATGTAAGCCGAAAGCTTACATTGGATTCAAACATGTGTGAATATGGTGTTTTCCTTTCGTCTTTCAACGATAAATATGATTAAGCTTATCAGACAATACGAAAGGAACTTACTTAAGATAAATAGACAAAACTTGTCTTTATTATTTAATGAAACGTGCATTAATATATATATATATATATATATATATATATATATATATATATATATATATATATATATATATATATATATATATATATATATTGTGTGTGTGTGTGTTTAATCCTCAAGATCAAAATATTCATTTTTTTTTTAAATTTCGTAACTTTGGGCTCGCTCTGTATAATAAGAGAATGTTCCAAACGACGCTTCAAGGATCTGTTGAAGACATCCCGGACATAGGTCAGCGTCGATTCTGAGACCTGAGGAGTGTGGGTGGGGGGACAACCGATCCACCACGCACACTCCTCCATGACTCATGTTCACAATTCTTCAGGAGTGGGCTGGACCTTCACAGCCATCTCCGCTACCGCTACTAGAAGGGAGAATGGAAAAAGCCGAGTGGATGACAAACCCGATGCTCGGATCTGAGCCGGTGCCGACTATATTATTAGAAAATTAATAGTTGCTCATGAAAAAAACTGTGACAGAATAAGAAAAGAATTGCCGATATATGTCTGAGATAATATTAAAAAGCACGACTCGAAAATGACTCGAAAAATGGCCAAAGCCTTAGTAAAAAAAATAAAATTCGTTTGAAAGTGGGAAAAGTATCATAGATAATAATAAATAAATCTGCTGTGTGCCCAGCAAAACTTTTGGAGATTCTAAATGTGAGATTGATAGAAAAGTGTAATTGATCTTTCATATCAATGCAAAAACTGCACATCTTGGTGGCTGAGGCCATAATGCTGAGTATGCAGTATGACAATTAATACCTCTTTTTTATTTCCACGGAAATTAAAATAGATACAGAAATATCATTAAGTTATGTGCATAGAGAAAGTATTCACCTCCAAAACACTATTTTTTCACATAGTCACCCCACCCCGGATGAATTTTGCCAGTATGCCGCGGTCTCAAAAATCTTCATCAGCGGAGTCAATCTACACATAGCTGTCAATACATTACGCATCACCTAACAATGCTCACATCAATTATTTGGTTTCCATAAACGTCGATGAATGTCACTGGCTCAGTGGAGGATTTCGGTGATATAGATTTGCTTCGTACGCACTTTCATACAAGACTGCAATTCAGCTGTCTTATGTAAAAGGCAATAATACATGGATTATTCGCCGAAAAGTTCAATCTGCACTGTCATGCATTCAACATCTGCTTCTTATATCGTTGGTTAACTCGATAAATAGGAAGCATTTTCAGGAAAACTGCACAAAATTGGCTGGAATGGGTGGTAAATCAAAAGTTGTTTTTAAAAGCGCAGACGCTAAGATCGAAAGAAACTTGAATTTATTTGTTCTCGAGCCAGCCTAACTTATGAACGGGCTTATTTTTAAGGCAACTTTTTAGTTACGTATGGTTGTGAACAAGAAAAAAGTCCTAATATGCGTGCTATGATTTGGAGATATCAAAATCAAACAAGTAGGAAATTTAAAAATCTGGAAAGCGTTTTAACAGATGACTGAAAATGTTATATAGAAATCCGAAGTAAAGTTGGAATAACAAAAGACGCCTTCCGAAAACCAAGCAAAGTATTAAGCAACAGGTACCTAGCAAATACTTAACATAACTAGGACTTTAATAGGTGCCACCGCCATTGGCCAGGGTGGACCTGTTAACAATAACAATTAAGAGCTGGTTCCATGCTCATCAAATCTTCCCGATCAGAGGCTATGCTGCCGGGTGTAGTTTATCGTCATGCCCAGATCGCGGTAATGTTTATTTACAAGATTATAAAGATATACGAACTGAGTACAATGCGATATTTATTATTTACTTTTTATGAAGATTTATTATTTACCATTTTACAAAGAAATAAATTAGAAAAAATATTTTTATTAAAGAATTTATAAAAATGTACAAAATATATAAACTAACTACAATGCAATATTTTTTATTTACCATTTTATAAATAACTATGAAAAATGTAATATGTAAATAGTATTTAATATCTTTGTCAGTTCTCAAGAATAATGACGGGCCACTCGTATCCGAGTACCCCCGTCTACTGTTACAGGCCCATTTGTGTTTGGTTAATACCCACAGAGACTTCCTGTGGTTTATACTCCAGCCATGCTGAGCGGGCCTTAGAGTTTTCTGGGAGATAATTATCTGGCGTTATCAACCGCCTGAAAAAGACCAGTACACCCAAACCCTCGGTCACGATGACTTATGACTTCGTGTTAGTACAATCATCGACGACTCCAAACTAGTTCCGTCTACTCACTAGAAGTCACCGTTCTTGACAAATCGACCATTGTGAGATTCGAACGTGGGTTTCAATGTCGGAAAGCTAACATTCTACTCATACACATATAAATCTATTTTCATATATTTGGGTTTTATTAAAAAGAATAAACATTGCCGAGGGAGGCAAAAGTGTATAAAATAATAGCGGTCTCAAGAAAATAACAGTCTTTGTGACAAACCGTTCTTTTGGGGTTTTTTTGCGTGCACGCGTGTTAAACATTGAGACCCCTTCACGTAAAAGTCATTTTGCAAATATACAGTCTTTCTGAAAAAAGTTTAGACATTATTGTGAAATTTTAGATGCAAAATTTTATCCACGCCATCGGCTTTATAAATCAGATGCAATTTCTACTGTTGGAGTCAATTCTATAATTTCGTTTACTGTTTCCTTCTTGGGCACCTCGAGGCGGTGTAATGATTAGCAAGCTTGTCTCGCTAGAACAATTACGACTGAGTAGTGAGTTCGATCCTCACTGGGTGCCCCATACTTTCGGCCTTGTGCCACATTAAATCTATGCTTGGAAAATCTTTACTGTTTCCATCTTAACAGTAATGTCACGAAGATGACAAGTCAAGGACAAATTGATTAAATGAAGAATCTGTGACTTTACAAAAAATACCGGAATATCTTTTAGTATTACAGCATGAAATGCAACAATTTCCCACCATTTATGTCTGAATGCGTGCGTGCGTGCGTGCGTGCGTGCGTGCGTGTAAACGTGTATGTGCTCACAAGCGCGTATCAGGTGAATATACACAAACTCAAATCCGTTTCATTTTCTCTGTATTTAAAATGTAAGGCGAAAGTTCCACTCAGACAGCTTTTTCTTCCCAAGAACTGTTACTTTATGAAAACAGACTCCTGTGAGGATGCTTCCCTGAAAATTACAATTTAAATTATAAATTTAAAATCTAGTCATGGGTTAATTATTATATGTCCCCCTTCTCATAATCTTCAATTCCTATCACTACTTCTTTTACTCATATGCATCATTCATCATTTTAGTATTAACACTAGACAATAAGTCGCTCTTGAGTCATGTACTGGGTGAACTTTAATATAGAACCATGTGTATGTGTATGGGTTTGTGTGTTAGCGTGAATGTGTCCATGTATGCCTTTATACTTCATCGTGTGTGCGGGTGTGTATAGTTGCGTTAGTGTTTCGGCGTGTAGGTTTGTGCAAGTGAATGTGTGTGTATATGTGTGTGCAGCGTATGAATTTTTAACACACTTCTCCAGACGCTAATCACCAAAAAACACCTCTGCACAAAGTGGTCAAATCCACGCGACCGGATGTCGACGCGCCATAATTACCATGAGTTAAATGTTCGCAACTAATGAAATATTAATATTATTTTGCCTTTTCCCAACGAATTCATTTGCTTATTCTCTATAAAATGACAACAGGGTTTATCACTGATGACAGACGCATGATTGTCGCATTAATGATTTAATATTTTTCTTTCAAAGAGACAAAAAAAGCGGCTGTTGTAAAGAGTTCCGTCGACTGTGAACAAATGTTGACTTCATGAGCTGTCCATCTTTACCGGGGATTTGAAAATACTTTGACAATGATTGATAGCTTAGGAGCCAAACTACACGACTCTAAATTTCTGGAATATATGCAAATTGACAAGAATTATAGCTGTCGCGGTAGATTAAGTATGCGCATGTATTGAAACATAGCATTTATATTTACATGTTGTCTGTAGTCTTAATCCTGTAATCACCTGTTAAATTATGGACGTATCTATACTACTATTACTTTCCTGTCGTTACTTAAATTAATATCAGTATCAAGTTTACGTTTCAAATGTCACGTTGAAACACCGGTTCCCGTCCGATCACCGAAGTTAATTAAAGTTGAGGCTGGTCATTACCTAAATGGGTGACCGCTTGGGAATACCGGGTTCTGTAAGCTTGAATGTGGAGTCAGTGCTATGGATAACGGCTCGGAATGAGAAATAGGAAAGCGAATTCGAATGCCAGTGAAGTTTGTACACATTTACTTACGCGCAAATACGGTATGAATGTGAATCTGCTTTTCTCCCCAGAAATGGGTTAAATAAAAAATATTCATGTAACCAGTTTACCGTAGAAATTAACGGTGGCCTACTACTGGAATTCCCCTGTCAAATCAGTCGTGAAGTATAAGACAACACGATCGCCCAAGCGGCCACCAGGCATGGCAACTACGGGGGGAAGGTTTAGTGGTAAACGCTTATTATTGTTAAAACGAGTATCGTCGTTGTTACAAATATTACTATCGATTTTATCTTCAGATCCAAGGCACCTGCTTATCGTCACTGGTAATCAAATGACAGCAACTCTGCTCAAATCCCCCTAATATTTTACCCGGCTTCAACAGTGAGGTCTGCATCGTGTCAGTTTTATAATTCTACCAATATATTTGCAAGGGACTTTAGGAATGTTTCTAGTGTTGCATTAATTATGGGTACAATCTTTCCCGTCGCAACCCACAATTGTCACAGCTCGCGGGCCTGACCTTTGTATCTTCTGTTTTTCTCTTTCCGTTACTTCCGGTATGTGCTCTACGCAAACAATTCTACCTGATAATTGACAGATTCTCCTTACCTTGTTTGCAACCATAATATCTCGCCTCTTGACATGGAAAGGAATATCTGACAATGCTGAAATTCTTAAAATATTTTACTCAAAGGCAAGAGGGGCCGAGTGAAACAGCGAGCAACCTACATAACGAACTTATGTAAATGGATGGCAGGGGAGAGTAAGATGATAAATATTGTAGCTTAGAGCTACAAAGGATAGAAATCTGCGAAGTCATGATCGCCCACGTCCTGAAGGGACACGAAACATAAGAGCAGGAGAAACACAGTACTTGATTTGAACTTGTACTATTTCTTCCTCTCCTTTACTTGTAACCCGTTCTCTGCAGGATGTGTTCTATCTAATCCAGTGATCCTCTAGTTTTTTTGGCCATGCCCCACCAAAGCATCTCAAACATCCTGATGCCCACCCCGCCCCTTGTGACATATAAGTCTTACTATTCAAAAAATGAACTCCTATTTATGTGAAAGAAGCCTAAAAGGCCATTAACTTAACGTTCGTTAAGAACTTGAGACTGCATATATGCAATAGTATTATCATTTAATTTTAGAATGTTACAATATTTATAGAAATAGTGTGTTACTAATATACAGTACATACGTAATTACACATGTATATATACATTCACAGAAATCTTTTTTTATGTATGCATACTATATATGGTGTACCGTATGCATTAACTTGCATACACACTCATATTCACACAGACTCAATAGAAAACACTCACTATTATTACCTCATTCTCGAATTGCTGCCCTTAAAAATCAAATTTCCTCATTGATCTAATCAGGGACAAATTTTATTTACCTTGTTCATAACCATTATGTCTTGTTTCTTGGTATGTTAAGGAATATTTTATTGAGTTAAAAGTTTTTAACTATTTCATTATTCATATTCTTAAAGATCTCGTTTATACTTGAGTTATTTCTTGTGCTGTTACTTAATCAAAGTCAAATGCACAATTTCTACTGAAGCAAGTGTTAGTTTACCAAATATATGTTCGGTGTATTACTTGGTTGTTGAATGCAGAAACCCAAACGCTTATCATAGAAAAATAAAGACGATGAAGAAGTCTGGAAAGGGACAAAGTATGGAAATGTATTGCATTCCTTCCCTCCGACCATCAAAAGTCCGGTATCTCATATTGCAAAAAGTTTTGTCTACCAGCAATAAAAAAGAACGCATCTTCTCTCCATCGAGTTTACGAAATGACTGTCCTCGGTAAAGATGGGACTCAGTGAATTGGTCGTTATGAGTCAAATGACGCGCCAAGCACAGGGTATAATAATGAAGACGTAGGGAACTTACCCAAATGCAATCATATTTTTTAATCTTTTCAGCCAATTTAAAGTTTAAAGATATTAAAATGTAAAAAAAAAACATAATTCAATGATAGAAGATTTATTTATAAAATAAAGTCGACATAATATATATATATATATATATATATATATATATATATATATATATATATATATATATATATATATATATATATTGTTGAAACTTGACTAATGCATGGAATAATAATGCAAACACAAAATGTAGTTAGAATAAAATGTATTGAACAAGAAAGTGTACACAATATTTACATATAGTCTTTTGTATATTCCTGGGAAGACCGTTCCTGGAGAATGTGTTGACTAAGTCGCAGTCGGGCAGAGTGTCTAGTTGGATCTCTTGATTCGCCTCCCTGTCTTCCGGTACCAACCATATTTATATCGTCGGTACTCCGCTATGCAAATTAGGTGGATCCTACCACAACATATATATATATATATATATATATATATATATATATATATATATATATATATATATATATATATAATAAAATAGGCAGCATATAATTTTATATTACAAAGAGCTAATCATACCTTGAATCAATTAGCAATATTAATGCAATTATTGGCGAAATCCCTTCGCTAGTAAACATAATTATAAGCATTACTACTAATAATCCACTGAATGATGAGATCCTTATGTATAAAATGGATATGGTGTATTTTTTATGGTGTACTAGCTGAATTAAAAAATACACCATATCCATTTTCATAGAAAATATTCGTCCTCGGATATTTTCTATGAACATTTCTCGGACATTCAAGCCGGTAAATGTTATTTAATACTGTTTATTATAAAACAGAGCATTTACTTAAATACTTGTATCTATAAAAAAGAATGTTAAACATAAAAATGTCTTTATATATATATATATATATATATATATATATATATATATATATATATATATATATATATATATATATATATATATATATATATATATATATATATATATATATATATATATATATATATAAAAATAGACTCTGTGCAATGTTTGTTTAATTTACAATTTGGTTCACTGTTAAAATATAAATGGTTGGAATTTTCATTTATAGAATGGCAACTACTAAATTTCTCCACTGGGAATCATACCTTCCCCTGTATTGGTTGTTTTCTAAGCGTAACATAGATGAGGCACGATGCTGAATGTATGGGGACCCAGTGTGATTCGAACTCACTATCCAATCCGAATTGATCTAGCTAACCATTTACACTACGTTGAAGTGCCAATGTTTTTGTAAGCGCAGCTTAGATGTGGCCGAAAGTGTGAAGTTTCCACGGTGGATTAAACTCATTACTCAGGCGTAATTGATCTAGTGAGATAAGCTTGCTAACCATTACACCGCGACGAAGTCCATGTCCAGGTCGAGTTATCTGCCCTTTCTTCAATCTTTCGTCTACATTCAGTTATAGTTGTTGGGTTAACTGTTTGTTTGAGTGTTTTGTTTGCGGAGTCAATGCAATCCTCGATGCTGACTAGTTCTCCTTCTCCCCCTTTTTTCTTATTATAAACTTCATAAAGATATTCTCTCGGATATAGAGCTTTATTCATTGTCATATTCATTCATCCATTCATTCTCTCTTCCACAATTTACATTTCTTAGTCCTTTTATAACCATTTTAATACCGTTGTTTATCCTAATCTGCCCTTCTATTGTTTATAAGTCTTTCCCTTGAACACGTCAGGATTATCTTAAAGACGCAGAGTTATGTTAATTCATTCTCTTACTGTTGATCCCAAAGTTCAGTTTCTGCCTCATCAAGTTTAGGAAATGTATTGAAGATCCCATTACGCTTACTGATGATGCAATTATACCTTTTATATTTTATGCATCTACATATACAGAGTGCGATGGGTAAAGTGTCTCAATTTTATATTTTTAATTTCGTGCATGCACGTTGTTTGGCTTGTATTTTGTCGACTGCACAGTATATTAGGGTCAGTTAGACACCGCCTGTGAGAAAAAGAGCAGCATGGCGCTTCACTCCGCCAGAAATTTGGAAACGGTATGCTGTATAGCTTGACATTCGCACCAGAATCTCCAATACGAATATTTCAGACTGTTTGGGTGTCAATCTGAGGACATTGCAAAGGATTCGGGAAGATTTGATGAGCACAATGGTGATTCCGAAGGTACGGCAGCTCAGAAAACTTACTGTGGTCGTTCTAATAGGAAACGAACTCTCGAAGTTATTTGTGAGGGGCTTAGACTCAAGACGGAGGACCACATCAAGTGCCCTGAAGAGGTAGTGCTACCTTGATCAAGAGGGTGGCTGCTGGAAGACCCTATGTCTGGCAAAAGTACTCTGCACCATGCCGCACAAGCAGGAGAATCCAGTCATGGTTGTTAGACAATTTCTGCGATCACATCACCCCTTACATCTGGTCACATAACTCCCCAGACAGCAATAACCTTGATTATTATGTGTGAGGCGCAATTGAGCGAGAAATTAACAAAATTCCTTGTAACACCAAAGATGAACTGAAGACAAGAATTATGACAGCATTCACCGACTTAATCAAAGAGACCTTCCAGAAGAGATGCAGTAGATTCCGAAGTCGTTTAGCGATTTTATGGAATAAATTTATTCTTTAGTATTTCAATATATTTTTGTGTAATTTTAGATGATAATTTATCCATCGCACCCTGTATATATGATTGCTTTTCTACGACAGTAATTTAATAATTAATCATCTTGTCATGGACTTATACCTAAAAATAGTTGAGTCCAACAGAGCCTGATTGATCAAGATTCAACAATGTTTGAACTCCAACTCATCCACAGGCAACTGACTCATTCTGCATAAGACACCTAGTCGAACGAACTGTAATATTGTCCATTACGACTTTAATTATTGCTGCAATAGATTTGTTAATTACACCAAAGTAACTCCGTTTTAATTAGCATGAGATCAAATCTGCTTTTTATTCACACAGTGTGATATAAGTTACTTTCTATCTATTCGCAGACATTTAAAATGCCACGACTATTTCACTTACGACTTCATTAATCTCGCCAAAACATAAAAATGTTGCAGTCGAGACGTGAGATGATCGCCAGCGTCTGAGATTAATTTGAAAAAAGAACATTTAAATGATGCCGTTCATTAATTGTGAATAAAATTGTAAATAAAACAAAGCAACTTCGAGTGTACTGAATATTTTAGTTGTGGGCATAAAATTCGACCTGATTTATTATTCATTGAATTACAGAAAATATCAGTTAAGATAATATAACTTTTTAATATTCAAGCTCATCCATTGTTGAATGTTTTGAAATAAATGAGTCAGAGTTAAATAGCGTTTAGGTTCAGACTTATTTATAGCGAATAAGAAAATGTATAATTAATCTAATAAGTAAACCATATTAGTCGATAATATTAAACTGCAGTAACGATACATTGCGTTAATTTGTACAGGTGACTTGCATTGTCAGAATGTAACAGGTTAAGAAAGAGATTGGTCTTTTGTTCTTTTACGTCATGTAGATGTCATGATTTTTATTATGTCATATAATTTTTATTATTATTATGCCGTTAAATTATTATCACTATGTCAGTTTTTATTATTACACCATATAGTTTTTCCTGTGTCAAGTAATATTTTATGTCATGTAACATTTTTATTATTATGTCATGAAAGTTTTATTATTATGTCACGTAATCTTTTATCATCATCTTATGAAAGTTTTCTCATTGTAATGTATTTTTTATCGTTATATAATGAAAATCTTATAACTATGTTATATTATCAGCTTCGGAATACGAGGTGCTGCAATCTTGGAGATGTGTGCTGTAAGGGGTAATCTCTCGGAAATTGAAATTGGAGAGACGAGTTCCAGTTCCAGTTGAATTTTTTATATTCACTTATGCTTAAATATCCTTGAGAAAGGTATGAATCCACCTCTTCTCCTCTCCAACTATATGTTAATCAATAGTGACTCGTATCAGTAAATCATTATTATTTTTTAAAATATCATAAAATTTACAAAAATATTTTCTGGCTTTAAATAATCTGAAAAAGGTTGATAAACAGTATTTTTTTATTATTCTCATGAAATTTTATCATTATGTCATATATTATTTGTATTATTATATCATATTGGCATCTTTTTATGATTAAATTTTTATCATTATGTCATATATTATTTGTATTATTATATCATATTGCCATCTTTTTATCATGAAATTTTTATAATTATGTCATATATTATTTGTATTATTATATCATATTGGCATCTTTTTATCATGAAATTTTTATCATTATGTCATATATTATTTGTATTATTATATCATTGTGGCATCTTTTTATCATGAAATTTTTATCATTATGTCATATATTATTTGTATTATTATATCATAGTGGCATCTTTTTATCATGAAATTTTTATCATTATGTCATATATTATTTGTATTATTATATCATAGTGGCATCTTTTTATCATGAAATTTTTATCATTATGTCATATATTATTTGTATTATTATATCATATTGGCATCTTTTTATCATGAAATCTTTATCATTATGTCATATATTATTTGTATTATTATATCATAGTGGCATCTTTTTATCATGAAATTTTTATCATTATCTCATACATTATTTGTATTATTATATCATATTGGCATCTTTTTATCATGAAATTTTATCATTATGTCATATATTATTTGTATTATTATATCATATTGGCATCTTTTTATCATGAAATTTTTATCAGTATGTCATGTAATGTTATTATTATTATTATTATTATTATTTTATTTCCTTTGGTTTCTGGTGTATACTCATTTCTCTCTGGATCCCGACCAGAGATCTAAGTTCAGAACTGGCAACATGACATTTTCCATTGAGCAGTTTTGAAAAAAAAAAATTACGCGCTCATATTTTACATAGATAAAGCCCTTCGTAAGGTGCGGACTGTACTTGTGAGTACATTGTTTTGTATTTTTTTAAGGCATGGGATACCAGGGATTCCTTCAGTGAGTCTATTGGAATCTTTTCCAATCAATCCAAGGGTTCCAACTACAACTGGAATTGTTAATGCCCTCATGCGCCACATTTTTGAGATTTCGATTTAAAGGTTCTTATATTTTGATAGTTTTTTGAAGATCTTCAAAGATACATTGCAGTTTGCAGGGAGTTCCATGTCAGTAAGAAAGCACAATCTGTTTTTGTGGTCTCTGATCACGATGTCTGGGCGATTAGCTTTGATTGTTCTATCTGTGTGCATTTTAAAGTCCCATAAAATTGTTACAGATCCTATCTCAGTAACCGGGTCTGGGTGGTGTTCATACCAATTTCTTGCAGTTTTTTTTCCGTATATATATATATATATATATATATATATATATATAATATTATAAATTAATAGATTTAAAATATGGTTTTACCGCTACACAGTGATAACCATGTTTCAGAAATGGAAGCTATATATATATATATGATATGTTTAACGTTCTTTTTATAGATACAAGTATACAAGGATACAAGAGAAATTACTCGGACATTCAGGCCGGTAAATGTTATTTAATACTGTTTATTATAAAAACAGAGCATTTGCTTAAATACTTGTATCTATAAAAAGAACGTTAAACATATCATAAATGTCTTTAAATAAATTGTCGGACTTTGTCCAATTCAAATATATATATATATATATATATATATTGGAATCTTTTTGTCATAAAAGTTTTATCAGTATGTTATGTAATGTAATTATAATTATTATTATTATTATTATTCATGTAATTTTTTATCATCTGATAACCTTTATATTATTTCCTCAATTTAAAATGTCTCAAGCCAACTTGATTTATCCCGCGTATTCAACAGAAGACTCATGACGCTTTGTCTCATTTCTCTCCAAGTAATATGCATAAGTTTATGATTTTAAATACGAACGATAATTTGATTACGAAATCACATGAAAGAATGATCTTTCCGTCCTGCTGTTTCTTTGCAATTTGAACCTAGACTTCTAAATAGATTTAAAAAAGAGCTATTTTATTTCAAAATACAAATGTCGCTCTAGGACAAAGGTAAGTGCGGGATAGGGTACCTCCTATAGAGTGGTTCTTACAAGCAACATTCTATTGACTGTTTACTGGCGGAGTACGTTCAAGTTGTACATTCTTGTTCAACTTTTGTCAAAGCAAGCGAAGTAAATAGCTACGTTAAGGCTACAGTAGTTGCCTATTCCCAGTTAACGACAGTCGTGTATGTCTGAGGGTAAATGCACAGCCATTATAACGATTTTCAAGTTAAGCAGACCCATCGAACTGAGAAGAGCATAACACAGTCTTTATAATTCCATCGCCATCCATTCGGTCAGGTATCGTACACAACGTCGTGCAATAAAAGTCAAGAAGATCACGTTACACAAGATTTAAAGAGAACTGCCCCTTTTTATTGTTTTTATGTTGGGATAGGATATTGTGCTTATTTTCAGCATCGGTGAAACAAGCTACATTTTTTAATGATTTAATCTATTGTCTTTGTCTTTACTTTGCAAAGTCAGATTTTGTTTATTGAATTCACTACACTTGATGCAAAACTGTAATTTTCCCTCCATTGTCTTCGATGCATTTTTCCCTTACTGTCAATTCACAGAGGAATTTATAAGAAATAATCATTATCATACGAAACTTAAACGAAAACTTAGGAAAGGATGAATTTAGAAAAATGGTTTGAAAATAGGAAATTGGGTCGCAAAACGGTGGAAAAAACCGGTACACAACGATTTAGAAAGAAAATCCAGTCGCATGTTAACATGATTACTTTGAGGGCATTTTTTCAATACTTACGCTAATATAACCATTCATTTTTACATTCTTATGCATACTTTTCCGATGACTTAATATCAGAATCGGTAAATTATCTATTGATTGTACCCTTTAAAATTTTATGCTGTATGAGGATGCTTCAACAATGGAATCGGTAAGAAATATTCTGTCTTTTGAGGGAATTAAAGCTTTAGGCATCTGAACAAGTAAACAATGTTTTGGCAATGTTTTTGCCAGTTTCGATTAGGCAATTTTTTTCTCAAACATTCCCCACGATTGAAATTTTACAAAACAGAGTTATGAAAAATCCGAAGCAAGCTGAAATAGAATTTGAGAATAGAGTTTAATACAAATCACACTTCGATCATAAAAGATGAGTAATTGTCAATATACTTTAATTATATCGAACTAGCGAGTGGAGCCTGGGTGCCTTGCCAAATATCATCGCACTTTGAACAACGTGTATGGTGCTACAGATTCAAGAACAAAGAATTGTACCAAATATCAGAAGCAACATCACTTGAGGACTACCAACAGCAGCAACAACTAAAATGGATTTCTTATGTCACTCGAAGAGAAAATAATGACATAATCAAGATGTTAACATTCCACACTACGTAAAATAAAACGTTATGAAGGAACCCCCATCACTTTTTATGGTGATATATATATATATATATATATATAGAGAGAGAGAGAGAGAGAGAGAGAGAGAGAGAGAGTCTCAGTCGAGTTTTCGAGCTTGAAAAAAAAAAAAAATATATATATATATATATATATATATATATATATAGTGATGTTCGATAAAAGTGACTCACCTTATCTTTTGTATTTAGCCCAACTTTCGTTTCATCGGAGAACAGAACATTCTTCCGGTCTCCTACGGTGGTATTTTTGTAACAGTGAGCCCATTCAAGTCTCTTGGCTTTGTTGGCTTTGCTTATTAGCGGCTTAAACCTTCGTGTACAAGATTTGTAGCCTTGTTCTAACAGCCACCCACCGACGGACTGTTGAAGAGGCAAGACTAACAACTTGATCTTCGCTTAGACTGGCTGCAATTTCTTGGCTAGTTATAGTCATATTCTTCGTAACTTCTCTCTTGATTACTCTGCCAGTTCTATCATCAATCTTTTTCTTTCGTCCCCTTGTTTCCTTCCTTGGAGCAGGAGTGGCATCATTATGTGCCCTAAGCACTCGTGAGACAGTTGATTGCGAGGTTATAGCAATTTCTGCAATTTCTCTCGTAGACTTGCCTGCTTTTGAGAGGGCAATAATAGATGCCTTAAGTAGTTCTGATGCGTGTTTTTCCCCTTTCATCTGGTTAGTGACTTGAGTGGCTATTTCAAGCGGTTTTTATACTGTATCAGGCTTTTTGGAATATTCTGGAATATTCTGAAATACTATAGATTTAATTTAAGCTGTTCTAGAATTCTCTAGAATATTGTTCAGAGTGTATTGTAAAATAGGTTTCAATATTCTGTCAAAAGCTCTTGAAATTTACCAGTTTAATCATTAGAATGCTATATCTGAGTCACTTTTTTTGCACAGAGTATTTTCCTGAATCTCATTTATATCCAAATTTATAATTATCAATAGAATACCTTAGGGTGAATATACTTTTTTCCGAGGTGGTGGGGAAGTGGTCTTTATATTAGTAAGATTAAAAATTATTTTAACTCCAAAAACAATAGACAAAAAATATTTTTATTAAAAAAATCAAGTGAGTCACTTTTATCGAACAGCACTATATATATATATATATATATATATATATATACATATATATATATATATGTATATACATATATATATATATGTATATACATATATATATATATATATATATATATATATATATATATATATATATATATATATATATATATATATATATATGGTAATAAACAGATTTAAATATTCACTTACCTTATCCTTACTCTTAGTTTCGCGGAGTTTACATCTACACCTCAGACGACTTCATTTACAAAAAAATAAAAGAAACATTTCTTCAACAAAAAGATCACTTATTTTACTTTTATAATTTTATGGAAAATATAATTTCTGTCAATAAATTCTGTTTTAAAATCAAGTTCCCTCATGAGTGAGGGTATCACCGGAAAACCCAGAGTAGGGGTAAGATAAGTAAATATCTATTTTATTTATTACTATTAATAAAGTGTCCGTTGACGCTGCGCATTATAATTGCAATGGTTTTAGCATTAAAACGTTAACTTTTACTCTATTCAAGTCGACATTTTTGCGAAACAAACTCTTTGTTATTGACACACACACACATATACACGCACACACACACACACACACACACACACACACACATATATATATATATATATATATATATATATATATATATGTTTTGTTAAAGATGACAGAAAGGCAGTGCGATTAAGCTTTTTATTTAATTTTTCTTATGTTCGAGCAAGCGTTTCCTTTTCAAGACAGTGTACAGAAACTGTCCAAATGTTCTGTAATTCCAAGCACTTTCGGCTATACTTTTAGCCATTATCAAGGATAATTTTATTTTTACTTTTTAACTTGATGTATGGGTTGTGTATATGTTTCTAGAGTTATAGGGATGTTTTATTTTCCGAAAACAGTAAATTGTAGACGTGTTCGTAGTTAATATTATTACGTATTGGTTATTTTTTTTAATTATTAAGTCTTCCATTATTCTTAATATTCTTTTACACATAGAGGAGGTTATTATGCTTGTATTTTCTTATAGTATGTTTCGGATGGAGTCTGGTAAGTTTGTGTTTGTTTAAATGGGTTCTGATATAAAAAAAATAGAAAAAGATGAAAAATAATGGAAGCCTTCTGTCCAGAAAAGAAAACACTTGTTCATTCACAAGAAAAGCCAAATAAAAAGCTTAATCGCAGTACCTTGTCTGTCGTCTTTAATGAAACATGTATAAATGAGTGATTGCTGCCTATATGCACAATATATATATATATACATATATATATATATATATATATATATATATGGAAAGAGAAATAAACAGATAGATACATCAAAATACAGCAGTGTCAAAAGGTTTCGAAAAACACTTAAAGACAGTGTGATTCCACAAATATAATGAAAATTATTGAAACAAGATAATACAATATTTGTTAGACACGATATATATTTATATTGTAATTCCACTAACATTATGCAGTATTTAGTAACATAAATATATGCTTTTCGTAAGCTGAAGAATGTTCACCGTTTCAAAACCGTAAAAAGAGGTAACACATCTACCTTCCAAGTCCTATATACTGAGTTGGCTCACGAACCTATAAAATGAATATCGATTTATTTTGCACTGCAGAAAATGCACAAAGCGACAGAATTGTCTATTACAAGAAGTCAATTTTGCCGAACTACACTGAAGCAAAATTAAAAATGAACAATTTTCTTAAATCTGAAACGTAGTTGTCTCATATATATATATATATATATATAAAATACAGATTATACGGATTTAGAATCGTTTTATTTGCCTTGTTTTAGCAAATAGAAAAAATTAAATCAAATAAAAAATTAAGTCAAATATAGAGTTAGAAAATCGGCGAAACCTTTCTGAAGTTATAAAAGTAAGTTTTAATTTCTTCTTTTTTACTGTTGCTGCTTATTATTTATTTTTTTTTATTTATATTTTTTGTATTTTTCTCCCTGTAATTTTAGCTACTTTTCATTACAATTTTCAGCTTTTATACGACGATCATTAGTATATCCAGGTTGTACCAAAAATACTTTTACAAACGTTGGGAGCGGGTTCCTCACACCAAAACAAGGACAAAAGTCCATATAAACATATGTCCGCAAATTCTTCGTTTTTGAGTTATTAAGTTTAAAGTTTAAGGTCAGTCAGTTATGTGCTATGCCTGATAAACGCTTAGGCGATCATGTATCTTTCGATACATAACTGACGAAGCAGATTTTTCCCGCAGTAGTTTGCCATTTCTTTCTGCGATAGACCAGGACTATAGAACTCAGGCTGTCCTGCTGGGGGGGGGAGAAGAAGAGGATTCATACCTTTCCCAAGGGTATTAGCACGTAAGTGAATATAATGGATTTGAGTGGAATTTGAACTAGGCTCTCCAATTCCTTAGTCCTAGCCGCTATATATATATATATATATATATATATATATATATATATATATATATATATATATATATATATATATATGCATATATACTCCACCGTTCCTCCCTTAGGGTACGGTAGACACTGTTAAATGTACAATCCAAGATACAATCCAAAAATACTTTTACAAATTCTGTCAATCTGAAGACAGGACAGAGGATTTGGAAAGAGTTGGACGAATCTAATGGTGATTACGAAGGTGCGCCAGTTCGGACAACTGATTCTGATCGTTCTGATAAGAAAAGATCTCCTGAATTTGTTAGTGAGGGCCTCAAAATTAACACGGAGCCCTATATCAAGTTCACTGAGGAGATAATGCTTCCGTGTGTCAAGACGGTGGCTGCTTAAAGACCCTATATTTGGCACCATAACACATAAGCAGAACCCAGTTATGGCTGTCAAACAATTTCTGCGACCACATCACCCCTTACATCTGGCCAACTATCTTCCCCTCTAATTATGATGTGTGGGACGCAGTTGAGCGAGAGACCAACAAAACTCCTTGTAACACCAAAGATGAACTGAAGGCAAGGATTATGGCAGCATTCACCATCTTAACAGATCGCGACATCTATCAGAGAGATAAAATTTTTATTATTGCATTATTCCAAAATTTTAACACATCTGCAGGTAGCTATTAATGTCAACAACTGAGCAGATATAGTTATTAATTAAAAAAATAGTAATTAATGTATAATATTATCCATAATTACATGTATAAGAATGTCGTTTTTGATAAAAGTTTAAAAAAATAATAATAAATACGTAAAAAAATGCGTATATTGTCGAAAATTCCTTTTTCCGCAATATAGCTATTGTAATGCTTATTACCTAAACAATAATAATGCTGAATATTTTTTTAAACATTAAAATATATTTAATCACATCTCCCTCAGCTGTCGTGATCTGTAAACAAAGTGACCGTCCAGAAGAGATGCAGGAAATCGTCTGGGAGCTGTGGTTGAATCCAATTTCGATTTTATTGAATAAATCTACACTTTAGTGTTTCAAGATATTTTTGTGTAATTTTCGTGAATATATCTGATAAAATCAGATGTCAGTACTATTTTCATTTTTGCGTAATTTAGACGACAATTTATCCACCGCACTCTCTCTCTCTCTCTCTCTCTCTCTCTCTCTTTGTGTGTGTGTGTGTGTGTGTGTGTGTGTGTGTGTGTGCACCCACTGAAAAGAACATTTATAGCAAGCAATAAGAGAAATCTTATTAGGGAAAAATAACCCTCCCGGAGGGCGCACATTTTTCTCAGCGTTGAATATTAATCACAGAACAAGCGTTATACAATGAAAGTTTCATGTTAAAATTCACAAAATTATGTGAATGGCTCGGTACTTATTGATGTAATCTCCTATAATGTTATATATGCATCCCTAAGTTTATCTGTAATTGTTATAAGTACGCATGTAAATGGTTGTCTATATTGACGTATACGATGAAACATATATGTGTATATATTTTTATGCATGTATCTATGCAGTTAAATACATGTGTACTCTTGTCATTCATTTATATCGTTATACATATATATCCATCACGATTATATTCTATTGTGTATTCGGTTTGATATTTATATATTTATATCCGCACATGCATCATTAAATACACACAAATAGTCGTACATACCTCTGCCAAACAATATGTCAAGTATTAAAAACAGGTTCCGTTCAAAGTTAAAGCAACTGTAATATTGAATTGGCAGTAAGGCGCATATATTTCTTTTATTTATTCAACGAAATCAAATTTTGGCTGTAAAAAAAATAGGTTAACTTCAATTCCTTCCTTACAAGTATCAATAAGATGTGTATTTCGAAAAGAATTAATCTTTTGTGTTTCTGTCTGAGATCATTGCAATAATTTCTGGTTGAAAAAGTTTTGAAAAGATGTTTTGTTATCATATCTTTGGGCCGAAATCTGTAAACGTACGTTCAAAAATATTTTCTAGATAGATTTGATCTAATCATAAAAAACCACAACTTTGTTCTTTTCCATAGTTTTTTGTTTTGTTTTTTGTTTGTTTTTGGGGTTTTTTTTGTTTTTTTGCGGACCACTTTTGAAAATGCTACTTGTTTATATTTTCTTCTATTCATGTTGAGAGCACTTCCTTTTTTCATTTCAGAACAGATACTACATCTTCGTCTTCTATGTGCCGCCTCCTTTCAGGACGTTGGCGATTATGGCTCTTCACATTTTCTTCTTGTTTGTAGCTCTTGATAAAATTTTGTGCCAAAACCTTGCTTTGCCACCCATTTACTCAAGCTCTCTAGGTGGGTTATGCGTTGTTTTCTCTTGTCCGTCTTGCCCTCAAATTGACCTCTGAGTATCATATTTTCCAAGCCCTCTTTCCTCATTATGAACCCTAGAAATCTCAACTGTCTCTTCTTGATGATAGGTATAATTGCTCTTTTTGTTTCCATTTTCTTTAAAACATCATCGTTGTTCGTATTCTCTGCATCCATTTCCATAACCATATTTCTGTGACTTCAAGTCGCTTTGTCATCTGTGAGTAGTGCCCAACATTCACTGCCATATAGGAGGACTGATATTACATGACAGCAGATTACTCTTTTCTTTGTTTTTAACTATTTTTTCTGTATTAAGAATACATTGCTTAGCTTTTGGAATACTCTTTCGCTATCTCAAAGCATCTTCGGATTTCATTCCTCTGTTAAACCAGTTCCCAAACATTTAAAATTTTGTACTTGCTTGATTTTGGTATCTTCATTTTGTAATTTGCATGTTGGGCTGTTCCGTTAGCATTCTGTCTTCTTACAATTGATGAGTCCTTCTTTCTTCTCGATCTCCTATAGAAAGACCGATAACAGTTCATTATTCTTTTCTTTTTCTTTCTTCTTTCTGAAGGCATTTTTCGGATCCCAGTGTTGCACTTTCCGTCCTCTGTTAAAACACTACCCAAATATTTAAATTTCTGTACTTGTTTGATCTTGGTAGCTCCAATTTGTAATTTACATATCGGGGTGTTGCGTTTTTCTGACAACTATGCATTCTCTTTTCTTACAACTGATGTCCTTTTTTCTCGCTTTCCTTCACTAGCTTCTGTGGAAGTTCTTGTGGTTTCTTTTCTGTATCTGCTATCAACACTGAGTCATCTGCATATCTTATGTTATCAAGATTGTGCCAGCCAATAATGAATCCTGGTAAGACTTCTAAATTCTATCAGAATTGTCTCACTATATTGATTAAATAAATCTGCCGAGAAGACACATCAATGTCTTACACCGCTTTCTATATTAGTTACCGAAATCATTTTCTATCCGCATGCAGGCGGTTTGAGCAACGATAAATGCTATTTACTAATCTCTAACAAAAGGCAATAATAGTCAAAATGAATAACACTTTTCTAATTTCCCAAATATTTTTATTTTGCTCTCACTATGTAATAATATCAGTAATTGAAAAATTTAAGCTTCATTTTGCTATTCAAAGCGAAATCGATGTTAAAAGTTTGGGATGCGTCAATTATATCTGTATAGAATTACGAGGTATAACTGAAACGAATTCAGTTCGACCACCTTTCACAATCTAAATAATCAGATTTTCTTATGATCGAACCACAAAATTCTTAGCACGCTGTTGTACATATAATAATGTGCATATGGTAATGGTAATGGGGATATTAATCATTTCCTTATATGGAAACATTTGTTATTCAATGACCAAGCAACTACTTCTGCCGGTTGAAATTTCTAAATTCTTTCTCTTAAAACTCTTTTTTGTAGACACTGGTGACTCAGGTCCAGTAGTAGTAATCTCCCTTTCCAGTAGTAGTTATCTCCCTTTCCAGTAGTAGTTATCTCCCTTTCCAGTAGTAGTAATCTCCCTTTCCAGTAGTAGTTATCTCCCTTTCCAGTTTCCTTCTTAACCTTTTGTTCACGTGACATGTGCTGTCAACTTTAATTATTGCTGCTGTTGGAAGTCTTCAAGTGATGTGGTTACTGTTATCTAGTTCATTTTATGTGATTCTGCAATGCCAATCCACGAGGTCCGGAGAAGGATTGTCCTCGCTGAGACCTACACGTTTCACTCGCCCGAAGTAACTGATCTGAGAAGGTCGTTGTATACAGTTGTCAGTTTAGATACTGCTTAAATATAATTTAGACAAAATTAAATGTAAACATTTGCATTCAATCGTGTAGACATATGTACACACATATATAACAAGGCTTACAGTTACATAACGTTAAAACACCGGTTCCCGTACGATCACCGAAATTAAGCAACGTCGGGCCTGGTCAATACCTAGATGCGTGACCGCTTGGGAATACCAAGTGCTTGGATATGCGGTGTTATAATGGATAATGGCTAGGAATTGTTAATCGGAGAACTGATTTCTAATTCCTGTAAGCTTCGTTATATTCATTTCGTGAAAATACCCTCATGAATCCACCTCTTCTCCCTCAGCTATGGGTTAATTAATTAGATTTGTATAACTAAACAATTATTATTTCAGAAGAATACTCACAATTCAAAAATATTTTCTGGTTTTAAAGGGTTAATAAGACGTAGAAAAATGCCTGCATAGGGTTGATAAGCCGTGAAAAAAGAATCAATTAATCAAAAAGAATGCATGTAACAATTTTTAAATAGATAGATAGATAGATAGATAGATAGATAGATAGATAGATAGATAGATAGATAGATAGATAGATAGAATGAACGTTTTGGTACGCTTATAAAATTTTTGAAAATTATACGACCCCGCACTTTATTTGAATACCATCCCGTTCATTAAAAACCCATACGGACAAGCAATGCATACTTTAAAAAATGTCCCCCTCTGTTATCTGAACCACTTTCATTATTATTTTTTGAAGACTTATAGAGCCGACTCTTAATTGATAACCCCGTTTATACGAGAGTCAAGATTAGATAGGTAGATAGATCGATAGATAGATAGATAGATAGATAGATAGATAGATAGATAGATAGATTTAGTATGTGCTTTCTTTTTGCACAAATGATTTCTCGTACGAGCATGTCTCTTAGTTCTCTTTAATAATATATTTCGGTTTCCTGTTGTATTTATAATATGATCGTTCATTTTATGCTCGTTGTCATCTTCCTCTTGTTGACTTGTTCCTATTCAATATTCACTAATGATGGTTTCCCTAGTTCATGGCTAGAAGCCAAATTGCTTAAAAATCAAGCGGCTTTTATTATGCCATTCTTCGCCAACCAAAAAAAAACACACCCATACGGGCAACGGAATAAATAGAAACTTCAAAGCAAATCAGAATGTAAAGTCATGTGATCGCAAAGCAAACGATACATAAAACATTACTACATGTAAACATCGCAAGATATTCCCTTGTACAAGGAACACAACTTATTTTGCTATAACGTGATTGCTTTAAAGATGAACACACAACCACAGTTTTAATCACGGAAGTTATATAAACGAGGGGAAATTAACAAGACTGTCGCAATTTCACTGTCAGATTTTCATATGTTAATCAATATTTTCGTATGAAATTTTATATTAACCGATATATTATAGTAACAGTTTCAGGAGATATGTATATCATGATGATAAATATACAATGTTAATTTTAGTTTATATTATGTCTTGTAATTGCTTATTTGGTATTATGGGATTTTATTCTGCTACTGGCGGTCCGTATATCATGTAAATAAATGTATACATATATACATGATGGCTGTTGACCTCGTTAGACAAGTATGACTATTGTTGGTAGGTTAGAGCAATGGTTATGGTATTGTGTTCAGAAGTATCCTACTCGCAAACTGGTTGACTACCACGACTAGAGATCGCTCTCTGCCCTGTTATTTTAACCCACGGAATCAATAATAATTGCGCTTAAGAAAATTGTAACGAACACGACTGGAATTCAACCTCAGCTCTTCTATTTCAAGTTCGGTGACGCTATTCACTGCACCATCTTGCACGCATTCACATACACACGCATACATATATACATACGACCACACATGTTTGTGTGTGTGTATATATATATATATATATATATATATATATATATATATATATATATAATTATTTATTCAAAAAATATAGCATAAATATGTGATAAAATCACTACAAAAATAGCCATTTTGTTTCAACACATCTGGTGTCTTATCAAGTGATGGTGTTGAATGTAGAATAAAGGATTTTATATATCGGTCGATGTCGACTTACGACCACGATTGGTTACGGCCAACAGGTCGTAAATCAATGTGGTCGTAAGTCGGCCTGTAATTAATTATTTTCACGCTTTCTTTACAATTGATACCATTTGTATCCTTTCTTCATACATTGTTTGGTTTTTATTTTTACGTTCGCCATGTTTAAGTCGGTAAAGTTGGTTTAATATTTGCTAAACATACAAAATCCAAGATAAAGGCACAAAATGACAAAACATTTTAGTCCCAAAACATACCAAAATACATACAAATACACATTTTATTAGCCGCTGGATCTTGGTTGAGGATCGACGATGTCGTCAGCTGGGGCAGGCCTCGAGATAAACTGGTGGAGAACTTTGTCTGAATTATTTGTTTCTTTTTCTCCTTATAGATTTCACGATATGGGCGAAACACATCATGTGCCATCCTCTCAATCCCTGCAAATCGTTCGATGTTTGGGTCTATTTCTTCAAAATATGGAAGGAGTTTATTAACTAGAGATAAACCTTCTGATAATCCCTTAGTGTTAAATTTCCTTTTTGGGTCCTCTTCTTCTTTCTCATCTTCTTTCTTCTTCTATCACTCTTTCCGCTTCCAACAGGATTACCCCTTCATTTGTAAGTTCTCCGGATTTCTCTCTAAAAAAAAAAGGTGACTTGCCAGGTTTACTAATTTTCTCGAATCATTTCAAGTTCATGTCCACTGTCAAGTCTAACAACAGCATTAACATAGCGCTTAAACTTTTTTTTCCAGATGCAGTTCATGCACTTCTTTATCAAAGCTTCCCAGGCAATAGCGATATTTGTGATAAGCTTATAAATATCGGAATTTTTTATACATTTATAAGTGTTTCCAAAAATCTCGCAACAATAGTTCTGGGTCGTATTTACAGAGGTTTTGGGTGAAGGTGGTTCGACCTGCATGCAGCAATCGAACGTTGGTCCATATGCTGGATGAGTGGAGTTGCGTTTGGCGCGAAAAACAATTTCACATCAGGATGGAGGTCGTCGAAATGAGGTGGTTGCTTGGGCGGATTCTCCAGCAGCAATAAAATCTAGAAATGATTTCCTCTCTCCAAACAATATTCACGATCTCCAGGAATAAAACAATTCAGAAACGAGTCTTCAAACAGTGATTGTGTTATCCATGTTTTACGGTTAGAACGAAAGTAGACGGGCAGCGTGTGCTTTTTTTTTACATTCTTAAACGTCCGGGGTTTTCTGTTTGATAAAGTAAGACTTCATCTTAAACCTCGCGAAGCAGCGGAAACATCAAATCCTTAAATTCTTTAAATCCAGATATGTTTGGACTTCTTTGGGGTTGCATGTGCGTACTGGCATTCGTTTCCAAAACAATCCCGTTTCATCCATATTAGAAAAGAAATAGATAGATACACTCATCAGTAATTTTCTTCATACAGACTGTCAACAAACTTACGAACTGCTTCTACATCTGCACTCACTGCTTCCCGGGTCGCTCGAACAGTATAAATTTGAAATCTTTTCTTGAATCACTTAAATCAGCCAGTACTTGCTACAAATTCTCGACTGTTGTACTCTCCGGTGCACTCCTCCAAATTATAAACAGACTTCTAGTCTTCGTCTGCACAGTAAAACGGCTCAACGGAAACCTTTTTACACATATGCTGCAATTTCTCCATTTCGAGGATGGATCCGGTTCCTTGCTTTGTTAAATCTGTCGAACGCAAAGCTGCAGAACTTTTCACAGTTTTAAAAATTCTTTTTCTGTCCTTCAAATTCGTCGACACAGTAGACCTATAACTTCAGTTCACGCGCAATGACAATCACTTAATTTTCTAATTCGTACGATTTAATCATCATCATTTTTGTGACAAGATCTGTAGCCTTTCTTTTGGCGGGGTGAGGAGTAGAGAAAAAACATTTCCTCTTGGTAGACATATTGTGTGTTTTTTTTTTTTATTCAAAAAATACAAACCGGTTCCAGATTAATGTGTTGTACCGAGGCACTGAGATTGATGTGCGTGTGGGAATGTTAGCGCTGCCGAGAGCTAGGATGAAAATTGTCGTACACCAAGCTGCGAAACACTCATGCTGCCAGACGCGGAGCAATCGTAGCCAGACGGCCAGGCATAGCAATTCACGGTAGAAGTTGTAACAGTCACAAATCGCAAGTTGCATATATGTCGTAAGTCGGCGACGACTTCTATTTCTCTTTCTCTTTCTCTTATATATACATTATAAATTATGTCCTGTAGATGGCGTCCTCCTGTACGAATGCATTCTTGAAATCTGCTGTTGAGATTCCTCATTGGCTGCTGCAACATCTCAGCTGCGATACTGTGAATTTCATTCTCGTTACTAAAATGGCGAAATGTTTACTTGCTCAAGGTCACTATCTCGCAGTGTTGCCACTTGCTCATGTCTGGCAATACGCACTTCAAAAATTCCCGTTTTTTTGGGTCACTCTATATATATATATATATATATATATATATATATATATATATATATATATATATATATATATATGAATGTGTGTGTGTAATAAAAATACAGTTTTAAGGTATGCTATACTTCTAGGCAAAAGTGATATCAGAGAAGGGTGTATATAAATATAGATATAAAAGTGGACACAGAGGTCAATCTTCAGGTCAACTGATGCATTTAGCCTGAATATTTTGTTATATATATATATATATATATATATATATATATATATATATATATATATATATATATATGGGAGTATTTAAGCAGCAATCCTTCATTTATGCATGTTTCATTAAAAACGACAGACAAGGTACTACGATTAAGCTTTTTATTTAATTTTTCTTGTGTTCGAAATGTGTTTTATTTTCTGGACACAGTGTGGACAGAAACTGTCCAAATGTTCTATAATTCCGAGCGCTTTCGGCTACTCTTTTAGCCATTATCAAGGATTGTTTTTTACAATATAATTGGGTGTGTGGGTTATATGTATGTTTTTAGTGATATTGAGATGTTGTTGTTTTTGTTTTGTTTTTTTCCGAACACAATTAGCACATTGTGGCCGTGTTCGTAGTTAATATTATTAAGTTTTGAACAGTTTCTACACACTCTGTATCCAAAAAGCATCACTCTTGTTCGAACACAAGACGCCCCCATCCTCCATAACAATTAAGTTACATATTTGATTTCCCATTTTACTGTATACATTTACAATACACTTGCATTGCTGTCCCTTTCCATCTTTCGTTCACTTCCTTTTCAACTTTGCTTCCCATTAAACTCAATGGCCTGTCTTTCAATCATCATTCGCCTGTTTTGTTTTGTTTTTGAAAGATAAGTATGTAGCGTTTCTTTTTAAATAAAGCGTTAAAGTGGTCATTTTGAAATTAGCGCCAGACAAGACCGCCAGGTCGAAACCGTGGTCGCGTATTTTAATTGACCTCCCGATTTTTAAACTATAAGATCCAGAGATGGATAGGCAATGTGATTGGTCCTGATCTGTCATCTCGTCTGCAGTCGCTCTCTCACAGACGCGATGTTGCCTCGCTCTGCCATTTTTACAAATACTTCCACGGTAATTGCTCTGAGGAGTTGCGTTCGCTTGTCCCCAGGCCTCGTGAATTTAAACGCCCCACCAGGCTGGCATCCCGCTCCCACCCCTACACCGTCGAAACTGTTAGATGTAGACGTCTCTTCTACTCCAATAGCTTCATGTCTCGCACATCCCGCCTATGAAACTCCCTTCCCTACTACTGTTTCCCTGACAAATACAATCCACAAAGGTTTAAGTGTAGCGTCAATCGACATCTCCAGTTGCCTTGATCTATCCGCTTCCCTTCTCCACATCCTTTCTTTTCTCATTCCTATCTGCTCTCGCTCCGGATCTTTTGTGGCCCCCTTGCCTTGATCGACCCACTGTCTTTCTCTTCTTCCTCATCCCCTCCATTGCCACTCCTATCTGCTCTTCCTCCAACCCTTCTTTAACCCCTTGCGCGATAGTGGCCTCTGGCCTTGCTTGGGGCGATATGATTAAAATATATATATATATATATATATATATATATATATATATATATATATATATATATATATATATATACTAACGTTGTAACTGATATTGACTTTTTATTTCAGCCACCTGCATACTGCGATGGGTCGTAAGAAATAATATAAACAAAACAGGAAAGCCTTATGTTGTAAAGTCATTGACTAAGGAGCACGCAACATTAGAAAATGCACGAATTTTGAACAGAGATGACAGAATAATGCGAAGTTATTGTAAACCTTGGCAACATAAGAACAATGTGAACTGGCTTTAAGAATGACAGAAAAGGGGAATTGAGAAAAACTTAAAGGATAATAAGAACAGTTGCTTCAGAAGGAAGGAAACATATGCATCAAAATGTGTGTTGACTGTAAATAAATACAAAAGATGTAGTGTATGAAGAGAGATCGTTATAGACATGAAGCCAAACAAAATCATCACCTTTAAGTAAACATCAACATACCGCCAATCACGATGAACGGATGTCCCCTCGAGGAGGCACCAAGCCTTGAGAGAATATTGGGCCCCAAAATCACACCTGACCTGAAGTGGGACTCATACATGCGAGTCACGGCTAAAGATATTCGTAAAATGGCCGGCTCCCTGTACCACCCCAGTAATTACCTGACACCTCGTGCTATCATCTACCTTTACAAGAGCCATATCAGGCCGAAAATGAAGTACTGTTGTCATATTTAGGCAGGAGCTACCCAGTCCTCACTTTCAAGTAGAGTTCAAAATCGCCTCCGAGTCCTTGTGAGTGACGAATTATTTTCCACCCTCTCAACCGCTCTTTCACGGGTGGGGTGTGGTGAGCCCCTCACTGCTCTATCTCTGCTTCCATGGAAAGTGCTCAGACGAAGTACATTCCTTGGTCCCTCCAAGCCTAACCTTCACGGCTAGTACCCGCTATGCCACTAACGCAGTAGCAAACCACCCACATTCCATCTGTATTCCAAAGGTTAAAAGTAAGTTCCAATCGAACAGCTTCTTCCCACGGAACACTGCTCTGTTGAACAGACTCCCAAGTGAATGTTCCCTGATCACTACAATCTTAACCAGTTCAACTCTAGTGGACCGTTATCTTCCTCCACTCTCCGTATCAACTGCCCCTTAATTTAATCCTCTAGCTAGAGAGGCCGCTTGCTTTGTACAGGATGAAGCTTATTGTAAAACAAAATCATAGCGAAACATGGAACCTGGGTTATGAAGGACATGAAAACTAGTTTTAAAAGAGTAACTTTTAGTGATGAAGGGTGAGCTGATGTGTGGGTTTTTGGTCCTTCTTGGAAATAATCAACCAACACGACTCCCATCAGATGAGCGGGTAAAGTGATGTGTTGTGATAATATTGTAAGCAGTTAAATGATAGCTCCTTGCAAAGATGATGATGGGGTGTGGTCGAGAAAAATTCATACTTGGACATGATATTTTTTCAAATGCTACACATTAAAAAAAAGTTTAAATAAACAAAGGAGTATATTCCTGTAAGACAACGTTCTTTCATATTAAGCAGAGCTGACTATTACCTATTTGCTACGTTCATCCGCTATGAGTAGAACGTCTGCACATTGAACAATGGCAAAAGTAGGTCACGAATGCGTAGTGCTTTCCAGTCGTACGCATGTCACACTAAACGACTGTATTCTCGATTCATGATCTCATATGGTTAGTAGGTAATGGCTGGCTGTTCGTATCCAAGTATTCATGTTTAGTAAGGCGTCTAGCCAATCCCTGTTGGAGATTCCTACTCAGGCATATTTTTGCTCGTTCAACAACCGCAGAGCCCTCATGTGGTTTATACTGAAAGTATTATTTTATGGAAAAAAATGAAATTAAAGTGATGAAATAGCTGTCATCTCACAACTGTTTTGAGATCGACACTTTGTTCTTCAGAAAATTCAAAACTCGATTGTGTTGTCATCACCTAAAAGAGCTTTCAAGTCCTTTTTCTTCTATGTACCGCGTCCATTCAGGTCGTGGGTAATCATTGATCTCCACAACTTCCTATCCTTTATAGGTCTCAGTAAGTTTTGTCTTTTTACTACCCCTTCAAATTCCTGTTCTGGCGTCCATTTACACAAGCTCATTAGATAGGTTATACCCTACTGTCCTCTGTCACTCTTGACTTCAATATGTCCTGTGGATGTCGAATTCTCTAAGCCTTCTTTTCTCATTATCTGCCCTAGAAATTTCAACTGATTTTAAATAGAAGTTCCCTTTTTGTTTCCATTTTCCTTAAGACGTCGTCGTTACTCACATGTTCAGTCGGTGGCATTCTCAGCATCTTTCTGCAGAATCCCATGTCTTCTTTATTTGTAAGGCGATTGTCTAGTATTCACTGCTATAGAAGGGGACTGATATTATACTCCTTCACTCTTTTCTTTGTTTCTCACTAAATTTTTCTGTTTCTTAATACTTTTCCTAGCTTTTAGAGAGCTTCTTTCGCTACTTCCGAATTCCCGTGCTGTACTGTTGTAGACTTTATCCTCGAAATCTAATTTCACATCGCTGAATTTTGCAAAACATTCACGAAAAATACTAAGGCTTCATTAATCATTTTTCTGGCATTGTCTTGCAAAAGAAATAATATGCTGCGTCACACTTTCTATCCTATTTTCGTTTTTTCACTTAACCCTTTGCCTGTCTAGCGCAATTTTGTGTGTACTATCCAAACGGTCATGCTTGTTTACAGATTTATAACTATTGCAAGGCATCTCAGCTTATTTGGCAAATAGAATGTGCTTATATATAGTGTTTCACATATTGAAAACCGATGCATTACATGTGATGCACAGAACGTAAAAAACTTAATTTATTTACACTACGCTCTGTGAATCACATGTGGTGCAAAGGTTATAATCATTTCAATAAATTGTAAAAATGGATTTTATTTGTGACCTTACATTATCCGTTAAGCTTCCTGTAATCATATATGTTACACAAAATATGAGATTAGGCCTTTCCTCAGATGTCTTGCTCAATAGTAAACTCTTTTCTTAAGCATTCTTAGTTTTACCACTCTTTTAAAACCATGGCTCGTGTGCACAAGATATGATGAACGGATATGAAAATCACACGTCCTGTGTATCACATATGATGCGCAGGATACGCAAAGGGTTAAATAAATATTGTATACAATACACACAAAACGAGATTTTACTGTGTTTTTAATGTTATACGCTGTCGAGAAAGCTGGAAACTTTTACACGCACCAAATAGACAAACTATTTTCGTTGTCACACTTCTTATTACTCAAGGCAATATTTCAGGGAATTGATCATGTTGTTAATGGAATTATTTAATTTAATGACCAAAGTCACGTTTCGTAAAGACAATAATCTTTACACACACAATGTATACTGAACGACTTATGATTAGACTTCGGATCGAGCACAGTAATATGAGCACATTGACGAGTGTCATTTACCGAATTATATCTGAATACAATTAGATTCTTTTACGTTTTAAGTTGAGATTTTCTTTAAGGATTTTCGTATTGCTTAATAGTTGTAAAAAATTAAAATATAAGGCTGTCTTTTCACATTAAGATAGATAGATAGATAGATAGATCTGAACAGACTGAGATAGATAGATAGATAGATAGATAGATAGATAGATAGATAGATAGATAGATAGATAGATCTGAACAGACTGTGATAGATAGATAGATATATAGATAGATAGATAGATAGATAGATAGATAGATAGATAGATAGATCTGAACAGACTGAGATAGATAGATAGATAGATAGATAGATAGATAGATAGATAGATAGATCTGAACAGACTGAGATAGATAGATAGATAGATAGATAGATCTGAACAGACTGAGATAGATAGATAGATAGATAGATAGATAGATAGATAGATAGATAGATAGATAGATAGATAGATAGATAGATAGATAGATAGATAGATGAAAGCTGAAAGAAACAAATATTTAAGATAAAAAATGAAAGTAAGTAGTTGCTTAATATGTAATTGATCGTTTTATCGGTTTCAGAAGCAGAAAAAATGCCTATATTTGTGTGGAAATGATTCTGTTTTAAAGATTTTGCCAATGCCACGCCAAAGACATCCAAACAATAAGGTAAGACTGTTTTTCACTTTTTCTTTCATTCTTACCCGTCAGACAGCCATACGCATACACCTGATCGTATCAAATGCGTAAGCAGCTTATTATTACTATTAGTAATAGTAGTATTCACTTCATTCTTTCTCTTCATTTTTTTTTAAATAGTTCTCTTGTTTCTGACTCTATTTGCTTACTTCGTTAGCTGGCTGTTCAATTAGTACATTGTCGCATTTTTCTAGACTTCTTCACTGTTATTAATATTGTTTTCGATGCAACTCTTGGTGCTATCGCATTTATAATTTTCCTGTTTTCGGTGTTTACTCTTCTGCTATTTGCTACTTGTGCCTCAGACTTTATTGTAGTTATTTACTAAGTCCCTAATACTGACCACTCAGTGAGAATCAAAAAGGCTTACTAGACTTGTTCTTGCCACAATAATGAGTTCGACTCTCACTGAATGTCCAACTAGGCTACCTTGATAATCATAAATCCACAATAAAAAAAAAATTCCAGACATTTTTTGTGCTATTGTTTTAATTAATTACTTTTCCGCCACACCTAGAGGCATCTGTGACGGCACATATCAAAGTTATATTTTCAAAAAGATTTTCGACATTTTATACCCTATTTTTCGCCGGACTTCTAATTACCATCTCCACTTGTTCAATGGCTAGATGTCCAGAGCAGTAGACCACTTGCGAGTTCTTGTTTTACTCGCCGGATGTGTCCTAAAATGTGCATTCTGCTTTCAGGTGAAATTGTAGATATATCAGGGATGGGTCCATAGAGCTGTGATTTAGTTGGATGTTGTCTCCAAGACATGTTAAATGTAGCTCTAAACATTCGGGCGTAGGTAGCTTCAAGCTTAGATTCTAGAGTTTTAGTTAATGTCCAAGCAGTGGCACTATACATTAACATCACCTCTACAGTTCCTCGAAAGAATCTCCGCTTGAGGTTGTCTGATAGTTCAGCTTTACAGATTATATCCATTTTATAAAAAGCGGCCCAATCTTTAGCTACGCGAATTTTCACATCCTTTTCAATAGAATTTATCTCGCTTCCTATATATATAAAAGAATCGACAG
Organism: Acanthosepion esculentum; assembly: GCA_964036315.1. Classification (NCBI taxonomy): domain Eukaryota; kingdom Metazoa; phylum Mollusca; class Cephalopoda; order Sepiida; family Sepiidae; genus Acanthosepion; species Acanthosepion esculentum. The sequence continues at coordinate 50,908,767 of OZ038475.1, forward strand.
ATTTTATTGATTCACCTAAGACTATTTGTATTGTGCCTTTCTGGTTGATCAAATTCCCTCTTCCATATTAGTTCTTCGAAGTCGATCTGTTTTTGTAGCTCTAGTTGGGATATCTGAAGAAATCCGAAAACATTTTACTGCTTCTATATCCTCAAAGAGCTTCTTGTTAGTATTCGGCTTACGGCGATATCAAATTGATCACCGAAGTTAAGCAACGTCGTCACTGTATAGTACTTAGATGAGTGAGCGATTGGTATTACCAGGTGCTGTAAGCTTCGATATGCGGTTGGTGCAATGGATAACGGCTCGGAATTGGAAATTGGTTAACCAAACTCCAATTCCAGTCGAAGAGTGTTACATTCTTTTACGGGCAAATACCCTTTGAAAATGTATAAATTTACCGCTTCTCTTCATCATCAGTTAATTAGTATTAGTACCCTAGATTATTAGTTTTTACAATTAGACTTGTATCTATAAATCATTATTATCTCCATAAAATGTTTACAGTCTATAAATGCCAAGGTTGATAAACTATAGAAAAACAAATCAAACTCAGAAAGAGTTTGCCATTCAACAAAAGCATGACGAGCTAATTCTACTAAGACATCATAAAAGCTCATAAATCCTTATACGTCCTTACAAAGATCAAATTAGTAAATACTTTGTTCTATCTTACTTTATACGTCCTGGGTTCGACGTTAAACTGCATCCAACAGCAAGGCCTCTGATCAGGAGGTTTTGAGGAAGCGTGTAACCACCTTTTAATTGCTGGTGTTCCCAGGTTCACCCTGACCCGAGGTGGTAACATCTGTTGGGGTCCCAGCTATGGGCAAATAGTGAACTTCCAGGTCTTTTCCAGCACATTGAAACAATGATGTTGCCAACTACACTTTTTTGAAACAAGGATGTTGCCAGTTTATGAAACAATGATGTTGCCAGTTTTTGAAACAAGGATGTTGCCAGCTATACGTTTTTGATATATTTAGTAAATACTGGATCTGGCATTAAATAACCCATAGTGGTTGATATGCCATAAAACCCCAAACAACCAACCAACCAACCTTACTTTATACATACATAACACTTGCACTAGAGAGCGGGGTCGGGTCTCGCCACCGTGTTCTGCGCAGCCGGTTTGTTTAGGAATTTTCGAATAACTAAAATGTCATTGCAACAAAAGCTATAATATTTTTGACATTATTTATGGGATGATAGCATGTGTTGCTGTTATTCATTTTCGAATAACGAAAATATTCCATCTAAGCCTATCAGATTTCTGATATTAATAATGGTATGGCCACATAACATGTGTTGTTACCTTTTAGGAGTTTCAGTACAGTAAGTCTCTGGGTTACGACAGTCGCAATCTACGACAATTCGTGGTTACGATGGAATCTCCATTAAACTTGTTTTGAGTTATGTCGTTTGTCTAGTACAGAGATAAGGATATTTTCTTCTTAACGTATAAGTTGGTGTATTCCCGATAAAAAGAAAAACAAACTCACCTTTGTTTTTCTTCTTTATCCAGATTTGCTACTGCTTCTGAGTACCGCAAGAGAGATGAGATTTTACGCTTCGTCATCTCATCTACCGAGAACCAATGACAATCACTGTCAATAAATATACAAGCAGCTAAAACAATTTAATTTTATGCATTATTTTCATTTCATTTCATTATATGTATTTTATATAAGTCCTTCATGTTTTTTTTAGTTCTAATTATGTTAAAATATGTCAAAGAAATATGTTTTATATCATAGAATATTACCTTTCTATTGAGTTAGCATGAGCGAGTGATGTAAGTGCTTATTACACGAAAAATAGCGGGCACGTTTCGTCTTAAACGGAAAATCGCGTTAAGACGCATCGTAGGAACGGAACTTTGTCGTAAGTCGAGGACCTTCTATTTAGTGGAAATATTCAATTTAGCACAATCAGAGTTCGGATATTACTCATGGGATGACCTGATAGATGTAGACAATGCGGCACACTGCTGATAGATAAATGGTCTGTTTGCTTTCTGTCTTGGAATATTTTATTATGCTGCATGTTCTTATTCAAAATGTCACAATAAAATATATATGACCAATGTTCAGAACTGTACACCAGACACCTCGTTGTACATCTTGAGATCTCTTGCCAATATTGAACTTTTCTTCAAAATGTAAACGTGCATGCAGTCTGAGACACAGATAAAACTAAAAAGTAAATTTAAGGATCAAACAAAATGTCTTCCAACCCTACCCACAATGCACTCCCCTAACAAGCAGGAGGTCACTATCTGTGCTGGTTATATATGTACATGAGAAGCAATAAACAATTTAATTCTGTCTGTCTGAACTCTACATCCCCAAACCAACAATGTCTGAAATTTCTTTTTCTATGCAACAGATGATAGCCTACTTTCCTGTATGAGGTCTTCCCCATCCACGAAAATCATCCAAGTACACGCTAATAGTCTATTATTTCTCGCTCAGACATCATTGATATTTTCAAGGAGGTGACACTGCAATTCTCAAAAGCCGAATCGATCGTTTTTATAATGATCGGTCGGAGAATTCGATATTGCTTCGACGGGTTAACGAAAACTTAATGGCTGACTATTGCAAAGATGATCTTAAGAAAGCATTCGTATTTAAATGCTGTGCCGATTCGTGTTTTTTTTTTTTTTTTGTCGCTGAAATGAAGCCGATGAGTTCAAAAGAAAAGTTTGCACTTGAATTACGTTAAAAAAGTGAGTAGTTATTTTTTTTTAATTCAGCGAATAGACAGCTTCAAGTGTATTATTTTAATTTTATCTGCAACGTGGGTTATAAGGTTAATTCATTAATTATATACTCATTTTTTATTGACTGATTTGTAACTCACTTTGCCTAATCAAAAAGACAATATATAAAATAAAAATATTCTTTTTAATTTAATTGAAGAAAGGAATTCATATTTACCAAATGTACAATATCATAAACAAACACAAATTTTTAAAATCAAAACTGAAAGAGACAATTAACGGATTATTAACTGTCACAGACTATACAACCTTACGCAAATCATTATTTTAGCAGTTAATGCTCATAAACTTCCTACTGACAATGCCATTTAAAGTTGTCAGCCATATAAAATTATTTCAATAAATAAATCATTTAATAATTAAGTTGTTTCAAAAATCATTTTAAGTTATTTTATTGTTTTTTTTATTATCCGAATAAATAAATCATTTGATGTTATTTATGACTGTTATTTTAAAATATTTGAAAGTCATTTAAAATTATTTGAATGACATTTCAAATTATTTCTAACTCTTTTAAAATTATGTGAATAAATTATTTGACAGTCATTTCAAATTATTTGAATAAATGAATAATTTTATAAATAATTTATTTTACAGTCATTTCAAATTATTTGACAATTTTGAAGAAATTATTAATATTTCCAGAAGCTGATTCAATTCTAAAGTAGGAGAAATCAAAACATGTAAGAAAAAATATCTAACTTCCACTTTTTTTTATCAAACATGTAAATTCGTAAAAGATTAAAATGATTGATATTTGATAATTTTTCATTCATATATATAAATATTTATTATTTTTGCTTTATTTATAAAATTTAGACAGATTTCAACAGACTGTGCTGGTAAAACACTTTCATTTATAGTTCATAAATTAAAACTAGTATTCTCATCATTATTGGTTTTAACACGTTTCACATTATACAAACCTCATACCCACAAAAATGTAGCATAGATCGGCACTTACGCTAAGGATCGGAATATCTGTGTGCTCTAATTGTGTTCCAACTGACGCGTCCTGTTACTTCTGTTTGGATCAGAGTGTAGTATCTGACAACTGCCTTCGTCCAGACAAACTACATGTAATCTCTCAATTGTGCCTTTGTTTTCAAACAGAACACAGCAGATAAATGAGGGGTACCTGGTCCCGAGGATTTTAACTCTACAGCAGGACCTCCCTCATTGTAACAAAGAGGGAGGGTCAGTGCAACATCGACGCCAGGGAATGGGGGCAAGTAAATAACGAGCGTCAAGTGTCTTCGTCCAGACAAACTATATTTAATCTCTCAGATGTGTTTCTGTCTTCGGGCAGAACACAACAAAAATCATTGAGGGATGTCTGGCCCCGGGGAATCTAACTCTACAGCAGCACTTCCTCCATTACACAAAAAGGGAGGGTCACTGGAATATTGACGCTAGCGCGACGTTGGCTGTGTATTTTTTGGCCTTAGCCTGGATGCACTCGCTTGGGCTGCTCACTTTAAACTGACCTTGTGCCATATCCCACCACTGGTGATCGGTGAAACTAAATAACGAGTGTAGTATCTGTTCTTCACCACCTGCCTTGTTTCTGTTTTTGAAACAGTTCACGAAAAAGCGTTTTTAGGGATGGCTAGTTCCAGGGATTCCAACCTTGTGACAGCACCTCCCTCACTGCACTAAAGGGAAGCTTTGTCGGATACCAACGCCAGCGTGTCAATGGTTGCAGGAACTGGACAATGTGTCATCTACTTTATCATCACCATTATCAGTTCCATGACCAATGTGGTCTTAGGGCCGCTGCGCAGCTGAGCTCCTGACCAATTCCATCTACATATCTGGATTGATAGGTATTCATTCAGGCGTAACTCGATTTAGGTCGGCTGACCTGACGGAGTCCGCCTCTCTACAGGTTAAAGCACAGCTGAAATCCTACAACTTGAAGGTTTACACGTGGCCCTTGATGTCATTAGAGTAACCCTGGCCGTTGAATTCATTGGTTGCATGCATATCAATAGGGCCCAGGTCTATCCCATTATGATGGTCGATAAGCCTACACTGGTTTCCTTTTTAATCATGCTAGGCGTCTAGCCACGCTCCTCAACAAAAAAGCCCTGTACCACTCGTAGAAAATATAATCACAACAGCCTGAACGACAATAGTTGTTTAGATACATAATAACATACCAGTATGCTGCCTGTGACTGAATTTTAATACAGTGACATACGGTGAAGTGGCAAATGACATGAAGTCATACGGAGATACAAATGCGTTCTTTTTTTCAATTTGAGGTGTTTAAGCGTATTCTGACTGTAGATCTTCAAGAGACTGGAGGATCAGTTAATTGATGGCAATCGGTCAGTTATGTGTCATGCATGATACACGCTTAGGCGATTATGTATCTTTCAGTACATGACTGACGAGGCAGAGTTCCCCCCCCCGCAGTAGGTTCTGTTGCCATCCAAAAACTCGGTCTGTCCTGCTATTTACCCATATCTGGGGGAGAAGAAGAGGATTCGTACCTTTCCCAAGGTTATGAGCACGTAATTCGAACTCGGCTCTCCGATTCCACAATCCCAGCCGCAATCCATTACTCCACCGTGCCTCCTTCATGCTAATAGGATTTTTAAATAACTTCATTGAAAAAAGATCGCTTTTTCGTGGTTTAGGGCCTATGTGTCATGCCTATTTCTTAACTGAAAATTGCAATATTTTGTTTATTGATTCGGACATTGAAGGTAGAGCAAAACGCATTTTCGGAATTTCTTTATTTTACAGTGAAGGTGCAATCAAAAACAGGACATATTCGTGCAATTTATGGAAACATTTATTTTAATGATCGAACTAGTTGAAAGAGGTTTAATGAGTTTCGTACTGAAAATTCTCATGGAATGATGTTCCACGGTCGGTAAGACCAACTGAGATTGACTGGGATCAAATCAAAATATTACATTATTCACGTTATGCGACGTGAGATGTAGACAATGTAACCAAAGTATTCAAATCAAACATTGAAAATTATTTACATCAGCTTCGTTATGTGAGTCGCATTGATGTGTGGCTTCCCTATAATTTAAGCGAAAACAACATACTATATCTCATATTGCTGTGTCTTACTCAAATTTAATTATAATGAAAATGTGCTGTTTTTTTAAGCTCATTATAACAGGAGATGAAAAGTGGATACTTTAAAACAACGTTCAATGGATGAATTCTTGGGACAAGCAAAATTAACTTCATCTAATTCTACCAAAACCATTCGTCATTCCAAAATATGAGTATCAGGTAGGTTTGGAAGCTAATCTTCTATCCGGGATTCCTTTGGACTAATATAGCTCCCAGTTTAATAAAATGAGAGCAGCAACTGATGAAAAACGTTCGGAATTAGTTGGAAAAAAAAGGGCGTAGTATTCTATCAGCAGAATCTAATATTACATCTTACTTTCGTAAACAGAAATAATTGTTACAGTTTAACTAGAAAGCTTAGATTTATACGGGGTATTCATCAAATATTGAACCACTAGAGAAGCATTTAGTGCCGTTTTTATACAATTTTCTTCGTGAAAAATATTCCTAAACCTAGGAAGACTACAAAAAAGGCATCTACAACACGAACTTGACAAAAATATATTTCTTTACAAGGATACAATATTTGCAAATATTTAATCGCACACAAGCAGTTGAAGTAGTCATAGTGTTTTTAGTAATTACTTGAACATAATTAGATTACAAATAATCAAGGATGTAATAACAGGAACATTCGAGTTGATATTATTTATAATAGTAGTAGCAGTAGGAGGTACTCTTCTTTTTGCAACGATATTTGTCGCGATAGAACTAAATGACATTCATTCATTGCTATTTCCTTGAATGATCAGAAACTTTTAGATTGCATGATCAAAAGGTTTTTATTTAATTTCGAAAAATATCTTTCTTTTTTTTTTAATTACCTAAGTTTTTATTTTGTCTTCAGGGTTATTTTCTGATTGAAATTATTTTCTTGCCTAACCAACGAGACAGTTCGCGGTAAAACGCATAAGTGAATTTTTTATTATTTTGTTTCTTTTTCGAGTTTTTTTCTAATTTTTGCCCGTTACTACTCGACATTAAATTTGTATAAACAAATATGACGGTACGCGCGTGATCGACTATTTTGGAAAATGCTAATGATTGCTTCATTTAATTTATCAAAGTTAGACCGCATGAAATATTTCACTTTGAACTTTATACGTACGTATTTTTAGAATAAATTGATAAATGGGAATACATACATATACATGATTACTTATAAATACACAGATGCTTATACGAGGTAGTGCTGAATATTTCTCAGCCCGAGACACTTCCCAAAATCTGAACAAATAAGGAAATATCAAATTTTATTTTGGAAGATCTCCTTGGTTAGGCGAGGAATTTTTCGATACCCACTCGCGCCAACGCCGATATGCAGAGACGGAAAACCTTAAAATCTCTTGTTTACAACCATAATTTTTCCATATTTTTTAACGTTGTACTAACCCTAGGCCGAGAATTGTACAGTTTCAGCGATTATCGTTATGATTATACGGCTTCTCGCATAGAGCGTGTTGATTTATCGGAAAAGCGATACCTATTTCTTTTTTAAAATACAATCTCATATCTCCTTCGTTTGGCTTCGTGAACGAAAATTTAAGAGGATTTTCTACATCACTTAAAGGCATTGATTGTAAGGGAAACCCACAAAGGTGAGGTATACCCTTCCACAGCGACTGCAGGAAAGCTTTCGGTAAACAATGAAACAAGATAAAACAGTAAACGTGATAATATTAAACACCCTAGTCATCTTTTAAAATGGGCAGGATTTCAGTATTGCTAGGGTTCACCATTAACTACGAATACACGATACTTAATAGTGCAGTTATTTGATAAGTTTAGCCGAGCCTGTCAAAAGGAACCGCGTAACAATAGCTTTCGAGACTCACCTTGTAACTATCACTCGATTTTTACCTGAACAGGACGAGGAGATACAGATCAAACTTCGATTATTACTTTTATCAGAAACGCGAGAGCATCTTTATCTGTATATTTTGGTGGGTGACATCTGCTATAAGGCAATGCCTTGCGGTCTTGTCTTGCAGACCATTCGCCCGGCCCGTTAGCAATGTGTTTTTAAGGGAACAGTATTTAAATCAGGGAGCCACGAGTAATAATTTGAATCTTTAAATTAATTTTTTGCGAGTGGCATATCAGCCCGCAAACAGATATTGAATGACGGAAAACAATAACAAACAAGACTTAAGTAAAAAAAAAAACAAACTATATTGCCAAGTTTATTTTCGTTAAAGAAAATACATCAACAAAAATAATTTTACAACGCACTGGAGAAAAATATCTCTGAACGCTCATTTATAGGGTTAGAACGTTTCCCAGAGTAGAACGGTGTCGGTAGTCATTGAAAAATTTTGTCCTGCAAAGATCAGTTTTGTAGTCGCTGAAAAGCGTTGTCCTGAAAAGGACAATTTTGTAATCGTTGTACTGAAAAAGACAGTTTTGTAGTCGCTGGGGAGCCTTTGTCCTGAAAACGGTTTATTGCATATCGTTGCTGCTGGCGAGGATATCTGGAACGGCTTGAGCTGAAGATGGCTGGAGCGGCGGCCGATGGCGAACTGGGGCTGCAGATAATGATGGCGGGTTGGAACTGTTGCTGACGACTGGAGCCGGGGATCGGCTGTCGGCTGCTGGAACAGATACGATACTTTAACACTAATGTCCATTTTTATGCTTTGAGATCTTTTTATATGCTGAATCAGTTTTACAACTAGCCATGGCTAAGCTTTTTGGCCCGGATGTTTTTTTAAAAAAATGGGAGAACCGACAGGATACTACAAGTTAATATCATTTTCACGGAGTGCAGAGTGAAGAAAAAGTAATTTTCTTGGCAGCCTGCCCTTGGCGCTAGAAAAACCCTTCACCACTGCAATGAATTTGATCCTCATTTGTAAATTAATAAATATTGAGGGCTTAAAGAAGTAATAAGTTAATTTCACTAAATATTCGATTATATAATGAGTTCGATTCCCACCGACTGTCACATTAAGCCTATTAATTATCTGCTTTGGAGGTTAAAGAGAATATAAACTACGTGGAAGTTGGTGCCAATAATCTAATATAAAAGAAAGAAGACTTGAAGAATTTAACACACACGGAGCATATAGAAATTAAGAGAAGTAAGACAAACAGTAAATTTAAGTAAATAGATGGTAAACCAAGAACAACAAATGTATGTCGTATATATATATGGATAGCGGGTCGAATTGAGGAATTGAGATCGAATTCAAGTCGAGACCATTACATACACTTACGCGCTAACACCCTTGGAAAAGGTATGAATCCATAACTTTCCTAACCCTACCCGCCCAGATATAGGTAAACAGCAGAACAGACTATGTCATATACCCTTGGGTATAGGGAGACAACTCAGATTTCCAAATATGCGGAGGGTGTTTTGGGGACCTTGTGGCATACTGGACACTGTATTTGGCTCTTCCAAAAAGTCCGGTTGTTTCTGCACAACACTTCACCATTATAATCAAATAAAATGTGCGGATAGTCTGACTGTTGGTTCTAAGAATTCATCTGACCCTCATGCGTTGAAAACGACGGGAAATTCCAGCAGATATATATATATATATATATATAGAGAGAGAGAGAGAGAGAGAGAGAGAGAGAGAGAGAGCGTGAGAGAGAGAGCGTGAGAGAGAGAGAGATAATTGTACATATATATATATATATTTCTTTTAAACACATTTCGTTGAATACAACAGACAAGGGAACTTTTAGTAATTTTTATTTATTAAATATATAGTTTAATATATATATATATATATATATATATATATATATATATATATATAACGTGTGATGATTATACTTGCATGTTTATGTTTATGTGTATGTGTGTGTGTGCGGGCATAGGTGCTTATGCATAGATTATTTGACTTTGAAGTGGCTGTGTTACTTCAGTTTGAGTATTTTTTATATTTTCTTATGTACCATCAGCCTCAGAGTTTAGCGATCGAACCCAACTGAACGTCAATCTTTCGAAAGCTGGATTTCTCCGCCTTGTTAATTAGATTAACGTAATTTTTCCTCATCAAAGGAAATACCGCTCCATTTTTTGCTTTTTAAAAATGTGTTATAATTTGTTATAATTCAAAAGAAACATTTCTTTTAAAGAAGCGTACATTTCCTTTCTTGATGGAAGATTACTGACAATCACGCCTTGTGTTTTCTCTGATTTTTCTGACGTTTCTGCCAGTTCTGCACATCATCAGTGTTATGCATTAATGCATTTACATATTTTTATGGAATGTTTTGCATGATACATTATTTAAAGAAACTTGACACTTACCTGGTGTAGGGATCCGTCCCTGCGCTGGTGGTATCACGACTATGACTACCTTGGACCGGCTCTCGCCTGGACCAGCTATGACAAGCTAAGACCAGCCATGACTAGCTTAGACCAGCTCAGACCGGCTTGGACAAGCTAAGACCAGCTTAGACCAGCGGCCCGAGTGAAAACACTCGGGTCCCCACGTTAAAAACCGACCTTGTGTCACAACCTGACTCAGTGGGGGATCAAGTAAATACCTACATTATTTAAAGACAAAAATCAGAAACCTATACACTACGTCCGGAAGCATGTTTGGAAAAAATCCTCATTTTTATTAAGAATAAAAGTATATTTATAATAGGAATTTTACCTAAACTTGTCCTTCCAATCATATTATGGCCAAGACGAGAGAGCATATAAAAAATCCAGAGGTATATAGCACAACAAAGGGTAGAAAGTTGTGGAGAGCTATGATTTCAGAACGTGGTATATAAATAAAGAAGAACTCACTTCAAATAAAAAAAATAAAAAAATAAAAACACCTATACTATCATCGCAGATTCTCAGTTCTGTTGTGGTCTGAAAAGTCTCAGTTCGAATTTTTTAATTTCCTCCATTCTCGACTCTTGGAGTTGTTAATTTCCATGACGTATGAATGCGTTTTTATGCGGAGCTGTTTTTTATGTTCCCAAATTACAGGAGAAGATCAAATAGTTGGTTCATTTGTCTGTTTTACAATCCTAAAAATCACTGGTGCAAGAGTGATTATGCATATTTAGTTCGTGCTTGTACGCGCATACTGACAGCGAAACATTGACTTGTAAAATATCAAACAGGAATCTTTGTCGAATGCTAATATCAAAGACTATGATACTGATTATTCTTTCTACACAGTTACGCACATATGGCCATGTGTCAAGAAATATACTTACATGTATGCATATAAGCACACATAAGTATTAATTGTGACACATACATGTATATGCATATGTACAGGATGCGCCAGATAATTAGGAGCACATTATAAGAAAACAGATAGTCGATAGAAAAATCAGTCCTTATACACTTGCTCAACTTAGTGAAACAAAAAATTATTCAATAAAACCGGCTTAAGCCTCGAAGGTGGCCTGGGTGGGAGCCGTATAAGTGGCTGCATACCAAAATCAGTTAGCTCTCATTCCTGTTGGACATCATATATACGAAGGCCTTCTTGAACGAGATCTTGACGAGATCTTGACTTAGTTTATCCGCTGCGCCTTCAACCTCCAACGTATCCTGGGTGCAGCTGTAAAAACGGCTGCATCAGTTTGCTTTCGTCCATGTTGGCCATCACTTACACAAAGGCTGCATTGAATGAATTTTGGTAAAGTTTTGCTGCTGTACCTTCTGTTGGAGTTTTTGGGTACCCTGGTGTACTAGTGAGCCAGCCAAAATGAGCTGACACATTTTATAGTTCACCAATAGAAGTCTAACCAATCAGAAGGCTCAAAATATTCAATACAATGTGCATAAAGGCGGCCATGTTTTTCCCGAATATGCACTACCAGCCTTTGATATCGAAGACTGAAGAATTACGGAACAGCTGCTAGTGGTACTGGCGATATAGTCAGATTCAGTAGAGTGCCTCACCCGTGAGTGTTAATCTTTAACGTTGTTTCATTGAACAGATTACGTACTGAGCTGGATTCTATATTCATAGACTACGACGAACATGGTCAACAAAGGTTATGAGCCCATATTACGACTGTATTTTGACGGAGACAAGTCAAAATACGAATTGTGGGAAGTGAAATTCCTAGGCTACCTTAGAATACAAAAGCTTCATGACATCATTCTTTGCCAAGATGACCAGAAAGAAGATGATGATTTTATGGAAAGAAATGCGACCGTGTTCGCCGAATTAATACAATGCCTGGATGGCAGGAGTTTGTCTTTAATAATGAGTGAAGCCAGGGACGACGGCCGCCAAGCTTTAAGAATATTGCGTGAACATTACTTGTCTAAAGGTAAACCAAAAATTATTGCTTTATATACTGAACTAATCTCGTTAAGGAGACGAGAAAATGAATAAGTAACAGATTATATTATACGAGCTGAGAATATCTCAAATGCCTTAAAAATGGCAGGTAAGACTATCTCAGATGGGCTGCTAATAGCCATGGTCAACACCTTCAATCTCGAAGATGGTCTGGGTTCACCCGTAGAAGCAGCTGCATACCAGGATCAGTCAGCTCTAGGTCACGTTTTTCATCAAGTATACAAAGGCGACTTGAACGTGATCTTGGTATAGCGGAACCGCTGGCTTGTCTCCCAATCGACGTCTTAATTGACAGGGGATTCAGTCAAGTTAGCTCTGTGTGTGTGTGTGTGTGTGTGTGTGTGTGTGTGTGTGTGTGTGTGTGTGTGTGTGTGTGTGTGTGTGTGTGTGTGTGTGTGAAAGTATCAGGACTGTTGCTATGGTAACGATGCTAATATACACAAAATGGAGCCACATCGCACATACTGACCTTTGACTCTGTCACGTATTCACACTAACTTATAACATTCTCACTCGCTTTCGTTGTTTATAGAAGTGCTTGGAAGCAGTTTTTGGCTAAGAACCACATTTCCAAAGTTCGACAAACACCATATCCCCAGATCTATCCTCTTTCGACATTCAAAAACCAAATCCCACTTGAAAGGGACAAGAATTGCAGACGCCCTGTGAATACAAGAGAATGCGACGAGGCTGTTGTTCGTAGCTCCAGGAATGCTTCCATCAGTGGCAACGACGTTGGCTAAAGTGTGTGACTTCAGAAGTGGACTACTCAGAAGGAGATTAGATGCCGAATAGATAAATGTGGTAGTTTTCTTTTTATAGCAAGAGTTCCTTTACTTTTTGATCAGCACTCGTATGTATGTATTGGGTTGACCAAAATTACGTTCGGTTTATTAATTAAATTTTCTAAATATGTGGACGAAGACTTTGGTCAATCCAATATATAAGTATATGAATATTTACGTATAAGAACATATTACCTATTGTGTGTGTGTCATTGTTTGCAAGATGAATTATGAGAATAACTTTTGCGTATACATATATATATATATGTGTGTGTGTGTGTGTGTGAGTGTGTGTGTGTATATATATATATATATATATATATATATATATATATATATAGCATAATGAAAAGCCACGTATACTTTCTTAATAGGTATATAATATAGAAAAAACAACTGAAAAGTTGCAAATTAAAAAAAAGTTGTATGTTTTTTTGTGAAAGTATTTATTCATACATATATATATATAAATACTTTGGCAAAAAACATTCAATTATTTTTTTAATTTGCAACTTTTCAGTTGTTTTTTCTATATATTTTATATATATATATATATATATATATATATATATATATATATATATATATATATATATATATATAATACTTTCACATAAAAAAATTCAATTTTTTTTAATTTGCAACTTTTCAGTTGTTTCTTCTATATTATATATATATATATATATATATATATATTTATATATGCGTGTGTGTGTGTGAGAGAGAGAGGGAGAGAGAGAGCGAGTGTACGTCGTGAACCCGGTTTCTTATACGATGTTATTAGATTCATTTCGAATATTCTATCAATCCTTTTGTTTGAGTTTATTAGGAAAGCTTAACCAAACCATAAATATATTTTTTCTCGTACCTTTACAGACGGCTGCATATTAAGACAAAAAAAGAGCGTTCCAAAACGCTCATAAACGTTCATACGCGTACGTGAATTCAATTATCCAGTTTGGCGTTTTCATATGGGACATGTACAATGAAGCAGACACGTACACATTCAGACACGATCAAACGTTGCGTTCAAACAGAGTAGAAATGAAGACAAACAACGTCGATAGATATGAAGATATTAAGACAATTTTATGCATGTAAATATAAGTAATACTTAACTCTTGAGTGAGCAGACTAATGTTTTCATTCGTGGTGTTCAAATAAGTAGTTGGGGACAATGATAAGGAAATATTTTATGCTCAGCCATAAAATTATGTCATATATAATATCTATCTATCTATGTATCTATCTTTTTTTTCATCCCTCTCTTCATATATAAAGAGAGAGAGGAAGGGAGGGAGGGAGAGATAAAGAGAGAGTGGGAGACAAATATGTCTTTTACTTTCCTGTAGGTTGGGGTATTTTTGCTACTATTTTATTTATCATCGGTTTCGGTGACTGGCGGGATGTCGAATGCAGATTTTATTCGCTTTTCTTTTAATTTGTAAATTATACATATATATATATATATATATATATAGAGAGAGAGAGAGAGAGAGAGAGAGAGCTAGATACATACATACATACATACATACATACATAGATATAAAATAAACACGTATATATATATATATATATATATATATATATATATATATATATATATATATATATATGTTGTTTGGCAATAGAAAGAAATATAGAAATAGCGAAATACATTAAAATATAACCAAACCAGCCTGAAGATCCGAACGGTGAAACAACCATAGCATGGTAAGATTGTTATATTTTTTAACCTAATATTTCGGAACATATATATATATATATATATATATATATATATATATATATATATATATATATATATATATATATATATATATACAGTGCTGTTCGATAAAAGTGACTCACCTGATTTATTTACTAAAAATAGTTTTTGTCTATTGTTTGGGGGTTAAAATAATTTTTAATCTTACTAATATAAAGACCCCTTCCCGACCACCTAGGAAAAAAATTTATTCACCCTAAGGTATTCTATTGATAATTATAAATTTGGATATAAATGAGATTCAGAAAAAAACTCTGTGCAAAAAAAGTGACTCAGATATCGCATTCTAATGATTAAACTGGTAAATTTCAAGAGCTTTTGACAGAATATTGAAACTATTTTACAATACACTCTGAACAATATTCTAGATAATTCTAGAACAGCTTCAATTAAATCTAGAGTATTCCAGAAAATTCCAGAAAGCTTCATACAGTATAAAAACAGCTTGAAATAGCCACTCAAGTCACTAACCAGATGAAAGAGTACAAACACGCATCAGAACCACTTAAGTTATCTATTATTGCTCACTCAAAAGAAGGCAAGTCTACGAGCGATTTGCTGAAATTGCTATAACCTCGCAATCAACTGTCTCTCGAGTCCTTAGGGCACATAATGATTCCACTCCTGCTCCAAGGAAGGAAACAAGGGGACGAAAGAAAAAGATTGATGATAGAACTGGCAGGGTGATCAAGAGAGAAGTTACGAAGAATAGGACTATAACTAGCCAAGAAATTGCAGCCAGTCTAAGCGAAGAGCAAGGTGTTAGTCTTGCCTCTTCAACAGTCCGTAGGTGGCTGTTAGAATAAGGCTACAAATCTTGTACACGAATGTTTAAGTCGCTAATAAGCAAAGCCAACAAAGCCAAGAGACTTGAATGGGCTCAATATTACAAAAATTTCACCGTAGAAGACTGGAAGAATGTTCTCTTCTCCGATGAAACGAAAGTTGAGCTAAATTCAAAGGATAAGGTGAGTCACTCTTATCGAAGAGCACTATATATATATATATATATATATATATATATATATATATATATATATATATATATATACATATGTATATATATATATATATAGCCAGCTTACCCTAAAGATCCGTTTAGGTGAAACCATGGTAGGTTTTCTTAGCTCTTTAGGATTTATTTTATATATATATATATATATATATATATATATATATATATATATATATATATATATATATACATACGTGTCTGTGTGTCGTTAGAGAGGAGAGAGGGAGGGGAGGGGAACGAGAGATTATCTGCTATCATAAAACCTTCAAAATGACATAGTTAATAATCCTGCTGATGACGGGATGTTAGAATTTCAAAAACTTTTTGGTCATTTAAAGTACATTTATTGGAAAATATATTACCTTTTGAATACAGTAGGATTAATTAAAAAATATGACTTCAATGCGACGCGCGTTTAAGCATATACTCTTTTCCTTTTATCCATGTTTGTTTCCTGACAGAATAGGGAAAATTACCCATATTACACAGATACCCATTTCAGTTTCATTCAAATTGTGCATTCAGTTTATTGTCATAAGTAAAAAAAAAACAAAAAAACTGGATATATATTTACAGTTATGCCCTCAGGGTGTAAATGCCAATAGTTAGAAAATGACTAATGGTGATATATGATAGACCTGAATACAGGAAGATATATGGACATTAACATACTTATATCAATGAATGAAAAAAAGATTCAAATAATTACCTATATAAATAAACGCGAATGTCAGTGTGTCACACTTTTCCGGTTTTGCTCCTAGAGACCGTAGCCTAACATATCATACCATTTTGGAATCAGGCCGACTCTGTGAGCAAATTAAAAACATTCCGGGCCGGATCAAAACCCGAAAACCTGAAACTTTGTATTCCCAAGTTTTCATTACTGCGATTGTTTTCGGCGTTTTTTACGTGATTTTTTTTTTTTTGCGACGATACATTTTTGTAAGATAACAATTTGTATAACTTGGAAATAAATTTGGAAATAGTTTAATTTAATTGCGAAATCCAGCGAAAGTCACCCATATTTTAAAAATAATATATATATATATATACATATATATATATATATATATATATATATATATATATATATATACATATATATATATATATATATATAGAGAGAGAGAGAGAGAGAGAGAGAGAGAGAGAGTGAGAGAGAGAGATATTGTCGTAAAATTCACCTGGGTATTTAAAACTGTCATATCATGTCAGATTTTCATACTTTATTCTTTTTATTTTCACAGCTTATATTAAACCATGGAAATTACCCATCGAAATATTCACAACTGGATAAAGAACAAAAATCTCTGAATTTTATTTTGGATTTAACCAGTCCCTCTAATTTAGTGACATTACAAAATTTTATGGGGACCACATGTTTCTGACCTGACACCTCCTGGTTATTTGTAATACCTTATGGAGTGTGTACAGATTGCAGACAATTCAGCTATTCAAGGAAAACATAACTGCAGAAATTTTGAGAGTGAGTCTGTGTGAAATCAAAAATGGAGTGTATTTACGTTGTGCGTTTTTTCATAATTAAATGAAATATATATTCACAATGTTTGAATTTTCATTCTGTATGAAACTAATTAGGAATAATAAAAATTCTGAAATTACTAGATATTTAAATACTTAGGTTACTTATGGGACACCACATATATATATATATATATATATATATATATATATATATATATATATATATATATATATATATATATATTGTGTGTGTATTTAGGCAGCATTTTTTCATTCATACATGTTTCATTAAATAATATAGACAAGTGTTGTCTATTTATTTTATGTAAATTCTTTTCATATCGTCTGATAAGCTTAATCTGTTAAGGATGTTCAATTTTTCCTTGGCAATTTCAATTTGCCTTTTCACAATATATATTAGATTGTGCAGTATATATATTATATCAAAAAGAATTAATTACACAAAGAATTAATTAGCAATGTTAATATAATTAATGGCGAAATCAACTATTTGAGTTAATGTCAGTACTCGGCCCAGTCTCATCAATTCCATCTGACAACTCAAATATAAAAATCGTGTTATTCAAGGAATTGATAGTAAGTTAATGTCTCATTAAGTCTTGTTAGCGAAGTTATTAATCACGTTAACATTGCTAATTAATTCTTTGTATAATTAATTTATTATGATATACATATATATGTGTGTGTGTGTGTGTGTTTGTTTTTAGGCAGTATATCCTCATTCAAACATGCTTCGTTGAATAATATGGACATATTATGTCTACTTATTTTTATACTGATCTTTTCCATTTGTCTAATCAGTTTCTTGATGTTGAAATGAAATTCAGCAAGGAATTTACCATAGTTTTTTTTTTTTAATCCAAATAATGTCTACATTCTCTATGATCATCTTCAAGTGTAAATTACAAAGACAAACAAGTTTTTCTAACTGGTCAGCTCCTTTATATTGAAACGCTTGTTTAGTAAAACAAATCCATAACTAAAAGAGGATAAAATTTTAAATTTCTAAAACAACTATCACAGTGCGCGTTCTCGCGTGTTTTTTAAAAATCGCTATGACAACAGAACACAGATTTTTGTCGCAGTTCTAATAGCATGTTTGACTTTGTAATATACAGCTCTGTTCGATAAGAGTGACTCACCTTATCCTTTGAATTTAGCTCAACTTTCGTTTCATCGGAGAACAGAACATTCTTCCAGTCTTCCACGGTGACATTTTTGTAATAATGAGCCCATTCAAATCTCTTGGCTGTGTTAACTTTGTTTATTAGCGGCTTAAACCTTCGTGTACAAGATTTGTAGCCTTGTTCTAACAGCCACCGACAGACTGTTGAAGAGGCAAGACTAACACCTTGCTCTTCGATTAGACTGGCTGAAATTTCTTGGCTAGTTATAGTCCTCTTCTTCGTAACTTCTCTCTTGATTACCCTGCCAGTTCTATCATCAATCTTTTCCATTCGTCCCCTTGTTTCATCCTTGGAGCAGGAGTGGCATCATTCTGTGCCCTAAGCACTCGTGAGACAGTTGATTGCGAGGTTATAGCAATTTCTGCAATTTCTCTCGTAGACTTGCCTGCTTTTGAGAGGGCAGTAATAGATGCCTTAAGTGGTTCTGATGCGTGTTTGTACCCTTTCATCTGGTTAGTGACTTGAGTGGCTATTTCAAGCTGTTTTTATACTGTATGAGGCTTTCTGGAATATTCTGGAATACTCTAGATTTAATTGAAGCTGTTCTAGAATTCTTTAGAATATTGTTCATAGTGTATTGTAAAATGGTTTTCAATATTCTGTCAAAATTTACCAGTTTGATCATTAGAATGCGATATCTGAGTCACTTTTTTTGCACAGAGTTTTTTCCTGAATCTCATTTATATCCAAATTTATAATTATCAATAGAATACTTTAAGGGGGGGTAAACTTTTTTCCTAGGTGGTCGGGAAGGGGTCTTTATATTAGTAAGAATAAAAATTATTTTAACCCCCAAAACAATGAACAAAAAATATTTTCAGTAAAAAAAATCAGGTGAGTCGCTTTTATCGAACAGCACTGTAGTTTGTGTTTGGGTGTGGGGTGGGGAGGGAGAGAGAGAGAGAGAAAAAAAAGAGAGAGAGTTACAGAGGTGCTATACAAATCTTCTGAGAAATTCATCATGCAAAACAAATTCGATAGTTTATGGCAAAGAAAACCATTACAAAATGGGCTATCCATCTTACTCACTAGAGTTAGCCCCCTGTGATTTGGGGTTATTTCCGAAATTGAAAAATGCCCTGAAACGACAAAGATTTGCTGACATTTCTGACACCCAGCAACACGCTACTACATTAATGAAAGATATTCTGGAAAACTATTTGAAAGCAACGGCCCCATCGTATGATAAGTTGTGTGGCTTTTCAAGGGGAGTATTTTGAATGTGACAATAACCAATAACGACGTCAGCAAACTTTGCTTTCAGGAGGACATTCTGGAAATTAAACACCTATCTTTCGCCTTTTCTTCCCTGACATTTTTATTTGGTTATGTTTTAATTCTTATTTCGTGTAGCAAAGTGATTCATTTTACTTCTTCTTTATGTAGCGCGTCAGTAATCATGGCTCTCCACAATTTCCTGTCTTTGTAGAAAAAGCAAAATGAATAAATTTTGTCGTTTCGTCATTTCTCCTAAACCTTTTTCCGCCATCGGTTTACTCAAGCTAATTGTGTATGTTATGCACTGTTTTCCTCTGTACCTCAATCTGTCCTGTGAGTATCAGATTTTCCAAGCCCCCTTTCCTCATTATATTCCCCTGAAATTTCAACTGTCTCTTCCTGATGTTAAGTATATGTGTCCTTTTTGTTTCCATTTTCTCTAAAACGTCGTCGTTGCATACACGTTCGGTTCATGGTATCCTCAGTACCAAACAATCTTGAAACTATTTTACTGGTTGTACCATTATAGGAAGTGTTTAAAATATATATATATATATATATATATATATATATATATATATATATATGTATATATATATATATATATATATATATATATATATATATATATATATATGTATATATATATATATATATATATATGTGTGTTTCTCTCTCACTCTCTTTCTCTCTCTCTCTCTCTCTGTATATATATGTATATATATATATATGTTTGTGTGTATGTGTGTATGTATGTGTGTGTGTTTATGTAATGGATAGCGGCTTGGATTGAGGAATCGCGGATCCGAGTTCGAATACCAGCCAGATCTATTGCATGCACTTACGAACCAGGTCTCTGTATTCGGCCCTTCAAAAAGTGTGAATGGTTCTGCACAAAACATTCACCACTATAATCAAATCTCATGTGCTGGTGTCCAGCTATATATATATTATAAATTAACTGATTTAAAATATGGTTTCTTCGCTACACAGGAAATACCATGTTTCAAAAACCGAAGCTAAAAACTTCAAATTTAATTATATAATTAAATTAAAAGAATTAGTTCTGTTTCATCTTCAAGCGAATTTTGGAATAACTTATTTTTAAATTTACTGAGTTTTAAACGCACATAAAATTCATAATTTTTTGTTTCCAAGGATACAGAGAAATCCAATCATTTTTTTTTAATATTGTATTTCCTGTGTAGCGAAGAAACCATATTTTAAATCAGTTAATTTATAATATTTATGCTCTGTAAATTTACATTGAGTACTATTTTGTAAAAATAAAAATATCAATAAGAACACCGGATTATATATCTTAATGTTCTTTCTTTTTACTATAATATATATATATATATATATATATATATATATATATATATATATATATATATATATATATATATATATATATATATATAGGCAGCATATCTTCATTTAAAACATTAACTACACTCGTAATTTGTTCAGTGTTGGTTGGTTGCTTTTGATATAGAGGGACTCGAGAATTTGAAGTTTTTGTTTATTATTTTCATGGTGTAGTATATTTTAATATGCATTTGAGTTGACTAATATTTAAAGCCATGTCGCATTTTTACCATCTCTCGTTAGCTCCCTTACATAATATATCTTAGCTACAGCGGTTAACTTTAAAACAACTATAACAGAGCGTGTTCACGCGTGTTTACATAAATCACCATCGCACCAATCACAGTTACATTTAGTTTGTCTCCACAATCCACTCCAAATGATCTCGAAGGAAATCGAAAGTACTAGGGCTAACAAGAACTACGTCACCCTCCTTGATGAATTTCAACTTAACATCAAAAAGATAATTAGAGAACTAGAATAGATTATTATAGAAATAAATAGATATAATATGCCTATATTATTCAATGAAACATACTTGTAAATTGTATACGAAAATTCGGGTTTACAGAGTTGTTGTCCTTGCCATCCTTTTGTACGGCTCAGAGTCGTGCACTCCATACAGGTATCATATATGCCAGTTGGATGTTTCCAATAAAAGCTGTCTGCGTGCCATCTGTGGATTTAACCTTCAAGATAGGACATCTAACGTAGACCTGTTTAATAAGTGTAATATTGGAGGAATCGAGACTTTTCTAATACCATCTCAGTTACGTTGAACTGGCCATGTCTTGAGAATGTCTGATGACAGGATACCAAGATCCTAATGTACAGCCAGTTAGATCAGGGCTGCAGGAATGTAGGACGCCCATGGCTAAGATACAAAGACAAGTTGAAGAGCAACTTTTCAGCGGTCAATATACCTCATAACACCCTCGAGCGCTTAGCCTTGGAGCGGGTAGAATGGAGATCAATCACCCTGTCTGAATCGTCTTCAAGAAGCGAGAGCAAGATCTAAAAGGTCAGATAATCTAACAGTAATCTCATCCCACAATACTTACACTTGTTCCATATGCGGCTTCCTTTGTAAATCACTAGCGGGTCTTAAGTGCCACTTAAGATTATCGCACAAAATTTCATAACTGAATCAATTAAGTTGTCAGATCCTCATACGTCGAAACTGACAAGAGAGTTCATTATTTTATATATATATATATACATATATATACCTTACATATATATACCTTACATATATACCTTGGGAATGGTAGTAATCCTCTTCTTGTCCCTCCAGCTGTGGGTAAATACCAGCATAGACTGGGTTCTATAGCCTTAGATGGCAACTGGCCTAGGACAAGGAAAACTCTGAATTCAAAACCTTCAGATGGCCGTCTGGGAACTTTGTGGCACGTAGTGCACCAGGTCTCTGTATTCGGCCCTATAAAAAGTTGGGTTGGTTCTGCACACAGCCTTCACCACTATAATCACATCATATGTGCTGGTGTCTGGTTGTCAGTTCCTAGAAACTCAGCTGCTTGAATATGACGAAAGAGTCTCTCTCTCTCTCTCTCTCTCTCTCTCTCTCTCTCTCTCTCTCTCTCTCTCTCTCGCTGTATATATATATATATATATATATATATATATATATATATATATATATCATTGTAACATTTTATTATTATTATTACTATTACTATAATAACTAATTCTAATAGTATGGATTCCATTCCGAATATATATACATTTAACGAAGATTATAGATCTTTTTTTTATTATTTTTTGGTAACTGCTGTGTTAGTTGAAGATGGATGTCTATTGACCTCTCCCTCATTTTACTAGAAGACCATAATTGACTGAAAATAACAGAACGGAGCATAATCATTGAAGTTTAGAAAACCAAGAAAGAATGATGAATATAGGTGAAAGCTGAGTGTAAAATATTAAATTCTTCTTCTGAATGAAAGGTTTTCTTCTTAAATCTTTTTTTATGATTACTGAATATGAATGACATTTGAGAAAGGTAATGGAATTCATCGTCTGAAATGCTGGAGGAAAAGCATTATGAAACTACCAATTAAGAAAGAATTTTAACAATAACCAAAGCCTAAGATAATACCCAAACTGTAATTTATGCTAAATTATTCTACAGTTACCCTCCCTGTTTTCAAGCATATTTAACCCTAGAACACTAACCATCAATTAAAGTTACACCACTACTAATCATGGGTTTATCATACCCGATTTTGAAAATATCAAAAAAATATTAAATATAAATCTTTATTTGAAATATTTTACATGTAGGTACTTCAAACTTTGTACTTTGAGTTAGCATTAATACGAATTGAACAACTTTATTTAGGTAAGAAAATAAGGTACTGAAAATTGTAATTAAAAATAGGAAAATTTGCGCTGGGTACTATATACACATGGTTAGTGTTCTAGAATTAATATAATATAAAACCCCATAGACTTTATATATTTAATCGTCATGTAATCTGATCAACCTTACTTATTAATCATTCATGAATGATTGATTCGTTTTTTTTACAGCTTATCAACCCTTTACAGATTATTTAAAGCCAGAAAACATTTTAGATTGTAAGAATATTTTTGGAGATAATAATGGTTTAGTGATACAAGTCTTACTAATTAACCCATAACTGGGCGGTAATAGGCGGGTTTATACCTTTCCCAAGGGTATTTATTCGTAAGTGAATATAACTAAACTAATGGGAATTGGAACTCGGCTCTCCTATTAACAATTCCGTTACACCATCCGCACTTCCATGCTTATCATTGAGAGATTCCGTTGTTATAGTAACAAGACTGGTACTGAGGGATACCAAAAAGTTAACATCACATGTGTTATCATAGCAACGGAATAACTCATTTCTAATATTGAGAACAGGTTAATAATATATTTCTTTTTTATTTATTTTGTCTCATATTAACATATTTTGAATAGTTATACGTTTAAAGAATTAGAATGTAATTAGCAAAAGGAACCCATCATCCAAATTACAAATTGGAAGATATCAAAATGAAACAAGTATAAAAAATTTAAATATCTGAGAAATTTTTTAACAGAGGACGAGAAGTGCGACACTGAAATCCGTAGTCACACTGAGATAGCGAAAGATGCCTTCCAAACGTTAAGCAGTGAATTAAGAAACAGAAAAAAAATCATTAGAAGCCAAGAAAAGAGTACTGAAATATTACATGATATCAGTTCTCCTATATGGCAGTGAATGCTGGACAATCTCAAGATTGTCCAGCATTCACAAAGATGAATAAGAGATGAAGAAACGACTTAAAACAACGATGAAGAAGAGACCTGAAAACAACAGAAATGTGGTTCTACAGAAGGATGCTGAGGATACCATAGACGAAACATATGAGCAGCGACGAAGTTTTAGAGAAAATGGAGACAAAAAGGACTGTTATACTTACCATCAGGAAGAGACAGTTGAAATTCTTAGGAAACCTAATGAGGAAAGAGGGCTTTGAAATTCTGATACCCACAGGGCAAATTGAAGGCAAGAGAGAGAAAAACTACGCATAACCTATTTAATGAGATTAAGTAAATGAATGGCGGAACAAAGATTAGAAGATTATTAAATGCTACGAAGAACAGGAAATTGTGAAAAGCCATGATCACCTCCATCTTGAAGAGTCGTGGCATATAAAGAAGATTCTTTCTTACGGGTAACAAGAGAGTCAATTGCAGAGATGAAAACTCAGATACGCGAAAAAATATAACCAATGCAATTACAGAGTTATTTAAATGTTGTTGCTGTTTTTTAACGGTAATTAGAATTTAACATATCTCCAATTTAAGAAATAAAATTAAAAACAACAAATAGATGAAAATACAGTTACATTTATCTACACCAAAGGCCATAAAACTAAATTAGGGTTCGAAACATCGAAAGAACACGATTTTAATATTGGTTCTTTTACAATAAATAAGAAGATTCCGAATCAATCTGCAGAAATTACAAACGAAGTACCTAAAGAAAGGAATGGTATTTATCAACAAATGCCTATTAAACACGAGATATTTCGAAGCGAAACAAACGTTCGGACAATCACAAAAAAAAACAGAGATAGATTCACGATGGTAAACACAGCCGCTATCATTAGTCGTTTTATATACTGACAAACATGCGCATTCTTATATATGCTTATGCATATGCTGAAAATAGTGAAAATGCGCAGAGTTAGGCTTCATATCCGTATTATTTGAGATACAAGTAAATGTACGAGTACACATGTAGATACACGCCCGAATGTGAGAATAGAAATATACCAATAAAAAGAAATCATTTCTTCTCTCCTGAAATGCATCAGTGATTTTTCCATTAACTTCCTCTATTTTTTTTTCTTGTTCGCATTCTTCTACGGTTTCCCATGTAAGGAGTAAAAAAGCGTAAGTAAATACTTTATTGGACGGATTGTTTGTACAATGCGACGAATACAATGGCGTACATTCTCTATGATGTATAGTGTGAAGAAAAGTGTATATAACAAAACCAGGAAAGAAACTTATATTAGGTTTCTCTCTCTGTCTATTTATTTCTCTCTCTTCTTTTGATTTTCTTCGAGGTGTGGCAAAATTTTTAGATTATTACATTTTCTTCTTTTATTATCGTATGACAAGCAATCATATTTACATCGACCAAATGC
>OZ038475.1:50936979-51004479 GCA_964036315.1 Acanthosepion esculentum
CATGAGGTAAAAAGAAATATTCTTCAGTATATATATATATATATATATATATATATATATATATATATATATATATATGTGTGAAGAAATATAGTCTTAAAGTGTGCTATATTTATGGGATAACGTGCTCAATATCAGAGATAGGGCGTGTCTAAATAAAAAAGTGAACATAGAAGTCAACACTTAGAGGCGACAGTCTGTTTCATGCTAGATGCAATCATCGGTCCCGATGCTTGCATCTAGCATGAAACAGACTGTCGCCTCTAAGTGTTGACTTCTATGTTCACTTTTATATTTATACATATATATATATATATATATATATATATATATATATATATATATATATATGTGTATATATATATATATATATATATATATATATATATATATATATATATATATATATATATATACACTCATTTGTCTAGGATGTGACTTCTTGATATCTACCTAAGATGATCTCAGCGTGTGGAATCGTTGGGAAATAACTGAAAGCCATACAACGAATTGAACCAAAGCTCGTGAGGAGAAATGGATAGATGAAACTGTTCAGAAGCCAACGTTGGCTGTGTGAGTAAGAAATCACAAGTTATCGTGACCGAAGATTTCATTGTAATGTCCTTGTTCAAATTCGTGCAAAATTATACTCTGTTTTCCAGAAACTAGAACCAATATCTACTCAGGGTAGTTAAAGTATAACTCACTGGTTACTTCTGTGGGTATTGAAGAAATACAGATATGCCTGGGCGGGTGTCAGCAACGGAGATTAATTAGCCACCCTAGGAAACAAGTCTACCCCAAAACGAGCAACCTGCAAATACATACGTACACATACACATGTAGATATTTTATCACATATCTGTATCATATATTTCGTTGGATTGATGTCTGTTTGTGACCCCGGGTCTCACACACTTTTCACATATATCTGTATCATATATATATATATATATATATATATATATATATATATATATATGGAGAGAGAGAGATGGAGAGAGAGAAAAAGAGTGAGAGAGTATACTCGGGGTAAATTTTACAGAGTTTAATGTTTCTTTTCTTACAAATTGGTTTGGAATATCTGTAAACTGCGAGCGGCATGGCATTATGACACCTTGTCCATACAGTTTTAGAGGTGTCAAAGTTTACTGACATGGACGAGTGGAAGCCTCCTGAATATTAGAAAATGGTAACCTGCATCGGGATGATTTCTGTCGGGCTTCAAAATGTCGCAATCATGACAGCTGCTAAATGCTCTTTTAACACCGCAAAAACAGTAACATGAAATGGAGATCTACAACGGAGACTACGAGTCTGTGGCTTTTAGGAAAGAACATAGCAGACGTTCTGATTACGTCCGAAGTGGGCTTTGAAATGGGCGTTGCAATTTCTTCCATCAACCTGACCTTGAATGACAACATCCGTCACCAGTCATACAAGAGATATAAAGACCAACTTCCTACAGAAAAGGCTCAAGAAAAAAGTTTGACAAAGGCAACAAAACTCCTAAATAAGGAGAAACCTCCAGTTGAACCAGGGGCAATCTGGTTCTTCCCTGATGAAAATAACTTTTCTCGGGACCAGCTGCACAACACCTAGAACGGCAGGTGGCTTGCCGACAATCAATATAACGTTCCTCGTCTCATGAAGACCGAATTTCCCAAAACTGTGATGGCTTTTAGGTGTGTCGCTAATGAGGGTGATGTCATGCCATCCTACATCTTTGAACTGGGTCTCAGGCTCAATTCTAATGGATATGTGGGGTTGCTGAACACCGTGGTTAAGCCTTGGTTGGAGAGGGTGGCTGCTGGAAGGCAATATGTGTGGCAGCAAGATTTATCCCCCTACCACATCTTCAGAGAGATTGAGAAGTGGTTGTCAGATAAGTTTTACGATTTCACCAACCCTAACATCTGACCACTATCTCCTATGATTGTAATCCCATAGATTATTATGTGTGGGGAGCTGTTAAGAAAGACACAAACTTCACTGCCTGAAACACCAGGGCCCAGCTGGTTGACTTTTGAGGCTCTCCCTATGGACACCGTGAAAGCCGAATGTCAGATCGAGGCTGTGGTAGATGCTGTAGGTGGTTTCTTTGAGTGAATTGTCTTTTGATTATTATAATCTGTATGCCACTTTTGTATTTTTCGAAATAAATTGATTTTTAGCTTAGATACTCATTTTGTTTTCTTTCTGAAAAACTGTCAAATTAGATCCGAATATCATATATATATATATATATATATGTGTGTGTGTGTGTGTGTGTGTGTGTGTGTGTGTGTGTGTGTAAAACATTAGCAGGTCTAATCTGTACAAAATGATATGTACAAAGGGAAAAAAGACAATAGGAAAACTGTCTAATTTCAACCGGCGCGTTTCGTCCTATGTGTACTTTTTCAAGGCAAAAAAACGAAATGATTTTATTGAAACAAAGTATCTATGAACAAAAAACAAAATGTCGTTAGTATCTAGAAGAATTTAGAAATTCTGTTATATATTCATAGGGTCAACTTAAAAAAAATTACGTCATTTGCTTTTTATGTTTGAAGTGAATTTTTTCATATTGTTTGTATTGTGTTCACGGATTCAACCGTTTTCTTTGTATTTCTTGATATATTTGTTTTGTATGTTGGCTTGGGAGAGCAGTGATTCTGTTAGGAAATAAGAAATTGGGAAAAATCGGGGTTTATATTAATATATGGTTAATATGCAATGGTGGCACTCACGAGGACTTTACTTCAGAGTAAATTATTTTCTTTTTTATGAGTGTAGCATTTTTAAAGTCAATGTCGTATTGCAGTGGCTTGCAATAGTAGCTTATTAACCATCACTCTTAAACAGATGATTCATGGACGTATTTATTTTATGTACTTCTCTCAAGAATAGATTCTCACTTATCTAGGTATATTTACATTCGTGTTTACTTCGTATAGCGATAAATACAAAATATGAAAAATGAACAAGCGTAATAGTAGATTGGCAACTAGGTCTCATAGTTTTACTATTGAACTAGCTAGAAGCAACTGTAATCTCTATTTTAATATATTCTTTTCTCGCACTTCTTGCATGTTGAACTCATTTCCAATTTCTTGCTTCCCTGCTAGCTACAATCTAGCATTTAATTTTAAATACAGCGTCAATCGCCATCTTATGTCTTACTGTTCTTTTTTTGGTCCTTTCTTCCCAACTTATTTCTCACTAAATTTTTCTCATTCTCTTTCACACCCAGTAATCACTTGCGTCTTAGTGGCACTATCTCCTTGCTTGAAGTCAACTGATTAAAAAAATAAAAGTAAAAATTAAATAAAACTAACAACAATTAAAATCACAAAAAAATACCAGACAGAAAAATATTAAAAAGAACACGTATATTGAGATATACAGTTATATATATAAATGTGTGTGCGTGTGTGTGTGTGTGTGTGTGTGTGTGTGTGTGTGTGTGTGTGTGTGTGTGTGTGTGTGTGCGCGTGTGTGTGTGTTAGGACAGAGAGGTAAGAATAATTGGGAAAAAATGTTTTCGTGTGACGCGTCTTGTCCTTTAGGAATTCAACGAGTGGAACGCGTCACAGGAAACTTTTTCTACTTCTTGATATATAAAAATGTATATATTGCTATGAAATACTATATATATATATATATATATATATATATATATATATATATGACATGTATAAAAATAATAGAGATTAATAATGGAAAGGATTAACCTCTGCTAACGTATCACCTAAACTCGGACTAACATATTGTTCTGGAGTTATTTCGCAGTGGAGGCTTGTATTTGTACTAAAAATCGGTCCTAAATAAGTTCGACGTACCAAACGTTAGGAACTTGATATAATAGGTATTACGCAGAGTAATCTTGTTGTGGTCGCTGACTACTTTCGTAGTCGACTAACTGTCGACTACTGTCGTCCGACATCGACTGACCCTCGTCTTCTTACTACTCCTACTTATATTAGGTGGGAGAGTCTAATAACTATAGAATAGGTGTGTTTCACCATAACACCCCCTCCTAAAACTTTAATCCGTAGGAGTAAAACAGTTTTCTTTATTTTTTATTTTTTCAGGAAATATGAAGAAAAAACAAAAAAAAAACCTTCATTCTTTTAGCAACATCCTAGCGTATCTCCTACGTTTTGCATCTACTTTTAAATGATCAGTTGCCTTTCTTTTTCTCCTGGATCGGCGTACGTCAGGTAAAATCGTTGCTGGCGTTGTTAGATCAAACGTATCGAAAATCACCTCCATAGGCGTTTCTTCCGAGGGATCGCTGTCGGCCACGTTTGAAAAGCGTCGTCTGATCTGGTTATTGTGCCGTCTGCACGTGAATTTTTCGCCTTTCACCAAGTACATCATGTTGCCAATTCGCTTTTCTATTTTTCCAATCTCCCAGAATGATTTATTCTGTTTATAAACCTTAAAGTATACTTTTTCACCAGGATTGTATTTTTTACTTGAATAATTTTTTCTCTACCTGGCTTTGTCTTTTTTGGTAGTAATTTGTCGAAGACAGATCTTACCCGACGTGCAAACGTCACCTCGGCTGGCGATTGTGAGGCTGGTGTTCCGTTATTTGGGGTAATTCTGTATACCTGTAGAAATTTCTGTAGGGCTACATCTGCAGGTATTTCCCTAGCTTTCTTTAGAGCTCTTTTTAGGGTGTCCACGAATTTTTCAGTTAACCCGTTCGATCTTGGGTGATATGGAGCTGTGGTAACATGTTCGACATTGTATTCCTTGCAGAAATCTTTAAATTGTTCCGACGTAAATTGACTTCCGTTGTCCGTCACAATTGTGTCTGCTACACTAAACCTTGCGAACAATTCCAGCAGGAAGTTTTTAGTACTTTGCGTCGTCGGTTTTCTTAGCCTTTGTATCTCAGGCCATTTCGAGAAACTATCCACTACTATGATGTAATGGTATCCATTCAGTGGACCTGCGAAATCCACATGTAACCTAGACGATGGTAGGTCTGTTTTTGGCCAGGGATTAAATTTTATTGGGGTGCCTTTGCAGCTAAAGCACAGTCTTTCTATATCTAAAGAACTTTTTTAACTATTGAAATATTTATACAGATTTAAAATACCCAAGTCTTTGTTTAACCCTAGTTTATATGTGTCTAATTTTAAAATCCAGTATTTCTCTTTTTTTCTTCGTGTGTATGTTGTACTAAAACCTGAGTCTATCAATATACATTTACAGTTGTCTAATGAGTGTCCTGATTGATTCAAGTGTTCAGCTATGGGGGAATGAGGATTGTTTTGACGTATGTCTAGTTTGTGCTTGTTGAAACGAAATCTAAAATTAGTTCCAGATTCGCCAATATATCCACTATTAGGACATATTGTGCAGAATAGGTAGTAAATTATATTATTGCTATCACAGGTGAGGCGAGGTGGATGTATTTTGATTTTGGAGTTGGGTACAGAAAATTCACTATCTGTTATTGGGTGTTTGCAAACTAGACAACGAGTTTAATTACATTTATAATTTCCTGTTTGGTTTGTATTATTTAGATATTTGGTAGAGGTGAGGATAGCTGATAAGTTAGGTGTTTGTTTTTTTTGCATTGATGGGTGGTTTAGCGAAAATGTCTTTGATATTTTTGTTTAATTGGAGGTTCTTGTAATCATTTTTTAATTTGTGAATAAGTGTGTGGGAATATTGATTATGGTTAAAAACCATGGGAATCCGATTGTTGTTTTTACTTTTCTTGTATGTGAGAAGTGTGTCACGATTTATATGGATAGTTTTATTTAGTGCTTCTTTTATTATATTTATTGGGTATTTACATTTTAGGAATTGTTCTGATAAGTTATTAATGTTGTGTAGAAAATCTAGATGATCTGAGCATATGCGTTTGATTCTTAGAAATGAGCTGTATACGATAGATTTTTTTTAATTTAAGAGGATGACAGCTTTTGAAGTGTAGGAATTTATGCTGGTTTGTGGGTTTGTTGTATAGACTGGTAGAAAGTGTATGTTTGTTTAATTTTATCACAACGTCTAAGAAAGGGACGGATGTGTATTAATGCTCCATGGTAAATTTAATTGTATCGTGTAAGTTGTTGCAGAAAGTGAAAAAAAAATTAATTTTTCTGGTCCATGAGTCCATAATAAGAAAATGTCATCAATATATATAAAATAACGTAATGGTTTAAATTCTGAATTGTCTAGAATTTTCCTTTCTAGAATGTGCATAAAGATATTAGCATAGCTAGGTGGCATTTTCGTGCCCATTGCTGTGCCACTAATCTGTAAATAGTGTTTGTTGTTGAATTTAAAATTATTATGTGTTAGAATGAAATTTATTAATTGACATATATCTGTAATTTGGTTGTTGGGTAATTTTTTACTAAGGAACTCATGGCAAATTATTTGACAACTTATCAGATTTGTAGAATGCTGTTTTTTGTGGGGGAGAACTTTCCAATGTCCTTTCGGACACGCATATATATACATATATATATATATATACAGTGTAACTCGGATATGAGAGACCCGGATATAAGAGAAACTCGGATATAAGAGATATTGTCTCTGGTCCCAAATTAGAGCCTGTGTTAATGTATATATAATAGATCAAACCCGGATATAATAGAAAACCGGATATAAGAGACTTCTTCTCCAGTCCCGACAACTCTCTTATATCCGGGTTACACTGTATATATATATATATATATATATATATATATATATATATATATATACCGGGTGTAACAGCAAAATTTTACAATTGTTGGATTAAGCTTTGAACTGTTGTATCTTAGTAATGATTAAAGATATCTTACTGGAATTCCCCGAGGCACTTTTGGACTTTACATTGAACAATAAGTATGTATTTAGCTCTGAGTTGAAATGATGATCCCTCTTGCTATTGTGACCTTCTGATCCAGTTTTCCTTTCCACTGTTTCCTCATTTTAAAACTTATTCACGGTTTCTTGATGGTTCTTGAATGGACTTTGAAGATGGAAGCCAGAGTTTGAATGTTGTTACTATTACTGAAGGCCTGGATGATCTTTTTTGTCTTACCATTGCTCAGTTGGGAAGTGTGGCGAATACAAGATAATTTTAACCTGTTCTATTTGTAGCTGAATGATTCAGAGGGTTTTTCCGTGATCCTTACGACAAATGGTGTCATGATGACGAAACGTCTTATCTGAAAACCTGGAAAAAAGAAACTCAATTAGTTTAGTGTTTTTTTAGCATTTTGTGGGATGGATAATTATCCCATGCTGTTACACGATTTGGACAATTTTGCTGTTACACTCGGTATATATTGACATCCATAAAATGAAATGTATATTCACATACATTCACAAATATATGTGGTGATTTTCTAAGCGTAGCTTAGATGTGGTAAATGGCCGAAAGTTTGGGCCACCTAGTGAGGATCGACCTAACTGCTCAATCTACTAAATTCACGATTCTAGCAAATAAATTTAAATAAAATTGGGTGGTGAGAGATCCTAAGAAAGCATAGAAAGTAATTTGATGTATGAATAACAGAGTTATAAATTTATATGAATAGAAGACTTTACCAATATTACATAGAGAGAGAATCGAACCGAGATAGATAGATAGATAGATAGACAGACAGACAGACAGATGTGCCTGGAACATTAGAAAGAGATAGATAGATAGATAGATAGATAGATAGATAGATAGATAGATAGATAGATAGATATGAACAGATATGAACAGACTGGCATAGATAGATACTAGTATATTTTCTATTAATATTCAGATCTCAATTTCTACGCTATCCTCTATTACTATACGGCCCGCTATTCCCTACTCTATTTGCTATACTATGCCTCTATTCGGATCATTGTATTCGTCACTTTCGAACGAGTATTATGCAGCAAGTACTATTAGTGCGAGATTATTCGAAGACGTCTGACACCAGCATTGTTCAACGGCATACTATAGTTTTATCGACGATTACAAAGTCTCTACTACAACGAGCATTACGAAAGTGACAAGGAGTATTCGTCAGCATTACAAAAGTGGCAACGTGTGTTCGTTGACATCACAAAAGATAGATAGCAAGCTAGTTAGCTAGCTAGCTAGCTAGCTAGATAGATAGATAGATAGATAGATAGATAGATAGATAGATAGATAGATAGATAGATAGATAGATAGATAGAAACCGACTGGCATAGATAGATAGATAGATAGATAGAAATCGACTGGCATAGATAGATAGATAGATAGATAGATAGATAGATAGATAGATAGATATGAACAGACAGGCATAGATAGATAGATAGATAGATAGATAGATAGATAGATAGATAGATAGAAATCGACTGGCATAGATAGATAGATAGATAGATAGATAGATAGATAGATAGATAGATAGATAGATATGAACCGACTGGCATAGATAGATAGATAGATAGATAGATAGATAGATAGATAGATAGATAGATAGATATGAACAGACTGGCATAGATAGATAGATAGATAGATAGATAGATAGATAGATAGATATGAACAGACTGGCATAGATAGATAGATAGATAGATAGATAGATAGATAGATAGATAGATATGAACAGACTGGCATAGATAGATAGATAGATAGATAGATAGATAGATAGATAGATAGATAGATAGATAGATAGATAGATAGAAAGTCTTTCAATTACTAGTATGCGGAACAAATTGCATTGCGCCGCGCATCGGATAGAGGTCGAGACACGTGGATGAAATTGCGGACATTTTGGCGTTCCCTCTGATGCGCTCAGGTCATTTGTAGACTGGATGGACGCTGAGAAACGAGGGTTGAATTGAATTCGATATTTTTTCCGTGAAGCAGAAATACATTTGGATTGTTTAGGGACATGAGAATAGCAACAGATCCCGAGGAACTCTTAAAACTAATATAAACATATATATGTATAAATATATGTGCCTAGGGATAAACGTATACATACGTAAACATACACACAGACACGCACATATATACTTTCACACAAGTATTTAATGCCTAGCCATATGTTTGTAAATTTAGATTTATACGCACACATATTTAATCTATCTATCTATCTATCTATCTATCTATCTATCTATTTCTCTCTCCATAAGCTGATGCAAAGATTTCCAGCAATTTTGATAACACTTTTATTCATATGAGCAAAATCAAACACTATATTCCGTTGCACGTATGTACATTACGATCATGGTAATATATTTATTTCAGTTTTACCAATATATATATATACACACACGCGCGCACACACACACACACACATATATATATATATATATATATATATATATATATATTTATATATATATATATACATACGTGTGTGTGTGTGTGCGTGTGTGTATGCTTAGCAGCCTTTGTTTGCGTGTGCATCTGTGTGTTCGCATATGTATGCGTATATGAAATGTTAAAATATCTTGAAGTGTATAGGTATTTATACATAATATATATATATATATATATATATATATATATATATATATATATATATATATATATATATATATACTCACATGTGTGTATATGAGTATATGTGTGTGTTTCAGAGTGAAAGTGCGCAGATGCGTGGGTGACAAATAGAAAATGTGTATGTCTGAATGAGAACGCACCAAAGAAAAACCAATTGTCGACAAATAGGCAAAGTCGGCAATGAGATGTTAAATAATGGATCGAAACATGAGAGAATTCGTTTAGAGACTACCTATAAATTTTCATCGGCTTACAGTCAAGATGGCTGCTTAGATAGATCAAGCGAGAGAGACAGAGGGGGAGAGGGAGAATGATCTGACTCTTTCGATCTGCTTTGATGAGGTAGACATTTTGCGGATTGGCCAGCGACGAAGCCCGGATGTCAAATACGAATCTTCAATACAGGCAGGCCTTCCTCCACGCTTTCAAGACTGGAGAGGCATCAATATTTTTAATCTCCTTTTCGACTATTTTGCTTTAGCTCTACAATATATTAACTCCTAATTTATCACGCAATTCCGGAATATATATATATATATATATATATATATATATATATATATATATATATATATATATATATATATATATATATATATATATATATATCCCAAAGATATGTGCCGTCTTTGCATTTAATACTTAATAAATTCCATACCTTCTTTGTTTAATTAGCTTCTACTGAACTAGAATGCAGGAACTATTTAACCCGTTAGTGCATGTCGTCCAATTGTTTTAGAGAGGGGCTTACCTAAAATTTAAAATACCCCAGATGCACCATTGTCCTGACCATTGAAGACGGTGTTTAATTATCTGCGATTCGATGATTTCACACACGCACATTCGCGCACGCGCATATACATGCAGGCCAAATTGACAAGAATATGGAGGAGCAAAATCAGATTACAAACAAAGTACAGACTCTACGAATTGTTGGTAGTCTCCATTCTCCTATATGCATGTGAAACGTGGACATTTTTGCCAGATACAAAGAGAAGGATCCAAGCAATTGAGAACAATGCATGAGAAAACTCCTTGGCATTCTCTTTTGGGAACAAAAAACCAATGGGTTTGTGAGGAAAAAGGTTGAAAGTTTTGTGGGACACCAGGGGCCTCTTCTCTCCACTGCAAAACGGAGAAACATGACGTGGCTAGGACACATTACAGGGACGACGGCCTGTACAAGACCATCATGTAAGGCACCGTTGAAGGCGGACGCCAAAGCCAAAACTGGTTGGACAATGTCAAACGATGGACAGGTATGATTGTAACAGGATTGCTGATGGCTGCCGTTGTTAGATCGTTGTGGAAAAGAGTTAGTGTGATTTCGACATTCAGATACCCCTACGATTATAAAAGTCAAGGGGGATGATATATATATATATATATATATATATATATATATATATATATATATATATATATATATATATGATGATATATATATATATGATGATATATATATATATGTATATATATATATATATATACAGGATATATATATATGATGATATATATATATATGATATATATATATATATGATTTATATATATATATATATATATGTTGATATATATATATATATATATGATATATATATGATGATATATATATATATATATATATTTATATATATATATATATATATATATATATATATATATATATATATATATATATATATATATATATATATATCAGGTCATCCCATAAGTTCTGTCCGAATTTTGAATAAAGAAAACAAGTGACCAAATGTTACGTTTAATTACAGATTCAATCAACAATGTATTTTCCCTGATCATCTATGACTTCCTTCCATCTATTAACAAGCTTACTAATTCCATTACTGTAAAATTCTTTTGGCTTTGATTCGAAGAACTCACAAATGTCAGTTTTAACCTCTTCCTGTGTTACAAAAGCTGTTTCTTCCAAATGATTCTGTAAGCTACGAAACAAATGGTAGTCTGAAGGAGCAAGGTCGGGAGAATAAGGTGGATGAGGAATTTTCTCCCAACCAAGTTCTTCGATCTTTTGTTACGTGATTTTTGCTGTGTGTGGTCGCGCATTGTCCTAATGAAACATCAGCCGTTTTCGATTCACTAGAGCAGGTCTTTTTTTCCTCAAAGCTTGGTTCAAACGCTCTAATTGCTGACAGTATATTTGAGCATTAATTGTTGCATTAGGTGGTAAGAATTCAAAGCGGATTATTCCTTGGCAATACCACCAGATTGAAAGAAGAACCTTTTGCCCATGAACTTCCCTTCTCAGCTGTGACTGGGGTCCTTCCCCTTTATCAAGCCACTCTCTACGACGCTTAACATTTCGATAAAAGATTCATTTTTTGTCGCCAGTCATAAGTCTATCCAAAAAAGGGTAAACAAGTTGGCGAGAATGGAGAGAAGAGCAGCTGTCAACTAGCGATTTGAGGTTGTTTTCAGACAATTCATGAGGCACCCATTTTCCAAGTTTAGGAACATTTACAAGTTGTTGAAGATGACGATGAATAATTCTATGGTTTTGAACTGAGAACCACTGCCAATTCCTCAACTGATAAAGCAGGATTTTCTTCAAGGGCTGCTTCAAGAAGCTTTTCATCAAACTCAACTGGACGTCCGGTTCGATCTTCATCTTCAAGGGTGAAATCTCCACCTCTGAATTTTGAAAAACATCTTCTGCAAGTTCTTTCATTCACTCATTCCTCTCCATAAACTAAGTGGATGTTTCTAGCCGCTTCGGCTGCTGAGTTTCCTTTCTTGAACTCATAAAGCATTATGTGCCTCAAATGATTCTTGGGTACTTCCATGTTAGCAGGGTTTTAGTCAAACAAAATTTAATTTTATTGTCCTCTGAAATAAAATTTGATCAGTTTAAATGCATCTAAACATAAAAATAATGTTCAGATCCATTAGACATTATAAAATACTCTTTAAATTTCGTTCATTTTAACAAAAAGTTAAAATTCGGACAGAAATTATGGGATGACGTAATATATATATATATATATATATATATATATATATGTATATATATATATATATGATATGATATGATATGATATATGATATATGATATATTACATGAATCATTCATTCAAAAAGCAGATAGTGAAGTTAATGATATAAATGGCAAGAATCACTCTCGCAAACAATTTTTAATAAAATACATTAACCTCGTACCCGCTGATGAATGTTATGATCCCTGTTTATAAATTGTATGAATGATTCATGTAATGTAAATTGAACTGCACCACATACTTGATATATATATATATATATATATATATATATATATATATAATGAAACATATATATATGTCGGTGTGTGTGAAGTGGGGGATATATATATATATATATATATATATATATATATATATATATATATATATATATATATATATATATATATATATGTGTGTGTGTGTGTGTTTGTGTGTGTGTGTCGGTTTACGTGAAGTGGTGGGTGTGTTAAAGACTCGGATCTACTCTCTGGATTTCGAAAAATCACTTAAAAATTGAATTGTGTGCACTTTTTCGAAACTAATTTACTTGTTCACTTCGAACTAGCGTGAATTTCTCTTCCTCAGTAGTTTTATTATACTGTGTAACTCGGATATAAGAGACCCGGATATAAGAGAAACCCGGATATAAGATTGATTTTCTCTGGTCCCAAATTAGAGCCCGTGTTAATGTATATATAATAAACCAAACCCGGATATAAGAGAAACCCGGATATAAGAGAAACTCGGATATAAGATACTTCTTCTCCTGTCCCGACAACTCTCTTATATCCAGGTTACACTGTATATTCAATAATGATAATGAAATTAACATTACTGTTACCTCATGAGCACTTTTTACCTAATATAGTCCGCTTGGATAATGGGATGGTGTTGATTGATTCATTCATTTTCTACGGGTTATCAACCCTTTGCAGGTTATTTAAAGTCAGAAAATATTTTTAGATTGTAGTAAGTTATTTTGGGGAGATAATAATGATTTAATGGTACACGTCTTGCTAATTAAAGACGTAGATGGAGGGAGAAGTGGTCGATTCATACCTTTCCCCTAGGTATTTAAGTGTAAGTGAATATAACCAACCCAGTTGAAATTGGAACTCGGCACTCCGATTAATAATTCCGAACTATTATTCATTACACCACCCGCACATCCAAGCTTACAGACCTGGTATTAACAAGCGGTCACCCATCTAGGTACGGACTAAGCTCGACTTTGCGTAGCTTCAGCGATTGCACAAGAATCGGTAGTTCAACGTGATGCGGCCATAACCGCCATTTGTTAAGAATAGTGGAAAGAAATACGTGAGAATGTGTGTAACAATCTTGGTGAAAAATTGCAAGAAAAGATTAGAGAAATTTATCGCTTTAAAAGGTTACACTATTGACTATTAATTAAAAGTTACAATAATTTTATCCTTCTTAAAAATGTTGTTTTTTTTTATTATTTGGGATTTATTTAGATAATTATTTTTTTAATATCTTGGACGGAATGCATTCGCAGCAAATTTATCAAAATACTGGGATTTTTTTCTTTTTATTCGCCATGTCAAAATTTAATTATAACCACAAAACTACATTTTATTGAGCCGTGCCAATAATTTTGAGGATCACCTTATATCCGTGTGTGTGTGTGTGTGTGTGCGCGCGCGCGTGCGTGTGTGTGTGCGTATGTGTGTGTGTGTGTGTGCGTGCGTGTATGTGTGTGTCCGCGTGCGTGCGTGTCCTCGTGCGTGCATGTGTGTGTGCGTACGTGTGTGTGTGCGTGTGTGTGTGCGTGTGTGCGTGTCTTATCGGCAATAAAACAATTATGCATTTTACTCGGGTATTTGTAGTTTGGTAAAAAGTATAATTTCGTGCGGTTTGTTATTTTTTTTACAGTAAGCAGACTCATATCCCATTACTAATTCAGCGTAGACAGAATGTCACCCTAATGACCTTCCGACCTTGATGAAGGACGTGATGGTTGGCGTGATAGACCCATGAATAAAAATCGAACAATCCGATTATTTCGTTTTCATTCCTGTGCATTCATACGCTTATAAAATCTGGATCACGTCCACAGGATAAATATATAGATTTAATTTCATAAATAGTCATCTGACGAGTTAAATTTCTGGCTATCTATAATTATTTACTAAATTTAACTTGCTCTGGCACAACGCCACAGCTTTCGCGACAATGAAAATCAGATCCATTTTGCTTGTGAATGCACTCTGAGTCAATATTGGCAACCATGCTGCTACAGTAGATGTTCAAATGTCATTTACAACGTTCAAGAATTGTTCGTAAATTGAACTCAGCTTTTATCTTGCATTTGTTGTTAATCCTGTGATTTTACCGTTCATTCTAACGCCTTCCAGGGACTTTTTTAATTCAATCAAGGCCGACAGCTGTCAGGATCATAGAGTCTTTGTAAACTCCACGATTCTTTCATAAGCTGTATATTATGTGCTTTTCCAGGGCTTGAAATGAGAGTTATCCTTCTCCTAGACTGATGCCCCCCACCAGGTCAGTCACCGCATCAGCATACCTAGAAGGTAATTAATATGGTTATAACAAGTCCAAAAGCAGAAAATACCCAATGATGATCGAATACACTTTCATCTCCCATATCTATCTATCTATCTATCTATCTATTTATATATATATATATATATATATAGAGAGAGAGAGAGAGAGAGAGAGAGAGAGAGAGAGTTAAATAGATATATTAGTCAATTATGACAAAGTGATAAATTCAGCGTAACGTTTTACAGTGAATTATCCTATTTACCATACAATTATATAACATTGTTCAGATATACAGACATTTATGTCTCATATTTTCTCTCGAATGCACACACACACACACACACACACACATACATACATACACACACACATACATAGATACACACACACACGCACACACATATATATATATATACACACACACACACACACACACACACATATATATATATATATATATATATATATATATATATGAAGAAATATAGTCTTAAAGTGTGCTATATTTATGGGATAAAGTGCTCAATATCAGAGATAGAGCGTGTGTAAATATAAAAGTGGACATGGAAGTCAGCACTTAGAGCCGACAGTCTGTTTCATGCTAGTGCAATCGTCAATCGCCTGACGATTGCACTAGCATGAAACAGACTGTCGCCTCTAAGTGCTGACTTCCATGTCCACTTTTATATATATATATATATATATATATATATATATATATATATATATATATATATATATATATATGTCTTGGTTATGTCGATTTAACTACATCCGGAAGCAAGGCCTTTGATCGAGAGATTGGACGTTTTGAGGATCGTAAAAACATCTCTTAACTGCTGTTGCTCCTAGGTACACCCTGAAATTGTGGGGTGCTACCACCTGTTAGGGTCCCAGCTATGGGCGAATAGCGAAATCCCAAAACAAAGGGCTATGAAAGTATAAAAGTACTTTTTTATAGTAAAAATACCAGCAATACATTTTTATATAAAAAATTTATATAAATTTATATTAATAGTAAAATTACGAAAAATACTTTTTATCTGTAGCTGAAAGCGTATAATTGTATTCAAATTTGTTGAAACATAAAATTATGTTCAAAATATTTAGATTTTGAAAATCAATGCAATAAATAAATAAAGAACAAATATACCAAAAATACATTTTACTATCTATAAGCTATATATATATATATATATAGTATTTACATTAGTCGG
Organism: Acanthosepion esculentum; assembly: GCA_964036315.1. Lineage (NCBI taxonomy): Eukaryota > Metazoa > Mollusca > Cephalopoda > Sepiida > Sepiidae > Acanthosepion > Acanthosepion esculentum. The sequence continues at coordinate 50,953,200 of OZ038475.1, forward strand.
ACTATTGTCCTCATCTTTGTCGCCATATTTGTCACAACGTTTCGGCCGTTGTACGCTCCGGCCTTCTTCAGGTGGTTGGAATTTCGAACCGAAACCTTTATTTCGATCACTGCGGTAGACTGTTCTAGTTCCACGAGCCATGTTTGATGGATGTCAGTTATCAGTTATCTCCTGCTAATTTTCCCACTGAAAGTTCTCCACTGCCTTAACCGGGTATTGAACTCACACTCTTTGGGTCTGTCACTGGATCTAACCAACGCCTTTATCCACTGTGCCATGTGTCCTAACTGATAACTGACATCCATCAAACATGGCTCGTGGAACTAGAACAGTCTACCCCAGTGATCGAAATAAAGGGTTCGATTCGAAATTCCAACCACCTGAAGAAGGCCGGAGCGTACAACGGCCGAAACGTTATGACAAATATGGCGACAAAGATGAGGACAATAGTCCGACTAATGTAAATACTGTACATAATACCTCATCTCAGAAATATAGACATATATATATATATATATATATATATATATATATATATGAAGAAATATAGTCTTAAAGTGTGCTATATTTATGGGATAAAGTGCTCAATATCAGAGATAGAGCGTGTGTAAATATAAAAGTGAACATAGAAGTCAACACTTAGAGGCGACAATCTGTTTCATGCTAGATGCAATCGTCGAACCACGAGTACTGTTATTTTTCTCGGCTATTTATATATACGGGTCAGTGGTGCATTGTCGGTAGTCATTTTTGGCAGATATTTTACCGGAAGTCGTTTATTTATTTATTTATTTATTTGTGTCAAATTATTTTGCTTGTTTTTATTTAATTTAATTTTTGTTTTTTATCCTTTATATTTATTTTATTTTTATTTATTTATTTTATTTTGATCGGTGTTTTTATTAACGTAGTAAAAATTTGTTTATATAGCGTATTGTGGGTAGTCTATAATGGCGGCTATTTTACCGGAAGTCGTTTATTTATTTATTTGGGTCAAATTATTTTGCTTGTTTTTCTTTATTTTTATTTTTATTTTTTATCTTATATATTATTTATTTATTATTTTTATTTTGATCGGTGTTTTTATTAACGTAATAAAAATTTGTTTATATAGCTTATTTAACAGTTTTGTTTTTGTTTGGGAAGATAAAGCTATTTGTTGAATTTTGGGGTTGATTGTTGTGGTTTGTTCTGATTATTATTTTGGCGGGAACAGTTTTTGATTTATTTATTTGGATTGATTATCTGTTTTTGTTTTTTCTGAACGGCTAGTTTATCGATATCGGTTGTTAGTTTATTTATATATTTGGATGTGTTTAGATCAATTTATTATACTTGTCGTTATTTATTTATTACACTGTATATTTTCTTTTTTGGGTTTTCGATTTTTACGTAACGCAGTATATTATTTTTTATTCATTTTTTTATCGTTATATAACAGTTATAGCTATTTTTCGTCCGATGTTTTGTTTTGATTTTTTATAGTCTAATATTTTGTTTATTATTTACTTTATTTATTGATTTTGTTTCTTATTTTTTATTCTATTTCGTCTATTCTAACAGGTGTGATTTGGTAATTTGTTTGGATTAATTTATTTTGCTTATTTTATTGTCATTTTGTTTGTTTATGTATTTATTTATTTTTTCATTTTTCGATTTTTAAGTTACGTAGTAAAAATTTGTTTTCATGTCTGCATTTTCAGATTAGCTCGGATCTTTTATTTAATAATTTATTTTGGTCTGGGAAGGTAATGATAGCTAATTTTTTCCTCCAAGCAAAGTTTGCAAGTTTTTGATAGGTTGTTGTAGGCTGATGATTTTTTCCTTATTTTCCAAGATATTTTTGGTGTGGTGTGCGATTTGTTTTTTATTTCCCAAATATACTTAGAAAGCATTGTGCTGTTCGCATATTTACTATTTGTGAAAGATGTTTTGTGTACATAATTTCTTTGTTTTCAGGGTCCTTCAGTTACTCCTATGTATACTTTTTCTTCATTATCTGATGATTTTATCGTGGCTTGGTAGATTACGTTGTTTTGTAAACAATTACCGTTTAAGGGACATTCGTTTTTTATTCTGCAGTTGCACGTGGGTTTAATTTGTTCGTGTGGTTTGTTAATAATTTTCCTGTTGTGCTTTTTTATTATTTGTGCCATGTTCTCGGTGCAACTGTAGCTGATTTTTACTGTGTTTTTGTTGAATATTTTGTGTAGGGTGCTTGATTCCGGGAAGTGTTTGTATGAAAGTTTGAAGAATATTTTCCCTACGTTTGTTTTTACGTTTTTGCTGTACGGTGGGTTGAACCATATGACATTTCTTTTCCTGTTGACCTTTTCTGTGTTCTGTGGTGAGTATGTGAGTGTTGCTGGGAATCCGCTCTCTTTTAGGACTATTTCGTAGTCTTTCTTAGCTTTGTTTAATATAGATTCATTGAAGGAATTGTCGGAAAGCCTGCGGTTAATCGATTTTGGTATCTGTTTGATTATAGAAGGCGGGTGGTTGGAAGATGTATGTATATAGAGTGGTTTATCATTGGGTTTTCTGTATGGTTTGTATGCGCCTTTTCTTAGGTTGAAGGTAACATCTAGAAAATCTACTGCATTTAGGTTAGTTTTTGTATCTATGTCGAATCCGGAACAAATAATAAGAAGACCAAACGAAATCGACATCATTAAGCACTCCCGTAAATCATTACTATTTCACCATGAAGAAGCATGGATAAAGAAAGATGGGATATTTGACAGTACAATGGGAAGCTTTGACGGTGCTGAGACATGCGAAATCGTAGGTATTTACTAACTACACGAACTAAGCAAAATAATAGATAGAAATGACACAGGACTCTACAGGGATGACGGTCTCATAATCTTAAGAAACTGCAACAAACAAAACACAGACAAAACTAGAAAAGCAATAATAAAGATTTTCAAAAATAACGTATTCGACATAGATATAGAAATTAATCTAAATGAATAAACGACTTCCGGTAAAATATCTGCCAAAAATGCCTACCCACAATGCACCAGTGACCCGTATATATAAATAGCCGAGAAAAATAACAGCACTCGTGGCCCGACGATTGCATCTAGCATGAAAAAGATTGTCGCCTCTAAGTGTTGACTTCTATGTTCACTTTTATATATATATATGTATACACACACACACACACACACACACACACACACACACACACACATATATATATATATATAGCTTGTAGATCATAAAATTTATTTTTGGTATATTTGTTCTTTATTTATTTATTGCATTGATTATCCTTTTCTATATAAACATATTGTTGCTCATGAGGGTCCCATCACAGAGTCGGAAATCTGGGAAGCGTTGAAACAGGTTGGCCTGGATAAATCTCCCGGACTAGATGGTCTTCCCTATGAAGTTTACTTGAGGCTGTCGCCCGTTTTTGTTCCTTTTCTGGGGCTGATATTCAACAACTGGATGAAGCAGGGGTTTATACCCCAACGCTTCACCTGGGATGTGATCAAGTTGCTGCGTAAGGACAAGAACGGTGGGGATGGGTTAAATAACTTTCGCCCTTTGACTATGTTAAACACAGAGTTAAAGATTTTGGCGAAGATCTTAGCCAACCGTTTGCAGCTTGTCCTGTCTAGTCTGATTGGCCCCGAACACACTTGTGCTGTGAAGGACAGGACTATTCAGGATAACCTGCATGTGGTACGCTTGATCTTAGAACAAGTCGACAGTGAAGCCGCGCTGATCAATTTAGATCAGCCCAAGGCCTTCGATAGGGTTGACCATCAGTTTCTGGAGGCTGTCCTTTCGGCGGCTGGTTTCGGAGCCGACTTTCGCTCCTGGATCCGACTTTTGTATGCGACCCCCGGTGCGCTGGTGGGGGTGAATGGAGTAAGATCGAAGCCTTTCGTATTATCTCGCTCCATTCGTCAAGGTTGTCCGCTTTAGCCTTTGCTTTACGTTCTTGCGTTGGAACCATTCCTTCGCAAGTTAAAGGCGAATCCGGTCCTGCGCGGAATTTCCCTGCCTGGGGCTACCACCTCAGCCAGGTATTCTGCCTATGCTGACGACGTTTCGGTTCTTGTGTCGAGCAGAGCCGAGATTGACGAAGTCAGCAAATGATCAGTGGGTATGAGATGGTGACAGGGGCCAAGATCAACCGCGATAAGTCTGTTGGTTTGCGGTTAGGTGCGGGAAAGGGAGTTTCTCTTCCCGGACCTTTCTTCTGGACGGATGGGCCGATCAAGATACTCGGCGTCTGGTTCGGTCCTGATCTCCAGTTGGAAATGAATTGGTCGGAGGTACAAGGGAAGGCCGAGATCGCGGTTAATCTGTGGTCTCGGAGGAGGCTTACCTTGAAGGGGAGGGCGGAAATGTGTGTTTCACACATCTACCCGATTCTCCTTTACCGACTCTCTGTACTTCCACATCCTTCTGCCAGACTAATATTATTAGTATGACTCTTGTTCTCTTTCTTGTCGAGAGACAAGACCGCTATGGTATCTCGCGAGATCTGTTGCCCTCTGAGGGCGGTCTGGGTATGCCTAGCATTGAGATTCGTCAATATATGCTTCGCATCAACTTTCTAGACCGAATGTGTCGCGGATCGGATGAGGATGTCGCCTTCTGGAAGGAAGACGTCCGTAAACATTTCCCATCCCTGAGAAATGTGCACTCGTGCCGGGAGGAGGCCGGCCGTACACCCCGAACCGAATGTTCCTTCTACCGCGAATGCCGTCGTGCTCTGAAACACCTCTTACGGGCGTCGGATGGCCTCTCCAATGTCCAGGCGCTGTCTCGTAGGGCATTGTATCAAGTGTTAGTCAGTTGGGCCGTTCAGTATGATCTGATTGACGAGCTCGGTCTTACGAAGTAGGAGGCTCGCTCGATATGGCCTTGGGCGCCTGGGTTGAAATGCCTCAATAATGATGAGGCATCACTCACCTGGCTGGTGATTCGTGGGACCCTCTGGGTCGCCAAGAAACTTTGTTCAGCAGGCTTGAAGAAATATCCAAACTGCCGTTGCTGTACTGGAGAAGTCAAGACCATTGGTCACGCCTTCTTTCACTGCAAGGCGGTAGTGCCGTTGTGCAAGTTTGTTGAAGGCCTCATGGTCCGCATGCTGCGGGGAAAGTTCTTTGTCCTTGAGGCCAGTTCTATTTGTAGCAATGTGGTGCCGCAGATGACGAAGGCTGAACATTATGTGTTCTGTTGCTTAGTAGGTATTATAAGAGTCGTGATTTGGATGACGCGTCAGAAGGAATTCTTTGAGGGCGAGAATTACACTTCTTCCCAACTGATCTTGTTCTTTAAGCATCAGCTTAAAGTCAAGATCAGGACGGAAAGGCGGCGGCTCACCTCATCAGAATTTGGCAAAAGGTGGGTGAATCTTGCACGTATGTGTCGAGTAAAAGCGGCTGACCTGGAGTGGCATTTTGATGCCGGTTAGGCATCAGGATACTGTTTTCCTGGTTTAAACGTAGGTAACCCATCCCTGGATTTAGGCTAGAATTAGGTTTTTTGACTCTTTAGTTTTTTCTCCAGTAAACTTAGCCAGGGTGTGTTTGCTCACTGGCCCCTTTTATTTCTGCCCCTTTTTTTTTCCTTTAGTTTATCTCCCCATCCCCTCCCTCGTTAGGTGGTCAGTGATTTCAGTTCACTGGTAGATGCGGGGCGCCTTTCGTTTTGCGTGCGTGTTTTTCGTATTTGTTTTTTGTGTCTGAATGAGTGCATGTCTGTGTGAGTGCTTCGGTTGTATATATGTTTATATATTCTTATAGTCCCGCATCGATTTCGTCTAGTTAACTGATTTTTCTACTACATATAAGGTTTGTGGTGGGGGGTATTACTAACATGCTTCTGTTTCGTTTCTTGTAAATAATTTATAACCATATTGTATATATATATCATTGGGGTGTTTTTAGCATGTTGTTTTTTATTCCCCTCCCTTCACAGACAACGATTTGTGCATATGGGGACTATTTAGGATTTTCATTGAGATTATGAGGTATTTTGGTGGATGTAGTAAGAAAGGTATGTATGAATGTGTTGCTTTGGTGATAGGATTATTGTTTTGTTCGATTGGGTCAGTGATTGTGGCTAGCTAAGTTATAAATTAAGACAGATGATGACCATCTCATTTTCCCACCGCCTTTTTCGGCCTTGTGCCACATTTACTCTATTGTTCAGTAATAAATATTGAATCGAGTCGATCCGATAGTAGTTCACTCCAAACCAGACTAACAGTCATACTAACACCTACCACATCATGTATTATTATTCCGTGTAATATATCTTCGTTATTTCTACTCTTGTGATCGTGTTGTTCTTCCTTGGTGCTAACCTTGACACTAATAATATATAATTAAAGAATTATTGGATTTATTTTTAATCGTTATTTGTAGTACATACCCGTTATTGAGTAGACATATCGTTTTTACTGTTTTTTTTTTGTTTTTTTTACCGTCCAGTGTATTGTGATTACCTGGCGCAGGCCGGTAGACGTAATAGAAAATGTTTAAAAAAAACGATATGTCTACTCAAATACAGGTATCCACTAAAAATAACGTTTAAAGTAAGGTACACACTCATATATATATATATATATATATATATATATATATATATATATATATATATATATATATATATATATATACATATACATATATACATATATATATATATAGAGAGAGAGAGAGAGAGAGATCGACGATGTCTATCAATACAAAGTTTTATTAAAGTTTTTAAATTTACGAATCGGTCCAGACAATCGGATATATATATATATATATATATATATATATATATATATATATATATATATATATATATATATATATATATATGTATGTATGTATATATAAAGCGAGCGAGAGAGAAATAAATCTACATGAAAATGTTAATTTTGTGTATTAAAAAACACTTTTAAAGAATATAAAATTTTTGTTGAACAATATCGGTAGTCTGTCTATACAATTTTTTATCCCCTCTCTCTATCCACACACAGACACACACACACATATATATATATATATATATATATATATATATATATATATATATATATATATATATATATATATATATATATATATATATATAAATATATATAACGCATTTGTATGTCTATTTTACAATTCCAAATATTTAATGTTTGCCTCCTATGTTTCATTCTTATTCCACTGTTTTTGTTCAGTTGATTTAACACTGAAGATATCTGAGTGTTTTCTTTTTTCTTTTAGTTTAGTAAACACTTTTCTATTCCTGAGGATGAACAGTTATTATTAGATCATTGACATTCCTTCTCTAAATTCGTAAAGTTTACTAATACCCTCCTTCTACTTTTTCAATGATCTTCAAGCACAGGATAACCAACACAAAACCAAAACTTGTCATAACACAACAAGCTAAAAGTAAAGCGAAAAATGTTTTTAAAAAAAGAACAAAGATACGACGCAATTTTTTTTTGTTTTTTTCTTGATCTTTATTCGTTTTTTTTATCTTTGCCGTTTTTCGCCTGATTTACAAGACCTTTTCTTCTTAAAGTCTTTGCGATTTTCTTCATTTAAGTCTTTGATTCGATTAACTCTGTTCTAAACAAATGAACACAGAAACACAATTGCATTACAAGTGCAAGGTTTTACCGCTTTGTGTCTTGTTGTACAAGTGTTTCATATGGACGAGAAAATGTCAGAAACTTCAAGTTTTAAAAGAACGTAAACACGTTAATGTTTGATATCGCATTTGTTTAGCATTTCCTTTCCGGTTAACATCTAACGTGGCATTATATGTTAATTCTCTGGCGTATGACAAGTTTTTCATGTACTGTTATTAACCAACTATCTGTGATTCTGATGCGATTAATATTAATAACGCCATATGATGTAATCAAAGATAATTTCTTACATTGCAAACTATATTCCTTTTTGCACGTCGAAGTGTATGTATGATTACGTGCCTAATGCATTTACATGTATGCGTGTGTACATGTGTGCGTACATGTATGAGTGTTTACATGATTATATGGATAAAGATATCTGTGTTCGTATGTGCATGCACGCGCGAGCATACGTGTCTTTGTGTGTGTGTGTGTGTGTGTGTGTGTATATGCGCATCTGCGTACATTTACACGTATGTGTATATTTATTTTACTAAATTTCACTCAATACAAGGTTCAAAAGCCAAACATACATGTTGATTATCCGTTATCCGAAATTTCACAATGCGAAAACCTCCAAAATCCGAAAGTTTTTCAGGTGCTGAGATGACATCCCACAAAGGGAAAATTTCAGAAAGCACTGGTAAGATTCCTAGGTGATGTGCAGCTGTTGTAAATAATCTCATCTGCTCTGCGTGGGCGTTCCCCAGCCCAGCTAGGTAACATAAGTTGGCGCCAATCTTTTGTTAGCGATCGTCACAGCAACACCTTGTTCGTGGATTACTTACCAGGTGTTACGTGCCCAGTAAAAATATTATTCTTAATGTCATGCATTTATATATATTTTTGTAAGTAGTGGTCATGTTTTTTTTATACACGTACAAGAAAGTACGAAACATTGTTTTTTGTGTTAAATTACGATTTCACAACTTAATAATCTGTGTGAGAATTATATGACTAGCGTTATTATCTGTATGTGTATGTACACAAAATTTATTAAATTTTATATAAAACTATTTTAAGAGTATATGTTATTTATATAAAACTACCTTCAGGGTATATGTATAAACTGTGTTATGAAATGTAGGTGTGTTTCTATCGTGAAAAAAATCTAAAAACCGAAGCACCTTCGGTCGCAAGAATTTCAAATAAAGGATTCTCAACCTGCAATGAGTTACTGAATGAACTGTGTGACATGAATATAAGAGATTAAGTGGATAAAGATATGTGTGTTTGCATGTCCATTCATGTGCGAGCGCACGTGTTTATGTGTGTATATGCGTATCTGCGTGCATGAATCTACACGTGTATGTATGTGTATATCCCAATGGTACGTGGCTTAGTAGTTAGAAATTTCGCTTTCCGACCATGACATACGGGCTCGAATCACATTTTGGTCGACTTATCAAAAAGGTTACTTCTTGATGTTATCGGTCCGTTGGCGGGGGGGGGTCTAGTGATCCATGCGTGCGGCACATCTGGAAAGTGCATGAAAACCATACCACGGCTTGACCCGATAAACTTTAACAGACGAAGCCGTCGATGGCTGTGCTAGCATGAGGTCACAAGTCATCGTGTCCGAGGCTTTGATTGTACTGGCGTTGTTCAAACTGCTGCTCATGACATTACCTGTAACTAAGGTTCGCTCGAGTTTAGCTACAGTATAAACCAGAGGTAGACACTGTGCGTGTATAACAAACACAAATGGTATTAGCTAACACCTGTAACAGATGGGTGTGCTCAGAAAACAAGTAACATTATGCATTCATCTCTGTGTTTTTCTATGTAAGTGTGTGCTTTAGTTCGCGTGTATATATATATATATATATATATATATATATATATATATATATATATATATGTACGACAGTACTTTTGTATATGCACGTGTGCGTGCATATACGCATAAACGTATGTACATGTGTAAGGGGTGGTTATAAATGTGTTTATGCTTGCATGCGTGTATATATATACGTACGTGTAAGTGTAGGTGTGCTTATGCTTTATTGTATATATATATATATATATATATATATATATATATATATATATATATATATATATATATATATATATGTATATACATACAAATATATATTCGTTTGGGCGTGTATATACGTGCATGTGTTGGTCTGTGTATCTGAGATGTGTGTGTGTTCGTCTGTGTAAGTGTATGTATATCTGTGTTCGTCTTTCCGTTTGTGCGTAAGTATGCAGATGTGTGCCTATTCGGGTGGGCGTCTAGGTATGTGTGTACTTGCATGTGTATTTTTGTGTTCGTCTACCTAAGTGAATGCGTATGTGTGTGTGTGTGTGTGTGTGTGTGTGTGTGTGTGTGTGTGTGTGTGTGTGTTGCAAGGTCTGGCGATGAATTGGTTTCTTAGATCTGGAAATCATAGGCCAAAAAAAATAAAAATAAAATTACGTATAATTCTGGCTTTAAATCAAATCAGACTTGGCAGGTTTCTTTATTTATTGTAATCTTCCCCTGGGCTTTGATTTTTTTTTCTTTCAATGAACGATTCAGCTATGCACTTGCTTTTTTGCCTTATATAGGCTTTGAAACCCCGAATCAAATATTACGTTTTCTTCCTTCATTCAATTCAGATGCTTTTGTTGTTGTTGTTTATTTTTTAACAGAAAATTACAAGTTTGGTTTTTATTTCTTTATCTAGCATGTCATCCAACATGGTTTTCTTTTTAATATAGTCAGTTGGGGGTTTGTCTACTGAAATTTCAGGGTTTTACCGTTTTATGTAATATTCACTTGTAAAAAGCCACATTTTCTCAGTGATGTCCAAAGGTTATCAGCGCTGCAAGTGGACTCGGGAAAGGCTAAGTATAGAGAGGAATGACGAATGGATAAAAGAAAGGGGATCAAGGCAACAGAAGATGGGGGTTGATGTTGCATTCAAATTTTGAAGATTGTAGTTATCAGGGAAGCAAGAAAACGGAAGGGAGTTCCATGTGTCGGGAAGCGTGAGAAAAGAAACTGCTGGATAGAAGTGGCGGCTGCATTTACTTATTTCAACACTAAAAGGGTGGTACCTAGATGCCAATCTAGTAGCACGCTTAAATTCATATAGTCGGGGCATCAGGGAAGATATCTCATCAGAAGAGTTGCCATGAAAATATTTGTAGAAAAGACAGAGGGAAGCCACATGTTATATGCGAAAGTGACTGAAGTTTAAATATCAAGTCAGGACATTATAGATCCTTCTTTCGAATTTATCGAGAACCTCGAGATGAACAGCAGGGGCACCAGGCCAGATATGGCAATAATATTCAATGCATGGACGAAGGGTAGATTTGTAAGATGGACTCTGGCGAGAGAAAAAACTTCTGGCACGACACAGTAAACCGACTTTCCTAGTAGAAGATGCAGCTATTGATTCAAGGTAGTTGTTCCACCTCAAGTCAGTGGAAAACGTGAGACCAATTGTCAAAATAAATATTTTTTACATAGAAAATATTCTATTATTTCCAAGATTACATTAATCTTCTTCGAGTTAACTATCTCCTTAATTATTAGGTACACTTTTCCCTATCCTGTAACGTTCCACAAAGGAGAAAAAAATGGAGTAAGAACATCATTAAATGGACATTGGCACGGAAACAAGATATATGGAGGGAGCTGGTCATGTGCTCAGCCCTGCAGCTGCCATGCGACCACACCCGGTTAGAAGACCCATGATGATAATGATTCTTTATTTTGTTTTGCATCCTTATATATTGTTATGGGAACTTACCCATAATAATTATAATAATAATAATAATGGACTATTCCTAACATGATAAATACTGCGCCTCTCAAGAGGGAGGATAGATAATTGTAAGAACATTGGAATAGTGATACTTGTCGAGACAACGTAGTTCACTCTAACCAAATCTGATAGTCATTACTAATACTTCTACTTCTTTGTATTATATTTCCGTTGTAATATATCTTTGTTATTCCATACCTGTGTTCGAGTTATTTCTTCATTAGTTCTAACCTTGGACGATATATATATATATATATATATATATATATATATATATATATATATATATATATATAGTTGCGTTGATGTGAGTTTGCGACCCTGGGTTTCAATTCCTTTGCGATCGTCAGGCAACTGAATAATTAGAAATTTTATATTTATTTATGGTTGCGTATATCGGTGTTTTAAGGTAGTGGGAGGAAAATTGTCGTCAGAACGTACACAGTCTACCACTACCATAAAACACCGATTTACGCAGTCATAAATAAAAACAGAATTTCAAAATTAATCAGTTTGTCTGACGATCACAAAGTGGCATGAAACCCAGTATCACAAACTCAAATCAACGCAACTAAATATGTTGGCTCTATCGCTGCTATTGAGCGCTTTCCAATACGTACCGCGCATATATAATATATAAATAATATATATAAAAATTGCGTATATATATATATATATATATAATGTGCATACATACATATACACGATATATATATATATATATATATATATATATATATAATGTATATGTATGTATGCACATTATATATATATATATATATATACACACATATATATATATGAACATATATATATATATATATATATATATATATATATATATATATATATATATATATATATATATATATATACAATTCATGACTGCAAAATACAATCATTTCTGTCCAAGCAATTCAAGATACACATAATCAACGTTACCTCTCAGGTGTGATGCTTTATGCATTGTTAACAATTCCAAAAGTTCTCCTAACAAAGCTCTCTGTTCCACAACTGGAGCGACCATACTTTACAAAACACCAAGTACACCTTATTATTTCTCTTGTCAATATATTTTGTTTTTATTACTGCATCCAATACGTCATTGGTTTGTGCACATAATCCAAAGTTTGTTTAGATTTATTTCCGATAGCTTCACAGAGCTTTTCTGATCCTTTTTTTTTACTTTCATTTGTGATTTGATTGTAGATTTATTTGTATTCCTGAAGGAAATATAATGTCCTTATCTAAAGCTGATGCCCATTTTACGGAATAGTAGTTTAGAAAAAAAAAAGAATTTATGACAAGGCTTCAAAGAACTCGACAGATTACTCTTTAAAATATTGCAATAAATAATGCTATTTTTATTTCATTCTTTTTAGAGATACAATCTTAGTTGGTAAAAACTATGTTTTACTGAGTTCATCAAAGCCGAGAAGATAAGAGTCAAAAATTAATTCTGAAAATTATGACAATCTATTTTCTTTCTTTGTTTTTTTTTGTTTTTAGTTTTTTTTTTTTAAATAAGTGAAGGGGTAAACATATTTTCGCAACTTATTCACTCTTTGATAATTATCAACAGCCGATACAGCAACAGTTTCGCTGCCTCTGTCTAGAAAATCGGATTGCTCATGCCTGCTCTAATATCGTACCAAGTGGATAATCAAATTTGACTGAAAAAAAACATAGCGCAAAGGGAGTTGAATTATTGTCCTCTTTCAAGTGAAAATGTGATATAGTTTCAACCGGAGTTCGGTTTCAGCTCACTAGCTGCCTCTTTTTTTATTATTATATACTCAAGATCCAAGGTCGTACAGGGAGAAAGGAACGGGTGTATATTATGAGAATAAGTAGAATAGATAACAGTTAATCCTTGAATTAAAGAGGTTAAGATTGTGGTGACGGGGAAGAAGTTATCTGAGTAGATCTTCACTCCCCCCCCTCATCGATGGAATCCTAAAGAGAATGACGATGTGTTAAGTCAGTGAATGTGGCCTGGCAGGTCCTCGCTGTGAAGGTCTGAACTGGTGGAGCCGAGGAATGTAGTTTGCCCGAACATCTGCCAGGAAAATTGCGATAGAGTAGCGAGAAGCTAGCAACGTTTCATCTGTGGGAAATGGGCTTTAGAGTGGAAAACAATCCATTACCCACAAGGTCGCGCAAAAGCTTTTGAACTCTACCGAGGGTGGAAAGTGACGATTAAGCGGCTCAAGCCCGGATGTAGCACCAGTGCTCCATTTTGGGGCCTGATCTATCTTGTGTAAAGATGTATCATATTAGGCGGAGTCGGATCCTTTACAGGGAAGCGAGAATTTTTCCATCGAGATCTGGTTTGAACTTGAATCCCAATTCCGACGAAGTTGTAATTATAAATATCTTTGTATATCTTTGTTAGCATTCTTGTCTTAGTTTTATAATCACAACAATTACGACATCATTTTAAATACGCACAAGTACATTTCATAATTAGTGCCTTTCACATGTCAGCATTGTTTATTTATTCATTTGTCTTACTCGAACCTTTTGTAGATCGAAGTGTTTCAACTGTGATTTTATTTGGTCGTCAAAGAAAAGCGTATTAGTTTTTTGGTTTATTTTGTTTTACGGCATATCAACCTCAATGAGTTATTTAATGCCGACAAGATTTTTATGATAGGTTCGTCCAAATAGAATATGTATTATTTGTAAGAAATCAGTCTGTAAATCAGGGTTCATTGACGTTTTTTCTAAAGTTGGGTTTTGTCGAGAGTCAAATTTATTGCTGGTAATATTTTTTTAAAAACATGTATTGCTGGTAATATATATTTTAAAAATGTATTGCTGGTAACTGATTTTTTTCAAAAATCTATTGCTGGTATTTTTACTATAATTTTTTTTCATAGTGTTTTAACCTCAGTTTGGGGTTAACTATTTACCCATAGGAGGAACCCTAAGAGGTGCTACCACCCCAGGTCAGGGTGAACCTGGGGACAACAACAATTATAAGGTGGTTCCCAGCTCCAAAAACTTCCCGATCATAGACCTTGCTGCTGGATGTAGTTTATCGTCATACCCAGGACAAATGCATATTAGGTTTTAGATATTTCATGACAACTTCCAAAAGTTGTCTATTTTATTCTTAGTATTAGTAGTAGTATTAACAGTAAAAAATAGTATTGGTTGCTTTCTTGTATTATTAGGTTAAGTGTACATGATAAATCTTATAACAGTTTCAATTGTTTGGGATTTTTTGGGGTGAGGGTGGAGGCGAAGGTTACCCCCGGATCTTTGATTCGTTTTATTACAGCTGTTTCTATACAGAAGGTTCATGTACTGAGCTTATTTGATCTTATTCTCCTGTGTCGTGTACTTTTGGGACATGACTGAGAGAATATTCATTTCCGACATCATCCAGCCCGAGTCCAAATCCTCCACCTTCACCCTTGTTTCACAGCTCCCGATCCATCTGTTGAAATGAGCTTTATTGGATAAGAACGACCACTGCCTTCATTTTGGGCTCGCTCGTTTCAGAATGGACACCCCCTTTTCCTAATGAATGAATCTTAGCTGCCTTGCCTGAACACTCGCGAAAAATGCACGTCGGCTGAAGCATCGAAACTGTCGATGAGGATCTCATTATTGAAATCTAATTATCTTTCTCATCTCATAGACATTTTGTTTTTGTTTTTTCTTATTTTTTCTGGTTCTTTGTCTTTTTTTTTTACTCTTTTATTATCTTCATGTTTTTTTTCTAATTTCTTATTATTTTTCTTTCACTGTTTCTCTTGCTTCACCTCTGATATTTTTCATTTCTTGTTATATTTGTTTACCTGATTTTTTTCATTCCTCTTCTCCTAATTCACGCGGTGTTGAAAAGTAACTTTATGCCCCTTGTTTTATTTCTTCTTGTTTCTTAATTACGTGTTTTCTGGTCACCATCTTTCTTTTACACTATCCTGTCTTTATATACATATTTGTTTTTTGGGGGCTTATTTTTCATTCCCGTCCTTTCATTCTTTTTCCTTTTTTCTTTTTTTTTTTTTTGCTTTACTCTCCTATATTTTCTAATTTTTTTTTCATCATCACTTTTGTTATTTCTCTTATTATAAAAGAAAAACTATCCTTTATTTTTTTAGTTGTATCTCCATCTTTCTTATTATTTTTCCTTATTTCTCGCAATGTCTGGATCTTTATTTTCGTATTTTTTCTCCTTTTTACTCATTTGTTTTCCTTTTATTCACGTTTTCCATTCGTTCGTTCATCCATTTATTATTTTCTAGTTTCCTTTCAAGAAAACGTGTTCTTTTCTTTCTACATATACAGTTTAGCTGGATTTTTAAACCTGTTTTAAACTTTCACATTTTCCTTTTCATTTCCTGGCATTATCTTCAACTATTTCTAGATCGCTTTTCTTCACTTTTTATCTTTCTTGTAATCTATCTAACCCAGTCTATTGATATCTATCTTTTTATCTATCTATCTAACCCAGTCTAATAATCTCTCTCTCTTTTTCTCTCTCTCTCTCTCTCTCTCTCTCTCTCTCTCTCTCTTACACACACATGCACATACACAATCTTATCTCTTGTTCATTTTGATTTCATAATTTTTTTCTTTCTCGTGATCAACTGTTTCCTATCCTCAGTTCTTTAACTATTATTTTCCTTTCCATAAATTCTGAGTCTGATTTTCCCGCTTTTCCCTTCTCACACATTTCTTCTTTTTCTGCTTTACACATTTCTATATTTTGAATTCGATTTATTTTTCTGTTTTCTCTTTGATTCGAATTCATCATGTCTTTTCTAAGCTTCCTGTTTTTTTTGGCGGGGGGGTTACTCATTTTTATTCATTCTATCTATCTATCTAGCTAGCTAGCTAGCTAGCTATCTAGCTAGCCCAGTCTATTGATTTCTATCTATCTATCTGTTATGGTCCAATATCCTCGCACCACTGTTATGGTCCAAGGAAGAACAACACGAACACAAGAATAGGAATAACAAAGATATATTAAACAGAATAATATTACAAGATGTTGGAGGAGCTAGTATGACTGTCAGTCTGGTTTAGAGTGAACTACTATTCCACTTCGTTCTACCGTCTCTCTTGAGAGACGCAGTCTTTATAGTGTCAGGAAGAGTTCATTGTCGTTAGAGGTAAGTTCCCATAACACTATCTAACCCAGTCTATTGACATCTATCTATCTATCTATCTATCTATCTATCTATCTATCTATCTATCTCAATCTATCGACATCTATCTATCTAACCCAGTCTATTGGCATCTATCTATCTATCTATCTATCTATCTATCTATCTATCTAACCCAGTCTATTGGCATCTATCTATCTACCTATCTATCTATCTATCTATCTATCTATCTAACCCAGTCTATTGGCATCTATCTATCTATCTATCTTGATCTGTCCCTCCACTTGATCTTACATTCCTTCCTTTTCCACATTTGCTGTACTTCATCGTTGTTTTTTCTTTTTCTTATTTTCCTTCTTAGGAACAGACTCATTTTTGGTGTCAATGTCTCTCTTTTTCCTGTCTATTTTTACATAAGTTTCCCTGATACTTTCTTCCTTGGATCTTGAATTTCAGTTAAAATCTTTTAATACAACCAATTTCTTAATTTCATTATTTTTTCTCTATTTACTTCTCTCCCTCTGTTAAAGATATGCTAAATTCCCCCAACACTATGTTTCCAAGTAGAATATGATTTTTTAGAAGTTTTTCATTTGGGAATCTTTTGCACAATATGTATTTCTTTGTCCTTCCTTTTTCTTTCCTCCTGTTCCCTTCTTTTCTATATTTCATTGTTTGATATTTTGTTTATATGGCGATATCAGGTTATTTTTTACCTCCAATTTCTCTTCTTCATTATAAATTCTTTCTTTAGTTTTAATGGTTGTCTTTATTCCTTCACAGCAGACATCTTTTTTTCATTCATCCTTTAAGATATTCCTTTTGAGTTCGTTCTACATTCTTTCCTTTTTCTATTTGCTTTTCTTTCTCTTGATATTTAATATTTCTCTGGGAGTTATTTCTATGAAATAATGTGTTTTTCCTTTTCTGATGTTTCATTCTTTTCTTGCTTCTTTCCTTCTGAAATTATTTTTAAACTTTAATTTAATTTACCGTCTTTTATTTGTATTTTTCATTAAGTTTCTTTCAGATAACTGATTTCACTAATCTCTTCTTAAAATCCTCTTTTTGTTGTACTTTTTTGTTTTGCTTGGTTTTTCTCTTTTTTCTGTTCTCTCCTAATTTTATAGTTTTTCTTTTTATATTTATTTTCTCTTTCCCAAATTTCTTCGTTCCTTTCCTTCCTTTATTCTAATCTTTTCTTTCATTCTTTTTCTTTTTTTTTTACCCACCTATAACTCGATTTCATTCTTCTTCTGATTTTTTTTCCTCAGAGTTCTACTCATTATCCTTCCTCACATCATCGCTTTTTTTTTTTGCTTATTTTCTTATCGAAAATTTAAAAAAATACTTTTTATTTCATTTTATATCCGGTCTTCCAAGTAAAACACCACAATTTTTATTTGTTAATTCGTTTTTTCTATTATTTCTTTTTTCATTCTTAGCTGTAAAAATCGTATTTCCTTAGAAATGTCTGAATTTATCTCCTTTGCCCTTTTCAGGTCTGTGTGTTCAAATCAAGTTAGATTCTTTCGGGGGTTCCTGGTTTCGCCCCATAGAGTACATTGCTATGTGTTCCTTACTTTATTAGATTTCCCAGTCCATATCTTCGAGTCTGCATCAGGTTGTAAATTAAGATTAACACCAATTTCCCTCTTTTGCCTGAGTTGCTCTTTACCAAAGAGCCCAATGCGGCCTCATTTCTTTTCGAATTACATCGGCGTTTCCTTCTATTATAGATTGTTTGCTTTCGATTATCTTCAATCTATCAACATTTCTCTCTACTTATTGTTTTTATTTCTTATCTTCCTTTGTGCCTTCAATATTTTTAAATTTATCTTCTAGTTGAGAAGACTGACTGTTTAGGATTCTTATTATAAAAAATCGATGGAGATAGATAGATAGATAGATAGATAGATAGATAGATAGATAGATAGATAGATAGATAGATCTGAACGGACTGAGATAGATAGATAGATAGATAGATAGATAGATAGATAGATCTGAACGGACTGAGATAGATAGATAGATAGATAGATAGATAGATAGATAGATAGATAGATAGATAGATAGATAGATAGATCTGAACGGACTGAGATAGATAGATAGATAGATAGATAGATAGATAGATAGATAGATAGATAGATAGATAGATAGATAGATAGATCTGAACGGACTGAGATAGATAGATAGATAGATAGATAGATAGATAGATAGATAGATAGATAGATAGATAGATCTGAACGGACTGAGATAGATAGATAGATAGATAGATAGATAGATAGATAGATAGATAGATAGATCTGAACGGACTGAGATAGATAGATAGATAGATAGATAGATAGATAGATAGATAGATCTGAACGGACTGAGATAGATAGATAGATAGATAGATAGATAGATAGATAGATAGATAGATAGATAGATAGATAGATAGATAGATCTGAACGGACTGAGATAGATAGATAGATAGATAGATAGATAGATAGATAGATAGATAGATAGATAGATAGATAGATCTGAACAGACTGAGATAGATAGATAGATAGATAGATAGATAGATAGATAGATAGATAGATAGATAGATAATGAGCAGACTGAGATGGATAGAGAGTGTGTGAACATAGGAATTAACACTACATGGTGAGAGTCAGTTTCATGCCTTAATTCAATTTTCAGACCAAGTCATTGAGGCGCAAATCATTGCTGATTCCTATGTCCGCACTCAAGAAATAGATTCTACAAGGTAACCAAAAAAGTTCTGTCCGTTTTTAAAGGAAAAAAGAAAACGCTTCACAGTATGTGTAACTTATATTTAGTCTTCGAAGTAATCACCATCGGCATCCAGCACCTTCTGCCAACGTGTCTCCAGCTGTCCAATGCCTTTTCGGTAGAACTCGGGGGTTTTGACGCAAAGAAGTCCGTGAGGGCTTTGCGCAAGTCTGCTTCATTGGTGAAGGATTTCCCACGAGGTTGATTATCCAGGGAGTAGAAGACGTGGTAATCGGATGGCGCATGGTCAGGTGAATAAAGTGGATGGCACAAAGTCTCCCATCCAAGTTGCTGTATGGTATCCCTGACCACTCGCGCGACATACGACCTGGCGTTGTCATGGAGGAAAAGCACATCTTTGCGATTCACCAGTGCTGGCTCCTTCTGGAGCAATGCCTGTTGTACACGTTTTAATTGCTGCGAGTATAGGTCTCCAGTGACCGTTTGGCCCGTTGGTAGCAGTTCATAATGAACCACTTGACAACCTGTCCACCAGAAACAAAGCATAATCTTGCGTGGGTGCATAGGCGGTGTGAGGGACAGCATCCTGAGGAGACAACCAATGTCTGGAACGCTTGGGAGTTTCGTACAGAACCCACTTTTCATCACTGGTAAGCACTCGATTGAATAAGGATGCGGTACGGTGGTGAGAAAGCAGCGATACGCAGGCTGCCACTCGTTGTCCATTGTGGACCTCCAACAGCGTTTGCGGAACCCACTTGCTCAGTTTGTACGTCTTACCTAGGCGGTGCAGGTGAAGTCTGTTTCATCGGAAACGTTGAACTGTCTTGCAAGTTCACAACACGTTAGACTATTGTTCTCTTCAATGGCCGCCTTCAGGACTCCGTCATTCAAGACCTGTGGTCGTCCACTGCGAGGCTCATCATGGAGAGACAAATCTCCCGAATTTTCGAAACCAACGCCTTGCAGTACGTTCATCCACAGTACTATCCCCAAACGCTTGACATATGCGGCGACTTGATGCAGCTGCTGATAAGTCCACTTTGAAGTCGTAAAGCAAACAGCCCAGAACGAGATCTCTAGACACTTCCATCCTTCTCACAGCTGTCCGGCTTATAACTGATGGCCGGGCACGGTGCGCGTGTTTTTTATAACGTTTGATGTTCCTACTTCCGGTTCTCCGAATTTGAAAACAACTGCTACACGAATTTCGTATATATTTCAACTTCATTCAACGACTAATCAAAAAACGGACAGAACTTTTTTGGTTACCGTGTACATTCTGTCCCCGCCTCACCTTACATACATTAAATTTGCTTTTATGTTCTTCAGTTCGCTTTGTATACTTCTGAGAAAATAGTTGTATATAGGTGATATAGACATTTCTAAACTAGTTGTACGTCATGCATGGCATCTGTATGAAATTCTGTATTTGACGAAGATATTTAAGAAAATAACTCAAGATCTTAGGTTAATATTTTGGTTTTGTAACATTTAGCGGTATTTGAAAAAACATTCGTAGTGCAGCCTATGTTCAATTTCCTTTTCTCCGATACTAAATTTGTTATAGCTGATCCATACACCGAGATATTTAAAGTGTTTAATATTTACAAATTTCACAACCTGAATTTTTATGCAAACTAATAATCAAGGTAATGATAGATTTTCAAATTTAAAACGATGGATTTCTCATTAAACTTTAATCAAAATACAATAAAAATATTTTCACTTTTAAAATGAGTTTAAAACGTCAATATTTCAACAAATAATTACGGTAGTGATAGCTTTTAAAATTCAAATTGATGGTTTTCCTATTGAACTTTTTATTAAAATACAATGGGAACGTTTTCACTTTTAAAATTAGTTTAAAACATCAATATTATTAAACAAAACAATTAAGGTAACGATAGATTTTAAAATTTAATGCGACAGCTGACTTATTAAACTTTAATAAAAATACAATGAAAACGTTTTCACCTTTAGAACTATTTTAAATCATCAACATTATTAAACAATATAATTAAAGTAATGATAGATTTTAAAATTTAGGACGACATCTGAGATATTAAACTTTAATAGAAATATAATAAAAATGTTTTCACCTTTAAAATTAGTTTGAAACTTCAATATTTTTAAACAAAATAATCAAGATAGTGATAAATTTTACATTTTAATTGAAATAGGATGTAAAGGTTTTAACTTATAAAATGAGTTTAAAATAACAAATCATTTTCTGAAAAAAAATAGATATAAACGTAAGTAATTAAAATAACGCATGACCTCTATATCAGTAGTAGATAATCTCTGCAGTGTTTGTAAAATCCGCAGATAATGGTGGAATATAAATCCTATGAAAACTTTTGTGTTCACACGTTTGTGCTTGCATTTTGTTTATGTTTTGGTGCCGGTGTGACGTGTGAAAATTATTATGCAAAACAAAAGACAAACTTTAAGCCTAAAACTCAAAAGTAGGCGTTTATATCAGCCTGAAATTGACCATCAATGTTTTCGCTTATTCTGGTTTAAGCATTTCCGACATACGGCCATTCAGCACACTTCCACCTTAATTATGAGGTCTGCAGTCTCGTCCTCCTTTTGGGGACACGCTCTGTTTACATCTCACTGATTTGCGACGTACATCTTGAATTTTATTGGGCCACAACCTCGAAGAAAAGGCGTTCAGGCGTTCGAGCTGGAGCCGCGCCAAGAACAAGGCGAAAGTGTTGGTCATCATCTGTCCATTTGTACTTGGCACTGAATTGATCCGAATTATTGCAGATTGGTGGCTTGACAGTCTAACTGAATTCAAAGAGCTGAAATGTTTTGTCATAGCCAGCAGATATCGTATTTAATTGCGTACAATGCAGGAAATTTTGAATCAGAATCAAAAGACAAAATGTAAGGTAGGTATTATACAGAAGTGTAATATTTAGTCAATTTTGCTTAATTGAACCAGCGAAATAACGATTACGTCCAGTAGGCCCTCTCTAAAACAGCACCTTGCATAAACTGGCAACTTAAATATAAAACTGCTTGAGGTCAGCTAGAATGGCTTATTGTGTTAATTTACTTATGAATGGTACCCGTGAGTTCATTCTCAGAGAAGATTACATGTATATCTTTGCACCAGTTGAAATAAAACACATTTTAATTGCTACGATAGTTAAGCTACTGCAAAGGGTATTTTTTAAAAAGCTGACGGTTGGAATCAAGAATACACCGACGGCATCCACATGCAAAACCCTCTACAAATAACCATCTGTATGTCCACCTTCCTTTACTCTCGCATTTAAAGCGCATTGGGATAACGAAAGTTGCTTTCCAAAAGCTAAGCAAAGTATTAGGAAAAAAGAAAATTTCATTAGAAACAAAGAAAAGAATACTGTGCTGTTATGTAATATCAGTCCTCCTATATGGCAGTGAATGCTGGACAATCTCCTCACAGATGAAGAAGAGACTTGAAGCAACAGAAATATGGTTCCAGAAAATGATGTTGGGAATACTATGAACTTAACACGAGAGTAACGACAAAGTTTAGAAAAAATAGAAACAAAAAAAGACGCTTATACCTAACACAAGGAAGAGACAGTGAAAGTTTTTCGGTTCATATAATGAGGAAAGAGGTTTTGTAAAATGTGATATTCACATGTCAGACTGAAGACAAGACAGACAGACGAAAACAACGCATAACCTACCTATCGAGCTTGAGTGAAATGATGGCGGAACAGGGCTTAGGAAATATAACAAAAAAAAATTTATAAGAACTACAACTGAAAGGAAATAGTGGAAAGTCATGATCGCCAATGCACTGAAGGAACCCGGCATGTAGTAGAAGATGAACGATAAAACGCAGTGAATTCTTAAATATACCAAATGACGAAAGCATGAAGCATAGATCACGCATTCAAAAGACTCAATGGTCATTAAACCCATGAAGAAAAAGATCCAGTTACATTCTTAAAACAACACGTCTTTTTTTATTTTCAATGTAGAAACAAAAAAGTATATATTTTAACATTGTGAAACTGGTTTAAAAGAAAATGCAGATGGACATGTTCCTTGACTGAAAGAGTTGCGTATTTCTGAGCCGTATTAGAATTCCTTGGTTAAAAACAACATTTCGAATGCTGACTTTACAACAAAAAAAACAACCTCCCCACTAAGAAGAGTAGCCCAGTACAATTCTTCTAGAACCGTTCCTTCCATCTGACCAAACTAAGCTAAAAAAATTCTGCTCAATGAAAGAAGATACTGTATTTTGATCTTGATTGTTTTAGTACTTTCATTGTATTTGGCATTCTGCTTAAATTACTGTTCCTGTTTTGAGCTACGATTAGTCGGCAGTTTTTTCTTCATTTATCGTTTTTCTGTTCTTGTCTTAAACTAAGAAATGGTGGATCTCGGCAAAAGCCTGTCTAGAAACCAAAAGGTTATCAATCTAATGCATACATGAATGAAGAAATGTATATATATTTACTAATCAAATCCGATCAAATTTATTAATTTTCTACACGGTTAAAAAAGTTTCCATGATAAAAAAAAAGTAGATAAAATTATGTGACAATTGTAATTTATAGAATCCAGTCGTTACTCAAACTAAACATTGAATAAATCATAAACTACATTATTACATATAGTCTTTACTTGTAATTAATATTTAACTGAT
Source organism: Acanthosepion esculentum (assembly GCA_964036315.1). NCBI lineage: Eukaryota > Metazoa > Mollusca > Cephalopoda > Sepiida > Sepiidae > Acanthosepion > Acanthosepion esculentum. The sequence continues at coordinate 50,977,137 of OZ038475.1, forward strand.
TAATATATATTTTTATTCATATAGTAATAGTAATATTAGCTGTTTCCTTATAAGGAAACATTCGGTATTCATTGACCGAGCAGCTAGTATTACTGTAGGTTGAATTTTTAAAAATCTTTTTCTTAAAACAAGTTTTCAGGAAAATAAGGTTCTCAAGTCTTGTAGCTGTTATCGCTCTTTCCAGCATTTATGGGGGAGGGGTCCTTCCTAACCTTTTATTTGAAGTAGTGTGAAATGTCAATATCTTGATTATGCCATTATTTTCTCTTCGAGTAACATGCGATATCCATTGTTGTTGTAGCTGTTGTTGTTCCTGTTGTTGTTGAATGTCCTCGAATGATGTTGTTCTTGTTATCTTGTACAATTCTTTATTTTTTCGAAGAAGGATGACCTTCGCAAGGACCCACAGACTTTCACTCGCTTAAAGCCATTTGTAATCATTGATCTGAGAAAGCGGTTGTATACGGCTGACAATTTAGATATTTCTAATACGGTTTTGGAGCCATGCATATCATCCACATGAAAGTCTCGAGGTAACAAAGCTATTTAAGTGAATGACTAGTTCTCACCTTAATGTTTTAGTTTTATAATTTGTGCTGTAGGACGAAACTACTTCTATCGCATTTTATTCTATGTTACATACCTCCACTAATTTCCGATACCTATGTTTTAATGAAGTTTTATAAATTAAAAAGCCTTCTGGAAGATTTCATTTTATCTTTAATTGAAAGCCAAAGGATTAAAATTACTATTTACAGTAAGCAAAATTACTATTTATAGTAAGCAAAAAAAACAGAAATTATATTGATTGGAATCGATTTTTTTCTAAAATAACTGATTGGCACCCCTTTTTCCGGCGTCTTTAGTCACAATATAATTCTCTGTATTAAAAAATCTTCCAAAAATAAAATATATTTTTCTGAAACTTTATTTGAGGAATATTAACGTGAGGTCTGGAAATCTGATAGAACCGTGCAGCCACGCGTCCATTAACATTACGCGGACGTATGTCAAAATCATATCTGCCTGCTCACGATATGAATATTTTGCCATGGTTAAACGAAATAGTTCTCAGTTAACTCACTACTACACACGTTAAATGGTGAAGAAAGACTCGCCACAAATGTACATGAATGACAAATGTAACCCAGTCTACACTTCAACGCCGCGCCATCTACCGTATACTTTCTTTAAACTTAGTAATTCAAAAACGAAGGATTTTCGGACCTATGTTTATATAGACTTTTGTCCTTCTGTTGGTGTGAGAAACCCGCCCCACCCAAAGTTTGCGAAATTATTTTTGATACATCTTGCAGATAGATAGATAGATAGATAGATAGATAGATAGATAGATAGATAGATAGATAGATATGGAAATTTCTATATAGTGGAAGACATTTATCAATACTATTAGAGTGCTGTATATATTAAAAGACGTGAGTGCAATTACTAATAGTCGACATGAATACCGTATAGCAGCAATAATCCGAGGTGGCATAGTCCAATCTGCCTTCAAAATACGAATTCACATTTCTGACTTGTATCAGAACTCAAAAATCGATCACTGGCACCGAGGGGATAAATTCGCTCATAGATTATTCACAAAGCAAACTCATAGATAAATGTTTACGTCTAATCCAATTTCAATAACAGTAGACCATATTATTGACAAATTTTATTCTAACCCATTGATGTTTTCTTCCTTTGTGCCATTAGACTCCCCTGTGGAGAATAGGACCACAACTTCACAACGCCAGGTGTTTTTTTTACGGATTAGAGTTGCCAGCCCACGCTCAAACAGTTTTGAATTCTGAGTTATGTTTCTTCTAGACTGGTTGCCTGGTAAGGATAGAGAGCTGGGTCTACCCTACTCCTTAAGAGAAGTACTGGATTCATAATTTTCCTAAGGGTATTTATGCGAAAGTGAACGCAACAAGGTCCACCGAAATTTGAACTCAGCAGACGGATTCGACTTTCTGCGCCGTTAACTGCTACACCACGCTCACACCCACAATGGGACAGTCGACATTAGTGGGTTAATAAAAAGAAACCTATACTTGCTTTCATAAACCTATTTTATATGCATATATTTTATACTAGCTTTTTTTTATAAAATATTTTAATTAGATCCAGATTCTATTTATAAACCTATAATTAATATTGGATTTTTGTTTTTATAATTAATGGGTTAAAAACTTGATATCCGGAGTGACACCAGAATTGCAGAAATCAATCCGTAGCAGGAAAGTAGGGTTTATTGCGCGCAGTTAGATAACGTATACTTTCAGCTTGATGAGCTAGTCTATAGGGTGGTGTCATGCTAAGATTATAGAGTGCGAATTTCTTTAATTGGTTTTTCTACGATCATACACATCACTTTTAAAATTGCTACGTTATTATAACCGAATAACTCATGACTAAAAAGGGAAATAACGTTGTTGATATTAAGTTAAGTGACCTGCCTTGAAACTGGAACTATTAAAGTCGCAACGGTGTCTGATTAGAATGATATCCTAATTCGCAATGACGGTCAGTCTAGTTTAATCAGTGCAAGTGAAAGAGCGATTGCTAGAGATAATTTCTTGCACAAAAATATAACTACTTAATAATACAGAAATAGTATTACTAATTACTGAGAAACTAATTACTAATAACTATAAACTAATGCATTGTAAAATTACTTAAATTCCCGCATTTTGTTCACGGTACGAGTAAACAAGTGCATATATATATATATATATATATATATATATATATATATATATATATATATATATATATATATATATATATAACAGACAACGAATATATATCTATCTATAAAAGGCAGGATGTATGTGTGTAATGAATGCACGGTCGCAATTTTCGACGGATTTGCACCAAAATTTACATGCACATGTTCCAATTTAGAGAAAAGGCCAAGACAGACTTTGCACTTCCCAACTCCCATCGATAGTGGAAATAATCGATTTTTTCATGCTTATACGGCAGTTTTCATGTAGTTTGCGGCCATTCTCTACTGGCCAGACTGAGAGCCTATAGCTGGCTGCCACGAATAGGCAGGAAGATTCTATTGGTCAGCGTGAGAGCCAACAGCTGACTGACACGAATGTTAACTAGCATGCTAGCATGCAAAAAAAAATCGATAGCTGCATTCGTGACAAGTGGGAAACATTTTAATCTGCATGGCACTTTACTCCAATTGACTCATTCGCTTGCTTAAACTCAAGGTTGATTCTGATTCTCAGAACTGGGTTGGGTGTGAAAAAATATCTGATGTTAACATTCTTTTTTCATTCGGTTTTTCCAGTTACGAGTCCTTTTTTAAAGCTGATCGTTTTGTGTTCATTTTGTTTAGTTCTTTTTTCGTAACAGATTTAATGTTTAGTATAGAGCTTAGAAAAAATTCGCAGTGTGAGATAGGCAAGAAGTAAGGCATGTAGCAACATCAGCACGGCAAAGGACACTCCTTTAAAGGCAAGGAAGGGCAAAAATATTTTAAGTCAAGTGATAGCGATTGCTGTATGAGTCGTACGATATTTGAATCAAGCACAGTCAACGCCGGGCCATGCTGCTAGTATATATATCTATATAACAGACAACGAATATCTATGATGTTTGATCATGAACCGATCTAAGATTCGTATAGTTGCTTTAGTTACGGGAGAAAATAAAGACAAAAACTGTCCAACATTTCGATATTTTTTATGCCGTTCCTCGATCTAAGCTTTCGGCTCACATATATATTTTTGTTATTATTTTCTCCCGAAACTAAAGCCACACCTAGCCTTAACAATTTTCTGCACTGACAAATAATAATTTCTGGCGATAGGCTAAAGTATTAACTGTTAAAAACCTCATTTTCATTTTTTTTTTTAATGTAAGGTTTTATATTTTATTTATTTTTAGATTTAAAAAATGGGCTTCAAATTTTGGTCAGGGTCGTACGATTAATGCAGTTGTTACTGAGGGAATAATTAATTTATATACAGCAGACATACAGACACACACATACATATATACGTGTGAGAGAGAAAGTGTGTGTGTGTGTGTGTGTGTGTGTGTGTGTGTGTGTGTGTGTGTGTGTGTGTATGTGTACATATTTAAAGAGAATATACATAAAAACCAACGCTACTTATTGAATGGTAGGTTGACACCCTAAACAATCATCAACGTATAACTCACATTCACGACTAATGTTCGTTTAAGGCGTGAAACTGACAGACCCTATTATGTGTTATTTCTATGTCCACATTGTTGATAGATAGATAGATATGTATGTTTAGCAATAATATACAGGTACATATCTATTTCTCCCTTTCTCTCTCTCGCTATATATATATATATATATATTATGTCATTCGTAGACAGTACTGTTTCGCTGTATCACAGATCCTCAGTGCGACTAGACAATCGAATGCCTCAAGCCGGGATCGAAACCCAACCAGTCAGAGCTTCTACCACTGAGCCAGCTTCACTCGACAGCCAATCAGTGTTTTTTTACAAATGTAAACAAACGCCAAGCAGCCAAAGTGCTCCATTCATTTTACTGAAGAGCTTCGCATTTAAACAGTTGACCGTTGTTTTTAGAATTAGCTTGTCATTCAACAGTGTTCAATTGAAAATATATTTTCAAGAGCTAAATTATGTAGTAGGCCCCCCACAAAAAGTCAACAATGCTTGTAAGAAATACCAAGCAGGAGGTTGTTGACACTTTCCCATAACTTGGAAGTAATACAGCAAAAGATCATATCGTGGATGCCGACATTTTTTCATGCATCCTGAAGGCATATGTTGCCTTTGGTAAATTGGGAAGTAGAGTTTGTTCAGATGGAGGCATTAGCATCAAGACTAAAGTAAGTTTTCATACGGCCTGTGACTTAACATACTTGCTGTACTGTTATGAAACATGGACAACATGCTGGAGACATAAAATGGCTTGAGCGATTCCAACAACTATGCCTGAGACGCATAGTTAACATCAAATGAGAGGTTTTGATTCCAGATATGCTGTCCTCCAAAGATCTGAAAGCAACAGCATTGAAGTAATAATAATCCTCAACCGGACACTTTATAAAATGTCTCCATTCTGAGATGCAATACCTTTGAGCATGAATGTCTGAGGCATGATCAGATCAACCGTGATCTACGAAGAGGCACTCACTCTAATTTGCCAACTAATATACAGTCATGGAAATGTTGCGTGTGTGCGCATGCTGTTGTCGAGGAACAGGTTATGTAGACCATGTGAAAGGTTATTTTAATAACCAGAATCAAGCCAACTGCGCCAACCTGCTTCATCATCCTGTGAATAATACTTGTCTTGTTTCCAACAACGTTTGCCGATCATCATCTGAACCGAGAAAGCAAATGGCGGTACACAAGAAAGTTGTAGGCCATTGAAGATTCAATTAACCCAGTCAAGGATACAGAGTTTATCTGTAATATATGCATGATACCTATGAAATCGAATGTCTCAAGAGTCACCTTAGATGACATGGACGCCAAAACGAGGCGGACGCTATTATAAGCGTGAGGTCGTGGTTCTCATCTGAGTAAGGTGTAGCAATCACCGTATATATACATATATATGTGTGTGTGTGTGTGTATTATGCATGTATATATGTGTGGAGGCGTATGTACGGATGGGATGTGTGTCTGTGTCTGTGTTTGCGTGTGTTTTTTATAATCATTTCCCCTCAAGGAAGGTGATAATGCCACTAAGACGCAAGGGCTTACTGAGAATGAGAAGACTTTACTGAGGAGAAAGAACAATAAAGGAACCCGATTTAGGAAGACAAATGATGGCGACTGACATTGCGTTTAAATCTTTGAAGATGGCACATAACAGGGCATGCAACAAACCGGAAGAGAGTTCCACAAGCGGGAAGTGCGAGAACAGAAACTAGTAGAATAGAATAGAACTTACTGTTCCACCTTTCAACAGTAAAACAATGAGACCTAGTTGCCAACCGAGTAGTACGTTTACATACAAGCGGTTGAGGTACCAAGAAGGAAAGACAAATCTCATGAAAACATTTATAGAAAAAAAGAGAATGCACGTTACGGCGGTGGGAAAGTGACTGATGTCGAGATGCTAGATCAGGACCGATAATATTACAGACTCTTGTCGAGAATCTCTGGATACATTACAGGAGATCCAGACAAGAAATGACAGCAATATTCAACACGCGGACGAATGGTAGATTTACAAATGTGCAAGATGGATTCTGAGAAAAAAAACTGCTTCACTCTATACAACTTAAGCGACATGAGCTGTCTATATAATATTTTATCGTTTTTACAGTTTTCGAAGACGATATTGAACATTCATGAGAAAATCGTGAATAAACTCTACAAAGTTCATGTTTCGTTCTGTTTTTGTTCAAGAATTTTGTTCAATTTTCTTAAATAAATCCTGATATTTTTGAAGCACTAGAATTCAAATTATTTCAAATATGCTCGTATCGTATAAGTGACATCATGTGTAAAACAGAGCTAGACTGAACAGGAAAAGAATGTATTAAATATTTACACGTATTATTATTATTTTATCTTTTCCTCCTTCTTCTTCTTTTGCCCTTAACCACGGAAGGAGTTGTTAAGGCGCCGACGTGCTGATCTGTCCGCCATTCTCCCCCCTCTGTCGTGGTTGTGTACCAATGTTTTCGTGGTGTGCTCATCATGTGGCGTGGCTTGGGCGGTTTAACATTTTTATATTCTATATTTATACACATTTTAAAATAACTTCTCCTATGATGAAAAAGGTTTTATTCAATGTGAGTTCTTTCTTTTGTATAATAATTACTTCGTGTATTTTGAGTCTCTCATTGCAGTGACAGCAATCTAGTATTTTTTTTTTTTGCATTATCCATTAATAATTATCTTATTTTTAATAGTTGCATTTTGGTTGTTTGTGATTTGATCAACGTTATGTGCCTGAATAAGTCGGGTTTCGTAGGTTGACTTGTCGACACTTATTGAGTATCGATCGTCACATCACAAACAACCATAATGCAACTATTAAAAATAAGATAATAACAAAATTGAAAACTACAATAAAATACAAATTTGAGAAAAATACAATAAAAAATGAATCAAAGAAAGCTTGTAGCTTAAATTTAGCAAAACTTATTTGCGTGTTTTTTGTTTGTTTGTGTGTGTGTGTGTGTGTGTGTGTGTGTGTGTGTGTGTGTGTGTGTGTGTGTGTGTGTGTGTGTATTTTACGATGATTTTCCCCTATACAAGGCCCAAGAGTCACTCGAGGTAGGGGGTTAAAGTGTAAGAGGAACAGTTTATGGGGATATGCGTGGGAGATATCGGTTGACGCTAGACTTTAACAAGAAGAGATTATAATGATCGGAGAAGCATCCTCTTCGGAGTCGGTTCAACAAAACAGCGGTTTGTGGGAAGAAGCTGCTCGCGTCGGATACGAGGGGAATGAGAGTGGTTCGCTACAATATGCGTGGCATAGTGGGTCTTGGCCGTGATGGTTAGAACTGGGCTCATTCTTGTTTGCTGGCTAAATATACTCCTCTATCTCTCTGTCACACACATACACACACACTATATATATATATATATATATATATATATATATATATATATATATATATATATATATATATATATATATATATGGGTTGATTTCAGTAGAAACATAATCAAACATTAACTGTGGTATATGTATGAGGCACCTAATGAGGATCGTAGCAACCACTAATAATCTTCAACTTGCTAACTATTACGCTATAAAAAGGCCACTAAACATACTTGTAAGAATAGACTGGAAGAGATAGATAGATAGATAGATAGATAGATAGATAGATAGATAGATAGATAGATAGATAGATAGATATTGCGTCAAAATTAATTTGATAGGATTTGAAGCATACTGAAAAGGTTGAAATAAAAGATTTGACAAATCTATTGATAGATCTTTCCGTTAAACTGAATTTGAGAAGCATAATCCAAAAGTTCGGTTCTTCTTCTTCTTCTTCTTCTTCTTCTTCTTCTTCTTCTTCTTCTTCTTCATCATCATCATCTTCTCCTCCTACTCCTACTCCTTCTTCTTCTTCTTCTTCTCCTCCTTCTTCTTCTTCTCCTCCTCCTCCTCCCCTTCTTCTTCTTCTTCTTCTTCTTCTTCTTCTTCTTCTTCTTCTTCTTCTTCTTCTTCTTCTTCTTCTTCTTCTTCTTCTTCGTTCCCGAATCTACTATGTCATGTTTCTCTTTTTCTCTCCATCTGATTGTATGATCGTCTTTCACCAGTGTATTCCCCTTTTATTTTCCCCCTGTTCTCCTCATTTTGGATTCTATCTTTCTTTCCTTCTTTCTTAATTGTTTCTTTCTTTCTTTCTTCTATTTTACTTAAACTGCCTCTTTCTCTCACCTCGTTCTTTCTTCGCCAATGGAGTTTTTCTCCACGTCCTCTACATCCTCCTCCTTTTTCTCTTCCTTTTTTACAATCTTCCTCTCTATAGTTTTTTTTTTAATTTCTTCTCACTCTCCTTTCTCTATCTCTCTTTCTTTTCCTTCTTTTCCTGACACTCTTCCTTTTTTCTTTTCTTCTTCTTCCATCTTTTTAATCTTTCCTCATATTAAACTAGCTTTTTGTACATTTTCCTTCTTCTTTTGACATTTAATGACTGGCCGATGAATTGTGACCTGTCATCTTGCCAGAATCGTTGTTTCTGCTTTCTCTCCCAAGGCGCATGCGTGACACGTGATTTATTATGACCACCGACTGCACCACATATTTTTTATTCTTTAAAGCATTTTACGCGTAACAGCAGTAATCACAACAGCAGCAGCAGCAGCAACCACAACAATAATAGTAATAAAATGAACCAATAGCAGAACTAACGAGTAGAGAGAATTGATCCTGTGCCGAAGGAGGAAATTATTTCTTTTATGACACAAAATTTCATGAAAAAATAAATGAATAATGAAAAAATATTGAACTTGGTTTGAATCGAAGAGAATAAAATGTGGGATAATTAGTCTGTCTCAAGGGATCATTAAATCTCACCGGGATTTTACATTAATGTGTAAGTGCAAGTGTTTGGTAGTGTGTGTGTGTGTGTGTGTGTGTGTGTGTGTGTGTGTGTGTGTGTGTGTGTGTGTGTGTGTGTGTGTGTGTGTGTGCTCCCATGTGCATTTCTTTAACAGTTGTGCATGTTTGTGCCTGTGCCATTGGATACACACCTGTGTTTGTGTGTTGCTATCTGAATCATGCAGTAGACAACAGATTTGAAAATATGAAAATGAAACCTTCGTCCAGTTTCTCGGGCTAACGTTTTCGGCTGACATGAAGCGGAAAGAGTATATTGAATCCACTGCTAGGTCAGCTGCTAGGAAATTCGTTTCACTAGACAACGTTTCTCTCCAGAATCTATCTTACACATCTATAACTCTACCATTCGCCCGTGCTTAGAATATTGCTGCCACACATGATCCGGTGCTCCTGCTATATATCTAGAGATCCTTGATAAAGCCTAAAGAAGAATTAGCATTATTATTAGTCCTAAATATGGCGTCTCGGCTTCAGTCGCTTTCTCACTGCCGTAATGATTCTTCCCTCTGACATTTATATAAATATTTTAATGTTAATTGTTTAGATGAGCTCTTCGCTATGATACGTAGACTTTATGAATTTAAGCGCAGTATTAGACTGGTGACGAGGTTTCAATTTACAGTTAAGTAAATTCTATGTTAACGGGCTTCTCGCTTGTATGGAACTCTTTTCCGGCTCCGTGCTTTCCAGTCAAATTTAATCTTGGAAAATTTAAATGCAATGTAAATCGCTATCTAATTTCCATCTTCTTACTCTTCTTTTGTTCTCGCTCATTAGTAATGTTTCTGTTTTCTAATTCTTCCACAGGCGGTGACCCTTTGTGTTTTAGTGGCGTTACTGCCTTGCCTGGGGTGAACGCATTTTAAAAAAAATGTTAAGTTTTCGATCTTTCGCGTATTATTAGACTTATTTCTGACTAATGTACTTTAAATTGCATGAACTGAGAAAAAAAAAGAAACTATCCCCTTAGTGCACATATCTGCTAATATTTATATCAGCGAAACAAGAAATCTAAAGGAAGCATTGCCTAATCAAATAGGCTTAATTTCGGTCATTTTGATTTCGCTAGGACAACGACTGCGATGTGTGTCCAATCGATTCCACTCTAATTCTACATAAAAGGGTCAATTACTAGTCTATGCCGTGAAACTGATGTAATGATCGTAATTAGTGCAATAAAAGTATCGCTAATCAAAATTATCCTTGAGTGATCTACTGAAATATATTCAAACACCATAATTTGTGTTAGAAGCACTGAAATTTAACTCTTCACAGAACAGCGCGAGCCAAGTTCTTTTCCTTTGTTCCATTTGACGATGCAGTATTCCAGGAGAGGTCTGCGTATACCGTGATATCGTATTAACGAATATGCAATAATTAAAGCAGATAGATAGATTTAAATATCTTAGTAGTCCTTATACGCAGCATCAGGAACATACATATGATGAAGTAAGTGGGTATGGAAAATTTGACACTCACAGGACATGCTGAAGTAAAGGGACAGAGGAGAGCATAACCTACCTAACGAGATTGTGTAAATGGATAGTAGAACAGGGATTAGGAGATGTATCAAGGAGGCAATATTTACTAAGGGATACAAAGGACAAGAAGTTGTGGCGAGACAAGATCGCCCACGTCCTGGAGGGACATGGTACATAGAAGTCAAAAAGCCACGAGTAAGAATATGTAAACTAAAATTAGTTTAAATCATTTTCACACTATTGGCCCAAGGATTTTCTGGGTGGAGTGTAGCCCCCTTAATACGCCCGGATGACGAGCCTAGTTTTGGTATACAAGCTTATAAACACCCAATCAAAATAAGCTAATAAATGCATGAGCATTAGAAATATTTTAAATGTAACGTACAGATTATAATTTATAGATTATTTATACAGGGAACCCAGTAACGATTAAATTCGCTACTCTGTAGCAATGGTCAATCAGATTCGCCTTGTCAACTATATTTTCACGTTGGAGCACTGATGTCCTGTGCGAATTTTATAATGTTTTCTTGGTGCTTGTCGGAGAACAAAAGAACCAGAGTAGAAATTGCCTTGTGTACACTGTTTTTTATTTTCCCTTTTTGTACGAGTAGTAAATCTTTGTTTCTAAAGAAAAGTGATGAAGTTTTATATAATATCAGGCATCCTATATGGCAGTGAATGTTCATATACTGCATATTATTTTATAATACATAATATTTTTTAGACTTCCAAAATATAATATTAAATATATCAATACTGATTACTTCCCTTTTATTTTTTACTCGATGCTGTGAAGCAAATGCTAAGATGGTTGCCCCTAACAAGGCAGAAAATTACTTTATTTAAAGAATCATACAATTTGATTATAAAAGTAATCAACACATAATCGCTTATTCATGAACAAACTGAATATTCAAATTAGTTATCTCGATTAGCAAGAGCCGCTAATTTGGAGAATATATAATATACATGTTTGCCGCTATAGACGATAAAATTGCAATTATTTTATGTGTATTCCAATGGTTAGCGGCTAGGGACAAGAAATTGGAGAGTCGAAGTAGAATTCCAGTCGAGTTCGTTATATTCACTTTCACACAAATACTTATGGGAAACGTATGAATCCATATATTCACTGTGACGCTATGGATCAAAAAGAGGCACATTTGGCTATCTAGCTGTTAAAGGCATGCAATCTAGATGGAAAACTCTGAATTCAAAACCGTATGTAGATCTGGTGAAGTATATATTACACATACATGGAAACGATTATGGTATTCATGATTAACATTCTCGACTGAGATCAATGAGTTAGGTAGATAACTGATTTCACACTTTTAAATAGCGTTTGTACACGCAAACACGTCCAACGTTGATTTGTATAATAACATCATAAGAATTTATAATACCAATTAGAATTTATTATACCAATCAAGAATTTATTAGACTAATTAATGCCTCCACTAAAACTAGTGCTAGTTTCGAGATATGGTTATATGAGTCATATACTACAAGGTGCCCAGTTAAAAAGCGGTAAATTCAGAAAGACGTGAGAAAACCATTAAAAAACTGGTGATGACTGATGGGACTGAAATATTTAGGGAAATTTCTGCACATTTCGTCAATCCTCACGTCGGATAGTCTTCTTTGAAAAGTACGATAACTTGGCACTCAAAATCAGTGAGTTGTTTAGCCATATGAAAATGGCAGAATGAAAAACGAAAGTTGTCTGCAAATAACCTTTAAATGACGAGTCACAAGATCGAGTAGCAATTAATCGATTATTAAAAAACAACAATCAGAGTAAAGTAATTACGCGAGAGTCAAATGATTATTCAATGCCATGACTATTCAAGAAATTTATTCAAGGTTATTCAAGGTCAATTATTCCTGAAAGATAAAACAGTGATAATAAATATGCCGCTGTTTTACTGGACACTATGTAGAATCTCAAACAGGTGTACAGAATGCACATCACTTGCGGACTTTCAACTGCAGCGACAACTGAAATGGATAGCACACGTAATTAGGATGGAAATAATGATATAATCAAGATACTGACATTCCACACTACTTTAAACAAAAGGTTAGGAAGGAAACTTCATCAATAATCGAAAGAGCGATGACATCAAAAATGTTCTCAGTGCTTGAAATTTGTTCCTTCATTTTCCTATCAATTTTTATCAACTTTTTTCACAATTTGTACTCAATTACTTTACAGTATCTTCTTCAGCTTTGGACGTTGTATTATTCTTAAATTTCATAGTAATGCTTATGTGCCTGAAATTAAAAAAATAAATATCAATAACTATAGATAAGAGCAAAATTAAATATCAATAACTATATTAATTTTGCTCTTATCTATAAATACTTGTTACAAAATAAAATCCTTGCATTTGCCTTTATATAGTCCTTCAGAAAACGAAACGCGTCGACTGAGGTAATTTTTGCTTTTATCTTTATCCAACTTTATATTTATTTCCAATATTTTATCCAACTTTATATTTATTTCCAATATGAAGAACATCCCTCGATTTGCATAAATAAATATCACACCACCAAGGTATTGTAAAACTTTCTGATAAAAACATATTATATACTGAACATCACCTGATATATCTATCATATATTAGATGTAAGTATAACTTTTACCAACATCGTTTTGTTAATACCAATTCCACAGTAGAAAAAGTGAGTTGCATTTTAAAGGCTGACATTCTTTATACATACGTAAAATTTAAGTATTTCCACTAGACACACACATACACTTTGATCATCATATTGGTAAATATTCTGAAATAATATATACATGATTGTTAAATTGTTATGTTAGATTTGTACATTGTTAGCAATGAAAGTGAATGTACGCATTTTCGTAACACCATAGTAATTGTATTCAGGTCTTTTTCTCAGCCTATTTAAAGCTTATATACGACTAGCACCTTGTATGCAGGGATACATGACCGCTAGGGCAGACAGCTAATCCCTATTGCAAACACCAACTCAGACCCATATAAACATGTGTTTTATACTGCAATTATGCTGAGTGGACCTTAGTTACAGTTTTTGGGAGATAATGTATAAGCTAGCTGTGATCAATTCCAGAACAAAACCTTGGCCACGATGACTTGTGACTTTGCGCGAGCACAACCTGCCAGAGCTTCCAAAAATGTCATTTTACCTAACTTCATTCACAAGGTTTGGGTCAAATATTGTTACGATTCTCAGGCACTTCCCAATTATGCTGCACTCAGGGATCGTCAATAATTTACCTCTCCAATAAATCGATCAGAGTGAGATTCTCGTGATCGGAAATTGGACTCGGCCACACGCCAATGCGGATTAAGGATCTGTATTGTAATAATATATCTATAGGCGAAAATGAAGATTAATTGAATATTTTGTAATCTTCAAGAGTAGAACTGCATTATTTGGAGTTGACATGAACCGTTCGATTGTTAAGTGACGTTTTCATTGCTAAGCGGTGAGTGATTGTTTAGTGTTTCAAGAAGCCGAACTCATCTAAAAGTGAGAGCTCTGTAATTCAGGAACTAGAAATAAACTCTAGTTTATTTCTAGTTCTTGAATTACATAATTGCTCAGATATTTGTTTCTTTTTAATCCTCACTTATTATTTGTAATGTCAATGTTTTCTGTAATATTTGCAAATTTCATCTTATATTATATTCAATCCAGTGCACCGGTATGCCAAAATTACTATTACCGAACTGTCATGAAATATCGGCCCTCCTATATGGCAGTAAATGCTGGAAAATTTGCTCATAAATGTAGAATAGACGTGAGGTAACAGAAATATAGTTCTACAGATGGATGCTGAGAATACCATGGACTGAACATATGAGTAACTAGAAATATTAAGGAAATTGGAAACAATAAGAACATTTCTACTTAGAATCAGAAAGAGAAAGTTGAAATGTCTAAGACAAATAATGAGGATAGAGTGCTTAGTGAATTTGTCACTCTCAGGACATACTGGCGACACGAGAGATAGAGGAATGCAGCGAATATTTCTAATAAGCGTGTGTAAATGTTGGCAGAAGAGAGATAAAGAGTGATGGCAAAAAGACAAACCTTACTAAGAGCAAGAAAGAATAGGGAAAGCCATGGTCGCCTTCACCCTGAAGGGACACGGCACATAAAAGAGGGACACTTTCAGTTACAATCAGCTATCTTTGACGCCAATAATTCAAAATAATTATGAAAAAATTTAATATTTTTAAAATAATTGTACTACTAAAATGCTGTTTGCTGTTCATTCATTTCTGATGACTTGAACTGTAGGGTGCGATGGATAAATTGCTGTCTAAATTGCGTAAAACTGAAAATAATACTGACATCTCATTTTAACAGATATATTTACCAAAATTACACAAAAATTTCTTGAAAGAGTTAAGAGTAAATTTATTCAATAAAATCGATATTGGCTTCAAACACTGCCTCCAGACGACTTCGGAGTCGCCGGCAACTCTTATGGACCATCTCATTGTTTGATGAATGGTTCCATAATCTTTGCTATACGTTCATCTTTGGTGTTAAAAGGAGTTTTGTTAGTCTCCTGCTCAGCAGCGCCCCACACTTAATAATCAAGGGGGTTGCAGTCTTAGGAGTTAGATGACAGAAATTGTCTGACAGCCATAACTCGGTTCTCCTGTTTGTGTGGCAAGGTGCAGCGTCCTGTTGCCAGTGATAGGGCCTACCGGCAGCCACCGTCTTGACCCAGGGCAGCACTAACCCTCAAGGCACTTGATGTAGGCCTTTATGTTGAGTCTGAGGCCTTCAGCAAAAGATTCTGAACTTCGTTTCTTATCAGAACGATCAGAGTGAGTTTTAGGAGCTGCGGTACCTTCTTCACTAGACTCATCAAACTCTATCCGAATCCTCTGCACTGTCCTCAGATTGACACGCAAACACTCTGAAATGTTTGTATCCGATCTTTCGGTACGAATGTCAAGCAATACATCATGCTGTTTCCGATTTTCTGGCGGATAAAATTGCGTCATGGTGCTCTTTTTCTCACAGACGGTGCCCAACTGACCCTACTATACTGTACAGTCGGCAAAATCAAAAAGCGCGAAATTAACAACATAAAACGGCGACAATTTACTCCTCGCTCCATGTATACTTTATATAGGTTATCATCAACTTACGATCACGATTGTTTACGACCGACATGTCGGAAATCGATCTGGTCGTAAGTCGGCCTGTAATTAATTTTGTAATATTTTATCATTTTTAGTCATTACTGTACTTTTTTTATTATCTTTTACTGTTTCTTTACGCTTGATACGATTTCTATCATCTCGCTTCACATTGTTTTGTTTCTTATTTCTATGTTCGTCAAGCTTAAGTCAAACTTGAGATCGCGCGTGAACACATTCACTTACTTTCCTCCTTCGTAAGAATTAATCATCATTATGTTTGTGTCGAGATCAGGAGCCTTTTCTTTCTTTCTTGACAGGTTGAGGAGTAGACAAAGACAATTCCCTCCCGGTAGACAATTGCCTCTTGGGGGGTTTTGAAGAAAAATTTCAAAGATACTAACGAACTCGAGAGAAAATGTGTTGTACCAAGGCTACCCAAACACTGATCTTGAGGCGCGCGAGCGAATGTTGGCGCTGCTGGGAGCTGGGTGGAAATTGTCGTACACCAAGCTGGGAAATGCTCACGCTGCCAGATGAGGAGCAATTGTGGTCGAATAGCAAGACATACCAATTCACAGTCGTGGTCATAAAGTCGAACAGTCGTAAGTTGTTTAGGTCGTAAGTCGACAACCTGTAACTGGAAACAATTATAATAAAGTGCTTATGTTACAAAACAACATAATGGGAAGATAATACTAAATATTGTTTGCTTCTGTCTCCTCTGATCAATGAAAGGCCGAATTAAAATTTTCTTCTTATTGTGACTTCTGATCATTGAGAAACTAATTAATACTAACTGGAGAAAGAAAATGTAAAGCTATTTATTTGGGTTGAGCAGTACAAAGTGCTCAGAGGATATACAGAGTGTGAGAGAGGCACGTCTGGGGATCCTCTCTGCCCGGTGGAGGAGAGTTTGACCAGCACAGCTGGAACAGATCTGTTTGACTGTTATATTTAACACCCCCTACGAGAGATGTATGTGGCATAAGGCTGAGTTTACCGTGGGTTCTCCGAGCCCGTAGCTCGGCCAAAAATATTCCTTAAGTCTACCTCCCCGCACGAAGCTTTGCCCTTAGACAGTAATGAACAGTCTTTTCGAGTGTTATATTTAACAGCCCCCCCACCACCACGAGGGATGTATGTGATACAAGGCCGAGTTTACCGTGGGTTCTACGGGCCCGTAGGCCCGGCCAAAATTATTCCCTTAGAACCCGCATAAACGGTTTCAGGGTCTGTCTATCTCCCCGGAGGAAACCGAAGCAGAGAGTTCGACAGTTACAAACAGTCTGGTCAACTGTTCCCCCAAGGCCTTCTCTCCTACTAATCTTATAGTAGGCGGAAGAGTCCAACATAGACTCTTTAGATGGAGGACACCACAATAACATATATATATATATATATATATATATATATATATATATATATATATATATATATATATATATATATTGTTTATTTGGTCAACAATCCCTCTTTTAAACAAGAATCATTAAAAACAACAGAAAGGTGCTGCGATTAAGCTTTTTATTTAATTTGTATTGCATTCTTACACGTTTTCTTTACTGGACATAAATCTATAAAAACTGCCCGAATGTTTTATATATATATATATATATATATATATATATATATATATATATATATATATATATATACACACACACACACTTTATATTCATAAAAGAAAACATTTGTATAAAGCAAGAAAAATTAAATAAAAAATGAATCATAATAGTGTGTCTGTCGTTTTTAATATGTGTGTGTGTGTGTGCGTGCGTGCGTGCGTGCGTGCGTGTGTGTGTGTGTGTGTGTGTGTGTGTGTGTGTGTGTGTGTGTCTGTGTGTGTGTGTGTTCGTGACAAAAAATCAAATGTTCCGTGCTGATAGTTTTTATTTACTTTTTCAATATTTCTGTTATTTTTTCCGGTTGGTATTGGCAAATGAAATGTCCCTCATCTGAGTACTTTCGACTAATATTACTAGACGCGTTTGTTGCTTGTTATGTCTCAGTATCTCTAACATGCGAAAGGTGATAGTTAAAATTAATAAACCGAGGGCATAACAAACTGAAAATAGCTACTGTGCTAGCCGAAAGTATTATGATATGGGAAATTTCTTTTACCATTGCGAACATATATAATATCGCCTAATACATGTCTCGAGAGCCAGTCAAGCTAGAGGATTACATTGAAAATGTATGAAGTATGATATTAGGTGAAATGAATATGATAAGAAATGAAGATTATGAAGATAACAATTAAGCCTTGACTTGAAGAGGTCAAGATGGAAGTGTCCATGAAACTAACCACGTGGGAGTCTGTTCGGTAAAGTGGCAGTTCTTGGGAGTGAAACGCTGTTTGAATTGAACTTTCTTACATTTGAAAGACGGAGGAAATGAGGATGAGTCAACACTATGGAAGTGGCATGGTGCATCCTACCCATAAAAATTGGTTGATGGAGTGAATTTTCAATTTTCTGTCTATCAGTAAAAGCAAGACCTTTTTCTTTATTCATAGAATTTTATTTTATTTTCTGAGGTTTTTGTTTCTTCCTGTTTTTTAGAAATATATTTATAAAGAAATTGCTTTTCCGATTTGAATCGTTAATTTAAAAAATGTTTTTTCTCATTCAATGATGTTTTTAATTATATTCTTTTCCTTCTATTTTTTCAGTTCGTCCAACAATGCAGTACAAGTAAGAAGCTCAACACCTATTAATTTCATTCCTAAAGAAGGTCAGAAAGTAAACAGATCAAAAAAAATAATGGAAAAAACAATGAAGATGGGGATAGTCTAATCAAATATTTAGATGGTAACAACAGTTCACTTCAAAGCTTCAAACTCAAAATAAAATCAACTCAGTTGCCATTAAAATCACTAATTTAGAAGAAAGTTGTTTTCAAGCATTTGCAGTTTATAATCGTAAATGGCAAATGATTCAATATCTCATCCATTTCCTCCGCTGCTTTGCAAACTAGATTTGATCTATGAATAGAATATACCATGATAAGTAAGTTTTCATACGGCTTGTATCAAACACTTGTAACTAGAATTAATCAAATAGATCTTTATCAAATTGCAACGAACTGAGTCTCACCTTTCAACGTTTGTACATGCTAAAAAAGACTGGTTGCTCCTATATTCCGTTCCTAAAATCAACTTTATAACATTTGCGATCACGGGCTCAACTTGACTATAGATAGTAAATATATATATTTCAAAATAGGTAAAGTATCCTTCCTCGGGGAAGTAGTGACAAAAATCAGTAATATCAACATGATTATATCGATTGAAATAAATGCATGCCTCATCATCCTCATTCATTTATTTCTTATAGTTATCAAGTTTTAAAAGTGGCGTCTGTAGTTTTTCATGATAAAACTTAGCCGACTTCTTGCAGAAAGCAAAAAAATAAATACAAACATGAAAAGAAAGTAATACTTACTTCTCATAAATCTCAAGATACTAAACATTTATATTTCAAAGAATCGAGTTTCAGTAATAACAATCTTGCACTCTTCTCTAAGATGTTTCGATTCTTTTATTCTATTAATCTTTGTTTCCGCTTCTTCTTTTCCGTCTTCTCAACAAACACATTCTCTGAAACCTTTTGTACGGCCTGTCATATTCTTATATCTAGAGGCTTGAAAGCAAAAAGCAGACCTCGCAGAAAATGTACTAGTTGGCAGGTTGGTAGGTAAGTAATAGTTGAGTACAAGTGGCAGTCTGCCTATCTTTTAAGTTTTTGTTCGCTATGATTGATTGTGTTATGTGTTATTGCTTGTATTTGTGGTTGGCGTGCGGTGATACACGCTTCCAAATTGAAAAACGGCGCTCTCACGTATTTTATTGGGAAGATGGCATTACCTTCCTCAACGAGAATCACGTTTCGTTGTTTTTGCCTTCTTATGGATTTTGCAACAGAAAAAAGTATTCAAGCCGTTTCTCCTCTAATCGGCCAATGTCGTTTCTGCTAATGGTTTTCAAGGAGGCTCTTTACCTCTTTCAATGGTATTTTCATTTTGTTTTAACTACTTGTTTCATTGTTTAGAAATTTACTGACACCAAGTCAGTCTACCTAGAGAATTGTGAGGTGTCGTGATGATGAAACGTGTGAATGGTATATTCAGCCTTTTCGTTATGTTGGATGGATTCGATGATTCAAACCAGCTTTCTCGTTGCGTTAATACCAGAATCCAAAGCATTGTTTTCTTTCTTCATGCTCTGTTCTTCAATGTAATATCAATAGTGGTCAACATTATTTCAAATACTATTGTTATAATAACAATAAGATCTCCTTAACGTGGAAAACTGGTTAACAAATTACTATCAAAACTGTTACCAAAGTATTGATTCAATCCTCAGGAAACGCCTGCCTATTGTGGTCAATGTCTTAGACTACACTCAGCTTAGTAAAGCGCTGCTACCGATGACAGTAGTTAGTGCTTGAATTCAGGTAAATAAATAAGGATTTCGAATGTTAAAATTATAACTATGCAGACGGAGAGACGGGCCAATCACAATGGTGTGAGACTAGATATCAAGTAATAATAACCAACAAAAGTATTACGAGGAGACAATTATTCTTTTGATTCAAAGAATTTCAGACAGTTTAATTTCAGACGAAAGATGGAAAAACAGAAAGAGATGAATTCAAAAACATGTTAACTTGACATATAACATTATAATTAAATATGTTATCTCAAAATTAAGCCTCATTTATAATGTTTTACATGATAGTTTAAGTACACTGTACAGAGTAAAAAATATGCTGATATTATTATTTATCGTGATATAAGTGCACAATATATCACCATTAAATACGGCTATTCCCTCTCATGAGGACGCGAGGGCGACTATCATAAAGAGGCGAAACGCATTGTCTGCATAGCTTTTCCACTTTGTCTCATTGTCTCCACTTTTGTTTGTATATTATTCTACATCCCAGTAATACCCCTACACACAGACACACATAAACACACACACACACACACACACACACACACACACATATATATATATATATATATATATATATATATATATATATATATATATATATATATATATATATGCACAAATTTATTACATACTGACGACGACATGGAGAAAGCATAGATAAAAACAATGCTTTCGTTTATTTTCTATTCATTATGAAGGATTTACATCTCAAAACTCAGAAACTTAAGGCGGAGATTATAAAATGTTAAACGATGTTTTTTTAAGTCACTCATTTTCCTTCTCTTTTTTAGTCTTGGGCAACGACAGATTAGGAAAAATGATATAAGATTTAATTATTTTAAAAACACAAATACATACACACACAACACATTTTTCGTTTTCCATCTGATGAAGCCATATAGGCGAAATGCATTATTGAATATTATATTTTAAGCATATTTTAATTAACGTTTTTACAAATGTCAATAACTTATAAACTCTGTTGTGATTACATACCCAAATTAAATACACACACACACACACACGCACACACACACATATATATGTACATATATATATATATATATATATATATATATATATACACACGCACAGACACATTTACACACACACACACACACATATATATATATATATATATATATATATATATATATATATATATATATATATGCAAAAATATAAACATTTAATTATCTAATTGAAATATTTCCAATTAAATACAAGTTATCTTTGATTTACTTGAATACAACGCTTCATATACTGGGGACAGGCCTAGAGATATTCTAAAAACATAACGCTACTATCAGTAATGCTATAGTAATACTATTATTATTATATAGTACTAGCTGTGGATGACATTTTTGGAATTAGTGTCGTTCTCCGCCTGAGTGTGACTGTAACATTGACCAACTCTACTCTTCTGTAACATTTAGCAGTAGCATATAAGTATAACACAGCCGGCCAGGCCCGATCCTGGGTTGTTCTCGCGGTGGTCAATACTGCCGCCGGTCAACTGATGGTTATCTCCTTTCCGCTTCGTTCCTTCATCTGCTTCTGTCCCACGTTGTGTTCCTTGTTCACAGAGCAGTGAAGATCGAATTTCGCCCGTACTTGAGCGCTGAATCGGGTCGTGGCGGAACCGAGCTGCAAAAGGACGGCAGCAGGTCATGTGGGATTCAACATCTCTTTCGTCCGCTGATGTCTCGTCTCGTTTGCGTCCCTTGCCAACTCTTAGCTCCAACTGATGGCTCGCTTAAGCGCTCTGTTTATATTTCACCCGACTCCCACTGCACCTCAGGATTCATCAATATTCATATCAATTATTTTATCTCTCCAATGTTGGAGAACCAATACTGACCTTCAAACAAAGCGGTCACTTATTCAAAAGAATACATTTTTCGACAACAAACTTTATCATTTCTTTCTATATCCTGACGACAATACTTATTCAAAAGAATATTTTTCCGTAAACAAACTTTGTGTTTATAAATTATTTTCTATGTCATTGACGTCAAAGAATTTTGATTATTGTCGATTATTCAATATGACCAATTAAAAGCTTTACCTATTTTGCCTGTTTAAAAAAACATATTTCAGATTATTTACATTATCGGCTTGTGATTTATAACAATTCCATGTGTCTCCGGCCGACAATCAATTCGCATTCCACATTTCTCAGATTATATTTTGGACTCAACATTCCATTCGTCGTTTCAAGCTATCAGAACGAAAAAAAAACATTTCTCTCTTTTTCCATGCTCCATATTTACATTCGAGTTTTCACCTTAATGATTTTAACATTTTTAACCCCTCCAATTCTCCAATTCCTATACGGAGTTTTCACATGAAACATTTTAATCCTAATTTCATACTACCAGTGTCACAATAGTGTCACATAAGTACTGTTCATATATATATATATATATATATATATATATATATATATATATATATGTATTTGTGTGTGTTTGTGTGTGTACAGGGTGCGGTGGATTAATTGCCATCTAAATTACGCAAAATTGAAAATGACATTGACATCTCATTTTAACAGATATATTTACAAAAATTGCACAAAAATATCTTGAAATAAGAAAGAGTAAATTTATTCAATAAAATCGACATTGGCTTCAATCTAGGCATCCAGACGACTTCGTAATCTCACGCATCTCTTCTGGGCGGTCTCCTTGTTTAACTGGTGAATACTGCCATAATCTTTGCCTTCAGTTAATCTTTGGTGTTACAAGTAGTTTTGTTGGCATTTCGTTCAACTGCGCCCCACGCATAATAATCAAGGGCGTCGCAGGCTGGAAAATTAGGCGGCCAGATATAAGGGGTGATGTCGTGACAGCCATGACTGGTTTCTCTTGCTTGTGGGACATGGTGCAGCATCCTGTTGCCAGACATAAGGTCTCCCGGCAGCTAGCCTGTTGACCCAGGGCAGCACTACCTCCTCAGTTCATTTGATGTAGGTCTCTACGTTGAGTCTGATCCCCTGTGGGAAGATGAATGGAGACATAACATCGCCATCACTAGTGATCACTCCAAGCGCTACGAAGTTGATTAGATATATCGTCCAACTCTTTCCGAATCCTCTGCAGTGTTCTCAGACTGGCACGCAAACACTCTGCAATGTTCGTATCGGATCTTCCAGCGCGAATGCCAAGCAGGACAGCATGAGGTTTTCTGGTCGAGTGAATTGCATCATGGTACTCTTTTTCATGCAGACGGTGCCCAACTGACCCTACTATACTATGCAGTCGACAAAATCAAACAGCGCGCATGCGCGAAATTAAAAATATAAAATGGCGACAATTTACCCATCGCTCCCTGTATATATATTTGTGTGTGTGTGTGTGTGTGTGTGTGTGTGTGTGTGTGTGTGTGTGTGTGTGTGTGAAAAGAGAGTAAAGGGACAGTGAAAGTAGGTCTCATCTCTGTCGATGTTAACGATTTATGACTCAATCTAATACTTAGAGCAATAAAAGACAGGAAGTTGTATGATTACCCACGTCCTGGAAGGACACGGCACATAGAAATAGCTATAAAAGCCAAAACGCAATGGAACCAGATATGTCTATACCAACATCACTAGTTGGAAAATAAAATTTCTTAGACCACGCATTTCCTGATAGACATAAAAGTCTTGCGAGTCGGGACTGGAAGCAATTTGCGAATTTGTACCAAACTAAGCAAAGCTTAGTAAACAAACAAAACCTTTGCCACTGTGACTCAAAATTAGTAAAGACCGCTTGGTTTATTGATTAATGTGTCACTTTTGGTGCTGAATCGGTGAGGTTCGTTTTGATGTCAGACTGACTCAAAGAGTCCAGACCTAAAACCCTTTTTTGAAAAGGAAAAAAAAACGTATGATCAGCTTAATCGAGGTGTAAAATGCAAAATAGCAGTAAAAAGAAAATCAATACGTTTCCCATCGATTTTTGCTCGCCAAATTTTTGTTTTTCCCCATACGTCCGTATATAATTATTAAAGGACAGCAAGAAAGAAAGACACGAATATGAGAAAAGTTCTCAGTCCAATCCAGCACCAGCATTTTGTTTTGAAGGCTTTTTTTTCTCAAGCCCAAAACTTTTCAGTAGCCGTCGTGTATACACACACACACACAATATATATATATATATATATATATATATATATATATATATATATATATATATATATGTAATGTAAAAGGGGTCGTTGAACGGAGTTTCATGTTTATACGCAATCGTTAGGCCATAGGCGTTGTGTTTTTTGCTTGACTATTTATATATACAGGTCAGTGATACATTGTGCACGGTAAATGTTATATTTCGAATAATTCGAGGGTCCATTGGGTGTAAATAATTATGGATCTGGATTCAGTTTTATATATTATATTTACATACGCTCTATACATCACTGATATTGAGCACGAATGATATTTAAACTATAAATATGGTATACCCTAAAATTATATTTTATCATGTCTGATTAAACAAATTACAGAGATTATATCTACTCATTTTTAATAAAATCCGTTCATACTTCCGAATAACCTTATGTGTACTGCGATTAAATGATGTCAAAATGTGCTATAACTATGAAAATCGCTTTTATTTCCCATTTCCCAAGTACTTTCGATCTTCTTCCGAGATCATCTTCAGAGGTGTAAGTAGTTATACAAAACTATGTGTTGTTCAGGGGTGCAAGTAGTAATACAAAACTGTATTTTTTTCTTTTTGCTTTTAAATGCAATGGTTGACTGTCATGCGTAGCTTTCATTAGAACGTGAAAGAATTATCTATGGAATTTTTTCTTCGATGCTGTAATGTCATAATACGTAATAATGCTCTGAAATGTCTATGAAAAGAACAGTTTTTCACGCTTTCATGCGCGCATGACCATGACATTACAAGATGCCTTCAACACGTTCTACCAGAACCAAATTCTCCAATCACTCTTTCCTTATTATGTACTCAAGAGATTTCAAATAACTCTTTCTGGTTCTAAATATAAGTATCCTTATGTTTCAATTTTCCTCTTTGCTTACAAGCCCCAGTCATGATAGTAGTGTATAACATTATCTATAAAAAAGAATCTTGCAATCTGAGCGACCCGTACCTGAAAGAAAAATATGTGGACAATGTGAAAAGAAGATACGAGGTACATAATGGAAATGGAAACTCGAAATGGAATGCATTAAGAGAAGCTTTAGTGACATCAACAAACGATATCATCCCAAAAGAACAGGGACGAAGAAAAAAAACGAGTGGATGACTGATGAGATTCTCGACTTGATGCAAATGAGACAGAAAACACTGCCAAGATACGGAACGGAATACAGAAAATTACACAACGAAATAAGGACCAAATGCAGACAGGCTAAAGTAGAGTGGCTAAACAAAAAATGTGCAGAAATAGAGAGATTGACTACCACCAACAAAGGAGATATGCATAAACTAAGAGGACAGAAGCGATCGTCAACAGGCTACATAAAATCAAAGGATGGAGCGCTCCTATCAGAGAAGGAAACATTCTTCAGCGCTTGAGCGAATACATTGGAGAACGCTTCCAAGACGAAAGAAAACAACCAGCAATACACAGAATTACCGACGGGCCTGAAATTCTAAAAGCCGAAGTAGAAGCTGCACTGGCAAAATTGAACAAAAACAAGGCGGCAGGGCCAGACGGAATTGTACCGGAAATGCTGACAGCCTTAGATGATTTTGCTACAGACATAATAAATGAAATCTACAACAGTGGGGATATACCGGGAAATCTCAGGAGATCTATTTTCATAGCACTGCCTAAGAAACCAGGCGCAAACGAATGTGAACTCCACCGAATAATCAGCCTAATGAGCCACATAACTGTTGTGGTAGGATCCACCTAATTGCGGAGTACCGACGATATAAATATGGTTGGTACCGGAAGACAGGGAGGCAAATCAAGAGATTCACTAGAGACTCTGCCCGACTGCGACTTAGTCAACACATTCTCCAGGAACGGTCTTCCCAGGAATATACAAAAGACTATATGTAAATATTGTGTACACTTTCTTGTTTCAATACATTTTATTCTAACTACATTTTGTGTTTGCATTATTATTCCATGCATTAGTCAAGTTTCAACAATCCGTATTCTGGTGAATAGAGCGCGCAGCAAAATCAGGCTAGAGATAGGACAAGAACAGTACGGGTTCGTTAATGATACCAGAACAAGGAACGCGATAGTTATGCTCAGACTGTTATCAGAAAGAGCAATACAAATGCAGAAGGACGTGCACGTATTTTATAGACTACTAAAGTGATTCCACAAAGTACATCATAAAGATCTGTTGGAACTGCTCATCAGCCTTGATATATCTGGGAAAGATATTAGAATAATCACGAACCTATACTGGCAGCAAACGGCCTGCATACGGATAGAAAATGAATTCAGCAGATATACAAAAACAGAAAGGGGCATAAGGCAAGGATGTGTCTTTTCACCGGACTTATTCGACCTATACAGCGAGGCAATTCTGAGTGAATTGGAAATCCTAACGGGATTCATCATTGGCGCCCGCAATCTTAACAAAATAAAATACGCAGATGACACAGTACTGATGGCAAACACAGAAAAGAAATTACAAAACCTACTACAGAAGGTAGGGAATGAGAGCGAGAAGGGACTAAGCATAAACTGCAAGAAGACAGAATACATGGTCATCAGTAAAAAAAAATAAATAAATAAATAAAAAAAGATGAGCCCGAAATGCGATTTACAAGTCGGGGACACTAAAATCAAGCAGGTGCGAAAATTTAAATATCTGGGAAGTGTTCAGACAGAGGACGGTAAGTGCGACTCTGAGATCCGAAGATGTATTGGGATTGCCAAATATGCATTCCAAAAGCTAGTTACAGTATTACCAGACAGCATGGAGAATCTGATACTCACAGGGCGAATAGAGGGAAAGAGAGACAAGGGAAAGCAACGCGTGACATACCTAGCAGGCTTAAGCAAGTGGATGACAGAACAGATTCTGGGAGAAGTAGCAAAGGGACATGGCTCTCCACTTCCCCCGATCCCTTGAGAGCTACAAGATATAGGGAGAAGTGGAGAGCCATGATCGCCTACGTCCTCAAAGAAAACGGCACATAAAAGAAGAAGAATGGAAGCAAGCATAAACTGAAAACATTTGAAC
>OZ038475.1:51009479-51011979 GCA_964036315.1 Acanthosepion esculentum
AATGAACAGACTGAGATAGATAGCTAGATAGATAGATAGATAGATAGATAGATAGATAGATAGATAGATAGATAGATAATGAACAGACTGAGATAGATAGATAGATAGATAGATAATGAACAGACTGAGATAGATAGATAGATAGATAGATAGATAGATAGATAGATAGATAGATAGATAGATAGATAATGAACGGACTGAGATAGATAGATAGATAGATAGATAGATAGATAGATAGATAGATAGATAGATAGATAGATAGATAGATAGATAATGAACAGACTGAGATAGATAGATAGATAGATAGATAGATAGATAGATAGATAGATAGATAGATAGATAGATAATGAACAGACTGAGATAGATAGATAGATAGATAGATAGATAGATAGATAGATAGATAGATAGATAGATAGATAATGAACAGACTGAGATAGATAGATAGATAGATAGATAGATAGATAGATAGATAGATAGATAGATAATGAACAGACTGAAATAGATAGATAGATAGATAGATAGATAGATAGATAGATAGATAGATAGATAATGAACAGACTGAGATAGATAGATAGATAGATAGATAGATAGATAGATAGATAGATAATGAACAGACTGAGATAGATAGATAGATAGATAGATAGATAATGAACAGACTGAGATAGATAGATAGATAGATAGATAGATAGATAGATAGATAGATAGATAATGAACAGACTGAGATAGATAGATAGATAGATAGATAGATAGATAGATAGATAGATAGATAGATAGATAGATAATGAACAGACTGAGATAGATAGATAGATAGATAGATAGATAGATAGATAGATAGATAGATAGATAGATAGATAATGAACAGACTGAGATAGATAGATAGATAAATAGATAGATAGATAATGAACAGACTGAGATAGATAGATAGATAGATAGATAGATAGATAATGAACAGACTGAGATAGATAGATAGATAGATAGATAGATAGATAGATAGATAGATAGATAGATAGATGGATAGATAGATAGATAGATAATACTAACAGTTTCTTTATAAGAAAACGTACAACATTAACCGAACAAGCGATGCTACTTTCGCATGAAATTTATAAAATCTTTCTCTTAAAGCAAGTCTTCAAGGAAATAGACTTCTCAAGTCCCGTATAAATAGATTACTTAGGAATTACCTAGGATATTGTAATGGTTCTTTAATAAAATTTAAGAATGTTCTATTATGTGGGAAATGTTAAGATGTTTATAATATTTTCTATCACATTCAGGGATATGCTGTATACGGATAAACAAACAATAAGATTTCATATTTGCTAACAAAGCCAGTAACGTAAGTGACGAAACGGTTATAAACAAAGTGTATATAAGGAGACACCTTAGAATGGTAGCTTGCAGAGTCTCAAAAAGAAAACACCTAAGATTTTTCTTCCTTTTTATCTGCCATGTGCTTTCAGGGTGTAGGCGATCATGGCTGTCCACCTCCTTCTATCCACTGCACCTCCCAACATGTTCCTTCCCTCTGCTATCTCCCCCAGATCACGTTCTGTCACCCACCTGCTTAAGCCCGCCAGTTATGTCATGCGTTGCTTTACTTTGTCTCTCTTTCCCGTGAGAATCAGATTCTCAAGGCCCTCCTTCCTTATTATGTGTCCCAAAAACTTCAGCTGTCTCTTCCTGGTGTTAAGCATGAGCCTCCTCCTTGTCTGTATCCTCGCTAAGATCTCATTGTTGCTCACACGCTCGGTCCATGATATCCTTAGCATTCTTCTGTAGAACCACATCTTTGTCGCTTCGAGTCTCTTCTTCATATTTGAGGAAATCGTCCAACATTCACTGCCGTAAAGAAGGACAGATGTCACGTAACATCTCAGTATTCTTTTCTTTGTCACCAAAGAAATCCTCCTGTCTCGCAATACGCTTCCCAGCTTTTGGAATGCGTCCTTGGCCATCCCAGTACTTCTATGGATCTCAGTGTCACAATTACCGTGACTCTGTCAAAACGCTTCCCAGATATTTAAACTTCAGCGTCTGCTTGATTCTAGTGTTCTCGACCTGCAAATCGCATTTCGGGCTCATCCTCTTACTGATAACCGTCTTCTTCTAGTTTATGCTTAGTCCCAGTTCGAAATCAAAAAAAGATTCCAGGTTGTGTGGAATAGTAAAAATAACAATAATGATATGAATAGAAAATCAAATAGAAGGTAACAGGAATAACCGACGAAACAAACACAAATGGCAATGAAAAATGTGGATAGTCGAAACCAACTTTAGTATTGATGAAAAAAGGGAAGTATAGAAAAAGAGGTAAAAATGCAAAGGCAAAATTAAATACCGTAATCAGCAAAATAATAAAAGAAGAAAAAAGTAAACAGAAGAATCTACCATAAAAGTAGAATGAACAATAACCGAAAAATACTAAACAAACCTAAAGTAATCATTTGAGCGATAATAAAAACAATCTAACTAATATTTGCGTTTCAAAATGTGAAAC
>OZ038475.1:51016979-51051979 GCA_964036315.1 Acanthosepion esculentum
TGTTCCCAAGCATACGTACTTCCAAATAATGATGCCATAAATTTCGCATTATTCAATACTTTTTTCTATTTTCCGCTTAGCAAAACGTATTTCTTGTAGAAGACAATAATGAATTCGGAATGAAATTTTGATTTAAAAATTCGTCGCATTGTAACTCGATCAACACCAACTGATATTTTTCTGCTACTTGTTCCACAAATTCATTAGATAATTAATGTCCAGGTGTTGAGCTGGCGGGCCGGACAAAAATCCTTCGCAAGCCGGATGTGGCCCAGGGGTTGTCGACATTTTTTAAAAGTTAATTGAAGACCACCTTATGAAGAGAACACTGCCGTCTCATTAAGCAAAAATAATTATTTAATTCCATTTTTGTAAATAGACATCTGGCTAAATCTATAAGAATTATATAGTCTATCCTCTGCAGGTAAAATACAGAGTCCCCTTTAATAAATCGAAAGTCCAGTTGTGGCACTCATCTGAAGAAGATTGGAGAATGAACCGTGGTAAAAACAATAAAAATCTGAACCTTCGTCTACAGTAATTTTATATGCCGTGTGCCTTCAGGACGTGGCCGGTTATTGCTTTCCACAACTTCCTTTCCTTTTGGCAATTCCTCTTAGCACTATTTTGGCTTCTTACTACCTCTTTGGACCCAGTTCTGCCATGCATTTACACAAACTTATTAGGCAGGTTAGTCACTGTTTCTTTCTGTCACTCTTACCTTCAATATGCCATGTTTGTGTCAAATTTCTCCCGCTCCTTCCTCATTGAGTATCGTAGAAATTTCAACTGTTTCTTTCTAACTCTACGTAGCCTTTTTGTTTGCATATTTCTTGACATTTCCTTTTTGCACACATGTCCCGTCCATGGTATTCTCAGTTAACAGATTTCTGTTGCTTCAAGTTTCCTCTGTATTAATGTGAAGAAATTGTCCAGCATCCACTTCCATATAGGGGGATTGATATTACAAAGCATTTCAGCACTCTTTCAAAAGAATTTACTATGTGGATTTGGTAATTACTAAGCACTTCAAATACCTCTAGCTCTCCTGGGTAAGACAATAAACTACATCCGACTGCAAAGCCTCTGATCAGGAGGTTTTAAGCAGCGTGGAACCACCTCTTAATTGCTGGTGTTCCCAGGTCCACCTTGACCCGGGGTCGTGGCACCTGTTAAGGGCCCAACTACGGGCAAATAGTTAACCATTAAACTGGGGGTCAAAACACTATGAAAGTTTAAAAATAGGTTTTAATACCAGCAGTAAATTTTTTGTTAAAAAAATTATTACCAGCAATACATTTTTGAAGAAAAAACTCTTACCCGCAATACATTTGTGAAAAAAAATATTACCAGCAATAAAAATCTTGTCGGCATTAAATAACCCATTGGCGTTGATATGGCGTAAAACAAACCAAACCAAATACCTCAGAGCATGGATCAGTTTTAACAAATCCAGTATAGGAGAAATGGAAATTAAACATATAATAGGCTGCGCTAGTTTAATCTAACAGATATTTTCACCCAACACTGCTACAAAGCCAAAACAATAACCTGAAAACTCGAATCATAAAATACCTCGATAAACCAAGACTTTCATATAGATGTCATTCGTGACGCTAAACCTCTTCAGAAATATATAAACTGTCAGCTATATACAAACGCTTTCTCCGATCGATGGTTAATAATGGCTTTGAGCGAGTAAAGACTGGATCTTACGAAAGACCACACATCTTCGAACTTTGTGGACAGGTGCTACGGAATCACAAACAAATACCTGTACCATTTAAAGACACCGCATCATGGGAGGACTTTCTATAACAGCAACAGCTAAAATGGATACCACGTGTAACTCGAAGAGAAAATAACGAAATTATCACGATGTTGACTTTCCACATTACTTGAAATAAAAACCGTTGTACGCTCCGGTCTTCTTGAGGTGGTTGGAATGTAGAACTGAACACTCGCTGGGGTAAACTGTTCTAGTTCCACGTGCCATGTCTAATGGATGTCAGTTATCAGTTATCTCCTGTTAATTCCCCTCTTCAAGTTCTCCACCGCCTTAACCAGGTATTGAACTCACACAGTTTGGGTTCTATCACATGACACAGTGGATAAACGCTTTAGTTAGATCCAGCAGCAGGACCCAAAGAGTGTGAGTTCAATACCTGGTTAAGGCGATGGAGAACTTGGAGAGAGGAATTAACAGGAGATAACTGACATCCAACCACAAGTCCGTCATTCCAATCACCTGAAGCAGGCCGGAGCGTACAACCGCCGAAACGTTGTAATAAATATGGCGACAAAGATGAGGACAATAGTCCGAATAATGTAAATCGTGTACATAATACCTCATCTCAGAAATATAGACAGATATTGAAATAAAAGATTAGGAAGAAAACCACATCCCATCAATACTGGAAACTCTATAACAGATACTGAACTAGAGAAACCTATTCCCCTGAAAATATGTTTTAAAAGACAGATTGTATCCATTTCAACCGACAGTAGTACAACTTTTCGGTCGAATGCCAAATGTTTCCTTATAAAGAAACGGTTAATATAACCATTACCGTTACTAAGTTTAAATTATGCATTATGTGAGAAATCTAAAACCCTTCGGAAAAAATTAATTTTATTACCATCGTTACAGAGATATTGAGTAAGAGTTTATTTTGGTACATAAATATAAAATTAACCACAAATAAAATTTTCAGTGGCACAATCCTCTGGTATGAACTGCAGTCATCAACAAACGTCAGGTCTTTCTTTGGTGACGGCAAAGTCGGGCTAACATCTAAGAAAGAAATGCACGGTGTCAAAACAAGTAACTTTACAAGTATAATATAGAAACTAATAAAAATTCTCTGATAAATATTTTATGAATATTCAGAAATTGCTTCATGCTATTTTTTACGCTAATATCCTTGTGGTTTACGCTAAAATTGCGGAGAGGCGAGTCGATCTTATTTCAAGATTTCGATATGTGGTTAGTGTTTTTCTTTGCGGGTATAATTTCTACTTTTACAAACAAGATTAATCTTCCCTTTTAATAACTAGCATCTTTAAACAATAGATTTTGAGAGCCAAGTTATAAAAGTTTTTCATTCGTTATTCAGTTGATCAGGTTTATTTAAAAGTCATAGATTATATTTTCAGTGAAGATATATTTGCCATTTTGTGATAAAATACTGAATTGTAAATGCTCTGACTAAATAACGTTCAGGTATAAAGTAAAAGTAGGCATTTGTCTTGGCGAATATATTTTGCAAAATACGTGTATCAGTTTGGTATCGACGCTTCCACAAAGTAATAATAAAAACTACAATAAATTTTCTAAAAGAAAAAGAAGAAAAGGAACATTTATTGCAATGGTCCTCAAACTTTTTTGACCAATGCACCCTTTTCACCAGGAGTCCGAATGTCATCCTCACCCTTTCCAAGAATGTCCGAATCAAAAGTTTAATTCCAAATAATATGCATATATTAGTGAAAATCTATATTCTTTTCCATATTAGTACATATACATTTAAATGGATTATTTTTATAGAGTCATTTTATAAATTTAATAGCAATAGAATATGTTGATGGATTTTTAAACTTGAATACATGCACAGTAAGTTGTTTTAATTTATAACTAATTATTAAATAAATAAACTGAAGCATACTTCACTAAACAAAAAGTTCAATAGAATGCTAGTGCAATGTAATTCAATAAGCAAAAAGTTCAATAAAAGGTCAGAGTATTTAAATCGATTTTATTCTTATGAAGTTTACAGTCAATAAGAAACTTGTGAAAAAGTAAAACATTCCATCACTTGAAACCCTGAAATTCACCCTGGAGAATTAAGTGCGTTTAGGAGAAAGGTAGTAGTAGAGCAGCCCATGCGTGCCTTTCAAATAGAATCTCTCTCTTCTCTCTTTCCCTCGCCTATGCGTAGAGCCATAGGCACAATGGGAAGCGTTTTTCTCTGGCCGACCATTAAGTAATAGTTTTCTCGTTCAGAAACGTAGACTTTTGAACTTGATGTCTGTTTTTAACGAAAGGCGCACTTCTTTCACAGCCAGACTTTTACTATTTTATCTCCAAGGACACATGGCTTAGTAAGTAAAACCGTTGGTTGAAATAATCCAAAGTGGCTTGACTCAAAGAGCTGTGAGTTCAATGCCTAGCAACAGCAGAGGTGAACAAAAACTTGGAGAGTTGAGTTGCTAAAGGGAATTAACTGAAACTGAGATATCTAGAAAAGGCGTGGAATGTGGAACTAGAACAATCTACCACCATGGACTAAATAAATGGTTCAGTTCGAAATTGCATCATATATCACCTGAAGAAGGCCGAGTGTAAAACGGCCAAAACATCGTGTATATGACAATAGAGATGAAGACAACAGTCCGAAAAATGAAAATATTGTAAACAGTTACATTTCATCTCAGAAATATAGACAAATATTTTATTTATATTTTACGAAATAATTATTTCAACTTGTCGTTTATTTACTCTCCTTGTGTATCTTTTTTTATGTTTTTGTTTTTTTTTTTGTTTTGTTTTTTTGTTGTTTTGGGGGTTTTTTTGTGATATAAATACCTACTTTCCAGTTATACATACCAATTTAAAACAATATAATAAAACAGGTAAAATATTGTGAAACGAAAGACAAAGATATCCTATCGTCAATGTTTAGAAAATGCGTAGCTGCCGAGATTTTGTGAGACTTTGGATTGAACAATTACAAATGTTTCCTGGTTGACAAAAAAAAATCCGAATCGAAATGTGTTTTGTTGAATCAATTTCCGAAATCCGAGTATCGCATGGAGCTTACTTCCGATAGCAGTGCTAAGTGGACTGAAAAGCTGAAAGGGAGACAACTATTCGTAGCAGCAGCCGCTATCAGCGAGGGACTGTCAACGATCATCACCCACCACTTTAGTACATGAGTGAACATACCTCTCCACAAGTTCCGCTCCTTTGTAACTCTAAGCCACGTTTGACACCTTGCCACCCCACCTTGTACCTGCTCTATCGTCCATACTCTCGAATTCATTACTTGTTACTCTTTCTATAAACCCTCCTTCCTTTAAATACGTTCCGTGAGTATCAAATTTTCCTAGCCGTCCTTCCTCATAATGTTTCCCAAAATATATTCAACTGTTTCTTTCTGAATTTTCAAGTTGAAATACCAGTTCCCGTACGATCACCGAAGTTAAGCAACGTCGATACTGGCCAGTAGCTAGATGGATGGCCGCTTGGAAATATCGGGTTGTGCGAGCTTGAATTTACGGGTGTTATAATGAATAGTGGCTCATTGTTAATTGGAGATCCGAGTTCCAATTCCAGTTGGGTTCGTTATATTCAATTACGCGCAAATACCCTTGTGAAAAGTATGTCCACCTTTTCTACCCCCATCTATGGGTTAATTAGCAAAACTCGTATCATTAAATCATTATTATCTCCAAAAATAAAATAAAATTGCGTGCAAAATATTTAGATTTTGGCATTAAATGACCCATAGAGGTTGACATGACGCTAACCAAAATCAACCAAGAAATCATCTTTCTGGTTCTCATTATGAGTGTCTTTCTAGTTCGTATTTTCTTCAGAACTTCCTCATGGATCAGATGTTCTATCTATGTTATTCTTAACATCCGTCTGTAGAACCACTTATTTACCGGTGACTCTTGTAAACTCGTTACAGACTGTCTCTACCGTCTGTTTTGCAAAAACATTTCAGCTACTCGCTGAAAATGACCAAAAAAAGCAAAGAATTATAACCTACTTTTGCAACGCCACAAAACGTACGTTACAACAAAGCCGGAAATGAGTCAACTATACCAATATATATATATATATATATATATATATATATATATATATATATATATATATATATATATATATATATAACCGATACCGATAAACTAGCCATTAGAAAAAATAAATAAAGATAATCAATCCAAATAAATACATGAAGTAATAAACAAATTAAAAACTGTTCCCGACAAAATAATAGTTAGAACAAACTACAACAATCAACCACAAAATTGAACAAATACCTTTAATTCTCTTCCCAAACAAAAACAAGACTATTAATTAAGCTATATAAACAAATTTTTACTACGTTAATAAAAACATCGATCAAAATCAAATAATAATAAAAAAATAAATAAATATATAAGATAAGAAATAAAAATAAAAAATAAAAAATAAATAAAACCAATCAAAATAATTTAACCCAAATAAATAAATAAACAAATAAACAACTTCTGGTAAAATAATCGCCAAAATAGACTACCCACAATGCACCACTGACCCGTATATATAAATATCCGAGAAAAATAATAGCACTCGTGGCCTGACGATTGCATCTAGCACGAAACATACTTTCGCCTCTAAGTGTTGACTTCTATGTTCACCTTTATATTTACACACGCTCTATTTCTGATACTGAGCACTTTATCTCATAAATATAGCACATTTTAAGACTATATTTCTTCATATATATAATATATATATATATATATATATATATATATATATATATATATATATATATATATATATATATATATAGTTAAATTCCCTGATCAATTCTGTGGACAAGATAAATTAATATAAAATTACAATTGGAAAAAAATATTAGTGTTTGGCCGACGCGTTTCGTCTTCCGAATTTTTCAAAGCAAAAATGAGCTCGAAATGTCTTTGTTGTTATAGTTACATTAAAAAATCCAATTTTGAAAAGATAGACGCTTCTGTCTAAGCCTTTTTCTGGTTAATGTAAGTTTCCTTTATACTAAGAGATTTCTTTTCTTTTCATGTCGACAATACAGTTAAATTCCAAGATCAGTTCTGTGGACAAGACAAATTGGTATAAAATGACAATTGAAAAAAAATCTTAGTTTTTTGCCGACGCGTTTCGTCTTCCGACTTTTTCAAGGCAAAAATGAAATCGAAATGTCTTGATATTTATTATGTATAAAAATACACAATTATGGCACAAAGCCGAAAAGGGGGAGGGGTTGAGGCTGGTCATCACTAACTATCTTATACCTAGCTAATCTGACTCACGATCCATTCACACATTACAATTTCCACATTCACCATAAGAACTCGTCCGTCATCAATCAATCCTCCATACACAATAATACCACATTCTCTCAAGGGAGACCTACAAAACGCGCCCCATGCCATAAAAGTTGAATGATATAAAATTTGCACTTAAATTTATGGATAAATAAAATGAGGGGGGAGGGAGATGAACCAAGTAACAAACTAAAATATAAACACAAAACAAACTAAACATAACCCAACCCTCAAAAAAGAGGGGTCGCTGTATTCTGCCCATTTGGACAAAATCAAGAGGCTCTCTCGCTAAGGGAGTAGGAAAGGAAAAAATATATACGGACATGGGAAATATAAAAGCTGACACAGTCGAGATGAAAAAGGGGCCAAAACAAAGTGGGGATGTTGGGAATCTCGACTTGGATCATAACCAAAGAGGCAGCAGGGGAACAGCCCAGGAACAACACTTGCTCACATTAACTAGGTACAAAAAAATTGTCTAACCTAACCAAGGGGAGGGCTCCACAGGAGACCACCCTGATGTGACGTAGGTTGACCTAGAAGAGAAAATCAAGGCTATCCCCGTTC
Organism: Acanthosepion esculentum; assembly: GCA_964036315.1. NCBI lineage: Eukaryota > Metazoa > Mollusca > Cephalopoda > Sepiida > Sepiidae > Acanthosepion > Acanthosepion esculentum. Next base: position 51,024,627 of record OZ038475.1, read on the forward strand.
AAACGAACCAAGATCGCCTCAGTTATTCTCCTTTCGCTGAAGACTGTCGAATGCAAGCGTTTTCTATCAGTCCAAAACACCATTCGGGCCGTCGCCAGCAGCGTAAAAAACACCATCCGTTTCACCCGAGAATACGGGGGCGACACATTGTCACACGCGTATGTGCGATCAATGAGCACGAGCGTTTCAGGAGCGAGACGAGCCGTCAACTCGCCGACATGGTCCCATAAGGGACGGACCCGGCGACAATGGTAGAAGGCGTGCGGTCACAGCGTTCACAGTCTGGCAAATCCGCCAAGCCCCATATGAAGGCCTTGTCATTGAGAGGCAGCCGATTTTGAGCCAATCGCCAGGTAAGCGAAAACTCAGGGTTACTGAGATAATCCGCCGCTGGCGCCCAAGACCAGAAAGAGCGAAACTCTTCCTCCGACAAGTCGAGCCACTTACGTAGAAGATCCTTCGCGACCCTCTACACTAAATAACGATAGAAGACCCCCCCTAGGCCGTTAAAGGTCACTGGACCGAGGAATAATCGCCAAAGCGTAATAAACACTCGCGAAGGAAATCCGATTGATCCCTGGGTTTACGATGGCGCTCAACCCACGAGATGTGGGGACTGATAGTAAAGAAAGGGAATGCGTCCCTAACAATCCCCGCCATAATCGAATCTCTCGTCAATGCGCGGCGAAGGAAAGCCAACCTCGAGGCGAATTTGTGGCTCACCAAGTGTGGCATTCCCAGCCCCCCCCCCCCCATGACACGGACGTTGTGCACATACTCTTCTGACGACCTGATGCTTGCGTCCCCTCCACAGAGGATAGCGAGCGCTCGAGCAGCCTCCTATGATCTTTACAGAGAGGAAGTACGGACAATCGATAAAGGACAATCTAGAAAACGTAAGTGGTACACGCCTCCGCCATGCCCTTCACGGACAACCTCCGTCGACGCCAAGTCAGACCGGCCGCGTCGACCTTTGCTCGTACTCCAGACCAATTTTTCTCTAGCTGGAGGGTCGGGTCCAAACCACACTCAAAGGAAGCGGACAGGACCGTCCGTCCAACCGAAAGGCCCCGGAAGATTCACCCCCCCTTCCAGGCACCTAACTGCAAGGAGGACGACTTTTCGCGTTTAATCTTGGCCCCTGTCACCTTTTCGTACCGATCAAGCGCCTTCAGTGCCACCTCAATGTCGCTGCGGGACGACACGAAAGTAAACAAGACAAAGTGGGTCTCTTCGATCGCGGCGACATCCACACCGAACGACAGGAGATCACGAAGCAGGCGGGCAGCCTTACCCCGATCCCTTAAGCGATTCGTATTCAAACTGGCTATCCTTTATACTAATAGATTTGTCTTTTCTTTCTTTTTTTCATGTCGACAATACAGTTAAATTCGCAGATCAATTCTGTGGACAAGACAAATTGGTATAAAATGACAATTGGAAAAAAAATCTTATAAAAATATATAGTTTGTTTTTGTTGCATGAAAAATTTCAAAGCAACATCAAAGTCGTGTATACGAGACGCGGAAGCGAAAATCGCACCGCAGCTCGTGACGTCACACATGACCACGCGAGAGTGAAACGAGAATTATTAAGTATGGGAAGCCGTTGGTATAAACCAATGGCTTCTGTTATCAATTATAGGCATTTAAGAATATTTGTGGAGATTTCGAAGTTTATTTTGTTCATGTTAGGTTTCAACTGTTTTATGTATATAGCTTCAAGAATTTTTAGTTTTTGTTTATTGTTTTCATGTTTAAGTTTAGTTGTGTTTTCAACAAGGATGTACCGGAATTGTGTACGCGGCCATTGTTGTTTTTATATGAGGGTATATATGTGTGTGTATATTGACACCTATCATATGTTAACCTGTTTATGTGTACTAGTAGGGATGTAAACTTTGGTAGGTGTCTACTACTACGTGTGTAAGTATATGTATGTGTATATAGATATGTATGTGTACTTGTGTGTATGTAAATGTGTGTATATATATCTATATATATGTATGTGTGAGTGTATGTATGTGTGTATATGTGTATGTGTATATGTATGTATATGTGTGTATATATATGTGTGTGTGTATATGTATGTATGTGTAAATGTATTCGTTTAAATATGTATATATGTATGTATATGTGTTTGTATATATGTATATAGATGTGTATGGGTATATATATGCATGCGCTCGGATGTGGGTGTACTTATATATATATATATATATATATATATATATATATATATATATATATATGTGTGTGTGTGTATATTTGGATGTGTTGATATGGGTATTTATATATCATTATATATTTGTATATATATGGATGTATGTTCGTTTGTCGTAGTAATTGTATTTGTATGTATACCTTAGTGTCTTTGAGTGTAACATAGATACTAACTAAAATCTACTTTTGGTTGATAAGGAGTTTTTAATTGCTTATAGACTGTTGTTATTTTTTTTTAATTATTATAAACTTTTAATGTATTTTATCATCAATAAGTTAATCTTGTTAGGATATATGTAGGTCTCTGTATACATATTACTTTTTGTGTGTGTGTGTGTGTGTGTGTATAGGTTTATTTATATATATATATGCATGTATATATATATATATATCTACGTATATATATATATATATATATATATATATATATATATATATATATATATATATGTATATGCGTATGTATGTGTATATATGTATATGTGGGTGTGTATATACGTATATATGTTTATATAGTTTTAATTTACGTTTGTTTGATTTTTCATGTATATGCGTGTATTTCTAAATGTATGTTTATGTGTTTATTCTATATACATATATGTATACTTGCGTATGTATATATATGTAAATATGTATGTGTATGTATGTATGTATTTGTATATATGTACATATTTGTGTATATATATTTTTACTTGGTTTAATTACTTTTTTACGTTGCTGTATGGGTCGATATATTTATACGTGCTTATATGTATGTGTATGTTTGTATGCGTGTATATGCGTATCTGTATGCGTATATATATATATATATGTAGGTATCTGTAGCCTTGTATATGTATATATATGTGTGTGTGTGTAGGTCTGTATGTATATATGTGTGAATGTACGATTATATATGGAGGTAGTTATTTATTTTTTCATGTAGTTTGTGGAAAACTATATGATAAAAATACATATATATTTATTTGTTTTAAATTTTTAAATTTTTTTTTTACTAATTTTATCTATGTATTAGTTATATTTCAATAAGGAATTAGAATTCGTTTAATAACATATTAAGCCCCAAATATGTTTTGGCTATTGCGTCTGATTGTCTAGGTCAATGTGCATGTGGATGTATGTGCATGTGTTTATCGATGTCTATGTTTAAGGAAAGTGCATGCACGTTTGGTTGTGTGTGTGTGTGTGTGTGTGTGTTCGCTTTTTTTTTGGAGAAGAAAATGGAAACAGAAAGGAAACTAATACTTAACATCAGGAAGAGACAGTTGAAGTTTCTGGGGTACATAATGACGAAAGAAGGCTTGGAAGATATGATACTCATAGGACAGATGGAAGGCAAAAGGGACAGAGGAAAACAATGCATAATTTACTTAGTAAACTTGACTAAATGGATGACGGAACAGGAAGACAACGTTTACTAAGAATTACAAGAGACAGGAAGTTGTGGAGAGCCATGATGGCTTACGCCCTGAGGGGCCACGGCACATAAAAAAGAAGGTGGTGGCATGGAATCAAGAAAACAGAAGAGAGTTCCACACGCGAGAAGTACGAGAAAAGATATTATTAGAACAGAACATACTGTTGCATCTAGCTATTTCAATAGTAAAACTGAGAGATGTAGTTGCCAGTATCTAGTAACAAGCTTTCTTGTTTTTGTGTGTGTGCGTGTGTTTTTTTTTGTTTTGTTTGTTTTTGTTAAGCTACCATCTTTAAAAAAATTAAAACTAACACTAAAGTTTTGTCTCTTTTGTTTGTATTTTTATAGCTTGCCCGTTATAACATTTATTTCCTGAAAAAAATTATCTTAGACGACAGGAAGCCAACTTTTTTATCTACTTGGTCAATATGTTAAAGTGAAATATCCTTTGCAATTAGTTCATCCTTTTGCGCTAGTCATCGGGAAAAAAACCTTGTGTCGCAGTTCGCTGATAGAGACTTTGTTCATGCCGACAGATTCTACATCTGAGATCTTGTGCTAGTATAATTTTAAATATAATTACAATAAAATGTTCTGCAAATGCCAATGTTTCCTTTAAAATTCATAGGATATCTGCATAATTTATGGCATTTAATTAAGATAAGAACTTTTTGCATTTCTACACAAATGTTACATTTTCGAGTGAACCCCAGATTATTTCCAGGGTTCCTTCATATTCTTATTTTCTTTGGTTTGATCGAGTGAATTCGAGTCGTAGAAAACGTTAATCTGGCTTCTTAAGTTATTTATACTCTGCGATAATTCTGAATTTGATTAAGAAACTTCTGATCGGAAAATATTGATCACTTAAACGACTGCTGATGTGTAAAGACAGAAAAAGTGGAAGAGTATAATACTTGACATCCCATCGTCTCAAATAAATGTAGAACATTAATATTTTGAAAATACGCGAATGATATTCATTATCTGTGCGTAAAGACATTATGAAACATTTCAATCAGTAGATAATTATATTTCTTTGATGGGTTTCTCTTCACTTCTCCTTTCTCTCTTTCTCTTTCTTTCTCTCTCTATCTCTCTCTCTCTCTCTCTCTCTCTCTCTTTCATTCACTCTCTTACATAACTTTTCACTCACTTTTTCTTCTTTATCTTTTTTACTTTCACTTTCTTTTTGCTTTCTGTCTCTATCTTTTTCTATTTCTCTCCCCAACTTTATTTTTGCCTTCGAAATTAAATAAAAATGGCGAATGGTGAGACAAAGTGTAATTGAGCAATTTTATCAGGATTCATTTGCCATTAGAGCAAAGAAAAATACTTTAGTCAAGAAGACGCTCTTTTCAATGTGGTTCATTTGTGTCAGAAGTTATTTCTGTGCGGCGTTTAAAAGGTCCTCACCCAATGTCATTTGATGGAATCCGTATGAGTGAACATTTAGAAGATAAATAGATTCTTTGACCCTAGAAATGATGAGAAAAAGCAAGATTTCACTGAAGTTTCAAGGTCAGATTTAAATGGTTTCATGGCACTGATTTATTAATATATCCGACATAGCTTTAATATGATCACCTTCGCTTTCTTTTAGAGTTGCTATGATTTTACACACCAGCAATAGAAAAACAATCATTCGGTACTTAACTTTTGATTTAAAAAAAAAAATGATAACTTAGAGAGATATAAATATCTAGATAAAAATCAGATATGAAGAAAAATAAGCTGGGAATTTTAATTCTCCTGCTCTGTATTTTAAACAATTCCTTTAAAATTATGACTTCAAGAACAGAAGGATTTTCTATTAATATGGATAATCGTAATATTAGTCGTTTCCTTATGAGGAAACATTCAGCTTTAATTGACCGAGCAGTTACTGCCATTATCGGTTGAAATTTATAAACAAAAACATTCTATTAAAGAAAACCTTCAGTAAAAGTCCATTACTTGATATTGCTCTTTCCAATATTAATGAGGATTTCCTTCGTAATATTTTGTTAGAAAATGTTTGGAACGTCACAGTTTTGAATATGTCATTATATTTCCGTCGGGTTACACGTGCCATCCATTTTAGTTGTTGCTGATTATTGTCCTCAAATGATGTTCTTTCTGCAATTTGTTGCAGTGTTTTTTTTTTACGATTCTGTAGCGTCATATCACGAGGTTCGAAGAAGGATGGTCCTCTCTAAGACCTACAGGTTTTATTTTCCCAAAGCCATTTTTAGTCATTTATCTAAGTGTTGTGGTGTCATCCCTCTAGAGAGTCTCTGTTGGACTCTTCCGCCTACTATTAGATTAGTAGGAGAGAAGGCCTTAGGGGAACAGTCGATTAGATTGAACGCCGGGTCAACTGACACACAGTCACTAGTCGTGTAATACTCTTCTGTTGTACTTACTGTTTAATATATGATATATCTGTAATACTTGTTTTGTTATTTCTTTAACCATTTCCTTGGTTACAACACCAAGATAGACTTTATTTCAGACGACAGTTTAGATGTTTCAGAACTACCTCGGCGCCATGCATGATAATTGTTGAAACTTGACTAATGCATGGAATAATAATGCAACACAAAATGTACTTAGAACAAAATGTATTGAAACAAGAAAGTGTACACAATATTTACATATAGTCTTTTGTATATTCCTGGGAAGACCGTTCCTGGAGAATGTGTTGACTAAGTCGCAGTCGGGCAGAGTCTCTAGTTGAATCTCTTGATTCGCCTCTCATGTCTTCCCGGTACCAACCATATTTATATAGTCGGTACTCCACTATGCAAATTAGGTGGATCATACCACAACAATAATGAATTAAAGTTCTCGATCTGACGAAGGTATTTAAGCACACGACTCGAGTTTTTTGGTTAGTGTTGTGGTTTTGTAGAAATTTGCAGTGTTGAGTAAATATATTCCTGGCGTAATAGTAAATTTGTTATAACTGATCCATGCAACGAGGTATTTGAAGTGTTTACTATCTATTAACTCCACATCCTGAATTTTTATGTTAGGTTCAGTTTATGTGGCACCACTACTAACATTTCTATTCTAGGGTTTTGCTAAAGATTAGGTTCATAATTAAGAGGGTTTTATTAAGAAGGAGAACTTAATTCAAGTAAAAGGGGGGGATAAAATGTTGCAGTGGGCTTGGGAAACATAAAGTATGCTAAATGTTTGATTTCTCGACAATGTAACCGATTATCCGTTATCGAATCTTTTCTTAGGTCGAGGACAACTTCATCTACTATCTTCAGAAAATACTTTGTTCATTTTATTAATTCCGTTTTGCTGATCAAAAGTATATCTCGTTTAGTTCTTATTTAACACTACTAAGCTCTTGCTCGCCCTGTTCCCACTGAGTCCAAGTACTCACTTCCCAAGGACTGAACTCAAAATAACGATGTCGCCAAATTCATGAACCGACACCTTAATCTGCTATGCTATTGTTCCGTGGGACAATCCTTAGTGGAGAACTTGAAGCATCAAACCTAACATAAACCGTTAATAAGCCCACTCGTCTTTCTGGCACAATGGGGCATCAGGAAACCTCCTAGATTTCCTTATCACATTCTACCCTGAAAAGGGTGTATTGAAGTGTTACCTCGCTTCTGACCATTCGCTGATCAATGTTAAAGTTGATGCCAACCTCAAAACGTCCACTGATGTACCATTTCATAGGACTATCTTTCGGTACGCCAAAGCTGACTGGAACAGCTTCAGATCTTTCTCAAAATAGAGATTCCAGAACTGCCTTCCTCATTTCTGTGTGGTTCCTTTCAAGTTTCATTCCACAGAAAAAATTACCAACTAAATAGCTAGCTTTGGTTCACGCCAGAATGTACTACAGCCATAATCCGACATAACCACTATTAGTATCTCTATTTCAAAGAACAGTGTACTAGGGTTCTTGCTGCATTCGGAACTGCTTACAATCATTGCATTAGGGTTCTAGAACATGCAAAGAACAGCTATATACAGTCAGACCAAGTCGAGTTCGAAAGCAAAAACTTGCTTCCCGTGAACGATTAAAATTCTCAATAGAGGCAAAGCTTCAGTACCTACTATCACAAATGGCCTTGGGGTTATTTCATCTTGGTCAGACAAGACAAGGTTTTCGTTTCTAATTCCACGTTAGATGATAAGAGTCATCCCTTATCACACACCCCCCTTCCTCTCAAACTTTGTAATATCTCTATCACGGCACGAAAAATTTCCAGACTTATCAAAAGCCGTGACTCTAAAAAGGCTAACGATTCGAATAAAATTCCGTTGGCTGTTCTTGTGAACATTAGCCCAGAGTTATCTCCACTTGGAAAAACTGTTTAAACGCTGTCTGAAGGAGAGATGCTTCCGAATTCCATGAAATGTGTCAACTATATACCCTGTTTTTAAGAATGCGGATGAGCGCTCATCCCGTCACAATATCGACCTATTAGCCTCGATAATATTGAGTCTATAATCAGCAAGAAAGTTATTGAACACTTGAACAGGTAGAGTCTCTTGAGCGATAACCATTATGGATTTCGCTCTGCAGGCTCCACTGCTGATGTCCTAATTGTCAATACTCACAGAATCGGGGAGGCACTAAATAATATACTCATCACAAGAGATCCCCTTAGGTATATCAAAGGCTTTTGACAAGGTGCGACATAAGTGGTCGCTACACTAACTCCCCAGCTATGGAATCTCTGGAAGTTTTTTTTTCTCAATTGTCAAATCCTTCCTTAGAGATAGGTTCATGGAGGTCGTTATTAATGATCAAGTTATCTGAAGCCCATTAAATTCTGGTGTTTCCCAAGGATCTCTTCTCTCTGATAAGAGGGCCATGGGAACAGCAGTTTCTCATTCTACTTTATATTAATGATTATCCTAGGAACATACAGCTGATGCAACAGTGTCTAGGTACACCTCTAAATATCTGGATAACCATAACCTGGCAAATGTTTTCTCATCTGTCCTAGCCCTGGCTGCTCAATGGAAGAAAAACGGGCTTGTAACTTTCACTATTTGCGAAATCAAACCAGTAACGTTACACCATCACCGAATAGACCCTAAACATAGACCTATCATGATGGTTGTTCTCTCAAGGTGTCTTCTTGTGTTGGATGCCTACTGGGACTCAACCTCACCCGAGATTTCAAGTGAATCTCATATATACGATCCATCGCTAAAGATGTTTGAAAATAGTCGGTTCTTTCTACGCGGGTGATTCATTATTTTCCATCTTATAACCTCTTTCCCACAGACGAAAAGTCACACGTCTCTTCCAACTCTATCGCTATTTCCATTGCAAGTATTCTTACGAGCTACATTCCTTAGTCCCACGAGTCCTGATTTTCGCAGCTAAGACTCGCCATGCCACGCACACGGGGATGAATCATCGTCACCCCCAGTAAGAAAGAAGTTCAAGCCAGGCGACTCTTTCCAAAGAATCTCTTCTCCGTGGGACAGAAGCTCAGATAGTTTTATTAGCCCTGATATTGCAAAAGAAAACAGATTTAAAATCATACATTGTAACAGTCAGGTGACTATAGCAAACGCTTCAGAATACTTAGATATACTTGGATATATCGTGAGTAAAGCAATCATAAGGCCAGACCCTGAATGCCTAAAACTACCGCTAAAACTTCCTATTCCCAACACTAGCTGCCTTGCGACGAAGCATCGGTATGTTCGTTCATTATTCTCAGTGGATACTCTACTTTTCTGAATAAATACACCACTTACGAAAATTACCAAATTTCTTTTACCCTCTTCTGATGTTAAAGCCTTTGATGGAATAAAAAGAGATATTACCAACTCAGCCATCACTTCAGTGAATCCTGACATTTCCCTAGAAGTAGAAACTGAAGCTTCCGACCACGCCATAGCTGCCGCGTTAAGGCAATCCTGGTGCCCTGTAGCGTTCTTCTCCAGAACATTGTCAAAATCTTAGCACGGACATTCAGTTGTCGAAAAGAAGGCTTATGCAATAGTCGAGGCGCTAAAAATTGGCGACATTTCTTAATTGGTCACTGACCAAAAGTCAGTCTCTTTTATGTTTAATCCCAAGACGTCAAGTAAAATAAAATAAAAAAATGAAAAGATAGCGAGATGGAGTGTACAGCTTTCGTTTGACATTTTCTACCGGTCGGGAAAGGAAAATGCAACGGCGGACGCGCTGTCAACGGTGTGTGCATCCATAAAGAGCACCAAAGATCTACAGAAAGTTCATAACGAACTCTGCCACGCAGGCATCACGAGGATGATGCATATGGTTCGAAGCCGAAATTTTTTAGTTGAGGGCGTGAAACGAATAACAAATAGTTGTCAGATTTGCGCTCGAATATAACGAAGGTTCTACACACCAGATCCGGGAACCCTAGTAAAAGCTACACAGTCATTTGAGAGGTTGAGCGTGGACTTTAAGGACCATCTTCCATCTAAATCTCGAAACAATATCGTAGGCGAGTACTCGCGACCCCCTTTTTGCCTTTCCTTGTGCAGATGTAAGTGCAACAACGCTCATACGCTGTCTTTGCTCACTCTTCTCAATATTCGGAGCGCCATATTATATTCATACAGATCACGGAACCTCTTTTATGTCCGACCAACTAAGAAAATTCCTATTGGTACAGGGAGTGGCCGTAAGCCGGACTACTCCATACAATCCTCAAAGGAATGGACAGTGTGAGAGATACAATGGCATAATATGGAAGACCGTACAGTTAACACTCGAAAACTAAAACATTCCAATTAAGCATTGGAAAGACATAATAACCAAGACTCTGTATGCTATAAGAGCACTATTGTTTACAAGAACTAATGGAACCCCTCACGAAAGGTTTTTTTTTAAATTTCCAAGGCGAAGTTCGACCGGGGTCTCCTTCCCTTCTTGGCTCTCACATCTGTTCTACTTAGAAACCATTTTCCACGAAGCAAGTATGATTCTCCTTTGAGTAAGGTGGAATTGATCAAAGGCGAACACACTCTATGCGCGCATCCAGCAGCCCGACGGAACACAATCGAACGTTTCCCGCAGAGATTTGGACCCTGCTGGCGAGTCATCAAACCAGAGGGGGAAGCAGCTCTCATCTGAAGCAATATCTCCCCCTCTTGATCGTAACGACGACACAATGCCTGAGGAACAAGGACTCTATAGTGTCGATTCAGAGATCGACACCAGAATAGCTTCTTCAAAACGGCAGCCTACTACCATAGACTCTGATAATCAACTTCAAGATTTAAAGCGTCCCACTCCGAGAAGAAAACAATATGAAACGAAATACTTCTGGCTGACTGTTCCCGTAACACCTGAAAGCCCAGATCAGTTGCCACCCAGACGATCCCAGAGAATTTTCAACAGAGCCAGTTACCTGGAAGATTCTCTGTCGGACTAGGAAAAAACAAAGCTGGGGAGAATGTGGTATGACAACACGATTACCTCTCCTGTCTTATGATTTGTATAAATAATTCACACCGTCTTAGCCAAAACGGCAAAATTGTACAGTTACGTTCAATAAAGGCACATTAAGCCGAACTAGAATCCGAGATTTCCCATTTTAACAGATATATTTATCAAAATTACACAAAAATGTCTGGAAATACTAAAGAGTAAATTTATTCAATAAAATTGACATTGGTTTCAACCACGGCCTTCATACGACTTCGGAATCTCATGCATCTCTTCTGGACGGTCTCTTTGTTTAGATTGGTGAATGATTCCATAATCCTTGCCTTCAACTCATCTTTCGTGTCACAAAGAGTTTCGTTGGTCTCTCGTTCAACTGCGCCCCACAAATAATAATCAAGTGTTTTGAAGTCTGGGTAATTAGGTGGCTAGATGTAAGTAGTGATGTGGTCGCAGAAAATATCTGGCAACTATGACCGGGTTCTCCTGCTTGCGTGGCATGGTACAGAGCCCTGCTGCCAGACATAGGATCTTCCAGTAATCACCCTATTGACACAGGGCAGCACTACCTTCTCAAGACACTTAATGTAGGTCTCCGTGTTTAGTCTGAGGGCCCGGTGGGAAGATTAATAGAGGCATAACGTCGCCATCACTACAGATCACTGCTGTACCTTCGTGGTTACCATTAGACTCATCCAACTCTTTTCCTCTGCACTGTCCTCAGATTGATACGCAAACACTCTGAAATGTTCGTATTATTGCTTCCGGTGCTAAGCAGTAGAGCATGCCGTTTCCAAATTTCTGGCGGGTTAATTTCGTCATGGTGCTCTTTTTCTCACAGGAGGTGACCAACTGATCCTACTATACTGTGCATACGACAAAAGCAAACAGCGCGCATGCGCAAAATTAAAAATATAAAATGGCGACAATTTATTCATCTCACCCTGTATATATATATTCGTGTGTGCGTACGGATGTTTTTGTGTATTAGTGTTTTAAAAGAACAAAAGAGCTCTAATACTGTCTATAGTTTTGTATATTTTATTTTAATGATTTTTGTCTAAGTCTTACATATGCAATGAGACGAAAGCATAAATTTTGAAGTTTGTCGGTAAATAGGAAATGAAAGAGAGGAGAATTCAAGTAAAACAATTGCGTGTCTATAATTGTCTTCATTTCTCATCTTGTCTTTTCTCCATTCTTCTCTTTCTCTCTCGCCCTGCACATGCGTAGTCATGCGTTCATATATTTATATATATATATATATATATATATATATATATATATATATATATATATATAATCCTTCCTGCTGACAACAGGTATATTAAATTTTACTAAAATTTTAAACAGTAAAAAGAAATCATCAACAACAAACACGCAACGAGCTCTTTAGCACCGAAATTTACTTATCTAACTGTCTTTTCTACCTATCAATCTAACTTAAACAATATGCTGGCATAAATCATTCAAATCTTCTGCATGTGATTTCTGTTGGAGAGCACATGTTTGTTATTAAGATTTCTCAAATGCGCAGGTCGATAAAACTAATGCACACTGTTTAAAATAAAAATGGCGTCTATTTCAAATGCAAGTAACCACTACAATATCGTTTGAATAAAAATGTCCGATTAGAAATATAATCCACTAATTCTTTAGGAATTATTTGTTTACATTTCGCATACGAAACGGGTCTGATATCCGAATGAAGAAGAACCTTGCTCAGCTGTGACGCTCTCTGTAGCCGAGAGGTAACGCACACCGGATTAAACGTTAGTTCCTCTACAATAATTTGATCCTTGGCGAAGAGAACATTTAAATTTATGCTATGGCCTGACGATTGCGTTTAACATTATACAGACTGTCGCTACTGGGCGTTGACGTCAATGTCCACTTTTATAACTACATACACTCTATTCCTGATATTAAGCACTTTAACCCGTAAGTATAGTATACTTAAAACTATATTTTATAATATATATATATATATATATATATGTATATATATATATATATATATATATATATTTACTGGGATTATGCACGAAGTATTGTCTATGAATACGGAGAAGTTCTGCAGCAAAATGGCTTCCTCAGAAAAAAAAATAAAGCATGATAGAAACTTAGATTATTTAATTCTTAATGGAAGGTTTTCAAGACGTTTGCGAAAACTATCGACAAGACACGGGAAATGCTGGGTAAACAAATTGATCATTCTGTTCAAATCGCTTGAACTGGATAGCACCTCGTAGACGACATTCAATCGCCTCTGTGAAGTCGAAAGGTTACACGTTTCGCATAGCTTGAATGAGAATGCTGTTATTGTGATTGTTAGTAACTTGGTACAACTCAAGCAGCTACATTAAAGATTTGCCATCGATTCTCACAATAAACAGAATTCCCATCCACCTGAGGTCATAAACTTATGTCTATAAACTTATGGCAACGGACTTTTGTTTTAATTCTTTTAACACTCACCCAGTGTGATATTCATTAATCAGTATTCCTCGAGATAATGAACATATAAAATGAACCTAAGCAAATGAGTTTTTGATTTCGTTGCTTTTTAATCGGATAGAATGTAAAACGACATCTGTAACTATAGATGGAAATGAAAGTATAAATATATTTTATATATGTTATATAAGTATGCGATCTCATCGTTTGGTTTGTGTCCGATAAAAGACTTTCTTAAAACTTAATCGGCCCAAATTAAAAGTAGATTTCCAAGACTGTAAACAAAGTCTGATCTTCTTGTTTACTGTAGTTAAATCTTTTCATTATTCCTTTTAATCTTCTGGGCATTTCTTTATCTTTCTTGATAGCTAGAAAGATATACTGTTGAAACGTTATGTTATATACAGCAACTCTGAACGCGATAGGAATGACGTTCGAGGTTAATATGTTTCTTGTGTAGTGACTCAAATCATTTTTTGTATAATTTTCGTTGTTCATTTTCAATGACTTAAATGACTCTTTTTTTTAAATGAATTTTGAATCACAAATCTTACCGTTCATAGATTTTGGAAAACAGAGTCCTTTTACCAGTTCAAAATATATGCTGACTTACAAATATGTAAGATATCTATCTTACATATTTTCTGGGGAGAAAAATTGTCTAGCACTTTCCTAGTAGCAGACTTAGCAATTAATTCAATATGATCTTTCCACTTCATGTCTCTTTAAGTCGTTGACGATCATGGCAATTCACAAGTTCCTATCTTTTGTAAAATTAGTAAGGTTTGCCTCTTCACTAAAAAATAATTTACAATATTATCGACTCTGACCTGGCATCTCGGCTTCAGTCACTTTCCCACCGCTGCAACGTAGTTTGCCTGTGTTTGTTTTATAATATTTTCATTGAAATTGTTCTGATGGGCTTTCGTATTTAGTATGTCGACTTCAGGACTATAAGCGCAGTACTAGATTGAGAGCTAGGTCTGTTGACGTTGCTAGATGTAACCGTAGGTTCTATGCCAATGGTTTCTTCTTACGCAATTCTCACTTGTAAAACTCTCTTCCGGTCTCTTTCTTTCCTGAACAATACAATCTCCAAAAATTCAAACGCAGTGTCAATCGTCGTCTTTCTTATTGAATTTGTTCTTTCATTCATTGGCCTCTCTCCTCAATAATCTCTTACGTCTTAGTGGCTTTATCGCCTTCCGTGGAATGAAATTATATTTTTTTAAATAATAGAGATTCCTTGTTCTGCTATCCACATACACAAGCTTGTTAGGCAGGTTACTCCGTTTCCCTCTATAACCTCATGCCTTCAATATGTAAATAGCCACCCGACCCCGTATATGTGGGGTCTATAGAAAAAATTTTCCCGAGCGTGCGCGCTCGGAAAGTCCCACGTTAAGCTGGCCTTGTGCCAGATCCAGCTCTGTGGGGAGCGCGGGTAAATATCGAGTGTCAATTTCTCCAATGCCCTCTTCCATACCATGCGTCTTAGAAATTTCAACTGTATCTTTCTAATTCTATTCTTTTATTCGGTCGAGTTAGCTCGGACATTCAGGAGTCTATCATGCCAGCCATCACGGTCCTGCATCAAGATCGGATTAGGGAAGTATTCTGTATCATAACATAGCTGGTAGGTGGTTTCTGGGCGATCAATTTTCTTGCTCCATGGCTAAGCGTTCTTTTTTGTTTCCATTTTTCTTAAAACTGTCTCATTGTACACATGTTAAGTCCATGGTATTCTCAACATCCTTCTATAGAAACACACTTCTCTTCAAAATTAGATAGATTCTAAAATAATTACGGATATTAAAAGGAAACAGAAATCTACTGAAACGGAAATTGCTCCTTATTCTATTCGCACGATTGGAAGAAGAAAAACACGAAGTTGCCGCTTTTCTTTGTTTCCAGGTCTTCCATGGTGTAGTGCACTCCATCTTTGCTAAACATGGGCTGCAAAAGAATTAGTGACTTCTATTCTATTTCTTACTTAATGCCATTGAATAGCACCATAATAAACCTGGCCATGAAGACAAATACTTTATTAACCATTTAATCATCTGATTGATACTCGTGTTCATTTATTGTCTACGGCATAGAAAATTTGGCCAGATTAAAGCCACTAAGATTCAAATGGGTTACTTAGTGTTTGAGAGGATGAGAAATAATGCTATTCAGGAGAGAGAACAATAAAAGAGCAAGAATTAAGAAGACATAAAATAACGATTGAGATTGCATTTACATTTTTGAAGGTCAAAGTTCACCGGGAAGCAAGAAGCCGGAAGGGCGTTCTACAAGCGAGACGCTCGATAGAATAAACTGTTAGCATAGAACTTACGTTTAAATCTAGCCATTTCAACTGTAAAATGACTAGACCTTTCCACCAATCTAGTACTGCGCTTAATTTCATTAAATCTACGTGCTATAGAGGAAAGCAAATCAGAACAATTACCATGAAAGTATTTATAGAAAAGGCACAGGGAAGTTGTTACGGCGGCGGAGAAGTAACTGAAGCCGAGATGTCAAGTCAGAACTAATAATATTGCAGAAATTTCCATTTTCTTTAAAACTTTCTCGTTGCATGTTCAGTCTATGGTATTCTTAGCATTCTTCTGTGGAATCACAGTTCTGTTGTCTCAAGTCACTTCTTCATCTGTGAGTGGATTGACCAGCATTCATTGAGATAAAGTCATAGATCAAGAGAATCGCATTACCTGTTCCAGATGTCTCATCCCTCTCTGTTACATGGCTCGGGATGTGACTGGCATAGAAATCGTTGAAGGTCGCCATCTTGTACACGTGATGACCAATATGAACGAGAACTACTTATTTGACTCTGCAGCCGTTTCTGAAACGTCATCGAGATTGTCCTCGTGACTCAAACCTGTCTGGACACCTCAACGTGGTGTAATGGTTAACAAGCTTGTCTCGAGTGGTGATTTCGAACCTCACTGGATGCCCCATAATTTCGGCCTTACGCCACATCTAAGTTACGCTTAGAAAATCACCATGGCTCAGACCTGTTTCATCAAATTAAGTTCTTTTCCGCTTTTCAATGTTGAAGATGCGGGCAAATGATATTATATATGTATCTGTAAATGTTAGGTTTGTATACATCAGCTTTCCTACTTTGTATTTGCACTCATATTCATCACCAAAATGTTCATTATATCTTTATCAAATATGACGCTCACTCAATGATCTTATCCAAACATCGCTACACGGTTGCATTTAAAAAATAAGCAAAAAAGTGTGAACAACAAAAATTATTATCAGAATATTAAAGATATAAACAACGAACACATTCCTTCCCAGATAGGAACACCATAATTCGCCCGATTTTATCCCTTTCCTAAGACATATCCTTTCTCAAATGACAGAGGCTGGCTTTTAAACTCAAGAAACCAAAAATTACAGACAGCTACTTAATAACCTATAGCTCCTTCCTTCGCTTGAATAACAGCGGCTACGTAACGTGGTATGTAATCTTTGAGCTTCTGGAATCATTGAGTTGATGAAAATATCCAGTTAGGTCCCAGGGTTGTCTATAACTGAGTTGTGTCTGTTCTATGTGGCTGCAGGGAATTTAGTAGGATTTGAACATATGCCATATATACTCCTCCTTCCTCCTTAGTGATATCAGAATATTCTTTGGTGTATAAGGCAACAGCCTTACCGTCTTTGAGTTTTCCTTCTTCTAGACTGGTTGCTAACCAAGGCTAGAGAGCCCGGTCTGTCATGCTATTTAACCAATTGCTGGGAGGGTGAAAAGAGATGGATTCTTACCTTACCCAATTGTATTTGGGCGAAAGAGAACGCAACCAACTCGAGCAGAGTTTGAATTCGGTACGCTGATTTCACGATAACAGTCATGTTACGCACACGTCTATTCCATACATGCTGATTCGGGGTTAAATCTTATGAACGTAAATGTCAGTGGAATACCGGAAAGTCAGCCGACTTTTCCTGGAACTAATTTCGTTTCACACTCGTATGTTGTTGGGAATGTGTTACCTTAGAAACCATCACATCCGGGGAAACATAGTGAGCGTTCTGGGATGCAAAGGGTCTGCAATAAGATTTGCGCATTTCACACCTGTCAAGACAGACACCTGCTGAGTCCAGTTCTCAAAGTAAGGGGGAGGGAAAGATCATCCAGTGTGATGGTGGTTCTAAAGTTTGGCACTTGAGTTTATAATTACAAGTGGTTTCCATAACACATTATTTCTCGAGTGTTAAACAGTATTTAAACGAGTCCTAGTTTTGTTGACACGTAAAGTCTGGAACAATATCTTATCATGTACTCATTTTACCATTGGTTTATCGACCGACCCGACTCCAGACGACTGCCTTAATGCATTCTTTATAAATATGTGGGCAAAGGGCCATTAACATTCAAAGCGCTACTTTTGCTGCTTACAGGCTGGCATGTCCGGACAGTAAATTACATTGTTGGATCCGAACATTGGCCTTTTGCCTGCCTAATGAAAATATTGTGCGTAACGGATTTTCAATGTATGGACACGAGTCAAGAGAGAACATCTGCGCATGCTTCTGTGTGTTTGTGTGGTGGTGGGGGGTGAGTACGTCTGCTGTTGTAAATGTATAAGAATGTAACTATGCAAGAAACGGTGTATGTATTTGCGACTATATACGATGGTGGGTCGAAAGAGTCGGTAACTTGGCACAGTTACTTGACGAATTTTAATCTGGACATTTCGCTGCATAATTGTTGAAATATGTGATTAATGGAGAAGCGTTTGATTAAGTACATCGACAAGAAAGTAGATTATGTAAAAAAAAAACAATTGTAGAGTAAAATAAGTGTTTCGCCATCATTAAACTACGGAAATATTGACTTAACTACGAATAAATAAAGATATGTGGGTCCATTAAATACTTTCGTACTTTTTATATACATTTGTATGAGTGACGATGTATATGTTCCTAGACGGGGCCAGTTATATATGTTTTAAAATTATCTCAGCTATTGAGCACTGTTAAAAACAATTTAAACTAATATCTATTGTTATCATTTGAATATTAAATATACCGTATTTCCAGTATACTAGGACGCGTTTTTTCCTAAGAAATGCCCCCCAAATTACCCTCTTCCTTAGCACTGAAAAGTCAAGTTGTAGATAATCTTTCTATACCCATTTGATCTTGTGTCATCCTTGATTGATTTTACTCAATACCAACTACAGTCTAGCGTTATATTGTCCTGGGCATAATGATAAACTACATCTGGCAGAAATGTCTCCAATCGGGAAATTGGAGCGTGGAAACACCACTTAATTGTTTTTGTTCCAAGTTCCACCCTGACCCGGGGTGGTAGCACCTAATAGGGTCCCAGCTATAGACAAATAGTGAACCCCCAAACAAAAATTAACAGTACATTTTTATAATAAAATAACAACCAATACATTTTATAGCAAAATGGCAATCAACGCAAAATTTTAAAAAATATAGAAATATATTTTTATAGTAAAATTGCTAACAACATACTATATCTAAAAATCATACATTTACTCTAAAAGTATAAAATTACTTACAAAATATCTGTAGTTGAACATTAAAATAGCGTACAAAATGTTTAATTTCGGCATTAGACAACCAATAACGGTAGATATGCCGCCAAACAAAATCAAACAACCAACATTAAGAACTCTTTCGTGATATTAATCCATACAATATCCTACAATTTATTAAGTCAAACTTTATTCCAAAATATAACTTCAACAAAGCTACAACATAAACACACATATCACTGCCTCGAGTAATTACGTTCAGACAAACATGTACATGCACAAAAGATGAGTATTATCTATAAGGTAACCAAAAAAGTTCTGTCCGTTTTTTGATTAGTCATTGAATGAAGCTGAAATATATACGAAATGCGTGTAGCAATTGTTTTCAAATTCGGACAGCCGGAAGTAGAAACGTTATAAAAACAAAACACGCGCCCGGACATCAGTTATAAGCCGGACAGCTGTGAGAAGGATGGAAGTGTCTAGAGATCTCCGTCGGGGCTGTTTGCTTTAGGACTTCAAAGTGGGCTTATCATCAGCTGCATCAAGTCGCCGCATATGTCAAGCGTTTTTAGGATAGTGCTGTGGATGAACGTACTGCAAGGCGTTGGTTTCGAAAATTCAAGTCGGGAGATTTGTCTCTCCATGATCAGCCTCGCAGTGGACGACCACAGGTCTTGAATAACGGAATCCTGAGGGCGGCCATTGAAGAGGACGGTAGTCTAACGTGTGGTGAACTTACAAGACAGTTCAACGTTTCCGATGAAACAGTTAGACTTCACCTGCACCGCCTAGGTAAGACGTACAAACTGAGCAAGTGGGTTCCGCAAACGCTGTTGGAGGTCCACAAAGGACAAAGAGTGGCAGCCTGCGTATCGCTGCTTTCTCGCCACCGTACCGCATCCTTATTCAATCGAGTGCTTACCAGTGATGAAAAGTGGGTTCCAGACATTGGTTGTCTCCTCAGGATGCTCTCCCTCACACCGCAAGACCGCCTATGCACCCACGCAAGATTATGCTTTGTCTCTGGTGGACAGGTCAAGTGGTTCATTATGAACTGCTACCAACGGGCCAAACGGTCACTGGAGACCTATGCTCGCAGCAACTGAAACGTGTGCAACATGCATTGCGCCAGAAGCCAGCACTGGTGAATCGCAAAGGTGTGCTTTTCACGGACTTCTTTGTGTCAAAGTTCTACTGCAAAGGCATAGAACAGCTGGAGACACGTTGGCAGAAGGTGCTGGATGCCGATGGCGATTACTTCGAATACTAAATATACGTTACACATACTGTGAAGCGTTTTCTTTTTTCATTTAAAAACGGACAGAACTTTTTGGTTACCTTGTACTATGTACTCAAAAGTGTGAAGCACAGATCATATTTTTATTACTTCAAAGCTCAAAAGAAAATTAAATTTCGCCATTAAATGACCCATAAAGTGTTGATATGCCATTGAAAAAACAATTCAACATATTTATAATACGTATGTAATATACAACTTACAAGTACATCAATTTTCTTATGCTCCTTTGGGACGGAAACTGCTTTTCAATTCGCCTATTCGAATATGTCATTCCAGCCAGCCTTGAAAATCATCATTCAGTATTGCTGCATTCACCTAGCTAAAAACGAAGACCACAGAAGACCGAGACATCTATTGCGGCAATTATAGAGGCCCAAATCAACTTACAATATATAGAATATAGCAGTCAGCGTTGTTGTAAGCGTAACAAATTACAAAATGGAAGTTTTTCCTCTGAAGCAGATGGTAATGGTAATAATATTATCCGTTCCATTATCTCTATCTATAAAAGGCAGGATGTGTGTGTGTGTGTGTGTGTGTGTGTGTGTGTGTGTGTGTGTGTGTGTGTGTGTGTGTGTGTGTGTGTAACGAATGCACGGGCGCAATTTTCTTCGGATTTGCACCAAAACTTACATGCACATGCTCCAAGTTAATGCAAAGGCCAAGACCGACTTTGCATTTCCCAACTCCCATCGATAGTGGAAATAATCGATATGTTCATGCTTCTACGGCAGTTTTCATTTAGTTTGCGGCCATTTTCTACTGGGCAGAGTGAGAGCCTATAACTGGCTGACACGAATAGGCAGGAAGATTCTATTGGCCAGCGTGAGAGCCAACAGCTGACTGACACGAATGTTAACTAGCATGCTAGCATGCAAAGAAATCGATAGCTGCATTCGTCACAAGTGGGAAAATTTTAAATCTACATGGCACTTTACTCCAATTGGCTCATTCGCTTGCTTAAACTCAACGTTGATTCTGATTCCGCAGAACTAGGTTGGGTGTGAAAAAGTATTTGTTGTTAACATTCTTTTTTCATTCGGTTTTTCCAGTTACGAGTCCTTTTTTTAAAGCTGATCGTTTTGTGTTCATTTTGTTTAGTTCTTTTTTCGTAACAGATTTAATGTTTAGTATAGAGCTTAGAAAAAATTCGCAGTGTGAGATAGGCAAGAAGTAAGGCATGTATCAACATCAGCACGGCAAAGGGCACTCCTTTAAAGGCAAGGAAGAGCAAAAATATTTTAAATCACGTGATAGCGATTGCTGTATGAGTCGTACGATTTTTTAATCAAGCACAGGCAACGCCGGGCCATGCTGCTAGTAAAATAATATTTGGCATTGACCGAACAGCTTGAACTGCTGCCAGTTAAAATCTATTAAACATTTCTCTTAAAACATTTTTTTAGAAAAATAGGTTTCTCAAGTCCATTAGTTCTTATCGCTCTTTCCAGTATTGATGGGGGTTTCATTCATAACTTTTTATTCGAAGGTAGAATGCTATCATTTTGATTACGTCATTATTTTCTCCGAGTTACATGTGATATCCATTTTAATTATAGATGCTGATATACATATGAATGAATTTGGTGCTATGCATGACAACCATATGAAAGTCTCGATCGGATGAGGCTATTTTAGAATATGACACAAGTTTTCAGGTTAATGTTTAGTTTTGTAGTTTTTGCTACGTGTACGTATCTTTATCGCAGCCTATTCTATGTTCAATTTCCTTATCTCCTATCCTAAATTTGTTTTAACTGATCCATACACCGACGTATTTGAAGTATTTGTTAATTCAACATTCTGAATTTTTACGATGTATTCAGGATAAGAGACATCACTGTTTTCATTCAAGATCCAAATCATAGTTTATGTTTTACAAAAGTTTAACTTACGTCCCATTTCTTAGAACACTTGTTAGAGTATGTTGACTTTCTCTTCAAGATCTTTCTTATCCCAACTATGAATATCTATATCATCAGCAAAACATCCCCCCTCATCATCAGTACTTTGACCACGGGAGAGAAATCAGGACCGTTGTTTTTTAATTGGTAGATTCGTTTGGAATGTGACATGGAATGCATAAATGGTATTTGCCCAAGTCTTCATATCTGTGTTTGTAAATGTGCAGGAAGAGATTAAATAAACTGGGGCAGTCATTTTATCTTTATCCTGCTCTTGATGACGTTTGAAATGTTTTCGTATTGGCGTCCTCACCAGGCCTGTAAGATTTTGTGGACCGATAAAATGCATCTTTTATATCGATGTATTCTGTGGACTTCGCAAGACAGTTTCTAATGTATGAAAGCTCAATGTATGAAAGCTCAACAGTAATATCTAATATAATAATATCGTAATATATGTTTATTTATTCCCTCCTAATAGAAACCTGATTTATGTTGCCCGTAATATATCAGACCTTTAAAAGCTAACAGTCGCCATGCCATGTACACGGAAGTGAACCATCCTGATTAGTTTTATATTCTACTAGTAAGAAGTAAGTTCCATTCTTTCCAAGTGATCCTCTATTTTGAGTGGCTCTAGGGCCTTGGATTTGATGAACAATTGAAAAAACAGAATCAGTGAACCGAGTTCCCATTTCAAATTCAAACTTCGTCCCTTTCTGTTACGTTCACTTCGTATTAATATCCTTCGGAAAGGCAAGAATACATCCCCCGACACACATCAATTAAACAGCAGGCTAGCCTGGGGTAAATAGCATTGAAAACAGCCAGTCTAATGGAAAGCTTTTCTGAATTGAAGGTCGCAGAAAAAAGTAAGGGTAAACCATTCCACTAACTTTCCCAACAATCATAATAATTTACCGATAATAAAACGAAAATCTGTGGACTGACATGAATATTTAATAAAAATATTCATAATATTTTTCAGAAACTGGCATATGGATCTCGGATTATCTACGACCAAAGTACATATAATTTTTTTTAATGTAGAACGTAGAATGTTTATATCTGGTTAATTTTCTAGATCTGGTTTTCATTGATGAAGATGCCTTTGCCGTCCAGTTAGGTATTATCAAAATCTTTTAGCAAACTGAGTAATTTCTTCGTGGCTTTTGAAAATATTAGATTATATTTGAATATATTACCTGTTATTTTAACTTTCGTATTGGAATAACGAAAGATGCCTTCAGAAAACAAAGCAAAGTATTAGAAAATAGGAAAACTTAATTGGAATCAAATAAGAGAGCGCTAGAGTGTTCCGTAATATTGATCTTCGTATATGGCAGGGAATGCTCACAGATGAAGAAGTGGCTTGGGGCAACAGAAATGCGATTCTACAAAAAGGATACCGAGAATATCATGGACTGATCATTTGATATATGAGGAAGTTTTAAGGAAAATGGCAGCAAAAAGGACGCTTATACTCAGATTCAGAAAGAGAAAAATGAGACATAAGGAGGAAAGAAGGCTTGGGGAATTTAACATGCTGGTGACAAGAGACAGCTTGTGTAAATGGATGAGAACAGGGTTTGTGAGGGATAGCAAAAAATGAAAATGTCACATAAAAGAATATATATACATACATACATACATATATACCATATAACATATTTATGTTATAATATTTAAATAAATGATTACATACATACATATATATATATATATATATATATATATATATATATATATATATATATATATATATATATATATATTATTATTATTATTATTATTATTACCATTATTATTATTATTATTATTATTATTATTATTATTATTATTATTATTATTCCCCAGATCTAACACAAACCTCGTAATGGATGAAATGGTATTAATAAAAGCATATATGTTAACCTAAATTTTATGATTCCAGTATCATATGATTTTCAAGAGATGTATGTATTCTTCGTAAAAGCAAAGAAGAATCAGCAAAGTTATCGGTCCTGACCTGGCATTTCGGATTCAGTCATTTTCACACCGCCGCAATGTAGCTTCTCCCTGTCTTTTCTATAAATATTTCATGGTTATTGTTCTGATGTACTTTTCTATTTGGTACTTCGACGTTACGAATTTAAGCGCAGATTGGTACCTAAGTCTCATCATTTCAGAGTTGAAATTGCTAGATGTAAACGTAAGTTCTGTGCTAAAAGTTTCTTCTTTCGTCCTTCGCTCTTGTGAACCGCTCTTCCGGCATCTCGCTTTCCAGAAACTTCAATGATCTCTCAAAATTTAAATGTAATGTCAATCGTTATTTTTTGTCTTCTTAATTCCTGTGCTTTTATGACCTTCTCTCTTAATAATTTCCTTTTCTCAAATTCTTTCAAACCCAGTAAACCCTTGTGTCTTAGTGGCTTTATTGCCTTACTTTGAGTGATTAAAACAAAGTATCCATTACCTTTCTTACTTCCAAGCAAAATTTTCTAAATGAGTATCGCATGAATGATTGCACTTCAAAAATTATAGAAGGTTGCTCTCTTCTTTTCCATTGTTTTCCATGTAAATAATATTATGAATAGTTTAAAGAGGTAGACATTGAGAAATTACGGTAGGAAAAGGTGTCTGGCTTCGTGGTTTGACTACCATTATTAAGGTGAAAGTGCTGTCACAGGGCGGTGAAGAAAGGGAGTTAGTGCTTAGCTGTTTATTGGAGAAAAATGGTTTCATTGCCAGTACTTTGTTTAGTCTTTCAAGCGAAAACAAAAAGAAATACAGAGCTGGTTCCCAAGAAAAAAAAAACTTCGCTCGAAAACTAAAAAAAAATTGTTTAAGTGCTTCTAAAGTTTTATTTCAATTTTTATCTATTTATCTTGAAGCTTTGTATTTCTGGAACTTCGTATCACCATACGCATCGAAACAAACGCACATATCATCTCTCTCTCTCTCTCTCTCTCTCTCTCTCTCTCTCTCTCTCTCTCTCTCTCTCTCTCTCTCTCTCTCCATATATATATATATATATATATATATATATACGTTTTTCTCTCTAGCAAGAAGCTTTTTTCTAAAAGTGAACATGTTTGGTTATTATTGTCAGAATTTGAGAAATAAGTCGGTCTGGGAACATTCCAGCAACTCGTCATATATATATATATATATATATATATATATATATATGTGCGCGTGTGTGTGTGTGTGTGTTTCTGTGTCTGTGTCTCTGTTTCTGTCTCTCTGTGTGTGTGTGTGTGTGTGTGTGTGTGTGTGTGTGTGTGTGTGTGCGCGTGTGCGTGTGTGTGTGTGTGTGTGCGTGCGTGGTAATGGTAATATTACCTGTTTCCCTATGAGGAAACATTTGTTATTCATTGACCGAGCAGCCAGTACTGTTTTACGGGTGAAATTTACAAAATCTTTCTCTTGAAAGAACTTTTCAGGAAAACAGGTTTCTCAAGTCCAATAGTTGTTATCTCTCTTTCCAGTATTGATGGAGTTTTCCTCCCTAATCTTTTATTTGAAGTATTATATATATATATATATATATATATATATATATATATATATATATATATATATATATATATATATATATTGGGAGTTATGTATCTATCTATATACAGTATGTGCGTTGGATAAATTGTCGTCTAAATAAAAAAACAAAGAAAATATCACTGACCAAAATTACACAAAACTTCCTTGAAATACGAAGAGTAAATTTATTCAATAACATCGCCATTGGTTTCAACCACGGCCTTCAGACGGCTTCGGAATCTCCCGCATCTCTTCTGGACAATCTCCCTGTTTAAGTTGGTGATTGCTGCCATAATCCTTGACTTGAGTTCATCTTTGTGCTACAGGCAGTTTTTTGGGGTGGGGGGTTCTCTCTTGCTCAACTGCGCCTTGCACATGTTAATCAAGGGGGTTGCAATCTGCGGAGGTAAGTGGCCATATGTAAGTGGTTGCAGAAATTGTCTGACAGCCATGACTGGGTTCTTGTATGGCATGGTGTCAGGCACTTGATATAGACCTCCGTGTTGAGTCGGAGATCCTCGCCAACAAATCCGGGAGTTCTTTTCTTATCAGAACGATCAGAGTGAGTTTTCCGAGCTGCCGTACCATCTTAATCACCATTCGACTAACTCTTTCAAACTCCTCTGCACTGTCCTTAGATTAACATCCAAACACTCTGAAATGTTCGGATTGGATCTAAAATGGAGACAACGCATCGCACCCTGTATATTTATATGTATATCTGCATAGGTGTAGATCTATATTCTTATATATTCGTATGTGTGGATATATGAATTATATATGTGTATTATATTTAAAATATGTATTAATGGTACTTAAATTATACTTATGGGATATATTGAGTAGTATATTTGCGTAAATATATGTATGCATTATTTTATATTTTGAAATTGGATATGTATGTGCTTGTATATTTACCTACATTTTTATGGCAATATATGTGTGTGTGTGTGTGTGCGTGCGTGTGTGTTTGCAATTAGATATATATATAAGTGTATTTTTAATCTATTTGATTTTTTATATTTAATCTATTTTTTAGAAATATATATTTTTCACCATTGATAGCTCCACTATCTTATAGCAGATTATAAATATTAATATTTAAATTTTACAACGGTCAGTTTTCAATCCGCACCTGATGATAGCTACGTGCATGAAACTCAGAGTTTTACCAAACAGCGAGAAACAAAATGTATATTTATTAGTATTATAATTTTAATTCTCTTATTTTACATCGAGCACTGTTTTATTGCAATAAGCACTCGCTATGCATTATATATATATATACATATACATATATATATATATATATATATATATATATATATATATATATATATATATATATATATATATATATATATATATGTATATATATATATATATATATATATAAGTGAACATTGAAGTCAACACTTAGAGGCGACAGGCTGTTTCATGCTAGACGCAATGACGATTACGTCTAGCATGAAACAGCCTGTCGCCTCTAAGTGTTGATTTCAATGTTCACTTTTATATTTACACACGCTCTATCTCTGATATTGAGCACTTTATCCCATAAATATAGCACACCTTAAGAGTATATTTCTTTATATATATAC
>OZ038475.1:51056979-51196979 GCA_964036315.1 Acanthosepion esculentum
TTGGTACGTCATAAGCTTTCCTTATTGCTATTTTTAATGTATCTACAAACCTCTCCGCTTGCCCGTTTGATCTTGGGTGATATGCCTGGATTTGATGTGTTTCACCTGAAAAGCTTCACAAAATTCTTGAAAATCCGCAGATGTAAATTGTGTCCCATTATCGGCTACTAAACAATCAACTATTCCGAAACGAGCAAACAGCTCGTGAAGGCAATTTATTGTAGTCTCAGAAGTAGGTTTTCTACAACGAAATACTTCTGGCAATTTTCTGTAACTGTCTACTACAATCAAGTAGTAGAAACCCTCTAATGGACCTGAGAAATCTACATGGATTCTCGACCACGGTCGATCTGTCTTAGGCCATGGCCCATGAGTGATCGAAGGTGCCTTAGCTGCTAAGGAACAGCCCTTGCATTTGTCCACCATATGTATAATATCTTGATTCATGTTTGGCCAGTACACGAAAGTTCGCATTAAGGATTTCACCCTGTTCTTTCTTGGGTGGCCCATGTGAAAACCCTTGAGGATTCGCCTCTATAACATTTTCGGGGTTACTACTCTTTCATTATATAGCAGAACATTATCACATAACGAAAAACTGTCTGATATATGCTTATCTTTTCTTACAATTTTTGTTTTCGTTTCCTTTATAAATTCGTCATTCACTGTTTCGTTTCTTATTTCTTGTAATGTGACGGGGAGGTCTCGAATTGTACTACATAATGATGTTCTAATATCTTCCTCATATCGTAGAGCTGCAATTACGGAATCTTCTAATGGCTCCATTTTCTTTGGTATGAGTCTTGAAAGACCATCTGCATGCCCGATTTTGTTTGATGGAAGATACTCCAATTTAAAGTTATAGTTTAATAAAATCGTCCTCCATCTTAGCAATCTATTAGCAGTGTAGACAGGTAGACCTTTTTTTTATCCAAATATTGTCAATAACGGTTTGTGGTCCGTCTGTAAGGTGAACAATCTACCGTAAATATATCTGTGGGATCTCGTAACCGCAAACATAATCTCCAGCGCTTCTTTTTCGATTTGCGAGTAATTTTGTTCGGCTGGCATAAAGTTCTTGACGCATGCGCGATGGGTGTTAGTGTTCCATCCAGCATTTTATGAAGTATACATGCCCCAACACCATAGGCACTATTATTTCCATTTTTGGATCATAAACATAAATCAGCTGTTAGAGTCTTAATGATTTTGTCGAAAGTTTCCTGACAGTCATATGACCATTCCCAAATTTTTTCCTTCTTCAACAGTTCGTTTGGGGGTGCGCGTAATTTGTGCATGTTAGGAATAAATTCTTGATAATAATTTACTAAGCCCAAGAAGCTTTGTAACTCGGTTAAATTTTTGGGAGCCGCCATTTTTTTTTATTGCCGTGGCTCTTTCTGGGTCTGGTCTTCTTCCTTCTTCGTCAATAATATGGCCCAGATATTTTTTCTCCTTCAAAAAGAAATCACATTTATTTTCCTTTACCTTAAAACCGTAATTTTGTATCTGCCTGAAAACCTCTTGAACATGTTCCCAGTGTTGTTCAATATTTTTGCTATTTATCATGATGTCATCAAGGTATGCGATCGTGAAATCCACTCCGCCTAGCATAGTGTCCATTATTTGCTGAAATATCGCCGGCGCGACCTTGATCCCGAATGGTAATCTCTGGAACTTATATAACCCTTTATGTGTGTATGCACAACAACCTCGAGCTTTCCACATTTACTGGTACTTGTAAGTATGCTTCGCTCAAGTCTATCTTTCAGAAAAATTTTCCTCCGTTCAACTTTGTGAAAACTTCCTCTGGACTAGGGAGAGGATAATGATAATCCTTAATCGCTGCATTCAATCCCGTCGAGAAATCAGCGCATACTCGTATCGCACCCGATTTCTTTTTCACGTAAACCGTAGGTGCGGCCCATTGACTATATTCCCCCTTTGTCAATATACCGGTTTTCACGAGTCTATCCAACTCTTCGTCTATTTTTTCTAATGATGCGAAAGGGACATTTCATTTCTTCTTGAAAATAGGTTGTACATTTTCTTTTAGTTCGATTTTGGCCGCCATTTTTTTACACCTCCCGAGGCCGGCTGAAAATACATCGGGGAAACTCTCCTTAAATTTCTCTGTCTCGGTCGATAACCTTTCCACTTTTTGGCAGAACGTATTTATCGGTAAATCCCAGAGGTCAAATTTCTGGATCTAGTCAGTTCCAAATAAATTTTCCATATTTTTTAGAACATACATCTTTAATTTCTTGGTCATCCCGTTGAACGTCACATCTGTGATAATCTCCCCATCAAATTTGATTTTTCCTCCTGTTACCGACCTGGCTATTTATCTGTTCTCAATATAGTCGGTTTGTTTAATTTCTTCCATGTCTGTAAGCTAATAATGGTTAAATCTGATCCGGAATCTAATTGTAATCTGATTGTTTTGTTTAACATTTCTACTTGAACGTATTTTCGTATATTTATCCCGTCCGCTTGGTCAGTTCCAGTGACTCTTACTCGGCTTTTGTTTTCTTTCTTTGTTCTACAGTGCGAATTTTTATGTCCCACACTATTGCACAACAGACAAGTCTTATAGCGGTATGGACAATCTTTGTACCAATGCAAAGTCCCACAGCGATATCATGGACTGGATGGTGGTTTCTTCTGAGGTTTCATTTGACTTTTTGTAGTAAAATAATTTGTTTGGTTTGTTTTTGAGGAGGGAGAAAAACGTGTTTGTCGTACTTTTCGTATGTGAGCGACGCCAGACTCTTCGATATCTTTCGAGTCCTTTTTTACGCTTATACATCTCTGACAGTCCTCAGCCAATTTTTGTAGCGTCAATTCTGGTTCACTCTCAAGTTTTGTTAGATTTCTCCGTCTGATTTCCGCATCTTTAGTCGAAACCAGGCCTTGGACGAATATCAAACATTTAAAATTGTCAGGGCTGAGTTCAGATAACTTAAAGTCATCGCAGTGTTTGTTTACTACGGAAGCGAATGTTATATAGTCTTCGCTATCCTTTTTTGTTAAATTTAAACATTTCCACCTTTTGTGGAATAGTAAAGTGTTCGGACTAAATAATTCCGTTAAAAGATTCACGGCTTTCTTGAAAGTCGTTTTCCTTGGTAGGATGTAGTCTACGAATTTAGTGTATTTCCTCAAGAGTAGACATACTTTTTTCGCGTCTGACCAATTTCCGCAATCAAACTCATATGAATCTTCATATCTTCTGAAGTAAGCCGCGAAGGTTTTGTCTTCGTCCGGTGCATAAGTGAAGTCTTTGATAGAGCTCCATATAGCATTTTGCGAGAATGCCGCTTCATTTCCAGAATGTTGTCCTTTATTCGTTACTGCCCGTAGTAGTAATTCTTGTAGTTCGAGTTGCTTCTCTTCGTTTTTCTGTTGAATATCCAATAGTTTTTCTTCGTTTTTCTGTTGAATTTCTAATAGTTTTTCTACGAGCCTAGTCTGTCTTTCCTCATTTTTTGTTGCTGCTCAAATTGCATTTTCATTAGTTCCAATATGGTTGCCTTAAAGTCTTCCATGTTTACACCGTAATTTTGTGTAACGATTTTTCCTTTTTTTTCTCAGTGTAGACTATAGGTATTTGTCGCCTGTTGTTCTGGAACCTTAGTAGGAAAAAATTTTCCTGCGTAGAATTCGATTCTGTTCTGGCTGACAGGCAAAATTCGTGTCTTCGTTACCACGGTTAAGGTTGGTGTCCAAAAAAGATTTGTTTATTTGTTTTTTACCTTCGCGTAGAACTTGATTTTTTTTGTTGTTTTTTTTTTTCAATACCTCCGTCGCCTCTGTTATGGACGACCAATAACAAAAAGTTTTTTTTGTTTTTTTTTTTTGCTTTTCTTTTAGATTCTCCGCGTATAATTCGTTTCTTCAATATCCTCGTCGCTACTGTTATGGTCCAGGTTAGGACCAAGAAAGAACAACACGAACACAAGAGTAGAAATAACGAAGATATATTACACGGAATAATAATACAAGATGTGGAAGGTGTTAGTATGACTGTCATTCTGGTTTGGAGTGAACTACTATCGGCTCGATTCGAATCGTCTCTCTCTCTCTCTTGAGAGGCGTAGTATACATAGTGTTAGGAAGAGTTCATTCTGTAGTTATAGGTAAGGACCCATAACAGAGACGTTGATATGACGCTAAACAAAATCAACCAATCAACTTTACCTTTACAAAAGTCAGATTAGACCAAAAATGGAATATTAATGCCAATCTCTCTCTGTGAATTATCTGAGAGACCCGTTTCTGCCTTCCATCAGCATGGGTGATGTTAACCTTCAGGAGAGTGGCTTGTTGCGCCTTCTCGGGCTAAAATTCACGACTGACATGATGTGAAAAAACTATATTGAAGCCATTGCTGCACCCTATCTGAAGTTATTAAGAAAATCATATCAACTTCAACAATTCAACTGTTTGCCTCGGGGTTCTTGATAAGATCCAGATACGGGTATGCAATGTAATTGGCCCTGATCTGGCTTCTCGTCTGCAGTCTCTCTCTCTCTCTCTCTCTCTCTCTCTCTCTCTCTCTCTCTCTCTCACACACACACACACACACACAGACGCGTCGTTGCCTCTCTTTGTCTCTTTTACAAATACTTCTATGGTAATTGCTCCGATGAGCTGCTATCGCTGGTTCCCAGGCTCCTTGAATTCAAGCGTCATACGAGTCTGGCATCTCGTTCCCACCCTTTCACTGTTGAAACTGCTAAGTGTAGACGTCTCTTCTACTCCAATAGCTTCATATCTCGCACCTCACAC
Organism: Acanthosepion esculentum; assembly: GCA_964036315.1. Taxonomy (NCBI): domain Eukaryota; kingdom Metazoa; phylum Mollusca; class Cephalopoda; order Sepiida; family Sepiidae; genus Acanthosepion; species Acanthosepion esculentum. Next base: position 51,061,771 of record OZ038475.1, read on the forward strand.
ACGTGGAACTCCCTTCCCTATTCCTGTTTCCCTGACAACTATAATCTCCAACTATTCAAATGTAACATCAATCGACATCTCCAGTTGCATTGATCTATCTACTATCCTTCTCCAGATCCTTTCCTCTATCACTCCTATCTGCTCTTGCTCCAAATCCTCTGTAACCTCTTGCGTGCTAGTGGCTTTCAGCCTTGCCTGGGGTGAAAAGCTTAAAAAAAAAAATTCAAATTTGATTTGAAAAATCATTGTAAAATTTTAAACAATCAATTTAGATGTAAAAACAAATTATATTGAAGTTATATGATGTATTATTAAAAAAAATGCCGTCTGAAATTATTAGGCAAAAACAAATAATTACATTTTCTTCAATAAAAGGATAATAAAACCATCAAAAATTGATCAAAACCTATAGAACAAATAACAAACACATATGATAAGTTTCTGAATCCTTCATATTTGAATATAGTGACCCTTCCTCCCAATAACAGCCGCTAATCTATTATCCATTGATTTTGTTAATTGTTTTACTGGAACAGGTTCAATTTCCGACATCGTAGTTTTAATTGCTTCCCATGGGTCTGCTTTGCGGTTATATTGTTTGCCACTTTAATATAATTTCATCTTCAAAACTGACCATAGATTTTCGATTGTATTCAGATCGGGACTTGATGGTGGCCATTGAATTATCTTCTCTCCTGTAAATCTTTTATGCTCAAAGAATTCAAGGGTAAGCTTAGATGCATGAGGAGGAGCATTGTCGTGCATAAATACGCTTTGAAACTACGAGACTGGAATTTGTGCTATGCAAAGAAAGTCTCGTTCATATAATCGCAATAGTCAACACTGTTCAATTTAACTCCTTTATCGATTTTGAATGAACCAATAATGGTTTTCTCAACAATTCCAGCCCATATCATAACACTACCGCTTCTTTGTTGCCCCCTTCTAACAGCAGGTATGTCTGAATTGGATTAAATCCATCTTTTGGCCCATCCCTCAGGTCCATCAAATGTCACTCGAGATGCGTCCATGAAAATTACTTAGAAAAGTCAATGTATTTCTTGGCGCAATTTTTAGTGCTTTAAAATATTTGCTTTAGTGAGGAGGTTGCCTAGTTTTTTTTTTACAGATCTCAATTCACAAAGTATTCTACATCTTTTGTCCTTCTTGACTCCCTAAATTCCAGCCTTTTCAAAGATCTGAGCACTGGCCAAAAGTGGTTTATTTCGCTTTAACTCGCTTTAGTTTATGTTCATCTCAAGGAAGCAAATTCTTAAAGCCTTTTTCTTTTCTTCGAGTTCTCAACTTACTTATATTTTCAACAGTCTTCTTTATCGTTCAATAATCTTGGCAAAGCCCCTTTGATAGCTCCAATGAGGACATTCTATCACTCAATAACTTTTTTAATTTCTGTTTTTCAGCAGTTGTTAAATCCTTCCCTTTAACCGCGTTTCTACATATATTATGGATAAAAAGAAATAGTTTTTATTACATTCCAGACATCTTAAGCTAATATTAGTTTAATCTGCATACTAACTTACTACATACTTTCCGTACATTCCAAATATCTCAAAAAGTAACCATTAAAAATGGCAGAAAATTTATTTAAATATTTTACTCAGGGTGGAAATGGACGAGTTTAAATTTAATTTCAGATCTTTTGAGTTATTGAGGTCTGTTTGATTTGCATAATAACTTCAGACAGGCTGTAGGTCAGCTGCTAAGAAAGTTGGCTCAATTTTTCCTCCGGAATCTATCTTACATATTTATTAGTCTACTATTCGTCCATGCTTAGAATATTGCTGCCACGTATGATCCGGTGTTCCTACCATATATTTAGAGACCCTGATAAAATCCAAAGAAGTATCTGCAATATTACTGGTCCTAACCTGGCGTCTCGGTGTAAATAACTTTCCCACACTTTCCTGTTATCTTTCCAGTTAAATTTAAATGCAATGTCAATCGTTATCTACTGTCTTCCTGATTAATCTTCTATCGTTCTTACTCCTTAGTAATGTTTCTGTTTTCTAATTCTTTCACACTCAGTAACCCTTGTGTTTTAGTAGCTATACTGCCTTTCTTGGGGTGAATTAGTTTAAAAAATATATCTGGGCTGGAAATGCCCAATCCTTACTTTCAATTCTATCTCTCTCTCTCGCCCTTTCATTCTCTCTTTATTTATTTAATCTTCTTTTTTTCTCTCTCTCCTATTTCCTGCTTACGTTTCTTTTAAGTGCTCACAATAGTCCCTGATTTTCATTTCCGTTCTTGTCTTCATGAAATCGTGAATGGTCAATTGATGCGTTATTTCTTAATTTGGTATAATTACAAGTATTTTTCATTGTTTATGTTTTTCTCATTATTTTCACGTCATTTCTTGCTTCTTTTACTGTTAACTATTAACTTCTTTTACGACGTCATCGTGAGTCTTTTGGATATAGCAAGTAATAATAATACACTAATAGTATAGCAAGTATTAATATACTGACACTGTCTACCTGATGAAACAACATTTAACATAAAAAAAATATTTTATTCGTCTCTTCACAACGAACGACTTGAAGCAAAAATGCTACGTCAGTGATTCGTGCATCATTCTATCTTCTATTCATATGCAGACAAAAGAATTTTTTTACAAGAAAAATATATTGATGCATACTTGTATTATATATATATATATATATATATATATATATATATATATATATATCATACATATTAGTATAAACAATATATCCTAAGTATATTGATTTGATAGATATACGTTTTTCAAATAAGCAAATTCATATTATATAAAAATATAGATTATTACGTTATGCATTTATTTCTTATCAACAAAATATAAGATTTTTTTAAGAAAAATGTGTTTTAAAACTTAAGATTGCACAGAAAAAATCTTCATACTTAACAATAAAATATAAGAATTTATTTAAAGTATTTTATTTGAAAGATAATTTTTAATAGGACTTTTAAAATAAAAGTAGATTACCAGCAATTTCAATTGGAAGAAAATATCCAAATAATTGCTAACAACTAAAGTCACAATTTCACAATTTCCCTTCGGATAAATCTGTGCAAAAGGAGTACCAAAAACAAAGTTAAAATCAAACAACCTTAAAAACTCAAATTGAATTTTTATAAAATTCAACTAAATCTGTTGATAAATCCTTCGCGTACCTAAAAATAAATCGCGTACCTAAAATCCTTCGCGTACCTAAAAATAAATCACTTGATATAACAGAGCGTAACACGGCCACAGTTATCATGGAAAGATTTGTGTAAAATCTTTGTTCCACAGAAGGCAGATGCTGTTGCAGCTCGTTAGACTGTATCTTTTTTATGAGCCGTGTCCCTTCAGGACTTGGTTGATCGTGGCTTTCCACAACTTCCTATGACTTGCGTTTCTTAACATTGTTTCTCCCTTTGCCAAGCACCCACCATTCTGCCATCCATTCGCACAAGGTCGTCAGATAGTGGCTCGCTGCCTTCCCCTTTTTTTTTCTTTTTCCCCCACCAATATGTCCTGTGAGGGTTGAGTTTTCCAAGCTCTCTTTCCTCATTATGTGTCCAAGAAATTTCAGTTGTCGCTTTTTGTATAGAGTATAAGTGTCCTTTTTGTTAACATTTTCTTTCAGATTTCCTCGTTACTTAGTCGCTGCGTCTGTGGAATTGTCAGTGTCCTTCTGTAGAAACGCTTATCTGTTACCTCTAGTTTTCTCCTAATCTGTGGGAGGGCTGTGTAGCCTGCATCTTTTATGTTGTTTTAAATGGTGCGATTTTGTACAAATGCGGATGTAAAAAAAATTAATTAAAAAATTTTTAAAACACTTAACGTCTTCTTCCACATGTAACATGTAAGGGGGGAAAACTCTAATCCCTTCCGCTATCATTCTTTTTCGATTTTTCTCCTTCGCATTAAAATATTCAAGTCCTCCTCGCTACACGCGTTGCATTTGTAACTTTCGTTACAAACAAATGCTAAATCTTGGATCAGTTGAAAACAAGCTCAGTAGCCGAAGTAGGAAATGAAGAAAAATTTGAAGTTTTAATGTTTAGTAAATCAAAGAAAATATCAAATTTAAAGAAGTGTCAATGTTTCGCTTCAAACTGTAAAACGGTGTATCAGATTCGTGAAATAGCTTTTATAACTAAGAAATTAAATGATACAGAAGCGTGTTCATTTTGCGCGAAAAGGCGCTTAGTCTATATGAACATTAGAATGATGGCTTTGATGAAAGCGATAAGATGGAGCTTAGTGCTACTAATTGTTGGTTAATCTCGAGTATCCCACGATCACAGTAAAATCGGTAGTGGCTGATACGAAAGCAGCATTAGATTTTCCAGAATACCTCAACAAAGTAAACGAAATAATGATCAAGACTTTAGTAAGGGTAAAAAAAAAGAGGACGATTGGGTAGCTGTCATATCTGATCCGGTGTTGGTTCATTGTCCCGCTCCAGTAAGTATGTGACTCACCCTCTTATACTCTATCTTTACAAGAGTCAGACCGTATCAAAAATGGAGCATGGTAGGCCCAGTCCTCACTTGCCTGTCTTGTCCAAAAGCATCTAAATGGGTGATAAATTATTTTCCACCCTACAATCTACTTCCCCACAGACAAAACGTTTCGAGCCTCTCACTGCGCTCTGTCGCTATTTCTATGGTATGTATTCTGACGAGTTACATTCCTAACTCCCGCCAATTCTGACATTTACAACTGGGATCCACGTACACAAGAGTGAATCATCTCAATTTCCTTCTTATTAAGAAGTATGTTCCATTCAGATAGTTTTTTATAAGAACTGTTGCTTTGTAGAACAGACTCCCCAGAGGATGCTTTCCCAATCTCTACAATCTTAACCAATTCAAAGCTAGGATTAACCGTTATATTTCCTTCATGGTCCCTATAATTTCACGTATTGTTCTTTCCTGTGCGTATACAACACCACACATTAACTCTCTAACTTGAGTGGATGTTGGGCCTTGCATTGGATGAAAATTAGTATAAAAAAGCTTCCCAACCATCATTTCCTAGCCTTAATAGAGTTTTAAAAAATGTTTAAAAGGTACTGTGAACGATTAATTATTTTCTAACTTTCAGTCTTTTTCCCACTAAAGGAACGTTATTATCCTCCCGCTACTACATTTTCTTAGCAAATGTTCAGATGAACTACATTCATTAGTCTCATCAGTTCAAACCTTCACAGCTAAGAGACACCATGCTACGTACAACGGGTCGACTAGTCCCCATTCCCTTCGTTTTTCATTGGTAAAAAGGAAGTTCTTCCCAGATAACTTCCTCCCCAGAACAATCAAACAGACTGCCGAGATGATTCTTTCTCGGCCGTTACAATCTTAACCTTTTCAAGTCTACCGTTATCTATCATGCCTATCCTACTAATCTGCATGTCTTAACTTCTCTGGTGTCCAATCTCATTCAGTTGCCCTCTATACTGACTGTTTCTTTGTATCGGTGAACAATAATATAAAAACAAGTCTTTTCTGGAAAAAAATCCATAAAGCTTTGCAACCAGGCTCCAAGATTTAAGGCTTAGAAGGGTCGTCTTATGCTGGGGTTATTTGGCAATGCAGCTAGTCATATGACGATTGTAAGTCGTGTCAAACACCAATAATTCCCTTCGTTTTAAGAAGAAAAGCAAAAATATGCTGTCGTTATTCTGGCCATTTAGTCCCTCAATTGGTTCTACCATAGTTTTATTCTTGAAGTGTAGAAATACTTTGAAAATTATGGACTGCCATTCATTGTCTTTTGCATCACTAACAGTCATTCCGAATCCCTGATATATGAGAACACGTTGAATTATTATTTCCCGTCTCTAAACACAGTGTCACTGCAACAGTCAGTTAATGAAGGCGTCATGAAATGTAGAAAAGAGATGCACATTTGCTTTACTTTTGCCATGATTCAAACTGCCCCTGATGCTACCCCGAATTGCAACATCATGGATTTATGGAACAGCTTCACAACTGCAAAATTAAGCTTATTGCTGTCTATATCTTAAAGCTCGAGACAATCAATGCCTGCTGAAAAATATTATGAAGCGAGGCAGTTAACGACTTCAACGGTCTCCCTTAAATCAATGGTTAAGTGAAGGAGATATTTCAATGTCCAGGGAAGTTAGTCAGGAAGAATTCTAAAATGTCAAACAAAGCATCTCGGAGAACCAGGATATCCTTACTAACGAAGAAATGTAAGAATTGATCAAATTCTCGACAAAGAGAAAGAAGACACGGGTGAAAAGAAGACCCATCTATGAGAGCGAGTACTGGGGAAGCTCACAACAGTTTTTCACCAGCCCCAAGTTTGAAGGATATGATCAAGAAGTAACTACCTTTCGTTGGAACGAAGCCTACGTACTGGGTAATACTTTGCGATCACAGGTGAAACTGCAATAACTATTCGACGTAGCCCAAAAAATTATAAAAGGCAGCAGTTTACTATGACCATGATTTTATCCAGAAACCTACTATTCTGAAACTTCAACCCGTTCTTGAAAATACTCAGCCACTGACCTCCAGACAACCCGACGTTATCTTGCTCTAAAAAAATCAACGTACATAGGCACTTTTATATAGAAGTCTTGAATATAAGCAGTTTTTGAATAAAGCGTAAGTTCGGGAAACCAATTGACCACGTAAGATATAGGCCCACTTCTTCCCCAAGTCTTCCTGTTTTCTGTTGTTATTAGTAACTTTTGACACTTTATTATTCGGGAAGGTCGATTTTGGAACCCTGGTATTGCACTCAATTTGAATGTTGGGATTTTAGATAATAAATAATGATAAAAAATAGTTCCAAAACTATTTTGGAATGTCGTTTTTTTTGCGGAAACGAGTTTTGAAGATTAAATTTCGTTGCAATTTCATTTCGGGGATCAATGAATGACTTATAGTACAGTCTTATAGAATATATAATTTTCTGAAGCTTTACAAATTTCATATGGACAAGATGCATGGCACAAACACATTATTACTAAATCATTGTGCTATCAAATAAGACCTTCATTTGCTTCATTATACTGAACAGTTTAGCTATATTATGATGCAATATATTATACAATGCCATCGTTTTAGAGCCATTTTCAATAAACAATACAAATTTAAAACATTTTATCTTATAATGTATACCCAGGAGTATTATGGTATTATATACATTTCTATCTATTTTTGTTTTTTATTAATTAGGAACTAACAAATTACCTAATAATATTTTCATTGCGTAGGCTTTTTGTAATATTTTACTTTTTTAACATAGTGTTTACGTATCGAATACAGTAAAAATAAAATTGCATATTTTGCTTGTGGTAATTCTTAATTAGAATTCTGTTTTTAATATGTTTCCATTCGATGTATCTAATGCAAAACGTATCAACTTTATTTGGATTTATTCTTGAAATAGTAAAATTTTGAAGTCAGTTTGTAAGCATAAAAGTGCTGAAATTACGCATTTCTGTACATTTTTCAGACGATTTTTGGAAAGAAATGCTCAAAAATTGGTAAAAGCTATGAATTTAATTTTTTGTGGTAGTACTTATTAAACCATGAAACTCGTACATATCTTCTGGATTACCGACCAACGACCTGGTCCATATTATGCTGTATCGACATCGTGGCAATTAGGTGCTCCAAAATAATTTTAAAATTCTCTAAAGAAATCCCTCAACAGTTGTAATATCAAGAATGAACACAAGGCGGACCTGATAGACAACAGTAAAAAAAAAAAATAATGAGTTGACTGTGTAAACACCAACCCGAGACTGAACCGTCTCTTACAGCCGGATGTACCGGTCCAGCATTAGACAGATCTGCCACCAGCGATCCTGCACCAGGAATGAACAGCCAAATTCCTAGATCTTCGTTCTCTAAGCGAAGCCAAGAACAAGATAATACAGAATAGAACCGCGAGTTCACGTTACAGTCATTGATATGAGAAACGGGATTTGATAAACCTAACTAGAATTGCAATTGCTTACATTCACTTAGCTCTACTGCCGTTAAAAAAAAAGCATGGACATACTTCTGTGCCCTCACCAGATATCGATAAATATATTTTATCTATGACATGTCATACTGATTAATGGTAAAGAGGAGTAAAGCATTCTAATAACTCCCATAATATAATAATAACCGCAAATATTCTTACACACACTAACAACTTTGACAGCGTCCAGCACAGATACATATATATTTTTATTATTTTTTAACGTTCAGTAAAGGATTTCTCTTCAATCCACTTACTGTGTCAGTTAGTTTCAATTCTTATGTAATAGTAAACTTATCGATTATTGTCACATTATCCTGAGGTTATAAATTTCTGTCGGTTTCTAAATGTGTATTAATGTAAAAGAAATTTTACTTACTCTTCTCATTTTATTCAATTTTTATTCATTATATCCGTCCTATTATTCAACATGACAGAATAGCCTGTATTTTGTATGTTTTACGCATAGGTAGTTAAATAGACAGAAAGGCAAGAATTGTTTTTCAAAACAAGTAAAAAGGATAGACATTCTATGTCTGCTTAATTTATTCATCCACTATTCTAAATTGCCAATCACTTTTCGAAATCTTGGCTATTGCAGATATAAAAAATAATAGTTGATCATTGCAAAGGTTCGTGCCCGATTAGAAAATTAAAAACAAAATTTGACATACTCACAAAAACATTTATTAGTCAAGTACATAATCGCCATTGTTTTTAACAACAGTCTCTCATCGTTCTACAATTTTTTTTACTCATACCTGCACTCCATTTTCTGCACTTAAACCCCTGTATTGCTTTTGTACTATATTAAATTTGAACTATGAATCAGCGTCCATCCCAGGAGCATCTGTATATATTTTTTAAATAAACAATAAGCTATATCTTGTACCCGACAAGTTGGGTAACCAAATAAACTTAAGTCGCACACCAAACGTAGATATTTATATATATATATATATATATATATATATATATATATATATATATATATATATATATATATATATGTGTGTGTGTGTGTGTGTGTGTGTGTGTGTGTGTTGAAGTGGATTGTCCGACAATTATTTAATATATTTTCTGTTTTTACGTTCTTTTTTTAGATATAATTAAGGCCGGTAAATGTAATTAAAGTTTAATTAAAAAAACAGAGCATTTACTTAAATGAATTATATCTATAAAAATAACGTATAAACAGAATATATATATATATATATATATATATATATATATATATATATATATATATATATATATAAGACCATGAATGGAGTATTGCTACCATATCTGGGCTGGTTCTTGCTCAGTCCTCACTATCCAGATGACGGATTTCAAAAGATATGACGCGGCCTTGTGAGTGATTAATTATTTTATTCCCTGTGATCATTATTTCCTAGACCAAATGTTGCTATTGTCTCACTACTCTATCGCTATTAATATGACGAATGTTCAAACCAGATAGATTATTTAGTCCTTCTAACTCAGACGTTCACAGCTACTACTCGCCATGCAACGTGTACGGTGTCAAATCATTCCTATTATGATTATGTTCCTTTTATATGGCGTAAGCTCCACTTAGCTTCTTCCTCAGAACTGTTACTTTGTGGAACAAACTGCCGAGAGGATGCTTCTTGTTATAAAGTTTGTACAACGCTCATAGTTGCTGGTTAGTATGCCTTGTAAGAAAAACAATCGAAACAAAAAGGTTGAGTGAAGAAGGTTTTAATCACATGTGAACATGGATTGAGAATACAATAGTTCAGTGAGACATGCGTACGACTGAAAAGCCTTTGCGACCTACTTTTTATCCCTGTTCCATGAGCAGACGATCAAAACATAGCGGAAGGACGAGTCCATGTTTCAATAATAGGTGTAGTTAAATTTAGTCAGTCTTTCTACATAACACTTCCTTCGCTTTGAATCTTAACCTCTTCATGTCTCGGACCAACCAATATTTATCTCTATCTATAAAAGGCAGGATGTGTATGTGTTTGTGTGTGTGTGTGTGTGTGTGTGTGTGTGTGTGTGTGTGTGTGTAACGAAACCACAGCTGCAATTTTCGACGGATTTGCACCAAAATTTACATGCACATGCTCCAAGTTAGTGTGAAGGCCAAGACCGACATTGCATTTCCCAACTCCCATCGATAGTGGAAATAATCGATTTTTTCATGCTTCTACGGCAGTTTTCATTTAGTTTGCGGCCATTTTCTACTGGCCAGAGTCAGAGCCTATAGCTGGCTTCCACGAATAGGCAGGAAGATTCTATTGGCCAGCGTGAGAGCCAACAACTGACTGACACGAATGTTAACTAGCATGCTAGCATGCAAAAAAAAATCGATAGCTGCATTCGTCACAAGTGGGAAAATTTTCAATCTGCGTGGCACTTTACTCCAATTGGCTCATTCGCTTACTTAAACTCAACGTTGATTCTGATTCCGCAGAACTGAGTTGGGTGTGAAAAAGTGCTTGTTGTTAACATTCTTTTTTCATTCGGTCTTTCCAGTTATGAGTCCTTTTTTAAAGCTGATCGTTTTGTGTTCCTTTTGTTTAGTTCTTTTTTCGTAACAGATTTAATGTTTAGTATAGAGCTTAGAACAAATTCGCAGTGTGAGATAGGCAAGAAGTAAGGCATGTAGCAACATCAGCACGGCAAAGGACACTCCTTTAAATGTAAGGAAGGACAAAAATATTTTAAGTCAAGTGGTAGCAATTGCTGTATGAGTCGTACGATTTTTTTAATCAAGCACGGGCAACGCCGGGTCATGCTGCTAGTCCTACATATTCTCATAATATGCACTTCAGACCACCTCCCTTACAACAATTTCACTCTGTAACCCTCTACCATTAAATAAATGCAGTAATTTTAGTGTGAACTAGTAGAATAGAACGAGCCCAGAGCGCGTGTTTGTGTCATTCCTGATCATCAAAGAACTTTCTAAATTCTATTTTCAAGAGTCTATTCTATTAATGAGACAAGAGACAATCTCGCACGCAAGCTAATACACAAGCATGACCATTTATGTACGGACGCCCGTGTACAGCACACACGCACGCGTGCATAAACCTAAATTTATAAATGAGTTAGTTTCAGAAAGTGTTTGGTAAGTTTGATAGTCACGTATTTCTTACGGGCACGAGATGTTGTTCAGGTAAATACCTGGATTTCAAATGCTGCTTTTCAAGGCAGAGAGTGATTCTTCCACCTCCAACCCCAATCTGCCAAATTAAATTTGTCTCTTTGTCGAATTAACCGAAGATCGTAAATATTTTAAGTTAATTTCCGTTCGAAAAAAGAAAAATTTGTAAGTTGTTGGTTGGGAAGAGACAAGAAAGATGGCGACGAATGAAAATAAGCAAAATAAACAAGAAAATGTAAAGAAAAAGAAAGATTTGACAAGAAAATACAAAAGGAGGTATAAATAGTTAAAAAAAAAAGCTGAAAATACAATATAAATGGAATATTGCTGCCATATCTTAGCTGGACGTGCTTAATCTTCTCTTTCCGGATTTGACAGAGTTGAAAAGCGTTTAGGCGGGCTTGAGAGTGATTAAATATTTTCCACCCTACAACCACTTTCCCCACAGACTCAACGTCGCAGGCCTCTCGCTAATTTGTCACTATTTCCATGGAAAATATTGTGGAGTGTTACAATCTTTCATTCCACCAGTTGAGAACTTTACAGCTAAAAGCTGCTATGCAATGTACATAGCCGAAACGTATTCCTTTGGTAATAAGAGCAGGTTATATTCGGACATATTCTTCCCAAGTTGTGTTGCATTACGGAACAGGCTCTCGAGTACTACGATTTTAACTCCTTCGAGTTTAGGGCCAACCATTATCTATTCTGTAATTCTTACTTCCTTCTCTTACATTTTTAGCATTCTGCTACCACTTTCTTTCAATGTCAATTTTTGTGCAAATTAAATACAAAAAATGGATCACAGATCCTTGATAATTTTCTCACTTCTCATTGGTCAGTTAATATTAAAATCATGTTCTCAACTACGTCCGAATAATATCGACCTAGTTTCTGACCTGAACGAAAATACAATTCCGCCAAAAATCTGTCTATGCCTTTCGAGCTTATCACGTGACCACGTTGGACATAAATACTTTGACACAAGTTCGTTCTTTCTCTTTTGGCTTCTCTTGCCTTCTCTGACATGTAGTAACTAAAGAACTCGAGTTTCGTCTTTTACGGGCAAACGCTATGAAACGCCATCACACACGCACACATACACACATACGTACGTACGGAACCTTCACATATACAAATTCACTCAAACACACTTACATTCAACAATTTCTACGAACAAAGCACATCTTCAAACATTACGAAAATTCTTTCACCAAGTCGTTTGCCCACCAAAAATTGACTCAACCCAACCAGTGAGATTTTCTTCAGCAACAAACATAACTCTTGTCAATATTCACCAGCGAGAAATGTTACTTCAAAAACCTTCTGAAGCTACAAGTTTGCATCAAACATATTCTCATCTTTCCAGAATTTCCTTCAACGAAACTTTCAAGTTTGCAACTATTTGACAAAGAACATTTCTTGTTAAAACTAATCTGTTTACTCACAGACAAAATTATTTTCTGTGAGCTCAGATAAAAATATTTCCTTCGTAAAGGACTTTAAGAAGTTCAGGTTAAAGGTACATAACTCCTCCTATTGATGAATCACACACTTAATCGTTTGTATGTCCTTACGGTATATAAAATGAAGATTGTTATAAAAACAGTTTTGTGTTGCTTCTTATTGTTTTATATTTTGTAATATTTTGCGTAAATATAAAATCGAGAGGTCACGTCAACGAAAAGCAGTCTTCTACACATTCATAAAACATCCTTTTTTAATAACCTTCTTTAGTCTGGCATTGGGGGAACAATAGCAGAAGAAAGAAAGAAAGAAAGAAAGAAAGAAAGAAAGAAAGATACAGGCAGAATTCATTATCTTACTAGATCTAAGAAAGAAAGATACGAGCAGAATTGGTTATCTTTTTAGATCTAAGAAAGAAAGAAAGAAAGAAAGAAAGAAAGAAAGAGAATTAGAAAGAAAGAAAGAAAGAAAGAAAGAAAGAAAGAAAGAAAGATACAGGCAGAATTCATTATCTTACTAGATCTAAGAAAGAAAGATACGAGCAGAATTGGTTATCTTTTTAGATCTAAGAAAGAAAGAAAAAAGAAAGAAATAAAGAAAGAGAATTAGAAAGAAAGAAAGAAAGAAAGAAAGATACAGGCAGAATTCATTATCTTACTAGATCTAAGAAAGAAAGATACGAGCAGAATTGGTTATCTTTTTAGATCTAAGAAAGAAAGAAAAAAGAAAGAAATAAAGAAAGAGAATTAGAAAGAAAGAAAGAAAGAAAGAAAGATACAGGCAGAATTCATTATCTTACTAGATCTAAGAAAGAAAGATACGAGCAGAATTGGTTATCTTTTTAGATCTAAGAAAGAAAGAAAAAAGAAAGAAAGAAATAAAGAAAGAGAATTAGAAAGAAAGAAAGAAAGAAAGAAAAATACAGGCAGAATTCATTATCTTACTAGATCTAAGAAAGAAAGATACGAGCAGAATTGGTTATCTTTTTAGATCTAAGAAAGAAAGAAAAAAGAAAGAAAGAAATAAAGAAAGAGAATTAGAAAGAAAGAAAGAAAGAAAGAAAGATACAGGCAGAATTCATTATCTTACTAGATCTAAGAAAGAAAGATACGAACAGAATTGCTTATCTTTTTAGATCTAAGAAAGAAAGAAAGAAAGAAAGAAAGAAAAAAAGAAAGAAAGAAAGAAAGAGATTCGAGCAGAATTGGTTATCTTCTTAGATCTAAGAAAAAAGAAAGAAAAACAAACAAAAGAAATACAGAAAGAAACGAGCACAACTGGTTATCTTAGATGTAAGAAGGATAGAAAGGAAAGAAGGAAACACACAAAAGAATGGTATGATAATTCTTGGAAAAGCTTTTATTTGGTTTAGAGACACATTTAGTAAGTTCTCCGTTGGAATCAATTTCACAATCGATGTCTTGTGTTCCTAAGGGTCTTGCTTGCATTATAAACTTATATTTACTAATAAATGAAGGAAGTGCGAAAAAACAAAACAAAGTAAAGAATGAAAACGATAACGGAAAAGAAGACGGAACACAGTGAATGAATGAATGAATGAATGATAAAAAGCAAAGACGAAATTAGAAAGTAAAAAGGATTTAGCAAAAATTAAAATTTAGAAAAACGAAATACAAAATAAAAGTCAGAAAGAAAAATAAAAGTAACGGGGGACGTAGAAAATCAAGGACAAAGATGTGTATTAAACTAAAATAGTCCGATTAAGAACGGAGCTGTTATCTCCCTTAGTTTATCAGTTCTTCGCGGATGCAAAGATTTCTCAAGTAATCATCCGGGAAGCCGTGTTTGTATCTCATTGAAAGATCTTCCGCTTAAGAATTAATAATGAATTAAGTACGAATTTGTCAGCTTCCTCCTCACACCATTTTTTTAAACATGATGTCAAAGCAAGAAGTTATTTTTGCACACATAATTAAATAATGATATTTACACACTCTTCGGCTGTTTACTGGGTTCAATTTACAGCAAGTCGTAGCGAATTCCATTCTATTCCAAATAACTAGCACTTGATGTAACGCGTCACATCACGAACAAGATTTTTTAACATAAACATCGAAACTTTCATTCACTTTAAATATTATATATACAATGTCAGAGTAGATTCTGGTGGATCGGAGGCAGCAAAGGAAAAATATCCAGTGACTTTGTCCCTCTCATTTTTACGTCGCATATTAAATTTAAAAAATAAAAACATTAAATGGGCAACTCCTGTATGGATAAACAGTTCATTTTGCAGTATTTTAATTTAAACAGATTTCGACATTTAATCTGTACTTTATACATTAAAAATCGAGCAAAGAAGAGAACTGTCGACAGTCAGAAACAAAGTCAAGTGTTATTAAGAGCATAGATACGAATAACAAAAATAACTGTACAAATGAAGGTTGTACGGCGTATACATAACCACTGGCACAAAAAGCTCTTTTAAATAGATTGAAATGAAGTTCGTATGACTTGTCCATTGTCTTGTCCTGAAAGACTCTTCGACCAAAATGGAAATCAAAGTCGTACGGCATGCCGGAAACCCTCGGGCTAAAACTGTTGTAAATAGATTGAAATCAAAATGGTACGGCTGGTACATAGCCATTAGCCTAAATAACTTTTGTAGAAAGATAGAAATGAAGGTCGTACGGTGTGTGCATAATCCTTGACCTGATAGGCTCGTGTAAAAAGATTAAAATGAATGATTTACTCCGTGCAAATAACCCTTAATCCAGATAGATTGAAATTGAAGGTCTCGCTGCTTTACCATAATCTTTGGTATAAACGACTATAAGCGAAATAAGATTCACAATTAAGGTAGTACGGTGTGCCCATGTATCTTGCCCAGAAACACTGTTTCAGAAAAATCGAAAGCATTAGAGATTTAAGTGAGAATAAAAACAACAGAGACCAAAACATTCCTTAAATTGGTTAGAATATCATAGAGAAGGCTTTCACTCTATTCAATGCGTATGCCTGACATTTTTGTCATATATCTATGTATTCGTAACCAGTCCTCGTAGTTCTTTGAGATCCACCTTCCAAGAATCACCACCCATTGCACAAGCCGAGTAGAGTAAAAAGTGCGTCATGATGCCATTGGTTATATGCCGATGGAAGTGAGCAATATTTGCACCTACCTGGACAGAAAATCTATGATTTCTTCCTCTCAAATAAATAGATCAATAACCAAAACGGCAATATCAAGTTTCTTATTGTTTTGTTTGCACACACATTAATAAAATTCCGGCAGCCATTTTGACGATATCGCTCCTTTTTTAATATTTTTCCAAATGTTATGCAACATGGCCCGCAAACCAATTCTTAGCAATGAAGAAATTAATTTAATAAAAGAAAACAACACTGGAAATGGTTAGCCTCTTGCAAAAGTCCCTTTTATTAGCAAGAAATTTATCTTAACCCCAATTATATGCAGTAAATGTGCTGACAAAGACGAAACAAATGGATGCTTTTCACTCGATAGCTATGCACTAAACCCAATGATGGCTCTTCTTTGAATATGAAGTTACTCGTTAAACGTTTTACCTGAACCAAGATGTAGGAACACTGCAGGGCCAAACTTGAAGGATGAGTGACGCGCATACATGTGATGCGGGATAAAAATTGTTCAAGTATCCATTGCATTTACCTGCTCGTACATCTCAGGCGTCAAGAATTAAGCATAACTTCCCCGCTTGGAAGAGGTACGACCTGTGAGGACAGTTCGTTAGAGATCGATTCTACCTGTGCCAAGGAAATAAATGAAAATAAACTTTCAGTGAGTGTTATTCGTGGAGGTGTGTGTTATGAGTAATTAAGAGTGGTCTCCCTTTGTTTCGTTACTCTCCTCTTTGAGAGAGCTATTTCTGTTTACTGGGACTATAAAAAGACACTATACGCGAACCTTGTATTCTCTTTTGAATAAAACTTTCTTAAAGCCTACACCTGCGTACTTTTGTCATGACAGTGTGCAGGGTGAAGACAGTTGGTCATGATGAAAATGATGCTGACTGAAAAATGACCCGAGGCCTTTTCGGGTGAGTCGATAGCAAGGAGGAGCAGGAATCATTGGCAGTGGTGAATTGTTGATGGCGTCAGAATGAATTCTTCTGTCGACATACATTTCCTGAGGATTAATCTTCAAACATGGTTCTTGAAGAAGATACAAGCAATCAAACAGAAATTTGATATTTATGCACGACTATGCTTCATCCCGTACTGCTATTAAGACGTTGAATACTTCGCTAAATTATGATTGTAAAAAATGACCTACTTACAGATTGGCCTGTGTGTTCGTTAGATCTGAATACTATCGAAAATCTTTGCAGTATCTTCGAAAGGAGGCTATATGCAAACGCCAAGTGTACCTATTCCAAGAATGAACTTTTGTTGGTTGATTCGTTTTCTATGGCTTACTATTAACCTGTTGCAGGTTATTTAAAACTAGACATTTTTATTAGATTGTAATATCTTTAGATAATAATTCTTTAGTGATACATGTCTTACTAATTAACCCATAGCTGGGGGAAGGGTATTTGCACGTAAGGGAGTATAACGAACCAACTGGAAATCAGTTCTTCGATTAAAAATTCCGCGGTATTAACCATTGCACCAAATGCACATCCGAGCTTACAGTATCTGATATTCCCAAGCGGTCACTCGTCTAGGTACTGACCAGGTTCGCTGTTGCTTAACTACAGTAATCGTAAGTGAATCGGTGTTACAACGTGATGTAGCTATAAGCCTAATGATGGTTGATTTTGTTTAGCGGCATATCAATCTCTATTGGTTATTCGATGCGGAAATCTAAATATTTTATACATAATTTTATACTTTCAGGTAAAGGTATGTTTAGATATAGAGTTTGTAGACCATGAAATGTATTGATGGTATTTTTTATATGCATTATTCTTAATTTCACTACAAAAATGCATTGTTGCTAATCTTTTTTATAAAAATTCATTTCATACTTTTTTAGCGTTGCGCTGATTGTCATTTTGCGATAAAAATGTATTCTTGGTCATCTTACTGTAAAAATGACCTGCTGTTGATTATCTGTGTGGGTGGGGTCACAGATTAGAATGGACCTGGGAACAACAGCAATTATGAGGTGGTTACACGCTCCTCAAAACCCCAATTCGCCCAGTCAGAGGCATTGCTACCGGATATAGTTTATCGTTTCTGAGGCGCCAGTCCACAATGTTCTAAGGATAGTCTTTGCCAAGATCCTCAAGCTTCAGGCTTCATTCGCTCTGTATTGCCTTTCTCTACACCAGGCACATGTTCGTTTCTACAAACATTTCGAATAAATATATTTACTAAGAAAACATACATCTGTAAGAATTCAATTTATATTTTTGCATTCAAAACATTGCTATAGAAATGTAAGCTGCAGTTCTCAATTTCCACACAATGGTTTAGTTTCTGTATTAATTGCGATTATTACAGATTACCAACGCCGCTATATGACCTGAAACATGTCGAAGCATTATAAAAACATTGATTTCTGCTTGATGTTCAAAGATTGTTGTGATTAGCACCAAATGGAACTGTAAACAAGACGGGGCAATAAAATGTACTATGAATCTGTTGTAGCCTATCAAAGCGTCCACTTTTCAAAGAAAATAAAAAGTGCTCACTTCGACAGCCGCCGTTCAAAGGACACAAACTGGCTTAATTTTAAGTCGGCTCTGCGCATCCACTTCTGTGACAAAACAAGAAAAATTCAAATGTCATAAAAAATATTTTCTAACCTAGTCAGAAAATGCAGACAACAATTGGTTTTCGGGCCACCCCGACTTTATATACATGGCCATCAATTCGATTCAAAAGGCTCACCCGAACTATAACTTTTTATGTGCCGTGTCCCTTCAGGACGTAGACGATCATGGCCCTCTACATCTTCTTATCCCTCGTAACTCTTGATAAATTTTGTCCTTTTTGTTATTTCTCCCTTAAGCTCATCAAGTATGTTATGCGATGCTTTCCTCTGTCCGTCTTTCCCTCAATCTGTCCAGTGAGTATCAGATTTTCCAAGCCCTCCTTCCTCTTTACATACACCAGAAATTTCAACTGCTTCTTCTTGATGTTAAGTATAAGTTTCCTTTTTGTTTCTATTTTCTCCAAAACCTCGGTGTTGCTCATATGTTCATCCCATGGTATCCTCATCATCTTTCTGGAGAACCACATTCTGTTGCTTCAATCTCTTTTCATCTTTGAGGAGATTGTCCAGCATTCGTTGTAGTACAGGAGGACAGAGGCCAATAACCGATGCAACCCTCTATTCCTACTATGCGACAAAGCTCATACACGTATAGATTTCCCTCAAAGGATATTCCTTTACAACTTCGATGCAATATAAACTCCTGTGTATACGATGAAATTCAGAAACGATCTCTCTAATCGTGTTTGTATATCCTCAGACGACGCAATCTAACAAGGTTCTTTCATACTCGGTGGTACTATAGCTCTCGCAACAAATCCAATCAAATTGTTCCACTTATTCATTTATCAAATTCAAATTATCTATGTTTTATGAATAGCGCTTATCCAGCACTGTATACGTGAGTCACTCATTGCTTGATAAAACTATCCCTTTATATATTTATGAAACTTTTATTGAATATATTATTATTATATTATATATAAAAACTGGCGACTTTCGTCCTTAAAGTGGGAGAAAATAACCTCATGAATGAATCTTTTGGGGACGACGCCAAAAAAATTATTTCAGTCGTTGTGGTTTCCTGTTAATATGATTTCGCTGGAAGGTCATTGCGAAAGG
This sequence comes from Acanthosepion esculentum, assembly GCA_964036315.1. Classification (NCBI taxonomy): domain Eukaryota; kingdom Metazoa; phylum Mollusca; class Cephalopoda; order Sepiida; family Sepiidae; genus Acanthosepion; species Acanthosepion esculentum. The sequence continues at coordinate 51,081,166 of OZ038475.1, forward strand.
CGTGTATCAAGAAAAAAAAACTCCGACCTTTACAAAACATTTACACACAAACGCAAATTTTGTCTTTACTCCAAGAAAAATCGATGCTGATATACATCCTAATCTTCTGCAGCCGAAATTGAAAAAAAAAAAAAACCTAGTTTTTCCCTGTAATTTTCCTATAAAGTTACTATGAAACAGTTGCTTCTAATCTTCAGATAACTTAGCATAATGTGCCGTGGTGTACACATCGGTATCAAATTTGAACGAGGAATATAAGATGGAGGTTCAAATCCAAGGAATTGCTAGATGTTTTTTTATATCGAACTTCACATACACTCCCCAGATTAAATAAATTAAAATAACAACAGAAGACAGAATGTATAATTGTCAGAACGAGAAACATTCCAAGATGCGAATAACGAACTGGAGATGCCAAAATGAACGCAAAAAATTTCATATCTAGAAAGAGTTTTAACAAACGACTGAAAACGATATCCGGAATATCCAAAGTTGCCTACCAAAAGCTAAGCAAAGTATTAAGAAATAGGAAAATTTCGCTCGAAACAACGAAAAGGGTTCTGAACCGTTATGTAACATCAGTCTTCCTTAATGGCAGTGAATGATGGACAATCGCCTCACAGATGTAGAAGAGACTTGAAGCAACAGAAATGTGGTTGACAGAAGGATAATGGAAATTCCATGGATTGAACATGTTACTAATGAGGAAGTTTTAAGGAAAGTGGAAACAAAAAGAACGGTTATATTTAAAATCAGAGAAAGACAGCTGGAATTTTTAAGTGATATAATAAGGAAAGGGGGCTTAGAGAATTTAACACTCATGGGACATAAGAAAGCAGTGAGTAACTTAACTACCGAGCTTGTGCAAATGGATGACAGAACAGGGAATCGGCGAAATAGTGAACAGACAAACGTTGCTAAGAGCTACACAGGATAGGAAGTTGTTGAGATTCATGATCATTCACTTCCTGAAGTGACACGCCACATAAATAAAAAGAGTATAACAGAAAAAAAAAGTGTTTCAAATCCCGACAGGAATTCCCCCCCCCCCTTTCAGAAGAGTCGGCTCTTTTATATGTATCGTCCTTGCTATCAAGATAGCTTTAAAAATTGATGTGTAAGATTCAACAGTTTTGTATATTTTTTAGTCTTGATATGACCAGTATTTTAAAAATAAATGTTTGTGTTGCGGGCGATATCATGTGTTGGATTTGTTAAATACGTTAAGGATTCATCATGATATACTAACTTCTAGGAGAAAGACATTGATCATGGCAGTTTCAAACCAAGCGGTCAGGTTCTCTCATTTCTTATACGCTGCCAACTGGTTTCACTGTTTCTCCCATGTCTACGACGTTTAGCTTTAATCATTATATTACTCAAGTGCAAATGTCATATAAACTACAGTGGTTAAATTTATAACACACAGCAAAAAATATTTTTAGTATTATCAGTATTTTATTTGCAACATTGTGTATACGTCACATTATGTTACGTCACGTTACATCATGATTCCCACATTAAGCAGCAATGCCCGTCCTGGGTATGACGATAAACTACATCCGCGTCCTGGGTAAGACGACAAACTATATCCAACAGCAAGGCCTCTAATCAGGAGGATTTGAGGAGCGTGGAACCACCTTTTTATTCCTGGTGTTCCCAGGTTCACCCTGACCCGGGGTGATAGCATCTGTTAGGGTACTAGCTATGGGCAAATAGTTGACCCCCAAAACTATGAAAGTGTAAAAATAAGTTTTAATACCAGCAATACGTTTTTGTAAAAGAATATTACCAGCAATAAATGTTTTAAGAAAAAATTATCGCCAGCAATACACTTTTGAAAAAAAATATTACCAGCAGTAAAAATTTTGTTGGCATTAAATAACCCACATATGCCGTAAAATAAACCAAACCAAATTAAGCATCAATGCTGTGTCTCGATTAAGACAGAGCCCATCTCTTTTCATGCTGCTTTTATTTTAATTCAAAGTTTTTCTTCACCTACACGGGTTACCACTGAAGGTATGCCCTTATATTAAAACATAATTGAGAAGAGAAATGGGTTCATATCTTTTCCAGTGGTATTTGTGCGAAAGCGAACATAACTGACTCGGGTGAAATTTGAAATTTCTACACCCATACCTACTACATCCCTTTTGATATAATGGTCATACTAATGGCAATATTAGCTGTTTCCTTATATGGAAACATTCGGCATCCGTTGACCGAACATCAATTGCTACTTTCGGTTGAAAGTTATAAAATCTTTCTTTTAAACAATTTTTTCAAGAAAAGAAAATAGGTTTCTCAATTCCATTAATTGCTATCGTCCATTTGAATGTTGATGGTTTTTCCTTCCTAACCTTTTGTTCAAAGTAGCGTGGAACATCAACATCCTAATTATGACCTTTCTCCTCGATATCCATTTAGTTGTTGCACCTTTTGAAAGTCCTCAAGCGTTCTGGTTTCTGTTATTTGCTGCAGTACTTTGTAATTCTGTAGCACCAGTCCACGAGGCTCAAAAAATAAAAGTCCTCCTACAGACCTGCAAGGTTCTTTCACTTGAAACAGTCAACGAGTTTCGGTTGGTTACCATAAGAAAAATATTTCATTGCTTTGTTGACATATATCAAAATACACAAGTCATTCCGAATTACTTGGGAGGCAATCAAAATCTAAATCCGATAATGCAGTCTTAATCGATAGAGCCTTCTTTTCAGATATAAATTACTGAATAATGAATAACTTTTTAAAAATGCGTCTCGAATATTAAAAAGCAGTCATGAAATGTTTAACAGAACGCCCCAAACTGAATTGATTATGTTTGTTTGAGTATCCCCCTAAGCATGGAATTATATCATGAATATTGCAGACAGAAAAATTTGGCGGCGAAATGCAATTAATCTCTTTAAGGAATACTCTATTTTGAACTCGGATATTGCCAATATTTTTTAATCGAACATCTTGTAATCGATCTTATGAGCAAAGCAAATCGATAAATGAAATAAACAGAACCAAAAAAAGATTTAATATTAAGATTTTATAAAGGGGTAAATGTGAGACGGTTTACAGTATGGTGAATTGGGTCTATAGTGGCTGCATGTTGGCACGTGGCTAGAACGTTCGCTTTCCGACCATGAGACACGGGTTCGAATCTCGCCGTGTTTGATTTGTCAGGAAGTGTTATCGGTCTGGAGGAGGCGAACTCTGCGTGCGGCACCTTCGAAAACTGCCTGAATATCCATGCTACGGATTAACTCAATGGTCGATTTATTAGGAAGTCTTCTCGGTCTGGAGGAGGTGAATCCAGCGTGCGGCACCTTACAAAAATTGCCTGAAAAACCATACTACGCGTTGACCCAATGGTCGATTTGTCAGAGATGATCCCTTGATTGTATCGGTTTGGGGAAGCGATCCCAATACGCGGCACCAACTGAGTGCCGTCGATGCTAGCACGAAGTCGCAAGTAATCGTGACCGAGGGTTGAGTGTATTGGCTTTGTTGAGACTGTAGATCACGCCAGATAATGTGGTCTCTCTCAGAAACTGTAACTAAAGTCCGCTCAGTATAGTTGCATTATAAGCCACTGGTCGGCTCTGTGGATGTCGAACTAACACAAATATGCCTGGACAGGTGTCTGCAGTAGGGATTGGTTAGCTGCTCTAGTAGGCGTATTCGGATACGAGCGACCAGCCACCAGTGGCTGTATAGTGAGACCTGGCCTTTTATATGTGATTTTATCATTTTGATTTTGTTGCTTTTGTAATGAGTTTAGGCCACGATACAGATGGTTGTGTGAAGAGTAGATACGTAATAGCTGCCGCCAGCAATCTAATAGCAGCAGCAGGTGACCGACGCCTTTAAAACCCCACACTTTCAAAACGAAACTCTCCTTTTTTTTTCCTTTGCCTAATACGTAGAGTCTATAACACTAACGAAAAACACCCCTCTGAATCCGGTGATGCAAGTAGGGCATTTTTCTTGTTTCGCAAACGTAGACACTCTGAATCTGCTGTTAGGGCGTGCTTTTTTCCACATCCAAACTTGTATCATTATATTCCTATTTTAAAGAATAAATATTTCATAAATATTGCAATGAACGTGCAAAATATACGAAGAAGGCATGGATCCGTATTTTCACAATCCCAGCTATGGGTTAGATATCAGGGTAGACTGAGTTATCTAGCCTTAGGTGATAGCCACTTGAACAGAATGAAACTGATTTCAAAGCAGTGGAAAAAACAAGGGGAAACCTACCTATTGTCTTTCCTAAGAATCCATGTCAATTCATAGATATTAAAGAAAAGGAATCTGTGAAAAATTCTGATCACCTACGTCCTGAATGACATGACATTTTTATTTATATGTTACAGATCTTTTTTGATGATTTGATGTTGTATACAACATATACGTTAATCGACTATGCATATAATAAAGTTCATAGCCTTGTGAAAAGTATTTCTTTTTTTAGTTTTCAAGCATTGGGAGTTTACGCACAGAAGAAAATAATTGAAGTGGTATATATACCACCAAAAATGTGCTCAACGAAAAAAAAAATGCCTAACAGATTGAAATTTTATGATAAATTTTTCCACAAAAATAAGAAAAAACTCGCTGTGCAAAAATGTACGCTGTCCATTAATAACTGCTTCCGAATCCAAAAGTTTACATTTCTAAACAAAAGATACACTATTTAATGACCGGCTTCAGAGGAGCACTTCCCATTAAGACTGTGGACCTACGCGTAAAAGATGTAAAACAGAGTAAAGAGTTGTTTTGTTGCATGAGTTTTTTAAATGCTTCCGTCGACTAACGCTACTACAAAACTGCCGGCAACTGCTACTGGGTATCTTCTCTACGGCTAATCTTCTAAAAAGAATAATATTCAGTGAAATTTTACCATACTCTTAAATCATAGTTCAGATTAAGGACTGAAATAAACGTTAATTTTGGTGGATGATTAATCCTTACTAAATGTTATCATGAAAAGAAAATGGCTTCTCCAGAAGCATAGAAGAATCCTCCGTCAGCTCGAATTCCCGTTGGGATTTATACCAAGTAAAACTCTATATATCTTCTCCATTTCCACACCTCTTGTTGTTGAATACATGTGTTATAGTTTCTCTGTGCGTAAATAGCTGTATATAATTTTCTGTGTGTCTTTAAAATCTCTTTGATAAATGCATGTTTGTCATTCCTTTTCTTTCATCTATTCTGTTCCGTCGGCGTATGAAGATGCTATGATAATGCCCATAATGGAGGAAATTCAAATAGGAATTAATATCTTGTTTATAGCATCCATTATCGTTATATTTGCTTTGATTAAATGAAATAAAGTTTGCATCTCCTGATTCTAGGCAGATCTATGGGCCGAGTCTCTGTGTGTGGTCATGGATCTCCACAATTCCCTGTCCTTTGTAGCTTTTAGCAAAGTTTGTTTTTGCTATATCTCCTAATTCCTATTTACACAAGGTTGTTAGGTATGCTATACGCTGATTTCCTCTGCCTCTCTTACGTTCAATATGCCCGTGAGTGTATCTATAAAAAAAAGAGCATCAACATTATGATAGTAATTATTTGGAGTCTGACTTTACTAATGTTGTCAATGAAGGAATCCTAGATGCTCTTTGTAAGAACATCCATTTGCATTAGCAAAAGTATAAATACAATATGAAAACAAATGATCTGCTATATAACAAACAATAGAGTTTTCTTTTCGAAATTTCCAAATTTTTAAAACGAATTACGAAAATGCATCGAAGTAATATTAACGCCTTGGTGTCGCTGTTGAGGCAAATAACACAGACGGATGAATCAAGCATTAAACTTCGTGTAAGAGACTTTGATGCAAATTTCGTAACAGAAGTTGAACATGCGACTCAACATTATTATATCAAAGTGTATCAACGATGTTGGCAATGACATTAAAGTGGAATTTAATTCGCCGTGACATGTTAGTCGATAGACGTTGCTAAACTGGCAATTTTCCTTCTTTTTGTTCAACATCAGTTCTAGAAAAAAAAAATGAGGATTTATTTTTATGTGAAATTTTGTATCTCAAAGCCACTGGTCTTAACATCAAATTGCATTGCCGATTTAATAAAAGAAAACACACACACACGCGATATAAGCTGGGTTAAATATACTGCAATCCTCAGCAATAGAGAAAAGACAGTGAAATAAAAATTTGCTGACGCACTAACGCAAATCAAGAATGTTGCAAAAATCCATAACATTATCACTGTACCGATTTTTAATCATTTCAGAAACGCAAGCAAGGCATAAATGCCAGCAGAACGCAGGCGGTTACAGGGAGTGAAAGTGAGAGAAAAGATCGAATATAGGGAGGATTGGGGAAAGGACAAAAGATGAACGAGATTCAAGACAGAAGATAGCGACTGACGTTGCATTTAAATTTTTGAAGAGTGTATTTATCAGGGAAGCAAGTAAATGGAATGGATTTCCTCTGGCGGGAAGTGCAAGAAAAGAAACTGTTGGAGTAGAAGTGACGGTTGTATTTAGCTATTTCAACAGTAAACGGGTGGGACCTAGATGCCAATCTAGTAGCACGCTTAAATTCATGCAGTCGGAGCACCAAGAAAAAAAAAGCTCGTCAGAACAGTTGCAATGAAAATATTTGTAGAAAAGACAGAGGGAAGCCACATCAGGTCGGTGAGAAAGTAACTGAGGTCGAGATGCCAAGTCAGGATCTATTACATTGCAGATCCTTCTTTGAATCATGTCAAGAACCTCGAGATGAATAGCAGGAGTACCAGACCAGATATGACAGCAGTACTCAATACACGGGAGAATGGCAGATTTGTAAATGTGAACGATGGACTCTGAGGAGAAAGATTTTCTGTCACGACACAGCGACACATCTTTCCAACTTAGATGCAGCTATTGATTCGATGCAGCCGCTCACTTCAAGTCAGTTGAAAACGTGAGGCGAAGAAGGCGCAACGTGTTGCTCTCCAGGAGTCTAGCGTCAGTCGTACTGGTGGAAGGCAGAAAAGTTTCTCTATGATGGTTAAATGAGAGTAGATTTGTCTGGGAGATGTTAAAATTTGCAAGCCTTTTTTGCCCCAGTTAACCACTGATTGGAGGTCGTTTTCAAAATGCATTACTTACGAAAATACATCACTTACATTACGGGGACAGCTCCAACGCAAAAATAAAAAAATACATGAAAAATAATAAGAATATTCTCATTCGAGGCCTCACCTAACTCAAAGCTGTCCCACCTGACTTAAACGCCGCCCGCTCTACGTCAAAGCGTTTTCGCCAATGCAGCAGCTATTGCAATTGCGTTTCTTGTAAAGCTTGATGCGAATAATGGGTGGATTATGGCAGAAATTAATATTCTTCCATTTTTATTTCCCCAATTATGGGCATTATTATATCCATGATATAATAACACCATTTTTCACGGACAGAACGGAGTAGCTGAAAAAAAGGAATGACAAGGCTTTGTTCTCAGGTAGTGTTTTATACCGCTAAGTCATACACAAAATTATATATACATATTTAGACGTGTCACACACAAAGAAACTATAACGCATATATGCAATAACAAGCAGTGTGAAAAGCAGATGAAACGAGAGTCTTATTTGTAATAATTCCCAATGGAAATTGGAGCTACTCGATATTCTTTTGTGTTTCTAGGAAAGCCATATTTAAGATTCCCTATTCGAGCGGGCCGTATATCACTATGTGACTATTATGTCACGAAGAAGGACACATTCCACTCAAATAAGGAAACGGCGAGCCATGGGTTTTCTCAACATGAGGACTGTGAGCCGGAGAAATTTCTATATCTGTTGAGGATATATTCCATAAGCAAACTGTGCCATAGGCCTGTAAGCCGCACACGTGGCCGCTGGTCGTGGCGGGAGGGCAGATTTAGCCCCAGCCCGGGGCCGGACTGAAAAAGCAACTGCTCGGTTTGACTCTTGGAAGCTGGCTGACGGACTGGTCACTTTCGTCACTCTATGAAGGGACATCACTAAGCAACCAACATGTGTTTCACGTGACTTTATTTCGACTAAAGGGAGATAATAACCTTTTGTTAAGTTAACAGGTAGTTCTCACAATTCTTTATTGTTACATACAGAAGTTAGATGATTATCGCAAGATAAAATTTATTTGAGAGCGTTTGAACTGCAGAAAAAAAACTTGATTGCTAATGGATTTCATTTATACGGCATGGATCTCAACAAGAACTGTAAACTTAACCACTTAACCAATACTTTTTTTTAATTGAATATGTCATATTTATCTCTGCAATGGTAGGTTTTTTTTTCAAGCCAAAGTTAAAATTGTATCGTTAACATGTGTTGCGGAACCAAAGAATTATCATTTTATGACTCCTGGTATTATTTTCACGCAAACAATATTTAGTTAATGATAGTTTATACCATCTTCAGTTGATGTCTCTTGTTTTACAGGAAAGAAAAAAAACGTGTTGACACTCCCGAAATCAAATGGAAAAAAAGATAATGAGCCTTTCAAAAATCGCGCCACCATCTAAGTCAGAGGGGTAATCCAACATAGGTAAATCGCATTACGGGTTCTCTACTGTGGAACAAAATAATTTTGATGGTTTTCCGATTCTTATTAGGTTTCTTTTTTTTCAAGAATCTGAACTGGATTTAGAGATTGGAATCAGCAATTTTATTTTAAAAAATAATCTCTTCAGCTTATTTGAATCTCTGAATATTTCCTAAATTTGAAGAACAAACGTCAATTATTGGAGACAAAATCCATTCAAAGAAAAAGAAACGGGATTTCTGACAGTGGATTAAGAAAATTTGATTTTGTTCAGATTCTCATTTAAAAGGAATGTAAGAGAATGAGGCAAAATATCATCTAAAAGATTGATTTTTTTAAATATATACTAATGTACACACAGTACAAGACACAAGAGCCACTTGGAAAAAAGCTGTCTGAGTGGAACTTACTTCTTACTAATGAAATACGAAGGAAATGGGGATGATTCACTGTATACGTCATGGCGGATCCCAGTTGCAAAGGTCAGCGTGTTCGAATTCATGCCATGGAAATAGCGATATAGTAGGGAGAGTCTACTGATGTTTCCTCGGTGGAAAAGAAATTGCAGGGTGGAAAATAATTCGTCATCCACAAGTTCACGTAGACGCTTTTGAATATCAAGAGAGGCAAATGAAAAATGGGCAACCTCAGCCCAGATATGTCAGTTAATAGTTCACTTTTGGTATGATCTGGATCTTGTATAGAATATAGCAAGGAGTCAAATACTTACTGGAGCGCTACTATGAACCGACCATTTATTCAGTATCTTTAGTAATAGATCGTATATATGTGTTCTAGCTAAGGTCGGGGGGTAGCTTATGTTCTAAAAGAAACTCCTTGAGAGAAAACCCCTCCAACAAGATAAGTTCAGGTTCTGCTCAGTAGTGACGAAAGGTTACTAGTTTAGTTTTGGTCGTATTGAAATTCACAAGCCAGCCCTTCTTCCCCCATTGAGCCCCCTGAGCTAGGTCGGAGGAGAGATGTGATGTTAGGTTCTGGTCATCCAGATCTTTAGACTTACACCTATAAACTTTTGTATCACCCGCATAGACGTGAGTCAAGGTAAATAATCATTCAAGAAGAAATGAAATGAAAAACAGTAATTTGACAGAACACGTCGATTCATAGGTCCATGCAAACAATATATATAGTAAAAAAATTTACAGATAAAACATCACTATTTTCTTGGCATAGTGATAGGAAAGAAAATAATATTGCCGCTTGAATTTGTTGCTTATACCAAGTTTACGGTTGCAAATTATAAGCTAATAGGAAATTAAAAATATATAGCATTGTAGAAAATTCACTTATCCAGGATTTCTTTTATATTGAAAGGCAGAACGTCCGAATTCCACGTAATAATAAGAAATAAAGATAAAAACATGGGTATGCCTGTTAAACAAATCATTTGCATTTGCAAACATATGTAGGTACTTTTTTACAAGAGTTAAAAATTATTAGAAATAGTCTTTTGTTGTGTAAAAATTCTTTGGGTAGTTGGTTCACAGAAAAATCTGTTAATTAGAAAAGACTTTTAAATAGTTGTTTTCATAGTAAAAAAAAAGCAGTCTTTGAAAAAAGACTTTTATCGTTAGCAAAGATTCACTGACCGTTTTTGTTGGTGTTGGGGATGATTCGTTTTGTCGTCTATGTCGTTTTGCCGACTTGTCGTCTATGCTGTTATTGGAGATGATTCATTTGAAGTCGCCGACATGTTTCCTTCAACACTCTCTGGGGAGGAGAAAGAAGAAACTTTGTAGTCACGTCTTGAACGACTTAGAGACCACCGCATATCTCTCTGCTGCTGAAAGTCGAAATCTGCGGGATTTTATAAGAAATTTTCCTCGAAAGTAGTCTCGAGAAAAATAGGTTATTACTTTTCCCTGACTGGTCAAATATTTCACATGGTGATGTTAATTTTTATTTATAAACCAATAACCACTTTGATTTAAACGGTATGTGTTGTATTGCAGAATCTTTTTGGCGTGTTTGTCTGTTCTATAACGTAAACATGATTTAGATTGTCTTATTTTCTAAGTATTAGTAAAGTTTATTCACGTTATCCGACATGATTTGAAGTGAGTACAGATATGCAACTCTGTTGCAACTTTCAAGGGAAAAATTCGTATTTGGGGTGGGGTGGGGGTATTAACACAGGTTTGTAAAAGGAATGCTAGTGTGATTCTGTGTGAAACACATGTCTCTTGGTATTATTTTTCCCGTAACAATTATTACGGACTGAAGTGTGGGTCCAAGTAATAAATGAGAAACACAAAAATTATATAAAACAGAGGACAATGCATTTTTAACAAAAGCATTACAATTAAAATAAACGAAAAAAAAAAACATTAAAAGACTAGTTTCATAAAGCATTTGAATTAGAGAGTGTGTATACGCGTGAAATTTGTGTAGGCCTACGTGATAGACACGTGTGTGAAAAAGTGCAAAAGTTGGTGTGAAAAAAGTAAGACACTGAAAATGAATGTTCCCCAGTGGGGAACACTTTTTTTTCCCACGTGCGACTATATCTTAAAGCCAGAGTTGTAAAAGAGCAAAAAGAATGAGTAAGAATATTATTCCTATTTATAGGCTTACGGCCCTTCCCCTAGCGACGATTTTTTTTTCATAGGAAAGTCAAGTGGGATAACCCACAGGGTAAATAAAAAGACGAACTTTTTGATCTGCGCGGTAGCGCTTCTAACTGAATGGAAAATTTTCCTTTTAGAACTTAATTATTAATATAAGTTAAATATGAACTTTCAAGCGCAAAAGCTAATGTTGATTCAGTTTCTCTCTGGCTGTTCAGGTGTTCACATCTGCTATAGATTATGGCGGTTAATTTTCTTTGCAATTACTCTTTTCTTTATTAATCCCCAATATGAAAGTTGGAATTTAAATTAAGCCAAACAAGATTAAAATTTACCCGCCGTGAATTCTGAGAAAGAGAAGAATTTAGATAACCTTTAGAATACACAAATCATATTTATACAAGATGTAACAAAGAAAGCTGAAAGAGGAAAGTTGGAAAAAAAATGGAAACTTCTGTCGCAGTTAGCTCCTCCTCAGTTCTTTAATCCTTCAACAGGGGTCTCTCTCCCCTGTCTATAAATACTGGCTGACCCTTCTCTCTCTCACTCTTTTTCGGCCTTGTGCCACATTTTCTATTAATACAGAAATAAATAATCTTTTTCGACTTAGGCCTTGGGCTGCTACCTCGCGCGGAAACGAGGTAAAATCTCTCTTTTTCCACTTAGGCCAATATGTGACCTCTCACAGATACAGCGTTTCCCAAATTCTGGGAACACGCTAAGAACAATACACGTACGTACGAACACTCACAACACACGCACATATGTAACTGTTCATGTTTTTGTGTAACTTGTTATTAATATATATTTGTTTACCCATGTATATCGGTCTTGTTTGTTTCCTTTGTCTTCTTTGGACTTAATTAAAGTCCGACCTTCTCTTGTAGCTGGACCGGCCAGCAGGAAATCTTAACCTTCTGATACTACTCCACATCTTCACCCGCACGGTCCGCTACACTTGCTTGACTCGAAAGTTGAGTCCGGATAACGAGTGTTTCATAACAACATCAATAATGTTGATTATGATGATGATAGTTGTAAGCACTTCCGGTCCCACTAGGGAATGCAAACAGATCAAGCGGGAGTTTGAATAAAATGGTTGTTGAATTTAGCACGTGTCGTGTCGTCTTTGTATTGTTTCAGCTTTTCAGCGGCCAGTCTCATGTAATTTATTTTTCCATCATAAGTCAAGTGGAACAACGGGAGTCAACACTTCCTTGTAGAATTTCTCATTTCATCTCGAACAATAGAATTATTCATTGTTGGTTCGGGAAAGTAATGTTCATAATTCAGCAGTTTACGTTCGTTGTTCCTAAGAGCTTTTGAAGTGGTGAAGGCGGCCATGTCTCTTTCTACATATTGTAGCAGGCAGCTTTTGGATATTTTGAGGAGATCTCACTTCACATGGTCTCCTACTTGATATTGGATAAAAAAAGTGAGGTAAATTTCCAAGATTAGCACAAATATTGCCGTTGTTCAAAGGATATCTTAAAAGGTCAGTTATTGGTCATCTGTGCCAATCAATACCTTTCATTTACATGTTCCTGTCAGACACACAAGACAAGAAGCATAACTCCTACATTTTCTATTTTTTATTACTTCCCTTTTCAGGAATTTTTCCAAACAGCAGCAGCAGCATTCTTCGCGTACACACATATTTGCATACATTTTTAAAAACTAGAGCTGTTTTTATTTTAATATTTGTGTTTAAGTTTATCATTTTTTTATATCTTATGAAAACGATGGTGTCCGTGGTTATATATAGATACAATTTTTAGAAAACCGTATAAGGATTTTCTGCTAGATGTTCTTTAGCCTCATTCTTGAGTCTGTTTAAAATGACTCGTAGCATAATTTTGCTGGTGTGACTAATGAAGCTGATGGTCATGTAGTTCTGGCACTGGCGGAAGTTTCCTTTTGGGGGCATGGGGATGATGAGTGATTGAGTATATTCTATGGGTCTCTGTTTTGTCTCCCAGATTTTCTGGCAGATCGATGTTATTACTCTGACCAATTCATTCCCTCTATGCTTAAGCAATTCTCCTTGGAAGTGGGTAGATGTAGGGGAAGGCAGTCCAAAAGTTGAAAGGGCAACATCAAAAAATGGACTAGGATGAACACTCCGACGCCGTTATGTGAGGCAGAAAACCGATCTGGTTGATGGCATCTGTCTGCATCATCGTCGTTCATGCCTCCTCTACGATCGGTTCGGTCATGAGAAAGGAGAGGAGAGGATAGGGGTTTTTACGTCAAAAATAAAATAGAATAATACAAAAAAAAAAGTCATACCTTTCAAGGACGATAATTATTAATTTTCTTGATAGAGTAGCCTCCCTTGTCATTTCTATATATTATTTTTTGAATTATATATGATTACTTAAACAAATTTAGTCATTAAATAACGTTTTCAAATGCTTTGTTGATTGTTTTGTCCGGTTTCTTTTTTATGGCGAAAATACGAAAGCGTACTAAAGGCGACTCAAGACTTGTGAGTGAAATTGTGTCGATGAATGAGATGTTTTCGATTTTACAATTAATTAGATACGTACTTATTATTCAGTATCAGCAATTAAATATTTGATTTGAAATTATTATACCGATTGTAAATATGTTCTTGAAAGTTAAAAGTTTAGCGTATATCTAATCCAATGCCTGCAAGTTAAAAATATGTTGTAAGTACATAGTGTTGCATCTGTTTGTCCTGGAAATCAGCATTTTAAATTCTAGTTTTTACCTAAATAAACTTGAATATCAACAATTTACACTGGTAGAACATGTGCAACTATCTCAGTCAGAATAAAAGTTTCAAATTCAGAATTACTAAAACTGACTGGAACAAAACTGTCACTTTTTTTCTGCGCTAGTTTCATTGTTATTTCTGAACAGAATTATCGGGTGGCTAATCCGAGAAGCCATTTCATGTCACATCTTATGAATATTTCATATTATCTGGCTTCTTTATTAGTTTATTATTTCAAAACACTCTTCCTCTTACGGTTCGTTTTTATGCGGAATTTTTAGCTGGAGCTTTTTTTCTTATAGATTGTACTAGCAGCATGGCCCGGCGTTGCCCGTGCTTGATTCAAAAACCGTACGACTCATACAGCAATCGCTATCACTTGACTTAAAATATTTTTGCCCTTCCTTTCCTTTAAAGGAGTGCCCTTTGTCGTGCTGATGTTGATACATGCCTTACTTCTTGCCTATCTCACACTGCGAATTTTTTCTAAGCTCTATACTAAACATTAAATCTGTTACGAAAAAAAAATAAACAAAATGAACACAAAATGATCAGCTTTAAAAAAAGGACTCGTAACTGGAAAAACCGAATGAAAAAAGGATGTTAACAACAAATACTTTTTCACACCCAACCCAGTTCTGCGGAATCAGAATCAACGTTGAGTTTAAGCAAGCAAATGAGCCAATTGGAGTAAAGTGCCATGCAGATTTAAATTTTTCCCACTTGTCACGAATGCAGCTATCGATTTTTTTGCATGCTAGTTAATATTCGTGTCAGTCAGCTGTTGTCTCTCACGCTGGCTAATAGATCTTCCTGCCTATTCGTGGCAGCCGGCTATAGGCTCTCACTCTGGCCAGTAGAAAATGGCCGCAAACTACATGAAAACAGCCATAGAAGTATGAAAAAATCGATTATTTCCACTATCGATGAGAGTTGGGAAATGCCAAGTCGGTCTTGGCCTTTCCGCTAACTTGGAGCATGTGCATGTAAATTTTGGTGCAAATCTGTCGAAAATTGCAGCCGTGCATTCGTTACACACACACACATCCTGCCTTTTATAGATAGAAATTTGTAGGAACCATTGTCGGAGTTAGCTCCTCCTCAGTTTCCTTAATCCTTCAACAGGGGTCTCTCTCCCACGAGTATAAATACTGGCTGACCCTTCTCTCTCTTTAGACTCAGGCCTTGGGCCGCTACCTCGCACAGAGACGAGGTAAAATCGTTTTTTCCACTTACACCAATACGTGACCTCTCACAGATACAGCGTTTCCCAAATTGTGGGAACGCGCTAAGAACAATACACGTACGTACGAACACTCAACACAACACACACACATAACTTCTCCATACAAACACTATGTAACTTTTCATGTCTTTGTGTAACTCGTTATTAATATATATTTGTTTACCCATGTATATCGGTCTTGTTTGTCTTCTTTGGAATTAATGTCCGACATTCTCATGTAGCTGAACCGGCCAGCAGGAAAGTTTAACCTTCTGATATCTCTTCACATCTTCACCCCCACGGTCTGCTACACCATTTCTTGTACTTCAGCAACTTCACATAGTGACCTGAGGGATTTCATTTTTTTCTTTAAATTTTTGCAAGCCAGTGTGGTGGACCGGCCGTGTGGTGGTGTGAATGGAAGAAGTAGAGAAGATGAATTATCTCTGCTTTAAGACTTCGATGACCGGTCCAGCTACATAAAAATGTGTTGGACTTTAATGGATGTCCAAAGAAGGAAACAAGACAGATATATATGTATGCGAACAAATATGTATTATTAACAAACAGGTAAAAACAGATTGATACACGAATTTACAAATACATCATTTAAAACATGTATAAAACGTTTAGTGTCTGTGTGGAAAGTTATTGTGTGTGTGTTTGAGTCGAAATGTCCGTACGGTTGTGAAATTTTGTTTTAGCGTATTCCCTGAACATGGGAAACGCTGGTTGTGTGTGAGAGTTCACATACTGGAAATACCTCGCACCACGTGCGACGGTTGCCGACCTCAAGCGAGGCCAGTTGGCCGCACGTGGGCGCAGCCGTGGAAAAAAGAGAGACAGAGGCGAAAGGTCAGCCCGTATTTATACTCCCGGGAGGGAGAGACCCCTGGTGAAGCGTTAAGAAAATGAAGGGGAGCTAACTGCGACACCAGTATAAATATACTTGGAAAAAATAAAATAAAACTTACATTCTTTGAATAATTCATTTCTTCTGACTTAACCACGAATCTGCATTACAAAGTCCTATTTTATTTTTATCAGTGAAAGTATTTATCCCCCACCCATCAACAATTATTAACAGCTCTTAAAGCATATATTCAAAATGAAATACGGACACGACTATATAAATGCTAAACATTCTTCAGAAAGGACCCTGAAAAGTTCTCAGACCGACTAAGAAGTCTTTAATAAAAAAATAAAAAACTGTTTTTTTCAGTGAATCGTACCTAGAATTTTTCGGCGCCCCGTAAATGCCATCATTTGTAAATACGTTTGTTGGTTTTTTTTTTTTTAATAAACGTTATCACAGAAATTTTAATTATTTGTAACATTCGACGTAGTGTAATGGTTAACAAGCTTGTCTCGCTAGATCAAATACGACTGAATAGAGGTTTCGATCCTGACTAGGTACCCCTATGCTTTCGGACTTTTGCTACAACTAAAGATCTTGTTTCACGTCAATAATGAATTAAGTCCCTTGAAATGCTACCAGATTATTCCCCCTTTTGCGTGTATTAATTGACTTGTCACATTGCTGTAGCTCTGGTTAATACTTCAGTCCCAAAACTATGCACGACTCCATCATCTGAAACGATTTATTAGCAGCTCTCTCTCATATATATATATATATATATATATATATATATATATATAGGAAATTGTATGACAAAGTACTGTCCTTGACATATAAAAATATATCTTGTTATACAGGAACCCGTCAATTAGTTCGCCAAAATTTTTATATACAAAAATTCAATTAGTGCATACATAATACTTAATTAGTTTAATTAGTGCAGTAAAACATTCTTCAGCTTAACCATAGTAATTGAAAAATTTGTTATAGTTACCAACGTACACATTAACTGCACTAATCGAGGTGTGTGTGTGTGTGTGTGTATACACACACATACATGCACACAGGGTGATTGAAAAGTAACTCCCTATTTTATGTATGATGGACTTTCCAGTCTTGTAAAAATTATAGCTAGACGGGAGAGTCCATCATACATAAAATATGGAGTTGCTTTTCAATCACCCTGTATATAAATCTGTTACTGACTTACCAGAAAAAAAATGAAGATACTCATTATCAAATCCTCTGCTACAGAAAGAAAAAGCATTTCAAGAATTGTTTGGAATATTTGATATATTCTGTTAATTATTGTCACCAAATTTTTGTGAACTCAGCCTTTAACTTTTCAGTGTGCAATATGTGAAAGGATTGAGAGAGAAAAAGAAAAAAAACATTCCTTTCAAATGAGTCTAAGACAAGAAAGGTCAAAGAGTGAAATGTTAGAACAACAAAAACAATAACAACTAGAAAGACCCATGAAAATTTTAGTTTTCCTATTTGAATTTTCTGATGAATCTTATTTAATTCTTCAGTTAAATGACTGAATAAGCTCATTAACAATCATAAATATGAATGCTGGTCGTTATTTTAAGAAGTGGGTACAAATGAAAAGATTTGAAATTCATAACTTTTTCCATTTCACTGAAACAGCTGTTAAATACATCTATCTTCCCTTCTTTCATTCATTTTCTCAATGAAACCAAGTAGTGTTTTTTTCCTTCTTTACATGTGATCAAAATTTATTTATGAGCTTTTAGCAATTGCTAAACATTTATCTTCACCCCTTTCTTTCTTTCATTTTCTCACCAAAAGCAAGTAGTCTTTTCTTCTCTTACCATGTGATCAAAATGCATCTTACAAACATTTCACTTAATAATTTAAAAATAAGTCAGCAGATAATGTAATTTTATTTATGGAAACTGGATTTTTGGTAATTGCCTTATTCCATTTCCATCATTCGACGTTGCAATTCTGAAAAATGATGCTTTTTATCAGTTGTAATTGCTTCTCAGCCTTTTGGCAGGGATAAAAGTGTAGTATTTGCCCATGGGCAGATAAACTACATTTCATCCCTCGATTGTCTGACTGTCTTTGGACAGAGTGCAACTGAATTGTGTCTCTGCAGGGTGTGTACAGAGTGCAACTGAAAATATTATCGGGAGGTGACCAGACTCTGGAAACGGCTGCCCATTGCAGTATTTCCCTCGTTGCACTAAAGAAGGTGGGGTCAATAGTAATACAAATGCCATCACACTTGACAGCTGCAGAGGTTGGGCTATTTTTACACCTGGCCCATGTGCATGCACTTATGATCCCCCACATTAAACTGACCTTGTGTCACATCCTGCCAACATAGGGCAGCAAGAATATACAATCGCTTCTCACCATTTTGGCTAGGATCAAAGTGTAGTATCTGTTTTTATCAACATAATCTGAATCTCTTTCTCTCTCCACTTCCATCTTCCCTTCCTTCTTTCTTTCATTTTCTCACGGAAACCAAGTAATGTCTTTTCCCCTCCTTCCATGTCGTCAAAACGAAATGGTCCATTATTTATGAGGTATTGGCAAGACATAACTAACGAAGTGAGGGACAAGTCCTGCAAACTAACGAAGGGAGGGCCAAGCACAATTATAATAGTATAGTCAGAGCAATTTTTGAAATGGGGACTCATTTCAAATGTATAGAATGTATTGACAGATAAAATATGTCTCTTCTACAAAGTAGACAAGTAACCATAAAAATCCACAATATTAATAGGACATATAAAGAAGAAGAAATAAATTTAAAAAGTGATAGAAAAAAATAAATGAAAACTTGATTTAGCATAAAGTAATTTATTAATAGAAGTAATTACAAATAAAGTAATAATTGTGTGAGGGTGTGTTTAATTTGAAGCATAGGGTGGCAGCAGAGTCAATGGTAAAAGAATTAATGCTGCTTGTTACCACATCGAAATGTGCATTAACACTGAAGACTCTCAGGCCACCTCAATCTGTACACTCTCTACCTGGCATTCTAACTGCAAATCACATCAGATATTAAATCTCTTGTTACGTCGAAGAGTTTTTAGCCTCTACCTGCAAGAGAACAAAAAGGTAAAACATGAGATGGTAGTAAAAGGATCATTATTTTCATTAATGGATTAATTTTGAAAAAAGAGAGAGAGAAAAGAGAGAGAGAGAGAGAAAAGAGAGAGAGAAAAGAGAGAGAGAGAGAGAAAAGAGAGAGAGAGAAAGAGAGAGAGAGAGAAAAGAGAGAGAGAGAGAGAGAGAGAAAAGAGAGAGAGAGAGAGAAAGAGAGAGAGAGAGAGAAAAGAGAGAGAGAGAGAGAAAAGAGAGAGAGAGAGAGAGAGAGAGAGAGAGAGAGAAGAGAGAGAGAGAAAAGAGAGAGAGAGAAAAGAGAGAGAGAAAAGAGAGAGAGAGAAAAGAGAGAGAGAGAGAAAAGAGAGAGAGAGAAAAGAGAGAGAGAGAGGAAAGAGAGAGAGAGAAAAGAGAGAGAGAGAGAAAAGAGAGAGAGAAAAGAGAGAGAGAAAGAAAGAGAAAAAGAAAGAGAAAAAAAAGAAAAAAGGAAAAAGAAAAAAAAGGAAAAAGAAAAAGAAAAAAAGGCTGACATTTTTTGTTTATATATGACTGCATTCTGAAAAAAAAAAAAAAAAAAAAAAACACTGCGCGCACACGCACACACATTACGGCATGTTTTAAATTTTCTTTTTGAGAAAATGTATTCCTTGATTAAAAAGTTAACCATTTTACAAATCTGGAAAGAAAAAAATTTGGAAATTCTCTTTGGATTGCATTGTCACTATTGATCATGTACAAATGTTGAGTGAAATTTAAGCAGATTTTGGTATAAAGATTCTGTAATTTTCAAATATCTTTTAATTTCAAATTTTATTGCTCACTGAAAGCTTATATTACATACTCATCAAACAGTATTTCTTCTTATTTTTTTTTAACTTTGAAGAGATCTTTATTACATCACAGAAATGTAAAAAATATGACTTTAAAAATACTTGATCTCCTATCAATAAGATTTCATCATAGATGCAGTTGACCCAATCTAAAGAATATTCATTAATAAAACCAAATAAACAAGTAGCTTCAATCTATTAATTATAAAAGGGAGGAAAAATGTAATGTCAATATTTGATGGACAACAAAGCATATACTGAAGTTTGCAGAAACAAATGATTTACATGCTATTAAAGACATTTAATATTTTACAAGGTTATAACATTAATCAAATAAATGATGTTAGAATCTGATTCACTTCTATGTACATTGTTAAAAGTTCAAAATGGTTATAACAAAGAAGAAAATATCATTTAGATGAGATTTCTGTACTAACAAGAAACTGATAACAAATGAATGATTCAATACAGAAATAGCCAATAAAGCAAATTCAGATACAAATATTTTACAAGGTAACCAAAAAAGTTCTGTCCGTTTTTAAAGGAAAAAAAGAAAATGCTTCACAGTATGTGTAACTTATATTTAGTCTTCGAAGTAATCGCCATCGGCATCCAGCACCTTCTGCCAATGTGTCTCCAGCTGTTCAATGCCCTTGCGGTAGGTTTGGGGTGTTTGACGCAAAGAAGTCCGTGAGGGCTTTGCACAAGTCTGCTTCATTGGTGAAGGATTTCCCATGAAGATGATTATCCAAGGAGTAGAAGAGGTGGTAATCGGATGGCGCAAGGTCAGGTGAATAAGGTGGATGGCACAAAGCCTCCCACCTAAGTTGCTGTATGGTATCCCTGACCACTCGCGCGACATGCGTCGTCATGGAGGAAAAGCACACCTTTGCGATTCACCAGTGCTGGCTCCTTCTGGCACAATGCCTGTTGCACACGTTTCAATTGCTGCGAGTATAGGTCTCCAGTGACTGTTTGGCCCATTGGTAGCAGTTCATAATGAACCACTTGACGACCTGTCCACCAGACACAAAGCATAATCTTGCATGGGTGCATAGGTGGTCTTGCAGTGTGAGGGACAACATCCTGAGGAGACAACCAATGTCAGGAATGCTTGGGAGTTTCGTACAGAACCCACTTTTCATCACTGGTAAGCACTCTATTGAATAAGGATGTGGTACGGTGGCGAGAAAGCAGCGATACTCAGGCTGCCACTCGCTGTCCCTTGTGGACCTCCAACAGTGTTTGCGGAACCCACTTGCTCAGTTTGTACGTCTTACTTAGGCAGTGCAGGTGAAGTCTAACTGTTTCATCGGAAACATTGAACTGTCTTGCAAGTGTACCACACGCTAGACTACTGTCCTCTTCAACGGCCACCTTCAGCACTCCATCATTCAAGACCTGTGGCCATCCACTGCGAGACTCATCATGGAGAGACAAATCTCCCGACTTGAATTTTCGAAACCAACGCCTTGCAGTATGTTCATCCACAGCACTATCCCCAAACGCTTGACATATGCGGCGACTTGATGCAGCTGCTGATAAGCTCACTTTGAAGTCGTAAAGCAAACAGCCCCGACGGAGATCTCTAGACACTTCCATCCTTCTCACAGCCGTCCGGATTATAACTGATGGCTGGGCACGGTGCGCATGTTTTTTATAACGTCTGATGTTCCTACTTCCGGTTCTCCGAATTTGAAAACAATTGCTACATGCATTTCATATATATTTCAACTTCATTCAATGACTAATCAAAAAACGGACAGAACTTTTTTGGTTACCTTGTATAATCTGGAGGTGTATAAGTAAAATAAAAGGACAGAGATGATGTTTCTAAAAGAAATAAAACATTTAAGAACATACCTTCAGGTATCGTCCAGGAATCTGTAAAGGATGTTTGAATTCATTCTGACAGTTAGAATATGCCATTCCAAGACCAGCGCCAATTCCAAATGCAACAGGCCATGGTCGTCCTAAGTAGAAGAAAAAAAAAATACTATTAAATAAAGCTAATACAAAATTTCATTGAAGGGAATAAACATAGATGACTC
Source organism: Acanthosepion esculentum (assembly GCA_964036315.1). Taxonomy (NCBI): domain Eukaryota; kingdom Metazoa; phylum Mollusca; class Cephalopoda; order Sepiida; family Sepiidae; genus Acanthosepion; species Acanthosepion esculentum. The sequence goes on from OZ038475.1 coordinate 51,103,090, forward strand.
TATACCATGTTGAAAATTTCTACAAAATTTCAAAATGCAAATATTCTAGGCCACAAATAGTAAACAAAATATGACATTAGAAAAGTGCAAAATAAACTTCAACCACTCCAGTTGACAAGAAAATGAACAAGACTTCTATAAACACAACAGAAAAAAAATACAGATCTAATTCCACACAGTTTTCAATGCCTAAAGACCAGATAAAATAAGCAATGTAATTATTTTATAACAAATTCTTAAACATAAATTTTATTAATATATACAATAGCCTGCAGATATCTCTACAAGATGTAAAAAGCTGGCAGTATCAAATATCTAACTTACTCTTCTTACTCCTATATGTGCAGAAAATTCCACTGAATCTTTATTATTCAATCAAAACACAAATTCTTGGTGAAGTTTAATTAATAATTCAAAACAATAAAAACTACAAAGACCCCTAACTTCAGTTTATAAACTTAGTTTATAAAAAATCATGGCAAAATAAAAATAAATTTAACGACTAAATCCAAGTGAAAAAGCAATGACAACCACCATCTTTATAATCATTCAGCAAAAAAAAAAAAAAAGAAAAAAAATCATCTCAAACATTTGGTAAAGAAAAATTTACTATTTCAGCAAGCAGCAGAAGTCAAATATGGATGTTAAAATATTTAAATAATAATCAATTTTATTTAACAATTAAAAATCACTGTCTTTTACAGCTGGGTGGGGGGGTATATTTTTTAAGCTTTTAATGCAGATTGTTTAGTTTACCATTTAGGAAACCAACCAATGTTTTGATCGTTTTCAAAAACGGAAGAAAACAAGGGAAGCAATCTATATAAGGGAGACTATTCATTGTCTTATTTCCTCCATTTTAAAGTTATAATTCAGGTATTTGAATTCGAATATCATAAGTGAACACACACACACACACACACACTCAATTTCATACGTTATAATCAAAATTTACATCCAAAGATGTTCTCAGTATTTGACTATTTTTGAAAGCGTCAGAAATCAACTATAATTATTTCTACACAAAATTTACATAGAGTTAAGAAAATACAAAGACAAATAAAATCCAAAGAAGAATCTGCAAGGATATTAGTCCTGACCTAGCATCTCAACTTCAATCACTTTCTCGACGTTGTAATGTAGCATCCCTGTGCATTTTCTATAAATACTTTCCTGGTAAATGTTTTCATGAACTTTCCTCAATGGTACCTAGACTTTATGAATTTAAGTTCAGTACTTTGAATTCCAGTTGAATCCATTATATTCAGTTACAGTCTAATAGCCTTGGGAAAAGTATGAATTCTCTTCTCCCCCCAGCTATGGCTAAATAGCAGGACAGACTATAGTCTTGGCTGGCAACTAGTCAACTGCAGAAAGAAATGGCAACCTACTGCAGGAAAAAAATCTGCCTCATCAGTCATGTATTGAAAGATACATGATCACCTAAGCATGTATCACGCATGGCACATGACTGACTGACTAGATTGGTGACAAGGTCACATCATTTTACAGTTGAAATGGCTATAGTTGTAACCATTAAGTTCTATGCAGTTTCTTCTATCACACTTGTGCAACTCTCTTACTGTTTCTTGCTTCCTAATCAACTTTGATCTTCAAAAATTTAAATGCAATGTCAATCATTATCTTCTTAATTCCTGTTCTTTTACTGTTCTCTCTCCTTAAGAGGTAACAAGAGAAAAAAAAACAGGAATATGGATTCATGCCATTTCCAAAAGGAATTAGTACTAAGGGAATATATGAAGACTCTACGCAAATTTTGAAACAATTTGCCACTTGCAATTTCTATGTCAATTGCCATTAGGCTATCTCAGTGGAAGATTTTTTTCTGATTAGGACACTTATAATAGATTTCTATTCAGCTTAAAAACTAGTTTATAATTGATATAGATTTCAGATTTTATTGAAGCTCTATAGTATGACAAGCACTGGATATAAAAAGAGTGAAAGGTTCTAAAAATAGAGTTCACTATCAAATATAGGTTCAGATGTTTTTAACTTAAAATCCAGGTCAATTCAAAGATTGAATGTATCAAAATCATTTAAAAGATTCAAGAGAAATACACCCATAAACAACAAAATGTACCTTTTGTTGATGGGATTTGTTATTTTCAGGCTTATACAAACATGAACCAAGGTTAATAATTCATTGTTATTATTGATACTTATCAGTGATCAAAAATTCCAGTCATTAAAAACTGAAAACATTAAATGGCTAAAAAAAGAAAGAGTCAAAACAAAAACAAAAAATACAAATCAAAATGTCTATTATGCTGAAGTCTTCTTTCCACATGGCAATTATTTGTGACTAGTATCTTTGTAATATATAGAGAACTAGCAGTATAACCCGTCTTCGACCAGGTCTTTCATTACTGGGAATTTTTGCTGTTCAATTGGAGCAGTTTAAGTTTAAAGTCAGACCACCCAAAAATCAATATTAGTAACAACAATTGGGTGCAACTGAGGCACATATAAAAATGAGGAGGGGGTGGGGCTGAAAAGGCCGTTTTTTCGTTCAAATCATTTTAGCCTCATGCGCAGCAGCAGTCGAAGAGGCGTTTCCCCTCAACTGTTGAGTTCTTTGGACATCATTTTCAGCCTCGAATGCAGAAGCATCAGATGAACACTGTGGGAACGCGTAAACAACATCTGATCACACACATATATACATTTTCAGAATTATAGATATTATTGTAATAATTTAAACTATTTATTTTTATTAAAGTTTTTATGAAAGATCCAAGAACAGATATAGTAAAACATTGCTGAGAGTTATAATGGACAGGAAGTGATGGAGAGCCATTGTCACCAACAATTTCAACTCAAACTGGCACTGAAGAACCATCTATTAAACAAAAAATTTAATCGAAATCAGATGAAAACTGTGGAAACACATAAACAACATCCGATCACACATATACATATTTTTAGAATTATAGATATAATAATTTACTATTTTATATTGTGTGATTTCAAATCTATCACTAATGCTACATACCATGAGTAAGAGTGAAGAATCAGTTCAAATTATAAAAAAGAAATTGCTGACCAGCAACACAAAGACAAACAACAGAAACTTTCACAGTTCAAACCCATTTCTTGAATCAGAAGATAAAAAAAAAATAGATGAAAAATAAAAGCGGAAAGTCAACTGTCCATTATTTTACTTGTAACCTGTTAGAAAATATCAAAGACAAGTAAATGTTCCCACCAAATTCATGTCAATATTACTCATAAGAGAAGAGAGTTCCTAGAGTCATTTATAATCTTGGAAATGTTAAAATGATACAATGTTTACTGAGAATTAAGAACATTCTTTTAACACAGGCAATGATGAGCAATGTTCCAAGCATTCAATAGATTAAAATAAGACAATACTCCTCCTCCATCTTTCAAATAGAATTTCCTTTTTTCATTATATATTTTACTTTAAGAGACTGTTTTCTGAAATAAATAATACATTTTAAAGGTTAAATTATATCATTTGACATTTGATTTGTTTTTCAATGGAGACAGTGAAAAAATTTAAATAAAATCCTTTGACATTTGATCTGAAAAACAAGTTTACAATACTTAAAAGGTTACAAGTAATTTTAGCAGAATTTTTTTCAGACATTTAAAAGATAAAAACGTCTATTTCTTTTATCAAGTATCTAATATCAAAAACTTTAAAATCATTTAAGCCAATCAAAACTTCACTCAGAATGCACTTTTCAAAGAAATTCTTGTCAACCGAATATAGACGAAATACTGATTATGCTAAATATACTTTCTTTATTATAAAAAGTCTCTTACATAAAGAATTGTTTGTTCGTGTTTTGCTTTAAAATTATTTAACAAAAATACTTTAAAAAAGGGTGGGGTCTGAACATGATTTTTATGATCTCTTAAATCTACAATTTACCTACACTACAAAATTATTCAAAAGGTATAAAGTAATTTGATACCAAGGATGGTTTACTGAGCAGAATTGTTTCTTTTTTTAACTATATTATCTGTGGGTTTTTTTTAATTCTGGCTTCCAATGTTAAGAAAAGGAAAGAATTATTAAAGACAACAAATGAAAGTGAAGTTAGTAATTAGAAGGTAAAATACCATATGCACAAAGTTAGACAACAAATTAGAAAAGAAGTTGTATCCCATAAAAAATGGCATTACACTAAAATATTTAATGTCATTTTTGTTTTTAATGTTCTATGACCTATTTAAACTACTTTCCACTTCCATGTATTTGTATTGTCAGGTTATAATCTGCATTGTAAGTTAAACAGCGTCATACTAATTAATTCTAAATGGAAAAGCAAGAGTCCTAATGTAAATATCTACTGTTTGTGAAAAGAAAGTAATTTACTTACGTTTAAAGAGTGTCACTGAGAAGATGATTCCCAAGCCAAGACCAGTTGCTAGAATTAAAAATAAAAAGTTATTCATTCTTCTACAAAGAATTAAGATACAACACTCAACTAAAAAAATTAAAATAAAAAGTTCTTCAGAATATTAATCCTAATTTTTCCCATTTGAATATTACAATATTTTGGCTGATTCATTCTACAGACTTAAGTCTACAATCCACATAGGAGGTTTTTTTTTTTGTGGTGCTGCAGAGGAGCACTTTTATGAAGAAGAGCAAGCCAAAAAATAATGACTAACAAAAGAAAAAAATCAGAACCTACCCCCCCCCACACACACACACACCTTTTCATATGGATTTTACAGCTGAGAAACTGTACAGATATAGGAGTAATAAACAGGCCACTTGATTCTAAAAGGAAATTTCAAACCAATTACTGGTGCTTCAGGGTATTTAAAAACCCAAAAACTACTGGTCACCTTAAAATCATAAACAAAAGATTTGGTGACAAATCAGTCACATTAGAGATTTTCCCTTGTATGCAAGAGCAGCTTTTCTTGCATCCAACCATGATATTTGCTTTTGTCACTCTTTTTTTTTTCTTTTTTTTAAATATCAAAGTAAAACTGTGGATTACATATTGAATACACACAAACTTTCATTCACAGAAATGTCATTTGTATAAACTCTTTAGACAACAAAACATTACAACATAAAAAGTACATCTATACATATCTACAGGTGCACACCTCAACGTACAAATCATTTTTATATATAACAAATTAACATTTGAGTTTTACCTTTTATACAGATTTAATTCCTATACATTGTTGCTGGAAGTTATTTAACTTTACAACTTGTAACTATGGTGAGCTATGAAGCCATAATAAATCCCATACTGAAGGTTCCGTATTAGCAAGTAAGAAATGTAACCAAAATATATCTAAGCCTCACTTGTCCGATAAATATTATTAGACAGTGAGGATAAACACATGCACTGATTTTGATGGAGTCAATCATAAGATTGCTACATAATAGTTGAAAAAAAATATTAAGTGTATCTTCTGTTCAGTCTGTCTTTGCGTTGTCATCTGTCAACTATTTCCCCTTCCAATTTTTGTTTTGCTGCCTTCTTTATAGACATTTTTTGATCATCCCTATCAACACAGACAAGTGTTTGACTATCAGGTTTCTGCTATTGTTTAATACTTTTCTTGACATAATAAGTCAGTAACTTTGTGCCACCAGCTATCAATGATGACCTAGGAACTAATCATGCTTATCATGCCTATTCTGCTGTAGGTTGAAATACATTCTTTCATTATGGCCTCAGTTTATACTTTGTTCAGTATCTGCTTCAGTGATTTTTTGTGCAACAAAGCTTCTTTCTAAATCTCTTCATATTTTGCTCAAGACTCGTTTCATTTTTGCTTATTTTGAATACTTAAATATTTGTTGGATTTATTTTACTTACTATTATTTTATTGGTTTTGTTCATTAAGTAAACCCTAGACCAGAACTTTACATAGAGTTTACATTAACTCAATGTATTCTAAAAAATAATTTTTAAAGTTTTTAGCCAAACAAAATATATAATTCAAAATGTATATAAATAAAAGGGTACTTCATGAAAATATAAATCCAGAAATTAATTCTTTGTGTGTGTGTGTGTGTATATATATATATATATATATATATATATATATATATAAATGTCATTAATAAATACTGATTATTATTATTTTTAAATCCTTCCAATTCTTCTTCAATCAGTGTAAAGTTGTTGCAGTTGAAAGAAATGGCTTTCTGATCTGATCATATTCTTTTATTTGGATATTTAGAAGTCCATATGTCCCGTCTTCAAGAAATATTAAATGATTCAAGCCAAAAAAAAGACTCGTACTACATTTAAGGTGCATTTATTGGTTTTGGAAAACTTAAATATTTCCTTCTTTCACTTTTCTTCTGCATGTCACTATTTTCTCTATCGCTGTGACTTTTATCTTCTAATGTTAGATAATTTCTCTCTTCCCTTCAATGTTGGTGTTTGTTTTATTTGTGGCAGAAAAGAATTCCCATTTTGTTCATCTCTGATCAGATTCAAAACTACCAGGTCTCATAGTACACTAATGTCTTAACCACTTAGAGATTGGAAATCATACCCATGTATGTGTGTGGTATCACTACACATTCCCAATATGTAAGATTTCAAATTAATTTTTTAAAATGAAAAATCTTTCTTAAAGCTTTTATTTCAGTTTTAATTTCAAGTTAATAGATTAAATTTAATATTTACAATAAGCAAAATATTTTGCTCTATTGTAAAACTAATTTAAATTAACTAGGAGTTTTTTGCTAAAAAACTTTTATTTTAGCACCATTTATTAGTTTGTGTTTATTGCAATGTAATTCAAAAATTATTTCCAAAATAAATATACTTTTCTGAAATTTTATTTGAGCAATATTAGCTGATTTAAATTATAAATAACCTGATTTGAAACAAATATTTACTTTATTGCAGAAATGCATTTTTTAACATGTTGATAGCTGTTTATTTAATCTGTTCATGTGATGACAGATTGATGTTTATCTAATGTTGTTATATGGGGAATTTATCCATAAAAAAATAATTGAACATGAATACCTTTTATATATAATTTTTAAGTACTCAGTAATCTTGAAAATTTAAGGAAGTATTCTCCATAATCTAATGTTTTATTGAATTTTAGAAATTTAAATTTATTATAGTTATTGTCTTATTTTCTGATGTCATCATATATGGATGTCCATATCTATAAAAATCAACATGTTTATACACATACAAGAAAATTCAAAATTCTTTGAAAAATATTGGTGTTTGATGATTTTTTATTTATGATTAGTAAATATAGTTTTTACTTAACATTTAAAAGTAATACAGAATTTTAAGATTTCAAACTTAAATTATTCCAAGTAAAATTTTAAAAAAATGAAAACTCCTGTAAAAATTCATTACACATCGAAAAAAATGTTTATCATAAGAAAAGTATTCTTAATATATATATATTTTCTCATTAAATATCTTATTTTTATTGCATTTTTTATTTTACAATTCAGAGCAGATTTTTGGTAAATGTTTGTTTTGCAAAAAAAAAAAAAAAAAAAAAAATTGATGATTTAAATTCTCCAAGGATCTCAGCTTTTAACTAATATAAATATGAAGTGAGTGAACTTTAATTTCTCAAACATTTCATAAAATTAAGATGTAAAAGAAAAACAAATTATATATATATATATATATATATATATATATATATATATATATATATATTTACCAAGATTTCCTAAGAAAAAAAAAAATCCAAAATAATTTAATTCATTTGTGATTAAGTTCTGAAAATTTAATTGAAATCTGACAATTATTTCATTTTTGCAAGAATTTCTTAATGTGTTTTTACTGCAAAAAAGACGCTAAAATTTCCAATACTAATCTTTTTCTTTTAATTATTGGTAACACTTAGTGTAGGTTATGTTTAAACTTGATAGTAATTAGATATGACACATAGAACATTTTAATTAGAATTTTAAAACATATTGCAATAAATTAAATATCTTTGAAATTTTACTTGTATCAATGTATAGTTACTTATTATAAAAGAAAAGAAATATTTCTGCATACATAAAATAAGTTGTAAAAAGTTTTTAATCAAAATTATTTAAAAATCTCAAATTAAATAAATAAATAGATAAATTTAATTATTTTAAATTGTTAAAAAAGAGCAGTGATCCATAGAAGGGATTTGAAGACTAGTAAATTTAAGAGCTTATTTATAGCTGGTAAAAAAATTTTTTTTTTTTTTTCCAAAAACTTAGCTGGTAAAATTTTTTTTTTTTCAAAAAAGTATAGCTGGTAATATTGCTTTTCCAAAAAACGTATAGCTGGTAATATCATTTTTTCAAAAACGTATAATCAGAGGCCTTGCTGTTGGACGTAGTTTATCGTCATACCCAGGACGCTTTCTAATCGGTGAGCTTCCGTATTTTTAGCAGGGTTAATTGTTTGCCCTTTGAACGTGTTAAAAAGCAGACATACTCTCTGATGGGAAAGATGGGTTTTTTTTTACTCTATTTTTTTCAAAAAAGTAAGTAATATTTATACAAATTAATGGATTAATCCTTAAATTTACTATTTCTTCAAAACAAATGGTTGAAAATGAAACAGATGTTGGATTTTTAACAGAATTTTTAAGTGTTTTTGTCGGTGTCCATCAAATTCGCAAATTGAACTATAGTACGAAAGTTTGTTTTTACATTCTTTTTTTATTTAAAAAATTTTAAGTACGTAAAATATTTTTTGCGCAGGCTACCTTTCAAATAAAACCACAATTAAACTTCAAATACATATTTACAATTCGATTTTAGCTTTTTGTTTCTTTCGACAGTCCTTGGAGATACCTACAAGTAGTTTACTTAATGTAAGGGAGATAAGTGTCATGTAAAAATCGTTTGAAACGCTAAAACCAACGATAACCTTTTGTAAACTGATTATTTATTTTTTAATGTTCGAGTGTTCAAATAGGCGTTAAAATGAAAATAATTAATCACACAACCAAAAGGTTGAAAGGTTTGTTATTGACTGGTGACAAGTTTGCAGCCAAAAATGGTCGGAGACATTTTTTGGAATAAGAAGATGGTCTTTCTTTAACTGTTACTTAAAGTGTTTTTATTATTATTTTTTTTTTAAACCGAACGCAACCGTTTTAAAGAGAATCATCATCGTGATTACATTCCAAAGATGAATTATTAAAAATTATAATCCGATACTTTACAAGAGAATAACAAAGAAAAAGAATAATTTTCATCTGCTTTTTTTACGGATTTAATTTTCTACATTTATTTCGAACAAAACAATGATAAATAAACAAAAGCTGGTGATGTATTTGATAGCCGCAAAAAAAAACAAAAAAACAGGTGCAGATTTGGAGAACATAAAAAGAAAAAAAACACACACACAATACAATACCTAATTTAAAAGTTAAAAAATTTACGAAAGGACACGGCTTCACGTTGAAAAAATTAACAACAAAAAAATTTAACTCTATACATTCAAAATTCAAAAATCAAAATTAATTATTGACCGTTCTTTTATCATCTGTTCCAACATACAATAACAAAACATGAACAGACTAAGAAATAAAAAAATAAGAAAGTGTTTATTTAAAGAGTTTAATAATGAAAGCAAAATTAGTAAAAGAAAAATTACCAACATTCAAGAAATTGTCTACAATCAAATAGAAAAAATAACATCCTCTTGCAAAAGTAACCATTGAAAGATAACAAACATATGCAGAAATATTAAGTATAATAATAATTAGTCAACCGTAAAAATAATAATTAAATTTTAATTTATTTTTAGTAATCCAGAATGTTGTTTAAGGCTGACATTGAATTTCTTTTTCGGCACGTAAAAATTATTTCTTTTCTTGTTCGCCCTTGAAAGAAAAATGCGGATGTAACAACACGAGAATAAAGCTAAGATTTGCTTTTAATTGAAGTATCGCTAACAAAAAAAAAAGCTAATACATTTACACTTACCCGATTTGATTAATAGATCTGAAACACACTGGTCAAATTTACGGCCAAGGACATCCTCTGACTTAATGCTCTCCGCCATTTTGCTCACAGCATTGAGAAAGACCGAAAGAGCTCAAACGAAGGGAGATAATTTGATTTTTCATAAATGAACGGAATACTTGGGATTTTTCGGAATAATTTAGACTTCTTTTCTTTCTTAATTCTTTTTATTTATTTATATGTTAATGTTCCCCCAATACAAGGCTCAAGAGCCACTGAAAGTAAAAGATTATTGGGTGGTATTGTATGAGAAAAGGAAAGAGGTGAAGTTCATAAGGAAATGTAGGAAAGATGGTAACCCTAAGAGATTTAAATAAATGGTAGAGATTAGGAAAATATTTTGTTGGCAGTCTGTTCCAACAGTTCTTGGCAAGAAGCTGCCCAAGTTAAACTTATTTCTTACTAATGGAATACAAAGGGAATGAGGATGGTCCATCCTTGTGTACATGGCATAGCAAGTCCCAGTTGCAAAGGCCGAGGCTGGTGGAACCAAGGAATGATGATAGGAAAATGGAAAATTAAAAATGGTATTAATTCATTTATTGAAGTGACAAAAGATAGCCTGAATGTCCACTCAAAATAACATTTCAGCAAAGTTTGCTTAGAGTTACAAAGAACAGGAAGTTGTGGAGTGCCACGATTACTCATGTTGTGAAAGGACAGAGTGTATAAAATAACTTTTTTATCGTCAGTCTTTAAGAAAAAGAGTGGTTTTAAACAATTCTTCCGCTGATAATTTAAATGAAAAAAATATAATTACCAGAATATTTGCAAAAATAACATTACCTCCAACCCAACTATCTAATATAGCCGAAGTAAAGTAAGTTCTGATGCATGGTCATATTCCCAAAGAGGATCCTTGTCTGGCATACCTACTGGGGATAAAGCTTATGGTGGTTATGAAGTTATCAGTTATGGATATGTTTAGTTTAACTTACAACAACATGGCTGGCACACTGCAAATCTATAATACAGGGCCCCCCACTCTATTATATCTCAATTTTTATAAGCTAGTATTCATATAAAATACAAATTGTAACCTTGTAGTGGACGCCTACACACACCATGCCCACAAATTACTCAACAGTAATTGGACAATAAATAAACAGTACTTTTCGTAAAGACAATTTACGCATCGCACGAGCCGCATAAAAATTTCTCGTGTTTTGTTTCACCAAAATTGCTATAGTAAAAAAATCAACAATTGGTCGATTTTTGACCAATCACATAAATTGACACTTTCTTCAATATTCTTCCCGTGCTCGTTCTTGGAGCCTACTTTACTGTATATAAAGCAGAAATTTAAAGAAGAAACTTTAGTAGATTATAAATTTTCACAACCATAATCACGTACGTGTATTCTCCATCTTCTACTCACACACACAGACATTAACTACATTCACACAACACAGTGAACTGTCTGTTATCAAAGCCTAGTGAACTATTCAGAACTTTAACATTCTTCTGCACAAACATCTAACTTTCAAATTCAAACATCAAACATTCTTAAACACTAAACAAATATCAACAAAGAAAGTCCTCACAACATACACTTGTATTTCCCACACGGTACAAGGGAAATCACTTTTTACGACTTAATCTTTATTGTCATTGTATATATATTTGTTTCAATATACATTTTACTTGTTGATCATTCAATCATCTCTTGTTGTTCTTTTCTGTGTTTTCTTTGCAAATTGAATGTGGAGTGTTAAATCTCAAAATGCAACCTTCGACAAAAACCTTCTGATAATTTCTTACCAACACGATTAGCGCCCCACAACCTAATTATGTACAATAATGGATCATATGCAATATAGGTGAATAATTCACTGAGAAAAATTGTAAATAGATACAATGTATCTAAATATAAATTAGAGGCATGTCATAATAGATCATCCCATCTTAAATAAAGCAACGTTTTGTGCCAATTTTTAACATCAACTCGTGATTTTTCTTGTTAAAAAGTTGTAGAATTTAACACATTCAAATAGTTAATTTTATATAGTGCTTTCTTTTTAGACTTAGCATGAGCAAAACATATTCATGGATTTGAAGGACAAAAAAAGACCCCAGAATGACATCAAAATCCACAAAAAATGTTCATTCTTTAATAGTCAGTTGTGCTAAGTTTAATTTTGTAACGTATAAAAATGTAGATAGAAAAAAGCAAATGTTGATAAGATAGCGATTGTTACACAACATAGCCTGGGGTCCCCACTCAGGTCCCCACTCCACCAGTCATGGCGTAGTACACACTGGCCCTGTACAACAACATCTGTTACCGCCATATATAAGGTTTAATTGATTCAGGTGTATATTGGCCTTGTGTAATGATTAAAAGATAATGCACAAAATGTAGAAAAATACAAAACAAATCTTTATATAATACAATATAATAATAGAGAAGGATAAGTTGAAATTTGAAGTTTCAAGCATTCAAGAGTAAAAGTCCTGGCACATGAGAGAGAGTGAGAGAGAGAGAGAGAAGGAAAAGAAGTAAATATATATATATATATATATATATATATTAAGTATAAGTATTAAGTCTATGTAATTTAACAGAGAGGGTAGTGAGGAGTGGTGTGACAGACATGATTGAGTTTATATATATGTAAGTATGTATGTATGTATTTACATACATATCCAAATGGAGAAGACACAAACTACTTACTTGGTGGTAAAGGAAAGGATAAATGTTTTCAATATAGCAGATCAATTTAACCATCTCAAATTGCCAGTTGGTTGAGCAAATGTTTCATTTTGGCTCTGAGTATGTTATGATGACTGCATCATCGGAGAATAAGCAAAATTAATTTAGCAATTCTGGTTTTTGTTAATTTTCCATCTGGTGATATACACATCTATAGATCTGTTTCAAAACGGGTATTCTGCTTCTCATTGGTTTGCAGCCTTATATCCTGTTGCAAAAGCTTTCTGATTGGTTGATTGAACTATTTTTAGAAATGGTGAAATTCTGGTCTCTTTGTTATTATTTGTTTATTCCTTTTCTTACATTCTGGTTGTGAAATCTTTGGTTGGCCAAAATATGGCATTGTGGCCTGGTGATTCTGATTATCTGTCTATTTTTAGAGATAGTGAAATTTTGGTCTTCTTGTTATTATTTATCTTTATTTATTAATCTTATCTTAAATGAGATGCATATATTCGTGTCATTGAAAAAGATGCTGGAAAAACGTTTGGTTCATTGTATCAATCCAGAAAATATCTAACTCCTGCTGCCATGCTCTATCTTCATAAGAGTTAGATCAGACCAAGAATGGACTATTGCTGCCATATCTGGGCAGGTGCTGCCCAATCCTCACTGTCCAGCCTCAACAGGGTTCAAAAGTAATTACACGGTTTTGTGTGTAATGAATTATTCTCCAACCTGCAAACCTTATCCTACAGATAAAACGTTGCCAGACTTTCACTACTATATTGGTATTACTATGGCAGATGTTCAAATGAGTTACATTCATTAGTCCACCAGCTCAGACCTTCACAGCTAAGACCTGCCATACTGTGTTCACAGTGGTAAACCACTCCCCGTTCAATTCATGTTCCTATAATAAAAAGCAAGTTCCATCTGAGACAACTTCTTCTCCAGAACTGTCACTTTGTGGTACTCCCAAGAGAATGCTTCCCTAACAACTACAATCTTGGTCTCTTTAATTCCAGTGTCAACCAATATCAATCCTACTCATCCTGAAAATTTTCTCTTACTTCCGTCTCTCTTACTCAATAACCTTCAAACTTGAGTGGCATTTGAGCCTTATACTGGGTGTACTATCACTAAATAAAATTTTAAAAAGTTAAACGAACATTGCCGCCAGAGATCAGTTTTGTAAAATTTGGAATCCACTTAGTAAGTCTGAAAAATAATTACACACAAAATCTAACAGAATACTGCAGTAAACATTGTCATCAATACCAATTTTTACCTTAAGTTATCAAAAAGTATTATGGAGGTACATTCAAAAGCAAACAAAATAAAAGCAAATCAAAGTACAGTCTGATCTCTTTAATCTGGAACGCTTGGGACCGGACCACAGAAAAATCTGGATGACAGAAATCACCCCTAAAAATCCTTATGTAAACATAGCCTTGCTAGTTCATCCCACATATATATTGTTGTGTTATCAAAGGTAGAACAAAGCTTAAAACAGGAAATTGTAGTGGACCGGCCGTGTGAGAATGGAAGGAGTAGAGAAGATGAATTATCTCTGGTTTAAGACTTCGATGACCGGTCCAGCTACATAAAAAATGTTGGACTTTAATGGATTCCAAAGGAACAAACAAGACAGATATATGTATGCGAACAAATATATATTATTGAACAGGTTAAAACAGATTGATACACGAATTTACAAATACATTTAAAACATGTATAGAACGTTTAGTGTCTGTGTGGAAAGTTATTGTGTGTGTGTGTTTGAGTTGGAATGTCCGTACGGTTTGGTGAATCTTGTTTTAGCATATTCCCTGAACATGGGAAACGCTAGTTGTGTGTGAGAGTTCACATACTGGAAATCCCTCGCACCACGTGCGACGGTTGCCGACCGCAAGCGAGGCCAGTTGGCCGCCCGTGGGCGCAGCCGTGGAAAGAGCTGTGGAAAAAAGGAGAGCGACAGAGGTGAAAGGTCAGCCCGTATTTATACTCCCGGGAGGGAGAGACCCCTGGTGAAGTGTTAAGAAAATGAAGGGGAGCTAACTGCGACAAAATAAAACAATCATTCTAAACAAGGTTTTTATTGTTTCATATAATACAAAGGCTAAAAAAAGCCTAAAACCATAAAATAATATATACTTACTATCCTGAATCGGTAAATATGTAGGTATATATAAAAAATGAGTAAGGCCATATCACTAAAACACTCTGCCGTTGTTGTCTACTGTGAAAAGATGTAAATATTTTGTGGTTATGTCTTGTAACAACTCAATGAACTAATGGCGGCTGATTAAAAAAAAGTACCAAAAATAAGGAGGCACGGTGGAGTAATGGATAGCAGCTCAGATTGAGGAATTGGAGAGCGGAGTTTGAGTTCCAGTTGAATCCATCACATTCACTTACATGCTAATACCCTTGGGAAAGGTATGAATCCTCTTCTTCTCCTAAAGCTATGTCTAAATAGCAGGACAGACCGGGTTCTATACCCTTGGATGGCAACTGGTCTACCACAGAAAGAAATAGCAACCTACTGCAGGAAAAAATCTGTTTCGTTAGTCAGGTATCAAAAGGTACATGATTGCCAAAGCATGTATCACACATGACTGACCAAAAATAAAGTGGAGAAAAGAAAAAGAAAAAGTGCAAAATATTCTCATATCGACAGAGAACTTTATATTCTATCACGTAATGGGGGTGCGGAGAGTATATCATTCAGAAATAGACATGTGAGAAACTAAAAAATACAAATAGTCTTATAGTCACTAGCTATGTTAAAATAATTGAAAAAAAGAAGAGAGAGAAACAATACTATTATACCTTAACTGGACTGACAATTCTTTTTCAGAAACACAAACTCCTTTTTCATTAACCTGTTAACTATCATAAGAACATAGTTGTGCGATATTCACCACTTTTCACCCAAATCCACCAAAAGCACCTCTCTCTTTTTATCCTGATTTAATCTTAAGATAATACTTAAAGTAGGTAACTAGTCAAAGAAAAGTGAGTCGTAATATTTTTTACACTATTTACATTCAAACTGTTGACCTCATTTTGTTGTTGTTATCATATTTCAGCCAGTGTGCACTCCAGCCTTCATCAGGTAGCACCTACACACACACACACACACACACATAAAATATATATATTATATTTAGGCAGTAATCTTTTGTTTATGCATGTTTCATTAAAAATGACAGACAAGGTACTACAGTTAAGCTTTTCATTTAATTTTTCTTGTGTTCGAACAAGAGCTTTCTTTTCTGAACAAAGAGTGTGTAAAAACAGCTATACCTTTAGCCATTATCAAGGATGATTCAATTTTTCGGCTTAATTGAGTGTGTGCATTATGCATATGTTTTAGTGTGTTATACAGATGTTTTTAATTTCTGAATATGGTTAGCACATTGTGGCCTTGTTTGTAGTTAATATTCTGACAGTTTTTACACACTCTTCATCCAGAAAAGAAAGCTCTTGTTTGAACACAAGGAAAATGAAATAAAAAGCTTAACCATAGTACCTTGTCTGTCGTTTTTAATGAAACATGCATATATATATATATATATATATATATATATATATATATATATATATATATGTTGTCTATCATATAAATAAAAGTTTCAGTTTCACATTTTATATTCATTTGACTTCATCAGGTGTATATTGATCCAGTTAATCTACAGGGAATTCTGAACTGGACCCTTATTTAATCTATGGGTGTCTAGGGATATTTCATCTAGTTCTTATTTTTAGTACTGCTCAGTTACTGCTCGCCCATTTCCACTGAGTCCAAGTACACAATGCCCGGCCGAGTGATAGAATCCACAATTTTGATGTCAACAAATTCACACAGTCATTCAGTTATGTTCCATGCATGATACATGCTTAGGCGACCATGTATCTTTCAATACATGACTGACAAGGTAGATTTTTTCCCACAGCAGGTTGCCACTTCTTTCTGCAGTAGATTGGTTGTCAATCAAGGCTATAGAACCCAGTCTGTCCTGCTATTTAATTATAGCTAGGAAAGAAGAAGAGGATTCATACTTTCCCAAGGGTATTAGCACATAAAGGAATGTAATGGACTCGACTGGAATTTGAACTTGGCTCTATGATTCCTCAATCTGAGCCGCTAACTGTTACTCCACGGTGCACAACAAGGCTAAAACAAATTCATATGTACTTTCTCAATAATGAAATATCATTTCTATGAACACATTAAATAAGAAGTTGTAATTTAAAAAAGTACATTCATATAAATCTACATACGTATATCTTTTTGTCTATAGGGGGTCTGATGAGATGGATATGCTTATATTCATCAAAATAAATTTATTACTATGGATTTTTAAGGTTTTTTCCTAATTATTCTTATAATTTGCTCTATATCACACATTGAGCTCTCATATGGACTGAAAAGTCCTCTTTGGAATAAACCTTACCAATTAGATTTTGGTATTATATATATATATATATATATATATATATATATATATATATATGTATATATATATGAGCACGTTCACCCCAAGTAAGGCAGTAAAGCAACAAGAGGTTACTGGGTGCAGCAGAGTTAGAAAACAGAAACATTACAAAGGAAGAGTAATCAGGACGAAAGCAGATAGCGATAAACATTGGATTTAAATTTTTGAAGATTAAAGTTGCCTGGAAAACATGGAACCAGAATAGAGGTCCACAAGTGAGAAGTGTGAGAAAAGAAACTGTTAGCATAGAACTTATGATTACAGCTAGTCAACTCAATTGTATATCTACGAGACTACGTTGTCAGTCTGGTATTGCACATGTAATCATTAATTCTAGGTACCATAACAAAGAGCTCATCTGAACAATTACCATGAAAGTATTTATAGAAAAGGCACAGGGAGGCAACTTTATGGTGGAGGGAAAGTGACTGAAGCCGAGACGCTCAATCAGCACCAATAATATTGCTGATACTTCTTTTCAGAAGCTCTGGACCATATGTGTTAGCAATATTCTAAGCGTGTACAATTGGTAAACTTATTGATATGCAAGATTCAGGAGAGAAAAATTGTCTAGCATGACATAGTCAAACACCTTTCTTAGTAGCTGACCTAGCAATAAATTCAATATAGTCTTTCCGCTTTATATCAGCCGAGAGCATTAGCCCCAGAAGTCACAAGTCATTCTCCTGGAGGTTAGCATTAGCCATACTGATAGAAGACAGAAAAGGGTTTCTTGGATTATTAATAGAGAGTAATTTAGTTTTGGAGGTGTTAAAATTAACAAGCCATCTTTGCCCCAATTAACAAATATAAATAAAAGTTTGAGTTTTGTATCAATTTGACTTTCTTCATTCATTCAGTGTATAACATAATTTGACTTCTTTTTGTCTTTGATCAGTAAGTATGATTTCTTAATTGCTTCTGTCTAGAAATAAAACAAAAATGACTATTGTAACAGAGAGAGTTTGGGAAACACACACACACACATATATGTTTTTTTTTTATTGAAATTGGAGTGAATCTAGGTAGCAAAATTAGATCAGAACAATTTTGTTTCCAGCTATACACTTTTGAAACAATGATGTTGCCAGGGATACATTGTTTTGAAACAATGATGTTGCCAGCTATACGTTTTTGAAACAGTTGCCAGCTATACGTTTTTGAAACAATGATGTTGCCAGGGATACCTTTTTTTGAAACAATGATGTTGCCAGCTATACGATTTGAAACAGTTGCTAGCTATACGTTTTTGAAACAATGATGTTGCCAACTATACGTTTTTGAAACAATGATGTTGCCAACTATACGTTTTTGAAACAATGATGTTGCCAGGGATACATTTTTTGAAACAATGATGTTGCCAGCTATACGTTTTTGAAACAGTTGCCAGCTATACGTTTTTGAAACAATGATGTTGCCAGGGATACATTTTTTTGAAACAATGATGTTGCCAGCTATACGTTTTTGAAACAATGATGTTACCAACTATACGTTTTTGAAACAATGATGTTGCCAGGGATACATTTTTTTGAAACAATGATGTTGCCAGCTATACGTTTTTGAAACAATGATGTTGCCAGGGATACATTTTTTTGAAACAATGATGTTGCCAGCTATACGTTTTTGAAACAATGATGTTGCCAACTATACGTTTTTGAAACAATGATGTTGCCAGGGATACATTTTTTTGAAACAATGATGTTGCCAGCTATACGTTTTTGAAACAGTTGCCAGCTATACGTTTTTGAAACAATGATGTTGCCAGCTATACGTTTTTGAAACAATGATGTTGCCAGGGATACATTTTTTTGAAACAATGATGTTGCCAGCTATACGTTTTTGAAACAGTTGCCAGCTATACGTTTTTGAAACAATGATGTTGCCAACTATACGTTTTTGAAACAATGATGTTGCCAGGGATACATTTTTTTGAAACAATGATGTTGCCAGCTATACGTTTTTGAAACAGTTGCCAGCTATACGTTTTTGAAACAGTTGCCAGCTATACGTTTTTGAAACAATGATGTTGCCAGCTATACGTTTTTGAAACAATGATGTTGCCAGGGATACATTTTTTTGAAACAATGATGTTGCCAGCTATACGTTTTTGAAACAGTTGCCAGCTATACGTTTTTGAAACAATGATGTTGCCAGCTATACGTTTTTGAAACAGTTGCTAGCTATACGTTTTTGAAACAATGATGTTGCCAGCTATACGTTTTTGAAACAATGATGTTGCCAACTATAAGTTTTTGATATATCTAGTAAATACTGGATCTGGCTTTAAATAACCCATAGTGGTTGATATGCCATAAAACCCCAAACAAACAAACAAATCTGTAGAACCACATTTCTGTTCCCTCAAGTTGTTTCTTCATATGTAATGAGAATGTTCAGCATTCACTGCCATATAGGACTGATATCACTTAACAGTTCAGTACACTTTTCTTTGTTTCTAACAAAATTTCCATGTTTCTCAATACTTAGCTTCTGGAAGGCATCTTTTTCTATACCAACGAGCCTTTAGATTTCAACTGTTGCATTTTCCATCCTCTGTTAAAACACTTCCTAGATATTTAAATTTTTGTACTTGCTTGATTTTGGTATCTCCAATCTGTAATTCCCATGTGGGACTGTTCCTTTTGCTGACAACCATACATTCTGCCTTCTTACAATTGATGTTTAGTCCTTTCTTCTCGCTTTACTTTGCTACCTTTTGTCGGAGTTCCTGCAGTTTCCTTTCTGTGTCTGCTATTAACACTGTGCCATTTGCATATGTTGCTAAGATTATGACCACCAATAATGAACCCTGGTAGGACTTCTAATTTTCTGAGGATTGCTTTACTGTAAAGGTTGAATAGGTTAACTGAGAAGACAAGGATGTGTCTTATGCCTCTATTTTTACTGCTTTATCATTCTTTCTATTTCTGCAAAATTTTTGTTGAGTCATTTTATTGCCTGCCTGCATATTTGTTCTTAATTTCTTTGTCCAGTATCCTGCATTCTGTGCCATGGCATTGCTACTTTCATTTTCATCATGTTAATAATTTCATCTGTCATCCATTTCTTTTTCCGGGTCTAGTTTTCTTTGTGTTGTAGCATACATACAGATGATAATGGGTATGTCCCCATTCACATAAATACAGTAGTAAATACTGTATGTTGGTCTGCAGTTGGAGATTCATTGTGGAATTCACTTGACTCACTTCTAGCAGTTGACTACTCTTCTATGTGCTGCTGGTGAATCTTATATGTGTTGTTCATGTTCTAAGTATTATCGTTCATTACCAACCTAAGTGCGATTATTCTATTCAGTAACCTTTCCTAGGTTACAATACTTTGTGATAAACACATTTACTGAAGTTACTAATATTTTTCTCAATTTGTCTCGAATCAAATTACCATTCTCATTTAGTTCATTGTATCTGCTTTTAATGCTGCTTGTATACTTCTTCAAATTCAGATCATTTGGGTGCTACCAATTTTTCTAGTTTCACTCTCATTTTACATATCACTGGAAGGTAGTGCTCCTGCAGTTGGCACTTGGGCAAGTTTTACAATGTAAAACTGCATTCCTGAATCTCAGATTGATTATTATGTAGCCAGTTTGGTTCTTCATTTCTCCTCCTGGGCTTCTCCATGTTCATAAACATCTTGGGTGGTCTTGAAACCAGGTGTTGGTTACTACCTGATCATCTGACATGCATCATTGGACCCATTTTGAGTTTCTAGTCTAAATTTGCCAATTATTTCATCATTTTCCACTTTTGCTTTCTCATTTCAGACTCTAATGATAGATTCGACAATCCTATCAATGATTTAAAATTCCTATAATGAAAATAAGTTAAAAATAACTGAAGCAACCCAGCATTGTTGTGTAGTATTTCATAAATGCAAAATAATAACTTGAATTTGTGGACCGTTGAGGAGGGTGAAAATTTGTTGGTTAAAAATTATTCAACTCGTACACAAAAAAAAAAAATCAAAAGAGAAGAGAAGAAAGCAGATCAAGTGTAAATAACAATTTTTTATATTCCAGAAATTGCTGAGGTCTTTTACAAAATTTTTAGTCCAGTTTCTTCTTAGGAAGACCGTTTTTGTAGGGCAGGAAATAAATTAAACGCAAGAAGATTTCTTAATAATTGACTCAAACTGTTTCATCTGATTGCTACTTCAACACTATCACACAGACTTTCACTCTCATTTGGACAAATTACTACATTGTCCTTTTATTTATACCTCACACCAGAGCTCAGCTCTATTTGAAAATATGTTATTTGAAGAGTATAAAATTTTTAATAACTTCATAACTATACATGCTTAAAAGCTGAAACTGTGCAGATTTATAATTTGATATATGTTTTAAATGCTGTATAAATTTGATCTTTCTTGATAAATTATGAGTTAATTAGATATTAAGTTGGTATCCACTCATTTGGGATATCGTATCTTCTTAATAATTTTCAATAAAAAAATTTATTTTGTCTGAAAGTAATTAACAGAATATATTCTTAAAATGTGTCCACTCTAATTTGAATCTGCTTAAATTTATTTTTTTTCCAAATCTTAATTTATATAAATATTTCAAGATTTTCTTCACAAATACTACAAATTCTATAATATATAACATACATTTTCTTTTCTGAAATATTGTCATATTTCAAGAATTCACTTTTAACCAAAGAAAGGAACTGCAAAAGCATTTGCATTTTATTAACTGTCTTTGTTACAATGTGTAAGGTAAATTCTGAATTGAAACCAGGCTGGAGATGATTGGGTTCTGGCAGGCTATCTTGCCAAAGAGATACCAAAAAATAATAATTGATTTGATTTCTTTGTTTAATGGCATATTATAAGAAAAATGTTATGTACGTGAGTTGTCGCCCTTGGTAAACTGCACTCTCTAAATCATGTATATCGTCAAACCAACCAATCACTAACCAGAATATTTTGGCACCAATTAGAAAGAATGCTATTCTGTTCTTTTACTCATCCTCTTTTCTGCCGAGATCTGCCAGATACAGGACATCAAAATCATCTCTGATTCTACCAGCACTTTGGCATGAGAGCTGTACTATATTAGAACGTAAATAAAACCATTCTCTAACACCAAGGACTTCTGTTAAGTGGACTTATATTGTTTCATTATAATATAACCACAAACAGAACAATTTGTTTACAACAAAAACTATTATTTTTATAGTATTTATATATATGAACTTCAATAATATTCCTTTTAACTTTCAATTTGTGTTCCGTGTTCTTCTTGTATTGATATTATTTGTGGCTTAAATCGCCATATTCATATCAACTCATTTAATGCCAAAATTTAATTTTCTTGGGAGCTTTGATGTTTGTGCAAACATAATTACTAAGTTAATTTTCTGAAACAATGTCTTATTTACTTGAATACTTATTTTAGCCATCAATTCCTATCTGTTTACAATATATAAAACATGGAAGGAGAACTCTTGCAATCATCTCTTCTGTATAGAATCAGTTATTTTATGTTACCCAGGTCCATTATAATTGAGAAAAGAGTCTATTCAGTTTAACAATTGTGTGTGTGTGTGTGTTACACATCAATACATGAGGAGTTTTGTCCCCCACCTCCTAATTGCTTTAGTCATGACCAGCTCATATTTTCTTATAGAAAATTATTTTCTGTTTACAGTGAGTTAGATAAAAATCCATGTTTGGCCAGAAATAAATATCTACTTGTACTTTTTCAGATCCACTGATTCGTTCTGATATAAAATGAACAAGCTCTTTAAACTTGTTTACACGAGTCTCAAATGACAGGATTCATATGTAGAGAATTTGATTTAATGCTGAGTGTCAAGTTTTCTTTCAAGTATATGATATCTTATATATCACCCTAATTGTCGGTTTCAAGTGAATACTGTATATGTGTGTGGCAAGATAATCTTCACAATTTGACCAAAATGTCAAACTTTCATGGATGATGGAACAGCAAATAATGCTACAAAACTTGCATCAGGAGAGGCCAACACGCCAAGAAGGAATGGCTCTGTTAAAATAAAATAATGAAAATTACTGAAGCAGCTTGATAATTTATACATAAGTATCAATAGTATAATAAATTCTACTTCAAATATCATATCAAAGTCATCTGCAATATTAAATATTATAGTTAGAATACAAATATGTAGTAAGATAAAAAGAAAACATGAAAGTGAAAGATTAATTTCTAAGTTACTAAACAAACATTTAATCAAACAATAACAAGAAATATTTAGTTGCATAGTTTAAAGCAGGTGAAGGGATATAGAAGACAATTACCTCCCTTTGATCGAGATAAGTCATATGATGGGTGTTTAGTGACATTACTGTATAGTGACAAAAGCAGCAGTCAATTTCAGATTTTTTACAGCAGCCAAACCAAAAGGTTGCTTTCTTTAGCTTGGGCCTCCACCATAGCACAGGTAGAGGCTAAATCTGCCTCCACAGCAGGTTACAAGTCCATGGTGCTATTTCCCTTTAGGAATATATCTTTCTCAGATAGAGAAAGAAACTCCAGCTTGCAGTCCTCAATTTGGGAAAACCCAAGACTCACTGTTTCCTGTTCATGGAATATATCCTCACCTAGGACATAGTAGATGAATTCAGCCCATTTGAATCTAAAGTCGTAAACATGGCTTCTTCAGACACAGGAGTATCTCCATATTATATGTTAGACCCTTCCTTTTTGTTTCTCCTTACACTCTGCTTCACTATATAGATATATGTGTTATATTATTCTCTGTATGGGACACTTCTGTATATATATATATATATATATATATATATATATATATATATATGTATGTGTTTTGTGTATGTCTTAGTTGTAGAAAAGTCTCTCTGAGAACCAAGTATGTTTGTCATTCCTTTTCCTTTCAGCCCTTCTCTTCCATCAATGATATCCAGTATTATTATATTACAGATATCATAATGCACATAATGGTGGCAGTACAAATGGGAGAATAAACCTTTCTACCACAGCTCTCATTACACTCATGACCACAATGTGATATCATATATATGTGACATGTGATATTATCACACAGTAACTGTTAAATGTCATTATTTTACCTCCATTACAGGTAATTTATATCAGTTTGTTTTTTTTATCTCTTTTCTGTATTGCCTCTCCCCCACCATTACTCAAGCCATGAATTTATCCTTGCATGTCTGTTTTGATTTAAGTATTGTTTTTATTATAAAAGTCATTGAAATTGCTCTGAAGAGCAAGCAGCAATATTCACTTTATCTGTTATTGAGCTCATGTCAATACACACCCACCTCTCTCTCTCTTTGCCATGCCCCAGCATGATATGGGTGATCATGGTTCTCTACAGTTTCCTTTCTTTTGCTGCTTTCAGTAATACTTTTTCTTTAGAATACCATTTGGTCTTTCTGCTACATTTTCTTCCATATATTTGCTTAAAGTTATGCACTACCTTTTCCTCCCTCTGTTACTTTTTGATTTGCTCTGTAAAATTTTCCATGTCTTCCTTCCTTATTATGACTCCCCAAAATTTTAACTACCTTTCTTCTAATCATTAGCAATGGTTACTTCATGGTTTTTGTTCTCCTTAAAACATCATCATTTATCACGTCTGCCATCCATGATATCCTCAACATTCATTGGTAAAAATCAAACCTTTGTTTAATCAAGTCTATCTATCATTTCTAACAAAATTGACCAGTATTCGCTATCATAGAGGAGATTAAAAATTAACATAACACTCCTTTTTCCTAATGCTATTTTTTATTCTTTAGTATCGTAGTTCCTGAAAAGAAATATTTATTATTCTCACGAGTCTTTGGATTTTCATCTTCTGTTGCTACATTATCCAAATATATAATTTCTGCAACTGCTTTTACTTAAAATCATGCATTCTTTCTTTTTACAGTTGATGTTTAATCCTTTTATCTGGATTATATCAGCTAATCTTGTCTAATAGTTCTTTCAGTTTTTCTTCTGAATTTGTAACCAAAACAGTGTCAACTCTTAGCATATGTTGTTAATATCATGTCTACCAATAAGAAATCTTGATAGGTTTTCTTTGGCTTCTTTACACATTTTATTAATGGAGAATCTTTAGTTAAGAAGTGTGCTGCACAGCAAAAAAGGAGTCAAACAGTAAATACTTGGCAAACAGGTATATATTATTAACATTCAGAATAATGTTCTTATCTTATCACATTTCAGTGATTGTGCTCTCTGTGTATTACAAAAGCTATATGAGCAGGTGCTGAAAAGTTCTCAGTTAGATCCACTTCCCAAAATTTAATCAAATGAATAAACATTTGTTTTTGGAAGGGCTTCTTAATCAGGCCAAAAACTTTTCAGCACCCTTTGAAATAATAAGCACTCCACTTAAAGGCAAACATTTGTATCTATTGTTGGATTACCACCCCCTGGTGATAAAATCTCATTGTGGCAAGATTTTTTAATTATCGCCCCCTGACAATATTTACAGGTGGTGCAAGATTTGAAAGACTCAATCTCTTTTTCCGACTTTTTATAGAAAAAACACGTATTCTTTTCACTCCTTCAAAATGTGAGTAAACAACTACAGATACTGTCTATATTTCTGAGATTAGGTATTATGTACACTATTTACATTATTCGGACTATTGTCCTCATCTTTGTTGCCGTATTTATCACAATGTTTCAGCCGTTGTATGCTTCGGCCTTCTTCCCATTCCTGGATGTTCTAATATCTCGAACAGAGCATGGGTTCAAGACATTCATATACTGTAAACTGACATTCACCAAACAGTACCGCAATTTCAACCCCCACCATCTATACAGCGTAAAGAAAGGGATCGTCATGCTGCATTATGTGAAGGGGTTATCAGAGAAAATACAAAGGATCTGTGGTTCATATAACATCATGACAACCTTCAAAAGTTGGATGACATTTCGCAGATATCTCTCCCGAGAAAGACCCCCCGCCATAGATGAGAACATGACTAAAGACTGTGTGTATACCATCCCATGCAGCTGCGGAAAGAAATATAAAGAGGTGACAGGCCACTCCTTAAGGTAAGGCTTCAAGAACACCAGAAAGCTGTAACACAAGGAGAAGTGGAAAAATCAGGTGTGGCTGACCACATATGGAGAGAAAAGGGAGATCACTGCCCTCTGTGAGATCAGGTTGAAATCATAGACAAAGAACACCATTGGAAAATTCATAAACTTAAGGAATCAGCACATATGCTAGGCCACAAAAATCTCCTGAGCCGACTAAGCATAGAAATGAATACAATATGGGAACCAGTAATAAAGAGTGCTAGAGAAAAGCGATAATAGCAACAAAAATTGCAATATGAACTCTGGCAAAAATGATAACAGCAAAAATTGCAATATGAGCACTGGTAAAAAGGTTGCTGAAGACATTAGGTTTATAATACCCAGAAATTCATACATATATACACAGATGTCCTTAAGAACACATGGAGCAGTGGATAAAGGTGTTAGTTAGATCCAGTGACAGGACCCAAAGAGCAATACCTGGTTAAGGCGATGGAGAACTTGGAGAGGGGAATTAACAGGAGATAACTGATAACTGACATCCATTAGACATGGCAAGTGGAAATAGAACAGTCTACCCCAGCGAGCGAAATAAAGGGTTCAGTTCAAGATTCCAACCACCTGAAGAAGGCCAGAGTGTACAACGGCCGAAACGTGATAAATATGGCAGCAAAGATGAGAACAATAGTCCGAATAATGTAAATAGTGAACTACAGACACTTAAGGTTGCTTTGACCTTTTCAAATTTCATATCTTTTCTTTTGTAAAATGTCCAGTCAATATATTTGTTAATATTTCTTTGTTCAAATTTTATGTCTCATATTTCCATTTGACTAAAACGAGCCCCCACCAAAATTGTCAGTGGGTCAAATGTAACAGGAGCTTATGACTTGTCGTCAAAAGTGTTTATACACACAACACTATTTTTAACAATGTTTCAATCTACATTTATACAATCACTGCTCTTTAATTCCAACTCAATAACAAGAAGTGACCAAACAGATTAGAAATAAGTTACAGTAAATTAAATCAATACATTCAGTAGGCACAAAGTAACAGCAGAAAGTAAGAGAGAAAAAAAACAAATAACACATTTTAAAGTAATATTTAAGATCTGGATTTACAGAAATCTGGATTACAATAAACATTTTCTTCCATGTTGTGTTCACCTAACACATTATTTGGAAAACTTGGAATGTAATATGTTCCATTGATAAAGTATGATTGATATCCAAAAGTTTCAGGCTTCAGTTAATATATGCTGAACAGATTTACCTTATCAAAAGAAAAGGAATTTTAAGGCAATTTCAGAGAAAAACTTTAATCTAATAAGGCTTTAATATAAAGTTTTTATTAAGATAGTAAATTATTTGGAAGCATAGCTTTTGTCTTGATATTGCTTGATATGAAGATGAGACAAAATGGCAAATCTATAAACAATGTGTTTTACTGAGAGCATCTACTCTATCTGGTTTCCTCAGGTTAGAGTGAAAGAAAGACAAAACTGTATATGAGGAAACATGCATTGGGATCTTTGATGATAAAGGGGAACCATAAATCAAAATAAATCACCTTATCACTTCCAATGTCAGACTCAAGAGAGTGTCAGTTTTGTCTTTCTTTCATTCTAACATGACGAAAATTTGATAAACAATCATTACAAGGGTGCACACTGCCAAAATACTTGCAGACATAGTTGTAGATCTACAATGTGTTATTGTTGGACCATTTAATACAATAATAACTCCCATCACCACTCCCGCAAATTCGAGATTTTCACAAGCCAGTGCAAAATTATTTTCTAAACAATGAAAACCCTGCATTCAAAAAGTTCACACTACTTTTTTGAATCCCCTTATGGATATAAAAATGGAGGCATACTACTTCTCGAGGCTCAAAACAATTTCAGAAAACCAGTTTGATCTACAAGTGTGTGTACACACACACACAGAATGGAAGATACAACAGCCAGCAGCTGCTGACTAAAGACTTGTCCATGCACACAACAGAAGGGATTAACCAACTGCCTACTAAGCCTTTGTCTACAAACTTACAAACACACTAGGCTGACTGTCATAAGGTAAGTCTGTCTACACATTTCCCACCGCCCTAAGAATGCTTAAAACTTCACTGCTAGGTAAATTAAACATTTAATTGCCATTGCATATTTCTGAAAAGAATATATAAATTTTATTTCAACTGACATTCTGCTCGTACATTTCCTTCAGAAAATGACCTTTTATATGTTTCATTTAAAAGATGTGTTGCTGTTGTTAAATGTTTGGGATCCCAACATTCAGATAGAAACAAAAACCTGGGTAGATGGATCTATTATGTAAAAGGGCCAACGGAAAAACCTGAAATCCAGTTAACTGTTTCTGGAACCCGTTTTGTGTCACCTGTGTGCAATTAGAAGATGCATTACTTTGTCATAACAAATTATCACCAAAGGGGAAATATGTCAAGTTAAAAGGGGTGCAACTAGTCTGCAACAAGATTTGTATATGACACAGCCGTGACCACAGACTGCAGTTTCACTCACAGTTCCTCCAAACTCCAACAGGCCACACCATACAACCTCATTGACTTCTTTTATGTGCTATGTTCCCACCTGCCTTTTGTTGCTCTAAGTAACCTTCAACCCTTCACCATCCCGATTTGTATTTGTTCTACCATCCAACCACTGAAACTCATTAAATTGCTTACTCATAGTTTCACCTTGTTTCTTTGGCTTCATCTTACTCTGTGAGTGTTAAATTCTCCAGGCCCACTTTCCTCATTAAGTCTCCCAGAAAATTCAGATGAATGCAATTATAAGTTTCCTTGTAGTTCTTATTTTCTTTAAAACTTTCTGATTGCTCACATGTTTCGTTCATGGTATTCTCAGCATTTTTACTACTAAAAAGAATTAATCTCTGGCATAAATATCCGTTACCAGCAAACATCTTTATAAGATATAGTCATAACTGTTGAGCATACTCTTTACTCGTCCTATTATTTTCTAATTTATTAGGTGTATATATCTGCCTTGTAAAATCCTCTATTTGCTAGCCAAAAAGACTTTATGAGCAATCAATGAAACACTTAAAAAGAAACTAATGAAAACCTTTACCTATGAGGCATACGTAAGAGAGGTCCGCCAGCATTGTTAGTTGTGTTGTCTTTTAATCTTTCCTTCCAACCAGCAGTTGGTTGATACAGTCGATTCGGATCTCGTTGAACAACCACTTCCACCTGCAGAATAGTAAATGCATAATGTTTTCAGTTCTGATGAAATTAATATTTACTTAATAATCTTTGTAATATTTAAAAAAAAAAGAATAATTTAGGAATTTCCTTACAAATTAGAGAAGGTAGATTTTACAGAATTGTACCAGAATAATTTTCTTTAACTTGTCGGAAAAAGAATTTGAAATAATATTTTTCAAAATAACCAAATTTACCAAAAAATATAAGCCTTTAAATTTTAATTAAATGAACTGAACAGATTTGCTTTCCTTGGATCTCACTTGATTCTTTCAGATTAAACCAAGTGAGATTATAAAGGTATGACTTTCTTTTTTTCTTAATAAATGATTCATAATTGTTTGACATGGTTGTGTAGGGATAACAACAAATAAGTCACTAAATAACCCCTAACCCTTAGTACTGAACTATGTATGAGTATGAAACCAATATAATAAATAATTAATAATAAAAGAAAAATTAAACGATGAATAATAAGATTACTTTAAAATATAGATAAGAATGATAATTAAGAATAAAAAAGAAAAAGTAAGATTATAAAAAAATATAGTTAAATAAATATGAAAACTCCCATCATGCACTGAAACAGGCATTTTTGCCACCAATTGAAACAGAAATCAAATTTTCTCTCTCTTCATCTTTGATAGCCAAACAAAGCAGATGTCTGTAGAAAGCCTTCTGATATACCATGTGACAACCACCAGATAAGCAAAATCTTTTTATCTCTGTATACATATATGTACTCTGAAATATACAAACTAAAACATTTCATCATTTTTGTTTATGCTTATTGTGTTGTATCTTGGATATGATTTGCTTGTAATTTACATATTTCCATTGTGGGGCTGATGATGTCTTTTTAACCCCCCAAACAAAATTATATACATATAAAAAAACAAAAAAGAAGCACATTCAGACAAGGCTGACACATCATTGGAACAACCACACAACAGCTGTATAATAAACCTAAGAGTTTTTTTAGATTATTGAACTTGTTCTTTATGCTACTTTTGTTATTGCTACAATTTTGGGGCTGATCCATTCTACAGCATTCTTCAGGGCATTTTCTTTGCTCATCAAGAAAAGAATAGTAGAGGATCCCCATATATAAGATACATGGAATCACTTGTGTGACACAAGTTCCTCAGAAGAGAATTACCTGTGTGATGTGCATTGCACAAATTAACTGAAATGCTAAAAATATTTTCCACCATTTTTTCCAAGACCATTTCTTAAAAACATAAAAAGAACATAGATAGATGCCTCTCTTTTCTTATGGATTGTATACTTGAAGAAGGTTGTAGAATGGCTAAGTATTGTAGTAACAACAAAAAACGAGTTCAGTGCTCCTAGTCTTTGGTTGTTAATTATTCTTTTTAAAATTATAAAAAGTATGTAATTAGATGAGGGTAAATTTGACCTTAGTTCATCTTAAAAACGGATTAGAGATCATACAAAATAACTGCTGAGCAGATTTGGTTGAAGGTGCGTAAGAAAAAACTGATAATAAAGAAGTGTATGATTTGTGAGCACATAGCTCAAAAAAAAAAAAAAAAAAAAAATGGAACACTTTTTCAAGAAAATATAACATATTTACTAATCAATAAAATAACTTCTGGAAGGGGCAAAATGTTCCATTCACTTTACATGATGTAATACAGGAATTCAATGAAATAAGAAAGACTTCACCAGATAATAACAAAATATATTTTATGGATAAATACAAATATTAAAGCCAAATTTCATATATTATCAAAAGAAACAAACTTTACCTGTTTTTTCAGATTCTCTAGTCGCTTTTCTTTCTGCTTTTCAATGTCTTCTTTGCATTTTTCTTTTAAGGCTTTCACCATAATCTTATGACGATCCTTGAAAACAGAAAGAATATTTTGTTATCAAATAATTTTACAATTACTATTTCTATGTGAACAGTAGCTATTGGTTTTCAATAGAGTTTGTTTTAACATTGAAAACTTTATTTTGCCACAATAATTAATATTATTCTTTAAGGTTTTAATGACTTGATCATTTTTAGCTTCTGAGTAGACAGTCCGGATTTTTTAGCATGTAATCCATATCAACTGAAAAAGTTTCAGTATTTGAAACTGAATAATGTCTGAAATTCAGAGGTGGGTATTTAGGTTTATACAAGTATAGTTATTCAAACTGACATTATCAACTGGATTTATATCTTGATAGATGCTTTCTTCACACATTTACATGTATAACATCTCTAAACTGGATCCCCACAAATCATGTGGACTTGATGGTATCCCTGCAATAGCCCTTAAGAAATATGCTCCTGTTCTCTCTAAACTATACAATAAATGCCTTGCTGTTTCTTGCTTTCCTGCTTGTTGTAAATCCCCTTCAGTGGTTCTAGTCTAAGAACTCAGGTAAACCATCTGATCCCTCCATCAGCATCTTAGCCCTTTACTGCTTTTTGGCAAAGTAATAGATGCTCTAATCAACTCTGAATTTATTAAGCATCTCACCTTGCAAGGTCTTCTTTCGGATAAGTAAAATGGTTTTTGCATCTTTAGGTCAACTGCTGATGTATTAACAGTTATTGCTGAAAGTGTCCATCAAGTTTTAGATAAGAATGGTGAAGCTTAAGCTGTTACTTCAGATATCTCAAAGACATTTGGCATGCTGGTCTTCTTCACAAGTCAAAGGGTTATGATATTTGTGGACAAATTTTTAAACTGATTCAATCTTTCTTATCAACTCACAAAATAAAAGTTGTTTTAAACAGCCATTTTTCTTGATCTTTTTTGCATTAATGCTGGCATTCCCAAGGGCTTAGACCTACTTGGACCTCTTCCAGCCTCTTGCTTTCCAGTCAACTTTGATCTTCAAAAATTTAAATCAATTATCTTCTTTCTTCTTAATTCCTGGTCTTTTCTTTCTCCCTCTCTTTCTCCTTAATAATGTTTGCTTTTTCTCATATTCTCTAACCCCTTGCATCTTAGTAGCTTTATTGTCTTGCTTGAGTGAAATGATTAAAAAAAAAATATATATATATATATATATGTATATATATACAAATTTTTATATATTACTTATATATTATATATGCACAGTACTTATTGGAAAGCACTCAATATCAGTGATAGAGCTAACATATTTAGTTGGATTGATGTAAGTTCATGACCCTGGGTTTCACACTATTTGTGATCATCAGACAAACTGTTTAATTTTTAAATTTTGCATTTATATATGGTTGCGTATGTCAGTGTTTTTATGGTAGTGGGAGGAACAATTGTCGTCGTAACGTCACCCATACGTACGCAAACATACATACACACACGCTCACTCATTGCAGCTCACACAAACAAACATATATGAACAGTGTGGGTCTGGGCATATGTACGCATCCATGTGTCGATGTGTACATATGTACGCAATTGGTCGCTGTATTCAATGTTGGATTGTGTAGCGAACATCTTGTGTCAGTTGCAGTGTCAACACACAGACCATTCATCCATTTTGTTGGCTGAATAATGTTTTCTCGCACACACGTATATATGTATGCACACACATTCACACATCTTCTATCCATCTGTTTTCTTTTTTTATGATGGGGTCTGAGTAAAACTTTGATAGGTAAAATTGCTATTATTTTTAATTTAATTTTATTTTTAATGCTGTTTTGTTATTATTTTAAAGCTGGTTATTTGCTTGTTTTGGCCAATTGTGCTTATGTAAATGGTAGAAAATCCAATTTATAATATTTATTAGTATTTATGCAGTGGTATTAATTTTGTTGGGGGAGAGAAGTAAGTATAATTGTGTACTGATATGGTAATTGAGGTGCAGCAGAATGGTAATTGTGATGCGGTAGTAATGGTGGGGGGAGTGGGTAATGATAATAACAATTGTAACGGCAAATAGTTATTGTAAAGTGGTAGAAGTGATTGTAGTAATGTTGGTGGAATGGTAATAATAATAATTATCATGATGGTAGTTTGAACTAGAAAATAATTGATGGTGTTATGATGTCAGTGGTTTCACTTTTCATGTTCATAGGGTCAATGGTGATTTATGTAGTAGTGTTAGTTGGTATTTTTTTTTTTTATCCGTTTGGCATAAATTGTGATAATAGGTATTTGTTTTCATGTCTGCATTTAGAAATTATTGCTGATCTTATGTTTAGTAATTTCTTTTGTTGGGTATGAGAAATTATTGCTACCTTTTCGTGTAGGCAAAGTAGGCATTTTTTTTGTAATGTTGTTGTAGGCAGGTATTTTTTTCAATATTTTCCAGCTTATTCTTGGTGTAATATTTATGTCTTTTAGATGCCATATGTATGTGGATAGTATAGTGCTATTTGAGTATTTTCTGTCAGAGAATGAAAGGTTGTCGTTGTTTTTTCTTTTCTTGAATGGTCCCTCAGTGGTACCAATGTAGTACATTGTGCAGTTGTTTGCACTTACTTTGGCTTCATATATTATTTTCATTTGTTGGCAGTTTCCTTGGAGTGGACATGTTGTTTTATTTCTGCAGTTGCATTAAGGTTCCTTTGTTGTGTTATTGCAGGTTGTATACTTTTTTGTTGTGGCTTTTTATTATTTGTCTTACATTTTTTGTACAGCTGTAACTGATTTTAACATTATTTTTGTTGAATATTTTTACTAATTGATTTGTTTCAGGGAAGTGCTTTTCTATATAAGTTTAGGAATGTCCTCCCTATGTTTGTTTTGACGGTTTTGATGTATGATGGGTTAAACCAGATAATGTTTCTCTTTCTGTTTTTGTGTTTCGGTTGTCGAGGTGTGTATTGTAGTTGTGTGTATCCACATTTTTTAGTGCTTCGTCATATGGCATTTTCTTGTTATTGAAAATGTCTATGTTTGATGAGTTTTCAGATAGGCTGCAGCTGATTGATATGGTCTGTGTGTTGACACTGCAACTGACGCAAGATGTTCGCTACACAATCCAACATTGAATACAGCAACCAAGTGTGTACGGATGTATGCATCGGCAGTTGGTTGTGCATATATGCCCAGTCCCACACTGTTCATATATGTTTGTGTGAGCTGCAATGAGTGAGCGTGCATGTATGTATGTCTGCATATGTCAATGAGTGAACGTGTGTGTGTATGTTTGCATACGTATGAGTGGCATTCCGACTACAATTTTTCCTCCCACTACCATAAAATCACTGATATACACAATCATATATAAATGCAAAATTTAAAAATTAAACAGTTTGTCTGATGATCACAAATAGTGTGAAACCCAGGATCACAAACTCACATCAATCCAACTAAATTATATATATATATATATATATATATATATATATATATATATATATATATATATAACCTAGGAGCCTATAGTGATTGTGATTACAGGCAATATATGATTACAGATAGTTATAGATTTGACCATCCAGACAGGGAAAATTTAAAAAGTTTATGTTTCCCCACACATATTGCTGCCCTCCATTGTTTAAAGTGGACACTTAACTGCAGTAATCTAATTCTTGGATGGATAACAATGATACTTTAGATTTTGTGCAGGTTCATGAAGGATGATAGTTTTTTTTTAATTCTAACCCCACTACTGAAGAATTTGTAACCTTTGTAAGCAGAGCATTGTTCAGAAGGTTATTTCTGAGTAAGTGACAAGTGCCATGTCATCTACGAACAGCAGTTCTCTGACAAGCCATACCAAAGTCTGGAAGTAGGTCTAAAGACACTACACTAAACAAGTTGCCATTGTTACATATTTTAAAAGTACACTTTATTAATCTCCTTTATTTCAATATCCTGTTAAAGTATACTGAAAACAGTAGAGGGTGGCAACACAAATATATCAACAAAAGAGAACATTTTAGTCAACTGATATATATTTTTGCACACAAAAAAATTTATACGGTGTTCAGATGGCTGTCCTATAAAGCTAATATGGAAGAACTAGAACTTGAAAACATCTTAAATACTATTTCTAGCCAAGGTTGGGTTTAATTTACAGATTTCTTTTCTTTTTCAAAACTTTCAGACATTATCATGCAAATTACCATTTCTCTGAACTTTGGAAGAGTTATGGCTGCTAGCTTTCGTTTTGCTTCCATTTCCATCATTTCCTCCATATCTTTTTGTTGTTTCATTGCAAAAGCCTTCTCTTCTTTGGCTTCTTTATATTTCTTGACATATTCACGGATTTCAAGCTTGAAAAAGAACAACAAAATGGAATCAATTAGCAATTCAAATTTTAATTTTAAGACCACATATTTAATCAAAATACTTTTTACCCAAAATTTGAATATTCTTTTTAATCTTGCAAAAGTAAGAAAAGAGTAATTAGTTTATAAAGTTACTGTTTTGTCAATTTGAACACCTCCAAAACTAAACTTCTCTCCATTAATTATCTGAGAGATGCCACTCTGCTTTCCCTCAGCATATCTGATTCTATCCTCCATGAAAGTGACTCATTGCACCTTCTTGGTCTAACGTTCTCAGCTGACATGACGTGCAAAAACTATATTGAATCCACTGCTAGATTAGCTGCTAAGAAAGTCAGTTCACTGTGATGGGTGAGACAATTTTTCTCTCTGAAATTTATCTTGCATATATACAAGTCTACCATTCACCCATGCTTAGAATATTGCTGCCATATACGGTCTGGAGCCTCTGCTATTTACCTGAAACTCTTTGATAAGATCCAAAGAAGAATCAGCAATATTATTGGTCCTGATCTGGTGACTTGGCTTCAGTCACTTGCCCACTGTCGTAAGGTCGCCTCCCTGCGCCTTTTCTATAAATACTTTCATGGTCATTTTTCGGATGAGCTCTTCACTATGGTACCTAGACTATTTGAATTTAAGCGCAATACTAGACAAGTGGTGAGACCTCGTCAACTTATAGTTGAGCTAACTAGATGTAGCTGTAACTTCTATGCTGACAGTTTCTTTTCTCGCACTTCTCACTTGTGGAACTCCCTTCCAGTTCCATACTTTCCATCCAACGTTAATCTGCAAGAATTTAAATGCAATGTCAATCGCTATCTACTGTCCGCCTGGTTGTTCTTTTCTCTTTCTACTCATTACTAATGTTTCTAATTCCCTCACACCCTGTAACTCCTTGTGTACTAGTGGCTGTACTGCCTTGCTTAGGGTGGTTCGGATTTAAAAATATAAAATTAAAAAAAAAAAAAAAAAACTATTTTATACTGATGAGTATAAAGATGATAACTTCTCCATCAATAAAATGGTCAGCTCACTGTCCTGCTCCACTAAGTCCCTGACTTCTCATGCTATCCTCTACCTTTACAACAGCCAGATCTGGCCAAAAATGGAGTATTGTTGCCATATTTGGGCGGGAATTGCCAAATCCTCACCTTCCAGTCTTGATAAAGTTCAAAAGCGTATCCGAGTCCTTGTAGGTGACAAACTATTTTCCACCCTCCAACCTATCTCTCACAGTTGGGATATGGTGAGACTCCCACTGCTTTATTGCTACTTACATGAAAAGTGCTTGGACAAACAACATTCTTTGGTTCCGCCAGGTCTAACCTCCATGGCTAGAACCAACCATTCCACTTACATTGTAGCAAACCACCCACATTCCTTCCGGATTCCATGGGTGAGAATTAACTTCCACTCAGAGTTTCTTCCCGTGAACCACTGCTCTGTGAAACCAACTCCCAAGAGGATGTTTCCCTGATCACTACAATTTTAATCCGTTCAAGTCTAGAGTTAACTGTTATCTTCCCCTTCTATCTGTATAAACTGCCCCCTTAACCTAACCCTCTACATTGAGTGGCCCCCGGGCCCTGTACAGTGTGAGTCATACTGTAGAAAAAAATCATAGTTTCTATCTTCTTGCAACAAACAAACATTTAAGAGATATAAATGCAAAATTCTTAATTGTTTAATTAGATTTCAAAAATCTTAATAAGCTAAAAATATTGATATTAAATTCCATATATAAATAACTAATGCTACTGCTTTTTACATATGATGTATGTATTAAACAACACTACAAAT
The DNA here is from genome assembly GCA_964036315.1 of Acanthosepion esculentum. NCBI lineage: Eukaryota > Metazoa > Mollusca > Cephalopoda > Sepiida > Sepiidae > Acanthosepion > Acanthosepion esculentum. The sequence continues at coordinate 51,140,518 of OZ038475.1, forward strand.
ATATACTGGAGAAAAAAAAAAAAAAAATAGCATTAATAATACAATAGTAAGGAATGTAATTTTTAGTCACAAACATATCTGATGCAAAAAATAAAACAGCAATATGTATAAAACATCTTATATATATATATATATATATATGCTGCAGCAAAAGTAATGCTTTTTTTTATTAATTTTTAATGAACAAAAAATTAAATTACAGTAGTTTAAGATGGCTCAAGATTAACTCTGGTTTACACGTTCGGGAAGGGTAAGTCTTAATTTCAAGCTGAGGTGGATAGAAATTGTTATTAATGAACTATTACAGAAATAAAAAGAAGACTAATAAAATTTTAATTGGTACCTCTTTTTGTGGACTTACTAAATTAGTGAATCTCCATTTTAACTGAGTAAGGTGTCGCTTAGGTTCGCACCTTTGTCCCTGTACCATGTATGCCATTTTACCAATCCGTTTTCCTATAATGCTATCTTCCCAGAATTCTTTTCCACATTGGTACATTTTAAAAAACACTTTTATCACAAGGATTAAAATATTTATTTATATTATTTTGATTCTTTAATGTTTTCATCTTCATTCTGGTAGTAATTTGTTAAATACAGACTTAATCTTCCTGGCAAACATCAACTGTACAGGCGACATTCCAGACACGGTGTTCGGGTTTGGTCTTATTTTGTAAACACTCAAAAATTGTAGCATTATTTCATCTGACTCCTCTCCCTCTGACTATTTTAGTGCCCTTATAAACATACCGACAAACTGTTCCACTTGTCCGTTTGATCTTGGGTGATAAGGGGGAGTTGTAATATGTTATATTACTAATGATTTGCAGAAAAACTTAAATTCACTAGATGTGAATTGAGTCCCATTATCTGAAATGAGAGAGTCAGGAAGGCCGAACCTTGCAAAAAAAAGAAAATTTATCATTACTGCGGTAGTCGGTCTTCTACATTTCAATATTTCTGGCCATTTAGTGTAACTGTTAACTCCCACTAGATAGTATGCTACGTTTAACAGTCCTACAAAGTCTATATGTATTCTGGACCGTGGCATTTCCGTTTCTGGTCAAGGATGAATTTTGATGGGCAGTGACTTCACTGCCAGAGCACAACCTCTGCATGATTATACTAAATTTTCGATATCTTGATCCATTTTTGGCCAGTAAGTATAACACCTCATGAAGGATTTCATTCTTGAAATTACTGGATGTCCTATGTTAAATTCCTTTAGCATACATTTTTGCAATGATTCTTTGCGTACATTAGTACACCATTACATAATGAACATGCATTATTTCCAGTAATATTTTTCCTTTAAATCTTAATTTCTTCTTCATTTTCATTATAAAGTCACTTTTTCTGACTTATTTCCTCCAATGTTATGGACAGTTCTCTTACACTATTGTATAATATATTATTAATTTCATTTTCTGTCCTTATTGCCACAATTACTATGTCTTCAAGTGGTCCACAGTATCTTGGTATTAGTCCAGACAATCGGTCTGCATGACTTAATTTTTTGGATGGTAGAAACTCCATTCTATAATTATAGTTCAATGGGATACTTCCCCAACACTGCAGTCTATTTGATGCATGTGTGGGAACAGCCATTTTTGATCCATGTATGGACAATAATGGATGATGGTCTGTCTGTAGTATGAATTCTTTACCATGTATGGATTTGTGAAACTTTTTCATAGCAAATATGATGGTCACTGCTTCTTTTTCAATCTGGCTGTAGCTTTTTTCAGCTGCAATCAACGATCTTGAAGTATGAGCTATTGGTTTAGTTGTTCCATCCTCATATTTGTGTAGTATCACTGCTCCGATATCAGAATCACTTGCATCCGATGCAACCACAATCCTTAATTTAGGGTCAAAATGAGCTAGTGACAAATCCAATGTTAAGACTTTCTTGATCTCTTCAAAAGCACTTTGACATTTATCTGTCCAATTCCATTTCACATCTTTCTTTACCAGTTTATTCAGGAGTACTCTTAATTTGTGCATGTTTGGTATATATATATATATATATGATAGTAATTAGCAAACCATAAAAATGATTGTAACTTTGTTACATTTGTTGGAGCAGGCATGTCTTTTATTGCGTTCACTCTTGAAGAATCCGGTTGTCTACTGTTTTCACCAATAATTTATCCTAAATATTTAAGTCTGCTCTTAAAACCATATTCTTTGATTCTCTCATATACTTTTTTACATCTTCCGTATGTTGTTTTTGGGTCTTGCTTTTAATAAGTGCGTCATCCAAATATGCTTGAGCACAATCCAAACTCGCAAGCATGGTATATATTATCTGTTGGAATATGCTTGGTGCTACCTTTATATCAAAAGGAAGTTAGTTGAATTTGTATAAACATCTATGAGAGTTAATTGTTAATAGTTTTGAGCACTCTTCATCCACTAGTACTTGTAGATAAGCATCTGACAGGTTCAATTTAGAAAAAAAATTTACCTCCATTCAATTTGGCAAAAATTTCCTCTGGATTTGGTAATGGGTTTTAGATTTTAAAAAATCAGCACATACGTAGATTTTATTATTTCTCTTTTTAAAGTAGACTGTTGGTGACGCCCATTTGAAATAGTCTATTTTTGAGATCACAACTAATTTTTCTAGTCAGTCCAATTCATTAATAATTGGATCTAATGCTGCAAAATGTATACTTCTTTTTGGCTTAAATGTCGATGTAACATACTCTTAACTCAAACTTAACTTTTGCTTTCTTGCATGTCCCTAAAGCTTCTAAGAAAACTTATGGAAATCTCTTTTTCAGTTCATTTTTCAATTTTTCATTTGGCATATTAATACTAGTCGTAAGAACATTTATCTTGTTGCAAAAAGAGTTAAAAAAGAGTTAATCGGAAGGTCCCAAAGATCAAATAATGCAATCCAGTCTGTTCCAAACAAATTAGCAGTATTCTTTAATACAAACACCACTGCTTTTTTGGTTTTTCCCACAAAAGAAACGTTACAGCTGAATTCACCCAAAATGTTCAATTTCTTTCCTGACACTCCATATGCAACTTTATGAGACGTCAATAAACTGGGTTGACCCATTTTTCTCCATGCCTTCATTTATGATAGTAATATCAGATCCTGTATCTAGTTGCAATTTTATTTTTACATCATTAATTTGCACAAAAACAAATTTCCTCTTTCGAGATGTCTTGTTAATTTCCCAATTAGGCTTCTTATCATTACTCCATGTATTTCAATTGTAAATTGTCCTTTTCCTCAATCCTTGCGGTATTGAGTTTCAAATTCACAATACGTTGACATTCTTCCGCTATTTCTGGTGAGTTAATTTGGAATCCCTTTCTAATTCAGAAAGTATGCTGAATCCTATTGCTGCATCCTTATTAGAAGTTAAACCCTGTACGAATATCAGGCATCTAAATAAATCAGGAGTTAATTCATTTAACTTGAATTTTTCGCATTCTCGATTCACGACTCCTGCGTAAGTGACAAAATCTTCATCATCAGACTTTGCTAAGTTAAGACATTGCCATCATGTATTAAATAATGAGCTTCTATCATCAAAAATTTTGATAGAATTAGAACAGTTCCATCAAAATTTATCTCTCCTGGCTTTTTTGGCAAAATATAATTCACATATTCTTCATGTTTCACAGGGGACAATTTCCTTAATAATAAATAAACTTTCTTTTCATCATTCCAATGCGAACAATCCCTTTTGAAGATCCCTTCATATCTTCTATAATAAGCTGGAAAAGTTATCCTTTCATCTGGATTGTACACAAATTCACTGATTGAATTAGCAACAGAATCTGGAGTGAATGAATCTGAAGTTTTTCCTTCCATGGTTTTGGTAGACAACTCAAAAAACTTCCATTGTTGTAGTTGAAATTGTAATTGCTCTTTGTGTTGTTGTTTTTGTTGCTGTAAATGTTGTTGTTCTTGTAATTTTTGTTGTTGAAACTGTTGTTCTTGTGGTTGCTTTTGTAGTGCCAGCATTTGAACCATGATAGCTTTTAGTTCTTCCATTTTGCTGAACTCTGCTGAATAAGTCCTCGTATAAGTTCAAGGAATCCTTGCGAATCCTTGTCACCACTTTTGTGATGCCAACAAATACTCATTGTCACTTTTATAATGCTCATGGTAGTAGAGACTTTATAATTGCAGATACAACTATAGTACACCATTGAACAATGCTAGTGTCAGATGCCTTTGAATAACCTTGCACTAATAGTACTTGCTCGATAATACTTGATTGAATAGTAATCCATATAGTGAAATAGTATGGTGAATAGAGTAGAGAATAGCAGTCTGTATAGTAATAGAGGATAGGATAGAAATGCAGATCCATATAGTATTGAGGATAGAATAGAAATAGTGATCCGTATAGTATAGAGGATATACTAGGAAAGGCAATCTGAATAGTAATAAAGGATAGACTAGAAATAGCAATCGTTAGTCAACAGCTACTTCTTATATATATGCGTTTCCTCTATGGTCATATGCTCTACTTAATTCAATAATGGGATCGCTTGTGTTTGCTTACTGGTGATCTATTTTCAAACTCAAGTGTCAGCAACAACACTTTATTCCTATATAACACTGTAATATGGTAAAATTTTATTTTCACAAGTTGTAATAGAAAAAGCATTTTCTATTAATACTGACAACATGTTAAACTACAAAAAGCATTTTCTATTAATACTGACAACGTGCTAAGTTACAAATAGCATTTTCTATTAATACTGACGACATACTAAGCTACAAGAAGCATTTTGTAATAATCTTCTATGAACAATTCATTCACCATTTTTTTCATTTCTTTTTCCTTTTTGCGTTCTTCAGCCATTTTCTCTTGCAATTTCTGCTCTTCTTTTATCCCTTTTTTTTCTGCTTGTTCCATCTGCAATGGTAAAACAAAACAATAAGATTCTATCGTGGAGACATATCATCATGGATCCAAACAGAATTTCATTTGGTGTCAATGTCTTTTCTTGGTCGGCAGAAATACATGACAAACAAAACTGTGAGCCCTCCCTTATAATATTTTAATTTTGTTGTTTATAAAAAAAAAATACACAAATTAAAATATTATTTTATACAAGTCAGTTTTCAATCATATGTTGAAGTTTTACATTTAGGACAACTTAATATATGCTACATGATTTTCTCTATGAAAAGTTTTGCAACAGTAGCCAGCAGCAACTGAAAGTGTATGTTCATATTACAGCCACTCTGTGGAAGAAATGTAATCCTTTATCATTTAACATCCAACAACAAATCAAATGTAATACAAGTTGCTTTATGGTGACAGTGTTGAGTGAAAAAAGGTATAGGCAATGTCAAATAGTAGCGAAGAAACATTTGAAGTAACTTTAATATTTCCAATATTACATGAACACAAATTGATCAAACTGAACTGGATCTTAAATATTGATAAACCAAAATGTAAGAGAATAAAATCAAAAATACTGTTAAAGATGAAGACAGAAAACTGTAATTCATAAAGTGTATTTATTGTCTAATATGAAAAAATGCAAACATTCCCAAAAGGAAAAAAAAGAAGGCCTTATTTTCTCAACTTACTTTCCATTTTTTTAATTGGGTCAATTTTTGTTCTCGTTCCTTTTCAAGTTTCTTTTGAATGTCAATTTGCTTCGCTTTCTCTTGTGCATCCCATTTCTCTTCTGGTGAGTCCAGTTTTTGTTTTTTCTCCTACCGAAAGAAAAATTTCAGAAAAAAGTTAAAGCATGGGCAGTGGAATGCGAACAGTCCAGCCTATAGATTAAATAAAAAGTTCAGCTTAGAATTCCCTGTAGGTTCTCTGGATCAACATACACCTGCATGGAGTCCAGAAGGTACAATGTCTGAAACACTGTAATAACAACAAAGATGAGAACAATATTATACATGTAAACAGGTGTAAATAATGATAACTCCTCATGCTAGAAATTCAGATACAATAAAATTTACTTTAAAAAAATGGCTGTCCAACTACTTTCAATATAAAATAGCAATATTCTGTTTCCACCCAGTTTGATTAGTTATAAAAATTTATATCTATGAATATGTGAAACGCTGTGCTCACCAGATCTTAACATGTTGAAGTGGACATGACGGCACCACAATTTTTACTTACTAAAATCCCTAAAGAAAATATGATCCTGAAGCTGGCTGAATGTGACACTGATTGTCACAGACAAGTTTATTTGGTTATCCAACATGCTTGTAGTGGTAGAATGAAAAGGTGCTTTCTTCAACACTCTATTGTCTGTGTTTGGTACATGTGCACATTTACAGAAACACAAACTCACTTCCATTTTAGGCTGAAGAGCGAATGCTATAAAAGGAGTTGGAACAAAGCAATTTGCGCCACAGTGTCATCGAGAAAAGACGTATATTCTATCTGGGAATGCTGCAACCCAGATGTCATTCCAGTTCCCTAGCCATGTTGTATTTTGAATTATTGGGTCATTTTGTAAAGGAAATTAAAGCAAAAAATATTCTTAACTTTCCTGTCTCATATATCTTGCAATGTGCAGGTATTTTTTGACCTTGGTGTGCAATTCACTTTCATGCTGTGTTACTTATATCAATATATAAAAACATATTTTATATAAATCAATATATTTAAAATATATAAAAGTGCAATGGGAAAGGGAAAAGGTTAGAAAAGTGACAGAAAGGTGAAATTAATTTACCTCCAGTTTGGATTTCCTCCACTTTTGTATGGCTTCCTTTTTTGTCTCATTCAGATCTAAATAGCGTTCATACCAATCGATATGAACATATACATCGTCTTCAGATTTCCCAGGAAGTGCGGGCACTACATGGCTGAGAAAAACTGCCTTTTGCTAAAAGAGTAGAAAACCAGTACATATAAGGATTGTCAAAAACAATAAGGAATTTATCAATGTATTTGGCTGAAGACATTTTAGATAGCATTTTCAGCACCATTTCTATTATAAAAGATAGAATATAAATTTGACTATAAAGCATTAAGTCTTTCATTATGCAACAAGACTTTAAACTTGAAATCTTGTTGGGGTATGCAAAAGTAGGTATACAGTAATGAAAAACAAAACATGTGTACAAAATGTACTGTATTGATTATATAAACATATCAATAATAAACATATCAATAATAAACATATCAATCCCTCAAATGTTCAAGCTCTTTGCTCCTGTCATTCACACACTCCTCTTTACTTGCAAAATATTATTATTATTTATTACAAATAAAAATTATAATAAACGTACTATAATAAAAATTATGAAAATAAAAATAATAAAATGATTTTAATGAATTCTAGCATTAAATGAATCCTAGAACCAATATTATAATACTGGTATAATACTGTATACCTATTTTTGCATCACCCCTATAATCTAATTTATTCAAACTCCTGTTCTCATCTTGATTGTTAGAGATGTTATTATAGATACACTGTTTCAACTATTTTGGCTGATATGGGATATTTGTTAATTATTGTATAATTTTGTCCCTATGATGCCAGTTCTTGTTTGTTTCTGCCGAACCAGTGTATTTTGTTTCCCTAACTGATCCAGGGATGGAACTTATAACCACTAGATAACAGTAACATATGTTTTCAACCAACTCCTATATCTGCTATGCTAGGACTTTAATCCTTGGGTCTGGTAGAGGAATAACATACATTGGTTAAAGTATAGTAACTGATTGTGTTCTACAAATTTAATAATTGTGTCTTATGACATCTAATCACTTTATCTGCTGTGTAAATTCAGGATGTAAGACAGACAAAATAAACACAAGATCACTAACTACATGTGCTAAACAAGTGTTACGAAACAAACTTCAGATACAATAAACAAAAACAAAGAAATGGGTTATAAAACAACACTATAATATTACATTTTGCTAGCCTTGAGTGTTCCATTCATGGCCTTCTAAACAAAGCCCTGTAAATGCATTGTGAGAACAACAATCACTCTAACACAATTTACAATAATATCTTTGGAAATTACTATTTGTTATTAACACTGAAATGAAATAAATGCTTACCTTATACCTTACATAAAACTTAAGAAATGTTTCATGATCGTATACATCCCAGCCACCGCACAAGCCACCATTTTGCTGGACAAATTTCTGAAAAAAAAAAAAGCTCATGATTATTTCTGAAAATTAAATGCAAAATACATATTTATATATTAGTACAATAAAATATGTAGTGTTACTGAATTCCTCCATGTAGAAACACACACTAATATTCAACGATATTTGCTAAAACCAAACAGTGGATGTGAGCACAGTTAGGCTAGTGAGTAATGCATTTCAGTGATGTGTATAACAAGTCAAATGGCTCTGCACAGCAGTCAACCCACAAAATGAGGAGGGTCTTGATCAGCTCATCCATGTAAATCAGAGGATTATGACAAGGGAAGTTAAATGTTAGCTTCAAAGCATTGAAAATGATGAAGTAATGTAAGACTATAAAAGGACAAATAGAAACCCTCAAAAAGACATAAGGTTTGTTCCACTCACTTGCAGCTACCTAAGGGGAGTTTACTACTAACCTGTGGCAGAATAACCAGCAGTTTTTCAAGCAGTCTATTTGAAATGGATTTACATGTTCTTTAAAGCAGTCTACTCAACTCAGAGTTATCTTTCTTTCCAATAGAAACAGCATGCAACACAGGAGTGCTTTGGTCAACAATTTGCCATTTTCTTGTGTACATTATCAGACAATATATACCAGATTGGTCCCAAAGATACAAGTCTATCAGAACATGCTGAACTATGACAAGGCTGATGATATACAGTTACCTGAAATTTGGTGTCACTATTATTACTACTACTACGAGATGGAATTAACACAACAGTCCATGGATTTCTGTAATTTCCCCCTAAAAAACCAAAAAACTGATGATTTAAATTCTCCAAGAGTCCTACTTTTAACAAATAAAACAAATTTTGGGATTGCAATTTAATTTCTCAAACTTTCATGAAATCATGTAAGTGGTGGTGGGGTAATATATGTGAAACAAAAAGATATTTTTTACGAAAAAGAAAAAATTCCAAAAATAATTTCATTCATTTGTGAAAAAGTCCTGAAAGTTTAATTAGATTCTGACAATTATTTGATTTTTGCAAGAATTTTCAAATCAATGTGTTTTTCACCTAAAAAAAGGCACTAAAACAATACTTGTTAATATTACATCAATTGTGACACAACAAAAAAAAAATTTTAACCAAAATTTCGAACGTGCTAGAAAGTATTAAAAAATTTAATAAATTGATAAAAAAATACATTGATGTTTCCTCTTAATAATACAATAAACATTTTGATGATAAAACTTTGTTTTTACTAAGTTTGGGGGCTTCTTTCATTATGCTATGCTGTTTTTTTTCAGCAAGCAAGTGGACGTATGTATAATAAAAAAAAAAAAAAAGAAAGAAAAAGTATAATATGCTGTTTAGTTAGAGTTATTTCCCAGACAAATTTTTCAATACTTTAAACTGTTAATATTTTGGTCAAATTCACTATGTCTGACAATATAAAAGTCTGACTATAAATCGTTTTTATATTTACTTCAATTTCAATGATTACAACAATTTAACTTTAACTTTATTTAACACATAATTGAATGAAAAAAAACTCCTATGTTATGCATTTCACTCCTGGAAAGGACGTCTTCAGAGTAATATATATATTTTCCATAATGTTTCTTAAGAAATTGTCATGTTGTACACTGACTGACATCCAAAGAATTAGAACAACAAAGATCTAGTCAGATACAAATAACTACTGTAGGAACATCCTTCTTAATACTCAAAATACACCAATAAGAATATTATCTGAACAGCTTAGTGTTAACAACCAATCAGATCATAATTCTGACCAAATATATATAGAAAGACAAAACCAACAAAAGAATAAGAAAATATATATCTGAAATAGCAAAAGAATAGATATTACAAAATTTGTTTTTTAAATTAAGGTCTCAGAAAAATAGCATAATTTTTATTAATTCTGAATCTTTTAGCAAAATTAACAGTTTCAGATTTTAATTTTGTAGATCGTTATACAGAATCATACACGATTATAAAATAAAACCATATACTTACATCAAAATTAGCCACTTCAGGGGGTAAATCTACTGTCACATCTCTGGCTGATGACAAAGGTTTCTTGGTACCTGTTGGTACTGCTTGTGTCCCTTGAACTTGCTGTTCTACTTTGGACCAAGTTTCGTATTTCTTTTCTAAAGCCTGAATTTCGAGAAAAGCTGATTTCTCTTCCTTTATGAGCACTTCAAAACTGCAAGATAAACAGGTGAAAACAGGGCACCATTTTATGTTATATATTTACTAAATGATTCTTGTGTTAAAATTCCAAATCAAGATAGAAATTCATAGAAATATTTGATGAATGTAGGATAATAAATTTGATATCTTAGTGAAGTTGATTTCCGTATTTGAAATATTGGAGTTACTTACCTTTGGAAGGAGTTACTGCCCTTGGCAAGAACGCTCGCAACTTGTCATTTCATTAGACAAGGCATCAGGATGTAATGTGTTGCAGCTTTCAGTCTTACGCATGGTGATTCATGAGCAAATAATTATATCCAATACAGAACAACCAAATGGTTATATTGTGAGTAAAAATCCCAATGATTCTAATAGTACTAAACGTAGGCTATCAATATTCAATATTTTTGTGTCAGTTTTATAGCTTAAGGTGAGTTCGGTCAAGAATCACTATTATACAGGAATATAAACTTAAAATAACAACTGAAAATTGTTCCATCTTGAGGCTTGGAAATTATGGTAAGCTTAACTGATAGTATTAATCCTAAAATTTCAAAGTGCAAAAATGTGCTTTGATAGAAAAATACTTATATAACTGAATATGTTTTACAAAAAGATGCATCAATGAACTCCTCAGTTGCAAATAACAGACAATGGCAGAACTAGAGACTTCACTTTATTCATTTTCAGTTGCAATGATGATCCAGTGATGAATTTATAAAACTTTTTTGTTGTTCAGAAATTACAGTAAATGACATTGCCATGATAAGACAAAGTTCTCTTCTTTAATGAAGTTTAAAAGAACAATGATTGCTGGAAAAGAACTCACCGTTTTCTTTGATTCTCTTTAAATTCATTGATCTCTGTTTCAGCCTCCTCCATGATCTCTTTTAATTTGATGACAACTGGAGAAAAAAAAAAGTTTTAAATTATTTCTAATCTACAAATATACACAGCAAGTATGGATGAAAAAAGTGACAGGAAAATTTGGTGATCTCACAACGTTTTTTTGTAAGCACAGTAGGAAATATATATTTTACGTGAGAATTCTAAATTAACATCATAATTCACATTTTATATTATGTAATTAAAATTAACACTATTAATACATGCAAAGAGATTTGTTTTATATACAATAAAATCAACTCATGAATAAATGTTCAACTTCATTTTCAGATATATAGAAGAAATCCCGACCAACATTTAAAAGGGCCACAACTCGGATGTGTCTGGTGTAGATAAGAGTTGTGTTCTCTTGTTGACCATTTGGAAAAAGCAGTTTCTCAATAGAGATAAGATCACTACTAAATTTGCATGGCAGTTATTGTGTTATATTTGCACGAGAATGATGATGCTTGGTTGTCAATGAATTATAGCCGATCTGTGGCAGTCTTAACAGATATGTAAGAGTAACGCTTGTTAGTGATGGGGCGGCTTTTTCTTTGACAGTGACAATTGGGAGAGCACTACTTGTCTAGCTTTTTTTTTCTAGTCACATACATATATTATGTATATACAGTGTATTGAAAATGAAGAGCTATTGCTGTTCATGTGCTAGAAGGAAAACAGATCCACTAAAGTTTAAATACATTTTAAGAGACAATTATAACAGGAAATGTATTTTGCCCCAAAACTGGTTTCACTGAAAGCGTTAAATCAAATTTTTATTTTGTTGAATGGTTTTCACTGAAAAATCAAAAGTTATAGATATAAGAGAGATAACCTTTATACATGCATTTTTAAATTAAGTATCATTTAAAAATTACAGCTGTTAATTTGACTGTTTATTTTACAAAAACAAATTCCTATAAATTCCATAAATTTGTCACTGAAATATTTATTTACATAATAATGGCTTACAGACACAGCATATTGAAACACTGGTTCCTGTATGATCGCCAAAGTTAAGCAACATTGAGCCTGCTTAGTACCTAGGTGGGTGACCACTGGGGAGTACCATGTACTGTAAGCTGAGATATGTAGGTTGTGTAATGGATAATGGCTCAGAATTGTTAATCAGAGAGCCAAGTTCTAATTCCCGTTGGGTTCATTATATTCACTTATGCACAAATACACTTGGGAAAAGTATGAATTCACCTCTACTCCCACCAGTTATGGGTTAATGATTAGGATGTATAGCTAAACCATTATCTCAAAAAACATTCTTACAATCTAAAGATATTTTTTAACTTTAAATAACCTGCAAAGGGTTGATAAGCCATAAAAAAAGAGTGAATGAATGAATCAATTTATATAATAATGTTGCTTAATATTTTGGTTTCATTCTATAAATATTCTTTAAAAAGTAGTAAAAATGACAAAAACAAACCAATATAAATATTTGTCCAATCCAAAATAGATGCGTAAATAAATTAAATTTTTATAAAGTGTTTTTATTTATTTATTTTAAAGACTGTTTCCTGGGTTTAAATGTTTTCAGCTTGTTGTCAATCATTCATTATGGCAAATAAACAACAATCAAATGAACCGGTGCAATTTTAAGAAAAGTATCACGTCAGGTAAAGTTATCTCCCTTTAAGTTTTTTACATTTTGATTTTTCAGTGAAGTGAACCAGTCAACAAAGTGAAGATTCAATTTAACGCTTTCAGTGAAGCCACTTTTCAGACAAATGATATTCACTGTTATGAATTGAACCCATATATTTTATGTTCCTTCTGGAAAGTTCTTGTGAAGCACTACCGTGTGATATACATATAACTCTATTCATGGTTTCTGCTTTCATCTCTAAACTTGATCAAAACATGCAGACTTGATGGTTGTCCAAGAGAAATATGCCCCTGAACTCGCACCCATTCTCTCTCAGCTCTACAGTAGATACCTTGCTGTTTCTTGGTTTTCAGCTTTCTTATGTAGACCCTGTTTTTAAGAACCTAGGCAGACCATCTGATCTTCTGAACTATTAACCTGAAGTTGAAGCATTATGGTATTTCTGGCTGAATATTTTATTTGATTTAATCTTTCTTATCAAATGGCAAAATAAATATTGTCTTGAACAGCCTCTTCCCTAGATCTTTTTTCATTAATATGGGTGTCCCACAGGGCTCTATCTGTGGATCTACTTTATTCCTAATTTTCATCAATGACCTTCACAATGTCATCAACTTGGTATCTATGCTGATATTAAAACTATTTCCTCCTGTCTTAATGATAAGTCATAGTCTGGATATGGGCAAATTGGTAGTTGACCTTGAAAATGATCTACAATCTATTGTTAACTGGGACAAGAAATGGCTTGCTAATTTTCATGGCTCCAAAATAAAACTGCTCTCCTTCACTTTAAGGTAGTCTTAGAGAACCCTTTCTGCATTCCATCCAGGAGACTAATTCATTGCACCTTCTCGGTCTAACATTCTCCACCAACATGAAGTAGAACGATTATATTGAATCACTTGCTAGGAAAATTGATTCAGTGTCATGCTAGACAATTTTTTAATCAGAATTTATTCTGCACCTTTATAAGTCTATCATTCATTTAGGCATTAAATATTGCTGCCATATCTGGTTTGTGCTACTGTTATGCATCTAGATATTCTTGACAAGATCCAAATAAGAATCTGTAATGTTATCAATCCTGACCTAGAATTTGGGCTTCGGTCATTTTTCCATCATAGTAGCATAGCTTCCTTGTACATTTTTCTATAAATATCTTCATGGTAATTGTTCTGATGAGCTGCCTTCTCTGATACCTCGACTTCATGAATTTAAGTGTAGTACCTGATTAGCAGCTAGGTCTCAACATTAGATGTAACTGAAAGTTCTATTCTCATAGTTTCTTTTCTCACACTTCTTATCTAAAGAACTCTCTTCTAGCTTCTTGCTTTGCTGCCATGTACAATCTTCAAAAATTTAAATGCATCATCAATTGCCGTCATCTATACCTTTGTATCTTGCTGCTTTATAGTCCTTTCTCCTCAATAGCTTTTTTCACTTTCTTCACACTCAGTAACCCCTTGCTTGAGGTGAAATGATTAAAAAAGATGCCCGGCAGCAAAACCACATTAAGTGATGCTGTTGCAGTTTCAGCACAAAGTGAATTTTATGGGGGCAGACTGCTAGCCCGATTCTCAAGTTGGACTGATTTACAGGACTAAATGGCTCCAACTTCTCTACCATTTAGCCATAGCTGGAGGAAGAAACTGATTCATGCCTTTCTAAAGGGCATAGTATGAAGTGAATGCAAACTTACTTCACTGATTCTAGTCTCCATGCTGTTAATAATTTGGCAATTCATACCTCACAACTATTTCAACCAAAATAAATAAATAAGAAAAAGCTCACATTCAGGTGATGGACGGACATTATTTAATTCTTTCCGAAATCGAGCAACCATGTCTTTAATTTTTGTCAGGTGGTGATTTAGTCTCGTCTCTGAGGAATAAAAATCAGAAAAAGTACACAGGAATGAAAATTGAAAATTATTATAGCAATTTATCAAAGTGGTGTCCCTTATTTAGATTTCCTCAATAATTATACCTATGCACATATAAATGTCAAAAATTACTGCGAGTTTCAAACTTTTTGCTTGCAACTGTTTTCTGCTTTACACTATCAGAAAAAACAGACCTTCTAAACAGATTAATACACCTGAAGCAAAAAAAAATCATATGGCAGATCAGTTGAAATAGTGTAGGAAGAGCATAAAAATACCACCACATGATTTTTTTTTTTTTTTTACATACCTTCAGAATTAACACGTTGAATGTTTCTGACAAACACAAAATATTTCTTGCAGAAGACATCTTTAGGCAATGTCTTACTCAGAGACCCTGAAGTATCTCCAGATTAATTACTTCATAGGTTTTGAAAAATCAGCCAACATAACAACACAAGTAATACATGAACACAATATATTATAGTTGTGGGAGTTTATCAACATAATCATAAAATTTATAAAATGGAAGATTACATATGCACAAATTTCTTTATATTATAATCTTGAATTTTATCCTTAGGGAATACTTTAAGGTAGACTGCAAGATACATTATGATTTAGAGTGAGTGGCCGTGGTTAAATGTAAATAAATGGCAGAACTGCCCAACAAAAAGAATTGATAAAAAAATAAACAATAATAAGAAAAAGGAAAGAAAAGAACAGGGCAAAAAAGAATATAAAGTAAGCAAACAATATATACAAGGCAAATTAACAGTAATAAGGCAAAGCAACAATATTATGACAAAAAGTTCACAAACTAAGAATTGGGGTTGACATGAGCAAATTCAGATAAGTGAACGTAGCATTCTGACTTCAAAACAAGACAGACTGGGACTGTGTCATGTGAAACCAAGAACTGGCCTATTTTATTGGCTAGAAAGAAATCCCAGCATGCATTTGTGTGCTTTTTCCTATAAATTAGGAAGTCGGGGAAAGTGTTTTGCTGTCATTCCCAGTATTGGATTGGAACCAACAGTAAGACATGCAATATTGACAAGACCGTAACTTGCATTTCTTATTACAATTGCATAAAAGCCACTGAAAGCAACCATTAATCTCAATATCAAGTTACTTCTTATTTGTAGAATTAATCCAATTATTTGCATCTAAATAAGGGGACACTACTCTGTAACTAGCCAAACTCCAATTACACTGAAAATTTAAAGGGATCATTATTTGTACCTCTTCTAATCCCTAATCTGCAAAGCACCGACAGCTAAATATTTGAATATACATTTCTTAGAAAAATAGTTTTTGCAATAAAGTGTAGAAATGTTCATGATGGAAGACAAAAGGAAAAAAATAAATGAAAACTTGAAAAGATTTTCATATAATGATACTCATAAACATGAATGTTTATTTTGTAAAAAAACGTTACATATATAAAAATATATTTTGTACAAAATATAAGCAGCATTATTTCTACAGTAATTTCTAACATTTTTGTGTTTTCAATTTTGATGTGATTTCTTCAGATATGGAAACAAACAAAAACATGCAAAAATTGGATCATTGTTATCAGAGTGAGCATGAATGCAGATCCTTCACCGTTATTATTAAGTTGCAAATTGAACTGAAAATTGCTTTATGTTTCAAGTTGTAGCTTTTTGAGAATTAACCTAAAAGAAATCTTGCTATGTGTTTTTTTTCTGTGTTGTGGTAAGAAAGAGAATCACAAATAGAAATCAGGCCATTCATTATAATACAGATTATTATGTATGTGCGATAACTATCTGCTTAAAAGAAAATTTCTTTTAAGTACATAATTATAATTCATATATTTTACTTTTTTATATTTTAAGACTGCAAATTTCATGAAATAATTACAATGGAGATAAAGATTTTGAACTAAATCATAAAATGTTGTATGAATCAAAATAATCAAGCTTAATTAGGCAAGAAATTTGTTTTAGCAACTCACTTTCTACTTTTAAGTCCTCATTCAACTTTTTTTCTTCTTCTTCCAAAGGCAGGAATTCTTTTCGGAAGGAGCACTTCCTACTGAACAAAAGAGCATCTCGATCTCTCTGAATAGCTTGGTACCTGAAAACAATGCATCATGTAATAATAAATTCTATATAAATAAAAAAAATGATTGCATTTTTACAAATAATAGATAATTTCTGTTTAAAGAGGAGTTGTCATTATTTGCATTAGAATTGGACAACAAAAATGAAGGTTTTCATCTGAAATCACGAAAATGCAAACTTTAAGCAAACAGGTCAAAAGAAGGTATCAGTTTAAACTGATGCCAGGAGGATATGGATTAAAGCAGTTGTTTTGCTTAAATGAAATATGGGTAAGATGCCCGACTTACCAAACAACAAAGATTAAGCATCTAACTGGCTCCCCAAAGTAAGGATTCATAATTACTGGAATATGTATCAATAAATATATGTGTATGTGTGCACACACACACACACACACACACACACACACACACTGGAGGTAATTTGTTTTATTACCACTAGACAGAAAAAGTAAGTTATCTCCCTTTGTTCAGTAGGCATGGGGTTTTGAAAATTGTAGTCTGAGATGCCAAAAAGATCATTCGGTTTGTTAAAAAAAAAAATAATTTTTATTTTCAACATTAACATTATATCGAACGACACAGCCATTGCTTTGTTGCATTATATGCTACCATCTTTTAGATAACTACATAATTCCATCGCTTTTTATCTTTTTCAACAATGGCTTCAGGTGCCGTTTGCAGAATATCTTCATTACATTTAATAGTAGTATATCACATAGAAAAATCTAGTTTTGGTTTTTTGTTTCACGTAGCTGATGTGGAAGCTGCCTATCAAAGTGATTAACATAAACAAGCTGATGCAAATGATTTTCAACACTTGAATTGAATAATTTGGTTTATTTTTCTATATATTATGACCTGCAAGAGCCACAAAATAAATAAGAAAATAAAAATAAAGTGGATCAGTTGCCAAGGATGTGACCTGAGTGCCACAATGATAATGTATTTTCCCCTCACAGGCTCAAAAACACATGAATAAGAAAACCAATAGAGACAAACCACAAACACACATGTAAAGTGCAATAAAATTTTATTCATACATAAAAAAATTTGAAACAAAGAATATATGAATGTTAAAAATGTATGCAGTCTGTGCGATATGAGTACAAAAAGAAAAAACACTTGGCTTTTTCAGTTGATTGAAATCAAATACATTTTTTTCTCTTTCTTTTGTTCTATCTTTCTCCTTTTACTTTTTTGTTTTTTTTTATACAATATTTAACATCTTATTTTCTTGTGGAAGTAACTTTTATATTTTTAGGGTTTTATCTTTCTTTCATCTTCACACATGCAAGAATGTTCTATCATTGGGTTATTCCTTTATCTCCTTTTCCGTTGACAGTATTCAATCCTAAGCGGTGGTCATTTATGCTTCTTTTGCAAAAGTTTGATTCCTTTCCATTTAGAAATGATCTTTATAGTGTTGATCATCGCTGATTTCACTGAATTTTGTGTAGGCCCATTTGGTCACACAAGTGTTCTCTTAACTGGGAGTTTATATGAGTTGAGGACGGAATTTGTTCTCTTCATTTCAGTGAACCTATCCGCATGACGATTTCACGGATGGTCTGATCTCATCGAGTTTCATTACCCAACTAGTTGCGTTTCTTTTGCATGCAATTTTGAATATCACGTCAGATGACTCCATGTGCATAGTTATTTTTAGCATCCATGCGACATGGTTTCTAGGGGTTAATCCTTTTAGACTCCACAGACTTTTGCCTGAACGCTTTTAGCTTGCCATGATGAGAGAGGATAATTTGTCATAGACAGAGAGTGAAAGTTCACTATAACAACTTAATCTCTCTGGATTTAGTGAGTTTTAATTCAGAGGTGTTAGCGTAGGATCATCACACATGTCATATATTATTTTCAAATAGCTTCATTTGATCACTATCACCTTCAAATAGTTTACTTTACTATGGAGTTTCATTCAATTAAAAAAAATCCTCTGAAGTAGAAAATTTTGCAAACCACTTTTGATACATTTGATTATTTGTAAATTGCAAAATTCCATTTTTTTTGGTGATTGACTTGCATTTTAACTTTCATAAAATAAAAAAAAAATTGCAGAAAATATTACTTTCTTCTATTTGAAGTCAACAAAAATATACCAATTTTTACAAACAATAAAAACTGGATATAATGGAAGCTTCTATGACTGCTGGCACAATATAATCAAAAGTAATCAGTTTTAATAAATAAAGCTGGTGAAAATTAAACACTTTTAATATAATCTAACAGTAAAAAAAATAAAATGGGACAAACTTTTTAGACTAACAAATATTATTATATATAAAACATACACCTGAAAAAGTATGTTTAATCTGAAATCATGTTAAACAACCATTTTTAAAAACTTTTAATGTTTTTAGCTAACTGAAAGAAGTGAATTTTAAATTCATACTATTTGTAAATTTTAAGAAAACATTCTATCCAAGGAGTACTTGAAAGTAAAACTCAATATGCTCACTTTTAACATATGAATTTGGTTCACCAACCTTTATTCATAATTTTCACTGTTGGATAAAAATTACCAGTAGTTTCATGTATTCAACAAAAGTCAGGTGAAAAGGACTTTATTATTTTCATGGTTTTTTTTTTTCTATATTTTTACTAAATTTCCAATTAGTACAAAGCCCAAGAGCCACTCAAGGTAAAGGGTTACTAAATGGGGTTGTTGTATAAAGACAGGAGATGAGGGGAAATAAGTGCATATTATGAGGATATGCCTATTCAGATTGTATTGTTCTTACCAATGGAATATAAAATTAATGAGGATTGCCTGGTCCTGTGTATGATGCAAGTCTTAGCTGAAAATGTCTGAACTGAAACTAAGGAATGTAGTGCGTTAGAACATTTTCTATGGAAAGAGCGATAAAGTAATGAGAAGCTTGCAATGTCACATCTCTGGCAGCGTGATTGTAGGGTGGAAAATACTTTAATGCTCATAAGGCCGCATAAACACTTTTGAACTTTGTCAAGGCTGGAAAGAGAGAATTGAGTAGCTCCAGCTCAGATATGGCAGAAATACTCCATTTTTGATTTGATCTGATCTGACTCTTCACAATCAGAATTACTAAAGAACTCCTGGGGAGCTTTATTTCTAATTGCCTCATATAACTTTTCGAAAATGATAAAAATCAAAGTTTTATATTGACTATTTGAAAACATCACATTTTACACTGACAATATGCAAGTATAAGTATCTAGTCAAGGCACAATACAGCAGTGAAATAAATTATTTTGAAAGTGGTCCGATAAAGATGACTTCCTTTACTATATTAGGAAATTCTTCTGAGTTGAAATCTTTTATTACATGATACTTTCTTTGCAGCACATTAAGAAATGAATAAGAAAACTTACTGAGTGCAAAGTTTTCGCAATTCTTTCTTTAGTTCTGCTTTTTTACTTTCTTCTACTTTCTCCCTCCACTGCTGAATTGCCTCATGTGATTCAGACTGCAAAATAAAAATAAAAATTACTCAGAGCAAAATTATTTCATGAATTATTCAAATTAACACCATCATCTTTGTTGTTTTTATCATATTGTTTGTACTGATATGCTCTTCCACCTTCCTCAAGTGAGTTTTGCATCCAGTCATCCATAAATAATAGACAGTAATTTTTTCTTCATCTCTTAAACAAACAATTCACAGATATGACAGTCAAGATTTCATGATTATATTAAATAATCTTAGGCTAAACTGAGCACGTTACTGAAGTCTTGCACAGATTTAAGGGATAGGTCTGACTCAACAAACAATTTGTTCTTGCTTGGAGAACTATCAATAAGATCAGTGGCAGAGAATCAAAAAATAAATCCATGATAAAAGCCAATAGCAAAGCTGAAAAGCTGAATGGCAAGACCATTTTAAAAATCTCTTGGGAAATGTACCTGATGTTTTAGATACTGAGGTCAAGCAAATCATTGTACATCCACTTCACATTAATTCTGGAAACTTTACAGATGCAGAACTTGAAGTGGTGTTAAAAAACACCCAAAATAAGAAAGCAGAAGGACTCGACGACATTCCTCCAGAGGTTTGGAAGTCCCAGGATTTCAACGATATTCTACTACAACTCTGTAACACCACATATGATGGAGAAGTCATAGAAAGATGGACAGAAGGCTGGATTATTGGTTCTTATACAATCACTAAAGTTAAGCAATATCGAGTCTGGGCAGTACCTTGATGGGTGACTGTTTCGGAATACCAGGTGCTGTAAACTGGGATGTGCAGGTGGTATTATAGTATATTTCCTTATATGCAAATACCCTTGAGAAAGGTATGAATCCACCTCTTCTCTCCACAGTTATGGGTAAGACTTGTATCACTAAATGATTATTATCTACAAAAAAATTCTTACAATCTAAAAATAGTTCCTGGCTTTAAATAACCTTCAAAGTGTTAATAAGCTGTAAAAAAAAATAATCAATTAACAAATGTCAATATCTGCATCATATATGTTTTTTTATATTTTCTCAAGTTTTTGAACTTTTTTCAGAAAACTTTTGTGGAGAGGGATTTTTTTTTTGTTCGGAAATACATGCCCAAACATTGGGGGATAATAATCGTCTTAAATGAAGAATAAACTCACTGAAACTGATATATACAACTCTCTTATATCCGGGTTACACTGACCTTTATTGCGAACTATCATGTAAATTTTTGTTTTTTAATAAAAAAAAAAAAAGTATACATCCCGTTTTTTTTTTTAATCTTTTGGGAAAAATAACTCTGTTTTCATATGCAGAAAAACTAAGTCCAATAACTATGTAAAAACATGAGATCGATTTTTACATTATCGATATTAAAAACGGGACCTAGATGACTCTCTAGACAAATTGTCGTCCCCTGAACCCAAACTCGTGCTGACCACTGGCACGAATAGAGACATTCAGTTCACTCTCTCCGGTGTCCAGGGAGGACTAGCTGATATTGTATAAAAATCCAGTAATATATCTTGTCACTTTTCTTTTAAATACGTAGTATCGGCTTCTCTACTAAGTGTCTGAAGCTTGTTTCCGATTCTGATAAATGTCATGGTTTGAGGAAATGCTAATCTACAAAAATGATTTAAAAAAACAATCTCTATCTATTTTTATGAGTGCAATCTCTACACATAAATAGCGCTCAAACATCTTTCAAAAAGAATTCTTCTTGCAGCATTAACCATTTTCTTTTGATTGGTGAGAAAACAGTTTTTTTACAAGAACTTTTCTGTAGATTTTTTCAAAATCTTGTTTTATTTTCCTGTCCTCGAGATTCCTCGACCAGCAGTAATTATCCTCATAAGAATAAAGTTACACTTACAGAAATAGTTTTCCAAAGTCAAGTGACTTTATTTATTTTTTTTTTTCGAAACAAAATTCGCAGCATTTACAAATTAAAAAATGAAAAGAAAACAGCAAAAAAAAAAAAACCGTAAGTCCGAAAAACTATGATATCACGCAAAGTAAATTGAACATTGAAATAAATAAACATATTAGTATTCAAGTGAGGAATTCTTACGACTAAAAATAACATGTAAAAATATTTCAACAGAAGGATGAAGTAATAAAAAAAGTGTTCAGTAAAAAAAAAACATTATCGTGCTTACCGCCATATTCGTCGCCATGACAAATAATAACAAACTCTCCAGACAAAGGTAAATGATTTCACTCTTCTAGTAAAAGTATTTGGTCCAGTCGACAGCAGTAGAATTCTTTATTAGTCTAAGTCAGCTTCAACTATGCATACTTTTTTTAATTTTATAAACTGTAAAGATTGATATAAATATAATTACTGTAGTAATTTAACAAATATTTATTGAATATCGTGATTAACAAATTTAAAAAAAGATGGGCTATAGGCGTTCGTAAACAAGGGGAACAACTCTTCCTTATTAATTCCCTTGTTCACTCACTCAACCCAACAAAAGAATCGAATTTCAAAGTTTGTATACAGTTGAAAAGAAAGTGATATCTAAGGTTTAAAATGCATTTTTAAAATGAAAAATCTTTCTTGAAAGTTTTATTTTAGTTTTAATTCTCAGCCAATGGAATAAATTCAACATTTCCAATAAGCAAGATACTATATTTTTCAAACCGAATTTAAATGGATTGGAATGATTTTTTTTAAACCGCTAAAATTGGCCATATTGACAAATCTGTCAACACAACATAATTCTCTTTGTTAAAAATCTTTAAAAAATAACATACTTTGCTGAAATTTTATTTGAGGAAGATCAAAAGTTTAATTAAACTGAATTAAAACAAATATTACTTTTTTTAGTTTATCACAGAAAAGCATTTTCGAAAGGTAATGTTCATAATATTCTGTTGAATAAAAAAATGAGAGAAAAGATTGTCGCGTGTTCAATGATGATATTTAAACGTAAGATACACATATTTTAATGGTAAATTTGCTTTTTAAGCCCTGCGCTAAATATCTATTAAAATTTTCTAAAAAGCGTCATATTTCCGTGTAAATGTACCTGCTGAACTCGAATTAACAATTAAATTATGAGAAAAACTACCGTTTTGGAGTTATCGACAAGAAAAAATCGGATTTTGTCGATCATTCGTCCGCCATTACTGCATAATTTTTAGTAAATCACCGCGGGGTACTTCCGTTGGCTTCAGCATAAATTTTGGCCTATTTACTTCTTTTACAAACTTTCGGTGCAGAAATCACTACGCACTACCGTAAAGCAATGTAATTTATTTTTTTTTTGATAAAAGTAGTTTTATTTATAACAAAAACAAATTAAATAATACAATAGAACTTTTTTCCGTGTAGAATAGCAATGACAAATTAAAAGAACAAATTAAATAATACAATAAAGCTTATTTTTTTAAATTAAAAGTAAAACAAACAAAAATTTATACAATGTAAAAAAAACGGCTAGAATGGAATTACTAACAAGAAGAAAGCTAAGTTTCAAATATATGAAAATACTGACAAATTAAAAAATAACAAAAAGAACAAATTAAATAATACAGTAAAGCATTTTTTTTAAAATGAAAATATTAGGTTGGTACAAAAAAAAAATGTCGTTTTTTGACGTTCAACTTCATGTGAGAAAACGACATTATTTTTGCACCGACCTAATAAAACAACAATTAATGCACAAACTTTGTAAAGAGCAAGGTAATTTACAAAATAAAATTACAATGTAAAAAAAATTCTAGAAAGGAAATACTAACCAGAACAAATTTAAATTTCAAATATATGAAAATAATGACAAATTAAAAAATACAAAAAGAACATTAAATAATACAGTAAAGCATTTTTTTTAAATTAAAAATAAAAGCAACAATAATTAATGCGCAAACTTTGTAAAGAGACAAGTAATTTCGAAAATAAAATTACAATTTTAAAAAAATGCTAGAAAGGAGATACTAACAAGAACAAGTTTCACTTTCAAATATATGAAAATTATATATATATATATATATATATATATATATATATATATAATTAAGCAGTTTCATTTGGGTCTTGGGTACATTTTACTCGCCTCTGTCAGGAACACGTGAAGGCGCTTATTATGGTGAGGAACTGATTTCATGAACAGGAAACGAGCAATATATTGCTTTAAGAAAGCAGTCCTTTGTCCAGATCGTTTGACAATATCCTTGGTAGTCCTCCACAATCTTTCTACTGTTTGGGTGTGGATATTCCGGTCTGTCGGGTCAATGAAATTTTCACTGTGATTGGTCTGTCTGTGCGTGTATCCACGGTCTGGTATTCGCACATACGCCGACCAGCAGTCACTGTAAATGATAGATCCTGGTCGGATATGGCGCATTATTAAGGGAACAAGTGTATTTGCATCCCTGGATTCTCCTTCACAAGTGGAACCAAAAACGTCTTCTTCGAAACTCTTTCATTTCTGCCAAATAGCCAGATCATTTTCAATCTACGTCCCCGGTTATATTTGCGTTTGGAAATAACCGTTTCATCGATTTCTACCTCAACACCTGGTCCACCCAACTCTTTTCATGCACATTTTCTAGTCCAAACCGGTACACCTTACTGTAGAAGGAGAGCCAATTGACTGAAATGTGTTTTGCAATGTCCAAGTTTTCAAACATTATCATGTGGCACCAGCTACGATCAAGCACTTTCCACGCAGGCAAGCGTGACTTATCCAAAATTGTATTTTTCCTATCACTAACGCTGAAGCTACATTCTGTTTTCCGGCGGTTATGACGATTCGGGCTGCTAGGACGGGAGACAGAATTTCTGCAGCGCCATGTTTTCCGTTCGGCACGCAACGAGCAAGGTGAATGGCATCGAGGGCATTCCACAGAAGACGGTAATATTCCGTGTAGTCGGAGAAATTCTACTGAAGCCTCTTCATTCATGCGAAAGCGTTGAATTGCTTCGTACATATTGATGGAACAATTTGTGCAATTCGACATTTCTGCGGTAGCGTGTAGTGTAGTGAGAATGTGAATAGTCTTCAGATCAGCAAATATCAACCTTGCTGACATATGTCCATATTATGACTTGGGAACCACAATTAGCGACTTTTTATACACGCAATAATTCTCTTTCTTTTTTTTCTTTTCTTTTTTTCACTCACGCGAGCCTGTGCGAAAACTTTTATTGACCAATCGAAAAATTTTTAATTTGCTTTATTGGCTACGAGCTAAAGAAAAGATCAGGGCAAAGTTTCACGAGCATACGCGAAAATTTACTTTTCCCAATGGAATAGGCAGCGGCTTACAAACTGAGAAAAGTTTGGGTTTTCCCTAACCAACGGGTTAGGGAGAGAACAATTAATTTTTCTTTTCTCAGTTTGTAACGGGGTTAGGAAGAAAACTATTGATCTTTCTTTTCTCAATTTGAAGGGAAACCTTTGATTGGTTCCGAACGAAAACCAAACGCAAATTGAAATGTACCAAAATATTTTTGAAATTCAAAAGTTTAAGCAAGAACCCAACACAACGTCTGTTTTCTCTCAGAAAAGCAGTCGATACACGCTCAAGCAGCTAATAATTTATATTAGAAAGTTTTTTTCTTTGACTGTAAAGAAATGAACATGACTAGTCTTTCATTGAGGAAGAGGGATAGTAGAGTTGGGAAACAAGTTCAAAAGGAGTCCGCTGTTGCTTTGGTGAGAAAGACAGGACGACGAATTTGACTCGTGTCTCTTTACTGCTGTCAGTTCTTCTGCTGAGTTGAATTAATGTCTGGTTTTTATGAGCTCGGGTAGGCTCCAGAAGCCCGTGTTTATTTATTGGCGGGAGCTGATTTTTTTACTATTTATTTTGTATTAGATTTAAAATTTGAAGTGAGTTTGAAACTTGGAAGGCTTCACGGAGCCCTTGCGCAATGTGTTTATCTGTGTAATTTGCTCTACAAATACCCCTTCACCAGATTGATAGTTGAGAGAAAGTCAGTAATATACTGTAAAGTATAGGATATAAAGTCCTATATTTTACGGCCAATAAGTGAAGCACAAACAAGTGACGCCTTCAAATAAATCTCATTAAATTCAGTAGATACAAAAAACGTTTAAAATTCTGTACAAACACGGCTCCAAAGTCAAATTAGTGATTTCTGGAACCTGATTGAATATAAACAGTCACGTGTTGTGTTCTCATCAACGTCCGCGTGGTTGAACTCCAAATGACCTGAAAATAGGTCAGGGCTGGGTAAAAAAAAAAGAATTACATTCCCGCGCAAAACTCTGTCAAATAGCAATAAAAACGGCTTGTCAGCAGCAGTCAGCACGAGATTTCAAACGGAACAGTCGGTGACGAGATCTGAAACGGGACAGTCAATGAACTAGCCCAGTCTCGACACACGTTACTATGACAACGCGTCAGTCAGCAATGATTTCCCTAATTACAAAGCTATGGCGAAGTAAGTTTTGTCTCAACTCTCCTTGCTCACTGTTTCAAAATTACTGCTATCGCACGAAATCAGTCAGCATTTACGCACGCATATTGGCGTACATATTACTTCAAACTTTGCAGATTCACCTACAATAAAATAACTTCGAACTTTGCAGACTCACTTGCAACAATTCACTTTGAACACTCGAACTGTTGGTCTCTTCATGGTCATAAAGACAATTAAATTCTAATATGTAAATACCTGTATCTACTATAAAAATGTTATTGTCATATTTAACTTGATCTTCTAGTTTTTCTGCGAAGATCATTTCTTCGTGTTGTTTATATTTTTGCATTGTAATTTATGAACACGACACTCGGATTTTTTTTCTCCACCTAAAATCCGGGTAGACTGTGTTTGGGCCAAGTAACGCTTCTTCCCGATTTAGCGGTGCGATATTGCTGGCTTGTTTCCGCTGTCGAGACATTCTTGGGTGATTGTTACTTGGATATGATAAACCAGGTATTGAACTCACACTCTTTGGGTCCTGTCACTGGTTCTAACCAATGCCTTTATCCACTGTGCCATGTGTTCTCAAGAACACATTGCACAGTAGATAAAGGCGGTGGAGAATTAACAGGAGATAACTGATAACTAACATTCATTAGATATGGCACGTGGAACTAGAACAGTCTACCCCAGCGAGCGAAATAAAGGGTTCAGTTCGACATTCCAACTACCTGAAGTAGGCCGGAGCGTACAACGTATTAACAGAAAGTTTAAACTTCAGTATCTGTCTATATTTCTGAGATGAGGTATTATGTACACTATTAACATTATTCGGACTATTGTCCTCATCTTTGTCGCCATATTTATTACAACGTTTCGGCCGTTGTACGCTCCGGCCTTCTTCAGGTGGTTGGAATGTCGAACTGAACCCTTTATTTCACTCACTGGAGTAGACTGTTCTAGTTCCACGTGCCATGTTTAAACTTGGTTAAAAAATCTACACCGATGATGGGTGTTTTCACATCAGCTATTATGAAAATCCATTTGAATTTTCTCCGGAGCCCTTGATTTCACCATATGTCGAAATAACTGATCTATTTGAGGCTTGTAGTGTTAGTGTTGAGGTAATGTTTTCTCGTTTTTTAAGTGTCGGTGTAGCTGGTATGACACTAACCTGCGCGCCTGTATCTATCAGGAAGTTTATCTTAGTGGAGCTGTTTTTGATGTAGAATAGGCGACCTTTTTTGATATTGTTTGTCCAGTCAATGCAATTGTAGTGAAAGAGATAATCAAACGATAGTCCGTCGTAACAGTCCAACAGGTAATATAGAAACGACAAAATGGGGTCACAAATCCAACCTTCACTTCTCAACAGCAAAAACGCGTGTTCGTCGAGCAAACACAGAAAATCATATCTGTTCACATAAGCGAAAAACAACGGCTTTTTCACCGAGAGATTTTTCTGATTGGTCACGCCATTCAGGGGAGGGAAGAACATTAGCAGTCGCATTTGTTGACTGGATGGGTAGTTTTCTTGAAACTCGCATGGCTTATTGTATTTCTGTGCGTTGCTGCCGAATACCTTATGGTACCAGCAGTATACATCTCTTGAAACAAGCCTGCGACTGCTATTATGTCGTCTGGTTACGCTGTCTTTGCCTTGAACGGGATGTGTTGTTATCATATTGATGCATCATTTCCATTTGTTTGGTTAATTCTGCTACAGCTTCTTTGAGTTGTGTTAAGTCCGTGTCTGTGCTGTTTTCTGAGATTGATTGTAGCAATCTGTTACATTCCGTGTTTCCGACATCAGCTAACCTCTTAAGATTTTCCTCTTCTGACTAGGCGTTAAAATTTGCGTGGTCGTTATAGGTAATTTATCTAGCCATATCCATTTTAGAATAAAATCGTCCATGGCATTGTCTCCAAGTGGCGACCTCATATGGCGTAGTAATTGAGAGGGTGTTCTGTCACCAAGTTCTACGTTGTTAAATAAATTGCGTAGCATGCTTTCTTTCTATTTTCCCAACCGTTTAATAATTGCTGTGCGTAAAATGTCAAATGGTCGGTTTTCAGGCATAGTTTCAAGTAATTCCGTCACCTCCGCGGCTATTTCAGTGGGTAGATTTTCGATTACGTAGAAATATTGTAGACGCTGAGATGTAATTTCCTTTGCGTTGAAAATTGCTTGTAGTTGTAAGAACCATATATTTATATTAGCGAAGTTTAATGTCGGCAGGTTCATCGCAAACGTGGTCTCCATGGGTTACGTGGTTGTAGTCTCCTACATTATGTGATAAATCAGTTGAATTCGTGGTATGCTAATATTGCTAGGCACCTCTTGTTAAAAGCAGAAAAATACTGTGTTCGTGTCGACGTTCACAAGTTGTTGGAGGCAGAATGATGCAGTGTTCGTTTTTCGTCGGATTTTCACCATTTGTTGAGGAAAGATTCAATGGGTCACCGTTTGTTGAATAAAAATGAGAGAAAAGATTGTCGCGTGTTCAAATAAAATAATGATATTTATTTAAAAGTGAGATACACAAATTTTAACTGTATTTATTTGTTTTTCTCTTTGACTGTAGGAAATGAGCATAAATAGTTTTTCAGTGAGGAAGAGAAAAAGTGGAGTTGGGAGACAAAATCAAAGGGAGTTCGCTGATGTTTTGGTGAGAAAGACAGGACGACGAGTTTGACTCGTGTCTCTTTACTGCTGTTAGTCCTTCAGTTGAGTTGAATGAATTTTTAGTTTTTATGGGTTCGTGTAGGCTCCACAAGCCTGTGTTTATTTACTGGCGCGAGCTGATTTTATGGGCTATTTATTTATTAAATTGAAAATTTGAAGTGTATTTGAAACCCAGAAGGCTGCGCGAAGCCCTTGTGCGGAGCCCTTGCGCGGTGTGTTTATTTTTGTAATTTGCTCTTTTGATTTGATACTGTTCACTTCCGCTTACAATACAATTTTAATGTACATGTCGTGCTAGAAAATATTTCTCGCCAGAAAATCTATCTTGCACTTTTCTAAATCTATCATTCGCCAATGCATTGAATATCGCTGACATATGTGAATGTCAGAATTGATAGTCAGACAAATAAGGACAGGCACATGAACTAACATTTTAAGCAAGAAGGGACTTATATCCTGAAACAACACATGGCCAACCCAAACTCAGGATACCGTAAGCGAAACTATTACAGATCGAACCCAGAACCTTAACCATAGAAGCCCCGTGCTTTGAGCGCCTATTGGGACTTAAACTTAGCCCAGACCCTCAAGTGGAACTCGTACGTACGATCCATCGCTAAAGACGCTGGGAAAATGGTCAGTTCCATGTAACGCTCGAGCAATTATCTGACTCTTCCTGTTATCTCCTACCTTCACAAGAGCCAGGTCAGGCCGAAAATGGAGTACTTCTGCAGGAGCTGCTTAATCTTCACTCTCCACTCAAAGGCGGTCCGGCATCCTTGTGGGTGACGAATTATTTTCCACCCTACAATCAGTTTCTCACAGACCAGACGTCGCAAGCCTCTCGCTGCTCTATCACTATTTTCAGGGAAAGTGTTTAGATGAACTACACTCCTTAGTTCAACCAGTCCTGACTTTCATGGTTAAGACCCACCATGCTACGCACATTGTAGCGAACAGCCCTCATTCCCTTCGTATTCCTGGAGCAGCTTCTGACTTGTGGAACCGACTCCCAAGACGATGCTTCCTCGTTTATTCAAACAGTAACCTGTTCATGTCTAGGGTTAACCGTTATCTTCCGCATATATCCGCATAAGCTGTGTTTTTTATGCTATAACCCACTACCTCGAGTGGACCTCGGGAATTGTCCAGGGTGAACATCACTGTAAAAAACAACTGAAAACTGATAATTTATTCTTCTAAAACAACCATTAAGAAAACGTAGACCAAGCCTTCGTTGAAGACACACCTATATTACCATAATTCTTCATTCCGTACTCCTTATCAACAACAAATCTTCACTACCACAAATATCTTCTCGAGTCCTGACAGGTCAGAACATTATCAACTACTGGCGGATTGTCACTGTATACCTTTCCAAATAATAAAAAAAAATTATGGTGTAAATCTCACTTTCACATGAACATTTTTCGGTGCTACTTTATATATATATATATATATATATATATATATATATATATATATATATATATATATATATATATAGATAATATTAGTGGAAAATATACACATACATATGCAATCATATATCTAAAATATATAAATAAATATACATACATACACATACATATCTGTATAAAAAATAATTCCAAGAGGATAGAATCCAGGTAGAACTCAATATCTAGGACAGAGTAAGGATCTAATAAAAAGACTTAATCACTAATATTCCATGGTCATAATTTATTCGAGCGTTTATTCCATTCCATCGTGAAAAAGATCCAATTCATCAGACCTACAAATATATATATATATATATATATATATATATATATATATATATATATATATATATATATATAGGCTTCTAATACTCTGGACGGAGCGGTTTGGGGATAGTAGTCGTAACTCGTGGGAGCACACAGTCCTATGGGTAAGGGAAACTCGGATGAGTTCCACCACAGAATATGTGATCGAGCGGCGCTATATTGAGTCTAATTCGCTACTTCTTCGTCACCGAAAGCCCTTTAGTACAGTTGGTATGACGTTTGTCTGATAACGTAACTGTCTGGGTTTCAATTCTCAGTAGTGGGTGGGCACCGCTGATGAGCCCCAAATATAGGACGAAATGGCTGTCCAGTGCTTTCTGCATTCCGTTAAGGTTTCTTCTAGACTCGATGGATTACTTAATTTATATTTATGTATATATATATAACAAAGAAAATGTATTAAAAATTTTTCTTTCACATATATTCTAACGATAAACAACATGTACACCTAGTAAAAATGTCTACACCGTACAAATTTTAATTTGTAATATCTACATAGCAAAAGATAGTTTCTACTTTGGCTTGTTATCTACCAGGGAAAGATAACAAACTAAAGTAGCACTTGTTTTACTATGTAGATATCATTTTCAAAATAAAATTTGTATGGTGTAGATATTTTTTCCTTGTAGAAAAGAACCCAAAGTAGATATTATTTCCTTGTAGATAACATGCCAAAGTAGCGCCTATTTTTCTCTACCTAGATTCATTTTTATTAGTAGCTTAAAGAATATTTTGAGCCAACTTTTTGTACCTTTCTTTTTTCCATATAGTTATTGTAAATAAATAAATTCTTTCTTTTTCATTTTGACACTGAGCCATAATCCTTCTTTTCTTGTACGCGTGATGACCTTTTTTCTTTTCTTTTTTTTTTTTTACAATGAGGTTCATCCTGTACAAGACCCTGGGGCTGCACGAGGTAGAGAGTGACAGAGGTAGAAGCAGTTTATGTGGATAGGAGAGGAAGGTAGCGGTTAACCCTAGACTTGAACAGGTTAAGATTGTAGCGATCTGGAAAATATCCTCAGCGGTTCGCAAGAAGAAGCTGCTCGTGTGGAACTTACTTCTCACCAATGGAATACGGAGGAAATGAAGGCGCCTACTGATTTTCTATATTTTTTTCTATATTGATTAATTTCCATAGATAAGATAAATGAATATAATTGGTAAAATTTAGGCTGATTTATGTTCATCCGTGCGAGTGAAAACATAAAATAAATTTTAAAACATACAAAATAAAAGTAAGTGTTGTTATCAACTTTTGGAGTATACAGTGCTGTTCGATAAAAGTGACTCACCTGATTTTTTTTACTAAATGTTCTCTTCTCCGATGAAACGAAAGTTGAGCTAAATTCAAAGGATAAGCGATCTAAAATCCGAAGAAGAAGCTTTGAAAGCTCTTTGAATTTAGCAGTAAGTACTGTCAAGCATCCGTTCAGTATAATGTTCTGGGGATGCTTTTCTTTTCATGGAATTGGTTTCTTAAAACCTATTGAAAAGACCCCCAGGAGCGAACAGTACAAGAGAATTTATAGTCTTGTTTGCTTCCTTCTGCTGAAAGGGTGCAAATCGACCCCACCAAGCTCATTTTTATGCAGGATAATGTTCCCTTTCACAAATCAAAATTGTTGAAGGAATACTTTGATGAGAAGCAGGTGAGTATTATGACATGGCCGCCCCAATCTCCTGACCTCAACCCCATAGAAAACTTATGGAGCATTATAAATTACAGGCTCTCGAGAAAGCAGTTGAGCAACAAAGAGGATTTGATTGTGAATTTCATATCCGAATGGAATTCAATGCTTGGAGATGAGATTTGCCAGAAGCTAATCAAGTCAATGCCAAAAAGAGTTGAAAATGTTATTCAAAATAAAGGAGGACCCATAGATTATTAAATATTTCGAACTATATTACCTATTATAAATCAATTATACCTCTATTATTCTTTATTTAAAGCTGTTCGGTTATGTTTCTATTGATTACTAGTTGCAGGAAATAAGTGAGTCACTTTTTTTGCACAGAGTTTTTCCCTAAATCTCATTTTTTTTTTTTTAAGCTTATCACCCCAAGCAAGGCTGGAAGCCACTAGCACGCAAGGGGTTACAGAAGGTTTGGAGGAAGAGCAGATAGGAGTGGTAAAGGAGAGGATGTGGAGAAAGATAGTGGATCGATCAAGGCAAGGGGGTTACAGAAGACTTGGAGCGAGAGCAGATAGGAATGAAAGGTGAAATTATAATTATCAATAGAATACCTTAGGGTGAGTAAACTTTTTTTACTAGGTGGTCGGGAAGGGGTCTTTATATTAGTAAGATTAAAAATTAGTTTGACCCCCAAAAACAATAGGCGAAAAAAATTTTTAAGTAAAAAAGAAATCAGGTGAGTCACTTTTATCGAACAGCACTTTACATTAAATTACAGCTTTCTTGCTTAACAAAGGATTCTTGTAATTGGAGGGAAGCAGAAAACAGCGGATCAATTTTACGTTTAATTTTCCAATCCATTAATTGTTGGATAGATTTTGCTTCGTAAATTTCATATGAATCTACTCTGCTAATAATAACTATAACCAACTGAAAATTAAAACATTTATAAAATAAATTTCTGTAACACTAATTAGATACACTCACATGGTATCATTTTATTTGAAACATTTATTTAGCAATTTAAAAAAATAGATAAAAACCTCGCCAGAATTTATGGCTAATGTCCATTGCATTTTTTCACAGTAGAAAGTTTTAAAACATGCGCACCAATGTGTGAAACAGGCTAGTTAATGAATGATTTTTCTCAATAGACATTAACTTTCTGATTTTTTACAGTCAGGTTCATCCTGTACAAGCCCCGGGAGCCGCTCGATGTAGAGGGTTATAGAGTAATATGCACAGTTCATGTACATATGTCGGAAAGATAACGGTTAACACTGGAACTTGAACTGGTTAAGATTGTAGTGATCGGGAAAAAGATCATTTTGAGAGACGGTTCCGCAGAGCAGTGAAGAAGCTGCTGGCGTAGAAGTAATGGAATACAAAGAGAATGAGGGTGGTTTGCCACAATGCTCGTATTATGGCAGATTCTAGCCGTGAAGGTTAGAACTGTATATTTATTGCATTAAAGATACAATTTTGGCACAAGGCCGAAGGGGGAGTAGTGCGAGACTGGTCGTCATTGACTATCCTAAACCTAGCTAATCTGATTCGTAACCCATTCATTAAGTACAATTTACTCCTTCGCCACAAGAACACATCCCTCTTCACCAAATCCTACATTTGCCAAAATACCACATACTCACAACGGAACCTACAAAAACCGCATGATGTAAAAAATTATGAATATTTACAATTTTTATTTTTATTATTATTATTTTTCTCGTATTTTTACAGAAATATAAAAATTATGTATCATGAAATGAGAAAGGAGGGGTGATCCCAATAACGAAAATATAAAACAACCAAATATTCAAACTAAAACAAAATATGTTATTAGGACCAGTCCACCCCACAGAAAAAGAGTGGATACTATGTTATGCAGACAGGCAAAATCAAGACGTTCACTCACTAAAGGTGAAGGAAGAACAAAATAAATTGTGGAGTGGGAAAATAAAAAGCTGACCAAGTCAAGATAAAAAGGGTATAAAAACAAAATGGGGAGGTTGGGAGTCTTAACATAGATCATAAAAAAAGAGAATGCCGCGAGCAACAATTACTCAGATTAACTAGGTAAACAAAACAGTCTAGCTTACCCAGGGGAAGGGTCCGACAGGAAACCACCTAGTTGTGTCAAAAGGCAACTAACAAAAAATAAATAAAAAAGAAAAACATCAAGACTGGTCCGTTCACACGTACCAAGCTCGCCGAGTTTAGCCACTTTTCGTTGAAATCTGCCGACAACAAACGCTCTCTATCAGTTCAGATCTTCATCCGGGACTGATGCCCAACTAATCCAACGAGATCCTGATGAGGATAACATTAGTATCGTCCGCACCGCCATTCTTGCCACGGCTAGCAGCGTCAGAAATGCTATCCATTTCATCCCAAACCACGTGGGTGACACATGATCGCACGCGTATGCGAGACCAATGGACACAAGATGTTTGGGATCGATACAAGCCATTAATTCGCTGACATAGTCACAGAAAGGGCGCACCTAGGGACAATGGTAGAAGTCGTGCAGAGCCGTTTCTTCTAAACTAAGGTCTTACAGATCACAATCGGGCATATTCGCTCAAACCTCCTCTGAAGGCCATATCGTTGAAAGATAGCCCGTTCCGAATCAATCATCAGGGTTGCTGTGGTAATTCGCCGCTGGCGCCCAGGACCAGAAAGAGCGTAACTCGGTGACCGATAAAATGTCCTAGGCCATGAAAAGTCACTGAACCGAAGAGTATCACGTAAGGCCTCTCGACATTCGGTGAAGGATTCAGACTGTTTCTAGGGTTTACGACGGCGCTCAACCCCAGAAATAGGAGGAGTGATGGTAAAGCTAAGGAAGGCGTTCCTAACACTTCTCGCCCAGAACGAATCTTTTGTCAACTAAGGAATATAATTCGTCTGAGCATTTTCCATGGAAGTAGCGATAGATCAGTGTGAGACTTGCGACCTCATCTGATTGTAGGTCTGGATTGAGTTTAAGGCCAAATAGTCGCTCAATGCACGGAGCCTCTCTGAGGGAGCATCTATTCATCATCACTGGAGTTAGCTCAGGCTCCGTTCGGCGATGATGGAAGGTGACTAGCTTGGTTTTCGAGGAATTAAATGTAACCGGCCAGTTTTTCCCCACTGAAATGTTAGAGCTAGATCGGATGAAAGATCAGCTCTAACACTTTCGACCCAGCACCTCAACCTCCGACGTCTTACTGTTGAGGTGTTTACTCGGTCCTAACCGAACTTAAGGGAGTGGCCGTAGGTCTCCTGAGCATCCGTAGATTATTCGACCGGTCCACTGGTTTAATCCTGCTTCCTGCCCACGTTGTGATTGGTTTGATCCAGAAAGCAGATGTGATGTTCATACATTCACGGTCGAGTGAAGATGTAGACACGGCTGGAGAGTCTGTGTTAAGAAATTTAGAATGCACCACACACACACACACATATATATATATATATATATATATATATATATATATATATATATATATATATATATGTATATGCAGAAAGCCGGACAAACAACTATTCAATGGTTGAATTGTTAATGTCTTTTATATAGCAGAATGCACCAAAAATATATATATATCTGCAGAAAGTCAGACAAACAACTATTCAATGGTTGAATTGTTAATGTCTTTTATATAGCAGAACAGAATAGTATAAAAAAGAAACTGGTTACAGAAAAGAAAAGTAAATGACGTAAAAACTCATACACTGGATTCTAGACAGAGAGAGAGAGAGAGAGAGAGAGAGAGAGTGGGTTGTGATTAACTTGTTAAATCGTCTCAGAACGATATACGACTCTTGTGATGGAGAGATAAAGATTTCTGTGCGCGGCTTAGAGTTTATAGCTGCGTTCCGCCTCGGCAGTAGTAGTAATCTTCGTGGTAGCAGAAGCAGCGGTAATTATTCCAACAGCACATGTTATCGGGCGTTTTGTTCCAATCCCTGACGCCACTTTTGTACTTCTTCGAGCCTTTAATTCAACTCTGCTCACTTTCAATCTCCGACATCTCTCCACCCAGTTCGACTGCACTCGAAGACAGACGAGCCAAAAGCTACCACTTTTTTCAGCCTAGCTACGCGTTTATATATATAAACCTGGCTGGTCATAATCGACCCTTGGCCCTACTACTTCGCACGCGATTATCACAGGTTCTGGCTATTTTCAAACCAAATCATGTGAATTCCAAATTTCCTCATAGCTTACTAAGTTCTATTTATAATTTTAACCGATAAAAATTATTTCGACAATTTTCATTGTCTTCTAATGACCCAAATTTCATTGGGTACAACTTTGCCCTAGATCAGATTTCCCATCAGTAAACAAAATGCTCTGATCTAATTTCGCTACTCAGAATCAATCCAGTTTCAATAAAAAAATATACGTGTTTATGTGCGTTTCCCCGACTCTCTTCTTTGTCACATTTCCTCCCCTACCCATCTGTCATTTACTAATAAATGACACACAAGCTTTCATATCAACAAAATATGAGAAAACCCAGTCCAAAATGCTTCTTACCAGGGGGCTACTTAAACATACGTCTCTTACAGCATGCAAAGGTAGAGTCCTCAGTTCCTCTTAGGGCTCATTATGCCCATTTACATTTTCATTGTCCTTACAATACATATTTACATGCAACTTCCGGTTAAAGTTCACTGTTGTGGTGATCTTGTGCAGTAGAACCTTTTCACATAGTTCACTAGTTTCTTTTTTATTGGAGTTTGCAATTTCAGTCCCATTACAAAAATCTTTTTAAAAATGGATTTATTTCGTAAATCTGTGCCTCCGATTTTGTCTCGCTTTCACAACAGGCTTTGTAGAATCTTTTGTTGGTTCAGGTCCTTCCACGACAATCGTGAACTCTTCTTCAATATCAGTTAGGGGTCCCAATGCACTCTGGTCGGACCTACCTTGGTAACGGTCGGCAAGGTTATTATAGCAACCAAATTCTCTTTCCAGCCCGAATTCGGCGTACCTATCTTATCTAACTCCGACTTCAACCGTCCAAGATCAATCTTATCGATTGGCCTTAACAACGCCGGCATCTTTTCTAGAGACATCTTAGGAATCTCTCTTACAATGGGTTCCCACAATCCCGTCCATCCACTGGCATTCGTTCCTACCAGCTCTAACAAAGCCTCATTCTCTTCAAACTTTTCTTCTGCTTGGTAGTAGGGAGGTAAAGAGATAAATGGACCATGAGCTCCACAACCAATGGGTAGCTCTACGAAAAACAAAGGGGGAATAACTCTTATCGTAGTGGTGGGCTTCCCTTCACATACCTTAGATAATTCGATCTCTTCTTGTGTGGCCACTGCCCAAATTCCGCCAGAGACACTGGTTGCTTTAGGTAACATTACACTAGCCAACACCTCTACCTAACAATGATCTCTAATTTCCTTCTTATTTTTCTTAAATAAATCTAGTACACACAGATTGTGACTACCTGTCACGTAAATTGGACTTACAGACCCACAGGTACCTAAGGCATCATTCTTGCATTATTCTGCTTCTCCCTTCGTTAATAGTATAAACTCTGTTCTGGCTAGGTGTAGGGCAACAAATTCCGTTTCTACCTTATACCTAGTCACCGCTCCTAACTTCGGCCTTAGTTTTGGATAGGGAAGGGTAAGATTCATCACCTGATAAATTTCAAAGGTACTATCTCTGTCCAGTAATGGAACCGGCACTAGCACTAGCAATTTGTCATCTTCCAACAAGGTAGTACATCCCAAGACGCTATAATACCTCCATAACTGCTGGGTGGGGTCTACAGGTAATCTAAGGTAATGGGGTAGTTTGGCTTGTATCTCTAGTAGTACTTCCCTTAATCGTTCCGGAGTTATTATACTCGCAGACAGGTGTCCCAGCGACAGCATGTCTAATTGTGCTCTCACATGCTCTAACAACACCGTTAAAGAGTGACTTGTTTGACGTACCTTACTCATTACAGCTAATAATTGAAAATACCTTTGCAAAAACTCATCTAATTTCTGTAATTCGGTTGTTACAGCCGTGATTACATTTATCACTTCTTTTCTAAAAACCTGAAGGTGAGAAATCAACCAATTGATACTCCCTCTATTCTTAGCCAATTCCAGCCTAGTAACATTGAGTATGGATACGCTCTCTCTAACCGACTGAGCCATTGCTTGTTTCTGCTCTACCACCTTTAATTTCCTCTTAATTACTCTCACTTCGCCTTTGGAGACTGTACCAAACAACACGCTTAATGCCTTTCCCACTATAGGTAATACTGCCCTCTTTTGCCTGGCCCGGAACAATTTTATTCCTTTCAAATAGTAACTCATATCCTTCCATTGTCTCTCAAGTATTAGGGATTCTTGGGCTAAGGGGTATAATATACGATGGTATTCCGGAGTCTGTAAATAGTCTCCGGCGACTTGGGTTCTGACTGTATCTAATTTGTCCACTTCAGTCTTCAACTTACCCAGTAACTTATCATACGTCTGTAGGTCTATCACCAAAGTTAACCACTTTGATCTAGTTAGAATCACTTCGCTAGCCTTCTTAAATACAGTATTCTCACTGTGTTCCCAGATATTAGCTACCACAACTAGCATCGTCAGTACCACGAGCCTCCTCTCGTCCATGTCTGCAAAGAGATGGAGAGAATAATTCGTCTTACTCAATCATTCTCTTATTGTTTTTAGCGGCTGGTTACATCTTAGAGCGATACCTCAAGCACCGACCCACACCACCACCAACGCCGTGCATGCATGGGGCCCGTCCACACAGTTCACCAGCACCAATGATAAATGCACAGTTAGTCCCAGACCGTCACTCATTCACTACAGCCACTGTATTGGTTTCAATTAATCCTTGGGCTCGGGCTGCACCGCTCCCCTCAATCGCCGTTTTAGTGGTAATTCCTCATTAACACTAGGTGCTTTTTTAGCCCGCAATTTACTCTGCAATTGAGCTAACGAAATTTCATCCTCTTCCTCCCATTCACTCAGTTCTTCTTCCCTAAGGTTAGGATCAATCCCTGCTTCCTCAGAATGTCCTGCTTGGGTCCGACTTACCTCCCTCAGCCTTCGAAGGGTAGTTTGGATAATCTCCTCACTCCCTTCACTTTCACTCTCAGTCTCTAACCCTTCAAGTTCTACCAACAGCCTTTTCTGTTGAGGTTTTGTTTCGGCTCCTTTCCATTCTCCTTTTTCAGCTACCTTTATATCATTCGCATGCACTCTCTTTACCTATCCGGTCAATTGGTCCCAGATCACAAAGGTAACCGGACCCATCTGTTCCACGATCCTATAGTATGGACTCCATCTCTGGTCCAATTTACCTTCTCTCATGTGTATTTTATAATACACTGGATCACCTATCTGGAAGGAAACTTCTCTATTTTTATTTACTCTATCGTTTCGCTTTTTCTGGGCTCTTTGAATCCTCCTCCTCACATGCGTAAAAATTTTATGCTGTTGTTTTAAAACTATTTGGCGATGATCCTCTCCTAAGGTCGTAACAGATTGTCTATAGGTAAGACTACATCCCTGCCATATATCAAGTAATAAGGGGAACATTTTATCGTCTCGTTCATCGAGAATCTCACAGCTACTAACGCTTGGGTTACGAATAAATCCCAATTTTCCCTATTATCCTCTGTTACTTTAGCTAACACATCAGCGACGGTTTTATGAAATCTCTCTACCATAGCGTTACTTTGGGGGTGATATGGAGAAGTGGTTATGTGCTGTATGTTTAATTCTCCCAACGTCTCTCTCATAATCTGATTCACATTCTCCGATCCATTATCGCTAACCAACTGTTCGGGGGCCCCATACCTAGGGAATATTTCGTTCGGTATTATATCTGACACCGTTCGTGCCTTCTTATCCGGTATGGCAAATGCCTCAGGCCAATTCGTCAGCCAGTCCACAAAACTCACTATGTAAAGATTATCTCTATGTGTTTCTCCATAGGGTCCGGAAATATCCATGCTTACTTTCTGAAATGGATAATTCGGAACATCCGTTTCTAATATTGGGGCAACCCTACTCCTTCGACTCTGTACTTGGCATGTTACACATTTTTACATGGTTCACAACATCATTAAACAACTTAGGCCAGTAGTAATTTCTCATCATTAATCCTTCCGTCTTATCAATTCCCAGGTGTCCTAACCTCCTATGGCACTGGTCTAGAATTTCAGCTCTCAACTTCTCAGGTATCACCATTTTTAAACTTACTTCCTCATATCTTCCTGAAAGGTAATACAACACTCCATCGTGCACCATATATTTGAAGGTACGCCCTGCCTCTACCCTGGACCTGATAGTTGCTATCTCGCTATCCTCTTAGCTTTGCCTAATAATATCCCTCCAGTGGGGGTCGGCAACAATCTCCGTTTCACTCGTTTCCTGATCTTCCCAACCAAGTCTCTCCTTCAACGCCTGTGAATTGATCACATTAATTTGGAATGCTTTATCATCCACACCCGGCTCCAACGTGACAGGGTCGGTCTCTAATTGCTTCGGAATCCTCGATAACAGGTCAGCACAGGTTTGTCCTTCCCTGCCAAGTATTCTATTCTGCAGTTATACCCACTTAACTTCAATGCCCACTGTTGTATCTTCTTATTCGTCCACTCCGCCTCTAACAAATATTTGAGGGGTTGGTGGTTTGTTTTAATGGTAAACACAGCCCCACTCAAATAATAATCTAATTTCTGCACAGTATGCAGAATGGCGAACGGCTCTTTTTCTATTACTGGTCACCTTTGCTGAGTCTCGGAGAGCCGATGAGACAGAAAATATATCGGCACTTCCTCAGGCACACCCAGTACTGGTTCATCCTTATCGGGTCATGGTTGTGTAAGAACCGCCCCGATACACTTATTGCTAGCATCGGTGTAGAGCACCATGGGCTTACTCAGGTCTGGGTAGGCCAACAGGGGTACAGCTGTCAACTGGTCCTTTGGAGCCTCGAATGCACGTTGACAATCCTCAGTTTCACTTAAACCTAGTGTGCTTCTTAGTTAGAGCTATTAGAGGGCCTGCTAGCCGACTAAATGCTGGTATGAACCTCTGGTAATATCCGATGGCTCCATAAATCCCCTAATCTCTCTTACGGTCTTCGGTGCGTACATGGCTCTTATAACCTCAACTTTGTCTAAATCCGTTTTTATTCCTTCTTTGTTTATGATAAACCCGAAGTAATTTGTCTCTTCTTTCATAAACTGACGCTTCGATAATTTTAACTTCAATGTTCCCTTAACCTATCGAACACTTTCTGCAGATGTTCAAAATGCTCCTCCGGTGATTTTGAAAACACCATGATGTCATCTAGATACGCCATGGCAAATGCCTCAGTGCCATTCAATACGATGGACATTAACTGACTAAATACACCCGGGGCGTTTGCCAGCCCAAACGGCATAACCCTAAAATTGAAGAGACCCATGTGGCAGGTAAAAGCGGTCTTTTCCTGATCCTTTTTGCTAAGTGCTACCTGCCAATATCCCGACCTCAAATCCAACGTGCAAAAACATTTAGACTTTCCTAAAAGAGCTAGAATATCATCAATCAAGGGGAGGGGCACTGCCAGCAGTTTCGTTATGGCATTTAATAGACAAAAATCCACACAAAACTTATGCCCTCCATCCTTCTTTTCAACAATCACTATTAAAAAACTCCAGGGATTTCGCTACTCAGATCCACTCCAATTTCAATAAAAAAAAATATACGTATGTGTGTGTGTGTGTGTGTGTGTATGTGTGTGTGTGTGTGTGTATGTATGTGTGTGTGTTTCCCTGACTCTCTTCTCTGTCACACGGCTGCCAATAGTTAGTCTGCACCCATTCATCGTATTATCGGCATAGATATCCAAAAATATTCTGAGTATACACTTAGATCATTTATGTAAAGTACACAGAGGGTTGATCCGAGAAGTGACCCCCCTGGGACGCCTGTGTTGATTGCTAGGGCCCCCAGTTGACTGACCATTAACAACAACTTTCAGG
The DNA here is from genome assembly GCA_964036315.1 of Acanthosepion esculentum. NCBI lineage: Eukaryota > Metazoa > Mollusca > Cephalopoda > Sepiida > Sepiidae > Acanthosepion > Acanthosepion esculentum. The sequence continues at coordinate 51,183,243 of OZ038475.1, forward strand.
AACCTAACTGTAAGAAACTATACCATACACACGTGATAGATAACTGCTCTGAAGTAGCTTATGTATAAATATTTGCGTCTATAAATTATAGAAGTTCTTGTCGTTTTGCTATCAAGAAGAAAATAAAATAAAATAGCAGTTTTCAGAGTATATTATGTTCAAGCAACAGTAAATTACAAATTTCCAATTAGATTGTAACGGCGGGTTTACTGTTAGCAAGAAAAAAGTAAAAATGTCAAAACAACAAATGGAGATAGGACGGGGTTGAGATGAGAAAAATAGTTTTTATTTACAAGGTTCGATCGTTTGCTCGTTCCGAGTTATCGTATATCAGTTGTGCGAGACTGAGAGTTCATTCGAGGTATAACATGAGGTTGTGGGCTTTTTCTGATTGATCAGAAAATATGTTTTATAATCTTATAAGTTTTGGACGGTATTCTGGAAGTGGGGCGCGCGAAGCTGGACGAAATTAAGGTATGTTTTTGTCACATAAGCTGTGGATGTCAAATTGAACACTTCCGTTTGAGTTAAAGGAATGGAGGCCCTTCAGGGTGCGACATGATCACATTAAATTTCTTATTTGGGAACAGTCTAGATGGAATGGACAAGTTCTTATTCGTTAAGGGTAGTGACGGATTTATATTTTTGGTAACATGCAACTTATTCTGTTATGGGTCGCCCTTCACAAACAACAAAATGGAAACATCTTGCTACCCTTGAAAGGATCTTTAGGTTCAAATGGAGGAGAACGAAATTTTAGAGTGGAGTTCTTGAGAATAGGTTACATTAAGGGTAGTGACGGATTTATATTTTTGGTAACATGCAACTTATTCTGTTATGGGTCGCCCTTCACAAACAACAACATGGAAACATCTGGCTACCCTTGAAAGGATCTTTAGGTTCAAATGGAGGAGAACGAAATTTTGGAGTGGAGTTCTTGAGAATAGGTTATACGGGGAGCTCCCCCCAACAGTAACGAGATTTGGGCACCCGTTGTTATTTTCATTAATGGGCTAGTTCTTCGGCAGATCACCACGGGGTGTAGGAGGTCACCAGAAAGGCTTCATTATGACAAAGACGTGAAAAATTGATTCTATGTGTTAACATGTACAAGCGACTCGAGTGCAGATTTAATTAAAATTTCAGATGATTTTAATGGATCCGACTGAACTAATTGCAAAAGCAGGGAAGAAACGAGGCTTTGAAAAGTAAGCAAAAATCCAAAGAAGAATCAGCAATATTATTTGTCCTGTCCTGGCGTCTCGGCTTCGGACACTTTCCTGCGGATGTTATGTAGCTTTCCTGTGTCGTCCTTGACACTTTTTATCTCCAGAATATATCCTACATAATTATAAGCCTACCAGTCGTCCATGCTGTGAATACGGAAATCCAAAGAAGAATCAGCAATATTATTAGTCTTAACCTGACCTCTCGTCGTCGGTCACTTTCCCTCCGCTGTAATGTCGCTTCCCTGTGCTTTTTTCTATAAATATTTTCATGGATATTGTTCGGATGAGCTCGTCGCCATGGGACCTAAACTTTATGAATTTCAGCGCAATACTAGATTGCCAGCAAGGTTTTCTCAATTCACAGTTAAATTACTTAGATGTAACCGTAATGTAACGCGTTGAAAGAACCGCCGCATATGGAATAGAACTCAACTCAGAGAAATCTAAAATAATGGTGAATAGCACAAGCAACACCAGTGCTAACGTCACCATAGACAGCGAACCACTGGAGGAAGTGCCCAGCTTCAAATACCTGGGAGCAACCCTGGCAAAAGATGGCGCCTCAACGTAGAAATCCGCACACGGGTCGCTACACCAATAACAGCAATGGCCAGACTGGAAAAGATATGGAAGAGCAACACCAGTTCTACAAATCTGTGGTCGTATCCATCCTCCGCTACTTAAGCAAACCTGATTGAGGCAGTAAACATGATCCAGGCGTTGGAGAACAAATGCTTGAGAAAGCTCCTCTGCAACTCCTACAAAACCAATGACTATGTACGGAGCAAAGTCAAAAGTCTCGTGGGCCGACAGGAATCTCTCCTCGCCACTATTAAGCATCGGAAGATGTCATGGTTTGGCCACGCGACACGGCATAACAGCCTCAGCAAGACCATCACACAAAGGACTTTTAAGGCGGGTGGGGACGGAAATGCAAAAGTTGGTCAGACAACATTAATGAGTGGTTGGACATGACAATGCCGAAACTTCTGAGAGTCACCGCCAACAGATTATCCTGAAGGAGGTTGTTTGTTTCTTCTGTCCTTACCCTACACGCAAGTCACCAGTCTGTTACTGGGTGGCACGCCACTAGCGTTTACCGCTGGTGGCCCGCTGTTGGACCATCAGTGTGTTCGTCTTGGCAATGTTACCACTGGCAGACCGCCAGAGGCCCACCGGTGGCTGCCACCAGAGAACCACTGGCGTTACCATCGCCGGCCCGCCAGCGGGCCACTAGCGGCTTGCGTTTAGGGCAGGTCCCCACGATGACTGAAGCAGTCAATGGACTATTGATGATAATGAACCGCAAGTTCTATGCTAACCGTTTTTTTCTTTCGCTCTTCTCGCTTGTGGAACTTTCTTTCAGCTCCATACATTCCAGCCAAATTTGTTCTTTCAAAATGTAAATGCAATGTCAATCATTAACTACTATCTTCTTGAATACTCTTCCATTTTTCTCGCCTTAATATCATTTCTCTTTTTTCTTATTCTCCCATGCTCAGCAACTTGTGTCTTAGTAGCTTCACTGTCTAGCATGCGCTGAAATGCTTATAAAAGTATAAAGAAACAGGAGACAAGGAAATAAATCTATCCTTCTATAGGGCAGTGAATATAGGATAATGTTCTAAGAGACTCTAAGCGACAAAGAAGTGCTTCTTCCGGCGGATGTTGTGAATATCATGGACTTAACATGTGAATATGTAGGAAATTTTAATGAAAAAGAAAAGTAAAAGATTCTTATATTTAAAATCAGAAAGAGACAGTTGAAATTTCTGGGACGCATAATGAGGAAATAGTGTCTGGATAATTTAGTATCCATATCGCATACCAAAGGGAGAAGGGGCAGACGGAAGTAGTGAATGATATACCTAATAAGTTCGTGTGACTGGATGGCAGAACAGGGAAAGCGTTAAACGTTCTTTTACGGTTACAATAGACAGGATATTTTAAAGAGCCATGATCGTCCACGCCCTGCATACAAGGCTTGCGAATTCGGCGTTATTGCTGCAATTGTCCTAAAGAAATGTACTTCTGAACTGGCTCTTGTTCTCTCCAAACTTTACAATAAATGCCTCGCTGCTTTGTCACTTCACACGACCGCCTTTCAGATAAAAAATATGGATTCGTTTCTCGAGGTCTACCGCCGATGTGTTAGCGGCTATTACTGAATTTGTCTATTAAGCTTTAGATAAGATCCGCGAAGCTCGGGCTGTGGCTCTAAATATCTTGAAGGAATTCGTCAGGATTAAGCATGTTGGCTTTCTTCACAAGATTAAGGACTACAGTGTCTCTGGGCGAATATTTTGCTTAATTAAATTGTTGTATCCTTGGACTTACGTTGTTTCTTACTTTCATTAATGACCTTCCCGATGCCATCAGTGAAAAACTAGGTATTCTTGCTGATGACACAATTATTTACTTTTGTCATAGTGGCGAGTCCGACAAGTCCTACAAAGTAAAACGAGCAACTGCTCTCTCCAATTAGCGATTAATTGGAGCAAGGAATTGCTTTCATTTAATCACTAAAGAGAACATTTTCTGCCTGTCGTCAGCATGGCTGATGCTAACTTCCAGGCGAGCAACTCTTTGCACCTTCCTGGGCTTACGTTTTCCATTAATATAAAGTGGGGTGATTATATTGAATCAATTGCTAGTTATACTTCTAGGAAGTTGGTTCGTCAGTGCATAGAGTATTACGGCCACGTTTGGCCTGGTAACGAACTGTAACGAATGAATCGGTCGCAAATTTGGCTAGCTAGGTTTAGGATAGTCAATGACAACCAGCTTCAACCCAACTTACCCTTCGGCCATCTGCTAAAATTTGCATAAAAAAATACAATAACTGTACAAATTTGGTTGGGTGCTATACTATATATCAAGAGATTCATGACAAAATTCAGTCTGCAATATAATCGATCCTGACCTGGCATCTTGATTTGAGTCATTTTCTCACCGACGTGACGTGGCTTCCCTTTGTCTTTTCTACAAATATTTTCATGGCAATTATTCTGATTACCTTTCCTCCTTGGTGCCTTGACTGCATAAAGTAAGCATCTACTAGATTGGCAACAAGGTTTCGCCGTTTTCCTGTTGAACTATGTAGTTGCAACCGTGGTTTCTTTTCTCGCACTTCTTGCATGTAAAGTACACTTCCGATTTCTTACTCCCCGGCCACCTACAATTTTCAAAATTTTAAGTGCAACGTCAATCGCCATTTTCTGCCTTCCCGAATCATGTTCTTTTATTTCTTTTTTCGTCTCACTTCTCCTCACAAGTCTTCTAATTGTCTTTCACTTCCAGTAATCCCTTGCGTCCTAGTGGCATTATCGCCTTGCTTGGAGTGAAATGATTATATATATATATATATATATATATATATATATATATATATATATATATATATATACACACACACACACACACAGATTATGCAATTCTTTTTTAACATTCAGATATACGAAGGAAACGAACGTTATGTTTATTTTTTGTTTTAACCTTATGCCCTGTCCTACATTATTGTACACCGCGTTAATAGATATTGACAACGTTTTGTAAGCATTCAATATCTGAAACGAGACGCCAATCGGTCTTAGATATTAGCAGTCCTAATAACTTGTTGTCCATAATTGAGACAACCGTGTAAGTAGCAGAAATTAAAACTTCCTTTCTCTCTCTCTCTCTCTCTCTTTCTCTCTCTCTCCCCGAATGCAAATATCAGTAGAACAATTAGTCTTAGGCACACGAAAGATGATTCCTATCTTCTTTTAATAATGAAGTGAGGTATACGGTTGACATCGTGCACACCGTTTCGTATCTCGTGAGTGATCTCTTTTCCTTTAGACTCCGAGGTATTTAGAGTACAGACGCAAGTCACTTATTGAGACCGAGATAGAACCTGATTGCGGTCAATAATATAACACACACACACACACACACACACACACACACACACACACACACACACACACACACACACACACACACATACATACATGAGCGCGTATACACATCAGTAAAAATGTAAGATGCGCCAGGGTCGTCATGTGATGTGATGTGATGTATAATATATTAGAGAAACTACACATCCCGCGACTTGTGAACCGTGGTTTACTGTAAGTGCTGTCACTTTTGTATACACAAATAGCCGTATGAACCCAGGAATGCTGCTCGGGTAGTGTAACGGATATCGGCGGAGAAAGTGGAATCAACGAACCGAGTTCAAATTCCGAGCTCGTCTGTTGCGTTCACTTTCGAGCAAATGCTCTTAGACAAGGCATAAATCTATCTTTTCTTCCTTCAATTCTGGATTAAATAGAAGCGTAGACTGGGCTCTCAAGCGTTATGTGGTGGCCTGTCTAAGAGAAGGAAAACTCTAAATTTCAAACCCTGGAGGAGACAAATAGAAAATACTCTACTATCTTTCCCAAGGAGGCATGGCCATTAACAGTTAATAAAGAAAAATTCTGTGGAATGGTATGACTAAATAAGTGCTGGGGAGATATAGCATTTTTAATGAAAGCTTTCTAACTGTGAATTCTACATAATATGTTAACTCTACCTCTGTCGTACTTAACTCCTCCTCAAATGTCCAAATTGTTCTCCTTACGTATAAATACTGGGCGATTTCTTGTCTCGTTCTCTTTTTCATTTCATTTTCAGCGAACACATCTACAATGTAAGCTCTCGCAGAAGATTGCGTCTTCCCATTTGTGGGAGACGCTATGAACATTATACACACATACACGTACGTATGAACATTGATCAAAATACGAAGTCTTTACGTTCACGCAAAAACACAAATGTTAATGTCTATGTCCATTGTAAATTTTGTTGTTTAATACATATACTTGTTTGTATCTATCTTGTTGGTTTGTTGGTATTGGTCTTGTTGGTTTTCTTTACACTTCTTTATAGTGGACTCAATCTCTGAGTCCGCCATGTTCTTGTAGTGGACCTTCTTCTAGCAGGAATATACGCACGTGTTCCTAATTTAACAACACGTAAACCCACGGTCCACTACACCCCACAAAAAACAACAGAAAATAAAGTAAAACTGTGTCAACTTCGCCGTTTCTTATTACAAACCGAGGATTTAGCTGCATAAAGTTCTTTCTTTTGCCATTTCTTGTTTATTATTCGAATAAAACTTGAATTAAAATTGATGATAGAAAGTGAGACGAAAGATATAAACATTTCGTCTATAGTCACACATTACGTGCAACTAAGACGTCTATAGATATAAGCCACTAATTCCCTTTAGAATAATGGCTTTTACATCTTTATATTGTGATTCTAAATGCGCCTTTCTGTTAATGGTAAGAGTCGTCTTGAAGGGGACATAGCGACCTGCGACTAGTATAGTATTTCATATTGTTGTTAGTGATACGATACCTTTCCAGAATTTGTGTGAAGCTAATATTTATGTGTAGGTCTGGTTAAATAAACCGAGTGTCCCTTCATAAAATTCTGTAGAACATTTTAACAATGTCAAACTAAATGTATTATATATATATATATATATATATATATATATATATATATATCTGTGTGTGTGTGTGTGTGTGTGTGTGTGTGTGTGTGTGTGTGTGTGTGTGTGTACAGAACTAGGTGGAACATAGGAGAAAAGGAGAGAAAAATCCATTCTTCAACAAACTGCTAAACTTCTACTGTGAATGAGAAAGTGACTTTACACTATAGTTCATTGAAAAATATGTGTTAGGCTATCAGTGTGTAACAGGGGTCATCGTCTTATAGTGACACTGTCTCGTTTGCTAAAGAGGGATATTTTCTACTATGTAAGCGATCCATGGAAATGTGTGGTGGTAATATTGTGATTTCATGAGGTTTTATGTTATTGTTTGTTTGTTTTTTATCGGCATATCAACTCCTTACGCGTCATTTAATGCCGAAATTTAATTTTCTTGGGAGCTTTGAAGTAATACAAATATATGTTATTCTGCTTTCACAATTGAATACATGGTAGATGATACTCTGCTTTTGTGCCTATACATATTTGTGTGCACATAATTACTAGAGGCGGTGATATGTGTGTTTTATGTTCTAGTTTTGTTGAAGTTCTATTTTAGAATACAATTTGATTTCTTTAAGAAATTGTAGGCTATTATATGGATTAATGTCATGAAAGAGTTCTTTCTTGTTGGTTGTTTAGTTGAATTTGTTTAGCGGCATATCAACCTTTATGGGCTATTTAATGCCGAAATCTAAATATTTTGAACATAATTTTATGGCTTCAACTAAATATATTTTGAACGCAATTGTATGCCTACAACTACAGTTAAAATGTATTGTTGGTAATTTTACTATAAAATGTATTGTTGGTAATTTTACTATAAAATGTATTATTTGTCATTTTGCTTTAAAAATGTGTTTCTGGTTATTTTGTTATATATATATATATATATATATATATATATATATATATATTGTTGGTAATTTTACTATAAATAGGTATTTTTGTTAATTTTAATATAAATATGTATTGTTGGTAATTTTACTATAAAAATGTATTTTTATACTATCATAGTGTTTTGTTTTTTTGTTTTTTTGTGGGGGGTCACTGTTTGCTTAAAGCTAGGACTCTAATAAATATTAACTCCCGGGTCAGGATAGACTTGGAAACAACAGAAATTAAGCGATGGTTCCATGCTCCTCAAAATCTCCAATCTCTCGATCATAGGCATTGCTGCCGGATGTAGTTTATCATAATACCCAGGACTATTATGATATTTTTAATAGTCATATAATTATGATATTTTTAATAGTCATATAATTTGTTTGGTATACAATATGAAATGTGGCTCGTGGACTAAGAAGTACTCCAAAGGGAAAAAGAACACGTCTTGTCCCTAAGGCATTCTTTGGATAAAGAGTAAAGGTGCAAAAGAAAGGGTTTGGCGCCCTTTCTTTTTATACTGCTTTATACAACGCCATCAAGTAGGCATTAGAGGTTCCATGACAGACAATATCAGGTAATACCACAGGGGATTATACATCTTCATTATGGGATTTTAAATGCTTCTTTCTATTATTGGCACCAGTCGTTTTAAAGGTTACTAAAGTCGCAATAGGGCGTACCATTGGCTGGATATAAAATCACTTTCATTCACAATGAGGACGTTGTTCATCATCTTTTAGAGTTACAGAACACAATAGTGACTGTGGACAAACGGTTAAACTCAAAGATAGAAAAATTATTATCATAGAGCTTGGGTAAAATGTATACATCCTTTATTTAAAAAAGGAGTTGTTTAAGATAATTATGATAATGAACAGAATGTTGCTCAAACAGATGAAGTCAGTCAAGAATCCTATACTGAAGGTTCTGCAACAGAAAGGGCAAACTGTATACAGGGGATCTGCAAGCTTTGTTTATATAAAAGAAAAAAGATTACGTAAAACTGAGTTGTACATTTTCTGATAAAGAAAGAAATCCTTGATATGAGCGTTTAGTTTGTGGTTATATGCTCCAGATGAAAGTATGGTGTTGAATAGAATTACGTGTCATTTTATGTGTAAATACAATCATTTGTTGTTGAAACTGTGTACAAACTGCCTTGAGTTTTGATAAGTGGCAAGTTAACCTAGAAGAGAGTGTGGTGATTGTGTGACGAACATTGAAATTTTATATTGCTTCTTCATTATTAGTGTTTCCGATCAAGTTCCCAAAGGTCACGTTATTTTATATATATAATTTTAATAGAGGCACGCTGGAGTAACTACCACGTGATCAGAGTTGCCAAGAGGGCAGAGCTACGTAGTACGACAAGAATCAAGGATGGAGGTAAAACGGAGATCGAGAAGGGAAGCATTACCATTCGAGTTACTGGGGAAATGCGTAGGAAAGTCAACGACTTGCGTGAGGGATTGAGTGATTGATAAGTTAAGGGTTTGGATGCTAGCAAGGTCAGCTACAGAGTGTTTAAGCCCCATGGTGTGGTGGGCGTTAAAGTCACCGAACACGAATATGTTTGCAAACGGCTGCAAGGAGATGGCTTCTGTCTATATTATCAGAAATTCTATCGAGTACACAACAGTCTTGAGAGGAAGAGGAACAGTAGAGAAAGAAGAGATAGCTTACTGAATCGAGAAGAGATAGACAGAGACACATATACGAATGGTCTGGAGATTCCAAAGACAGTTCTCTAGCCAGCGGGAGATGATCGCGGACATAAACACCCAGGCCATGCATGTAGATCTTAGAGTTCTTTCTAAGGAGGGGAAGGTAGTCGGGAATCGAGAAATCAGACGAGGAGATCGATGAGTTAAGGTTAGTCTCGCAGAGAGCTAGTATATCAGGGCACTTATCAAAAAGGAACGATTCCACACTGCAGAAGTTGGTACGAATACCACGGATGTTAGAAGGAAACAGGCGATTTTTTGAGGTGGTTAAGGTTTATATTTTTGGTTGCTTATGGTCATGTTGAGTTACATTGATAAGGAAAAGGCCTAAATTAATAGAAGTAGCCCGTCATCAAATGTGGCATGAGCAGAAAGGAACTGGCGCAGACTACAGCATAATGTGGCCTCAGGGTTTCCACTAGAGGTACATGCAGGGACACCCATACATGCGCGACATAGCACTGCAAGAACCCCGAAATTATGCAACTGTTGATCAGAGCAACCACTCAAGACGCTACGCAAGTGCTCGGAATCTTAACTACCAGTCGGGAACAGCAACTAGAAAACTGCCAAACCCAGTACCCTCAGTATGAAGAGACGTTGGCACAAAACGCACACATCACAAGAGATTCACAACAGCATTTCTACTAAGGCCAGAGAAAAGGAAAGGATCTGGGAACCCCTTCCTAAACAGGAAACAAGGGATGAGCCTCTACTCCTGTCCAAAAGAATTGGGAGAAGTATTAACCGGGCGATAGGAAAGCCTATCTACTCCTATTAAAAAAACATACGCACACGCACGCACACACACACACACACACACACACACACACACACACACACACACACACATTAATGGGTATGACCCAATCCTCATAAATACGTTGGACACTAGCACCTCTAGCAGTGGTTTACCTACTTCACGCCGCTGGCGAGTATTATATTTTGTTGATGTTATAAAGATTATCATTTCATTTCCAACATCCGTTTTGGTTACTCCTCATGCAGTAACCCTTTCTAGGTTACAACATAATGTTTTAAGTTAAATTCTGAAAGAGACTGCTATAAAATTAGCATAGAGGACACTTTAATCATTTGGAATGCGTAATATATTTTTGTACAACTATTATATTAATATATTAGAACATAATTAAACGGTTTATCTTAAAATCGGACATCATTTTCCGAACAACCAAATAAGTTAAATTCTGGCAAGGCACCACGCTTAACGCGACCAAGTCAGTCGTGATAGCAGTATTCAATCCTCAGCTCGGCAAGTCACTGCAATCTTCCTTTTCTTTTCATAGACAATTACCCAGTACTACTTATTAGGAATGAATCAGTCTATTCCTGATAGTAAGGAGGGTAACTGGCTCTTAATCTCTCCTCTTTTGAAACTTATTTCCTATGGAAGTTATACTCTTTCTTTGTTGGTTAAGATCCAACACTTCTGTAGGCTGTCTCTTCCTTTTACTAAAGCGTGTGGTTTCCGGATCTATCTGAGGCATAGGCACATCGAAAGTATCATACAGAACCACCATCATCTCCTTGTCCTGGATGTTCTGTTCGTCCGTGTACCTTTTCCTTATTTGATTTAAATGCCTTTTATGAATCCATGTAAACCCTTTTATCATGTACAATAACTTTCCGATACGTCTCTCGACTACCCCATCTTCCGAGCATTCCTTTTCATTTTATAATTAGGAAAGAATTACCCAGGACTACTTATCATGAATGAATCAGTCTATTCATAATATTAAGGAGGATAACTGGCTCTTACCACAACAATAACCTTCCTTACAGTGCGATCAAAGTATGATATAAAACATACACTGTAAAGTTCATAAGTAATACTCAAATCGTTTAAAACTGAAACTGGGAATGATAGCTAAAATGAGTAGACGCCAAAATGAATATACACTGATTGATTGATTTGTTTTTCACGGCTTATCAACCGTTTGTGGGTTATTTTAAGCCGAAACATATTTTGAATTGTAAAAATGATTCTTGTTTTGTTTTTTTTTTGTTTTTTTGTCAGTAAATATTGCATTAAAACTTTTTAGAATACCAATAAGAAAATATTTAATAATATTTTTCCAGATACAAGCGCTAGTATTTAACTCCTTGTTGAGGAAGAGATGGATTCATATCTTTTCCCAAGCGTAAGCAAATGTAACAGAGCCAATTGAAATTCGTACTGGGCTCTGCTTCTAGAGCAAAAAAAAAAAAAGAAAAAAAAAAAAAGAAGGGTTCAAAATTAAAACAAACACTATAGTTTCGGCCTGAATTTATTTGACTTATCTTTACTTACATTATTCACATTCAGTTTATCTACCATCACAGATCAAATAAAAAATGTTCAGTTCGAAATTGCCTGAAAGTTACCTGGATCGACGGACACCTGAAGATGACCGAAAAGTACATCGGCCGAAACGTTGTAATATTAACAACAATTATAATGAAAATAATCTGAAAAAAAGAATAAATAAAATACGACAGTTATGTCAACGACTCTGCACTGATGACGCAACACTCGAACACTTATGATGTTAAATATAACATTTCAATTTAATTAAAATTTAAAATCCAGAAACTTTAAACTCGGATTTTTCCAACCGGGTCGTTGCCACCTAAAATAGTCAGCATATTTTGAGCTGTTAACAAGGACATTGCGTTTCGAGCTTCCCAGGTACTACTGGCTACATGTGGTGTGATAATGCAGTTATCCAGGGTCAACAAAGGATGGTCTTTGGGCAGCGGTTCCGGTTCGGTCACGTCTAGCGCTGCCATTCCGATCTTCTTGTCTTTAAGGGCTTTGTAGAGGTCATCGTGATTGACAACACCTCCGCGACTGACATTTACCAAAACAGCTGTGTTCTTCATTTTGGCAAAGGCGTCTTTGTTGAACATGCCTCGTGTTTGGTCGGTCAAATTGCAGGCAATGCAGATGATGTCGCACTTACGAAGGATCTCATCGAAGTTCACGTAGATTGCATTGACTTCGTTTGCATACGGTACCTCATTCACATCCGTGTAGTAGATGTTCGATACTTTGAAGGCTTTAAGACGTTGCGCTATGCCAAATCCGATACGACCCAGACCGAGAATGCCGACTGATTTGTCAATCAGTTCGAAACCGAGCAGCCACATTGGTTTCCAAGTAGTCCACTGACCGGACAATACAGCATTGCTTGCTGGAGAGAGAAAAAAATATTACTTCTACAATATGAGAATCTGTGAATGAAAAAATGCACCAATCTATTGGGTTGTATGAAAAATTGTCTTTTTTAAGATTTGAAGAATTTATTCGTTTAAAGCTCTTTTAAGCATTGACATGAGAAAGCAGTTGAATACTAGTTAAAACAATTGAATGCTAGTTAAAACAGTTGAATGCTAGTTAAAACAGTTGAATGCTAGTTAAAATAATTGAATGCTAGTTAAAACAGTTGAATGCTAGTTAAAATAATTGAATGCTAGTTAAAACAGTTGAATGCTAGTTAAAACAATTGAATGCTAGTTAAAACAGTTGAATGTTAGTTAAAAAATTGAATGCTAGTTAAAACAATTGGATGCTAGTTAAAACAATCGAATGCTAGTTAAAACAGTTGAATTCTAATAAAAATAATTGAATGCTAGTTAAAACAGTTGCATGCTAGTTAAAACAATTGAATGCTAGCTAAAACATTTTGAGCGAGTTAGATACCATGCATGACTTATATATGAAGATATAGATCTGATGAGGCTATTTAAAAACTTAACCCGAGTTTTCAGGTAAGTACTTTACTTTTGCAGCATCTTACGGTGTTGAATAAAAGTAACTTCACGTAACCCATCCTAAGTTCAATTTCTTTAAAATATATATTTATTAGGGAATTAGTGGTGACGAAGCTCACAAATCAACCACTTGATGTTTATCTATATAATACCAATTGTAGATGAATTAATTATTGATTCAAATTCCATAGAGATTTACTGGGTAAACTGAGCTGATTTCATTCAATTTTGATCATTACTTTATGTATGTGTATCAATTTGTTCAAAAATATCTTTTGAGTAGATGTCATAGTCTAAAATTGGAAGGCGTTGTTCTTGTTAAGATAGGCGCCTTGACATTCTATAATCTTGATCAATATTTTAAATATTGATTTTGTTAACATTTCAACTGTAACAACCATGTAAACATGTGAACAAACAAGCACACACACACACACACACATATATATATATATATATATAAGTGGATATATCACATAGAGTGCTAGTGTAAATAAAATAGTACTCGATATAATATAACACAGCTATTATGTATATATTAATAAATACACATATTATCCTACACCGGTAGCAAGACTCGGAGTTTCAGCACAAC
>OZ038475.1:51201979-51281979 GCA_964036315.1 Acanthosepion esculentum
TGCCCCTTTATTTAGACAAAATTAGTTCCCGAGTAACACTAGGCATGTCTACGAGCAAATATATATATATATATATATATATATATATATATATATATATATATATATATATATATATATATATATACGAAATAACAGAAAGTACATCATTTGAGTAAGGACTACCAACAACATTAACAACTAAAATGGATAGCTCATGTAACACTAAGAGAAAATAATAACATAATGAAGATGTTGACATGCCACCTTACTTCAAATAAAAGGTTAGGAAGGAAACTCTAAGTCATACTGGAAACTGGAAAGAACGATAACTGCTATTGGTCTTGAGAAATTTATCTACTCGGGAAAAAATTAGGAGAAAGATTTTATAATTTTATAGCTGCTCGGTCAACGAAAAGGACAATATATATATATATAAAACGGCACCATATATATTACAATATATACGTACATACATACACACACATATATATATACATATATATATATATTTATATATATATATATATATGTGTGTGTGTGTGTGTGTGTGTGTGTGTGCGTGTGTGTGTATAACGACATATAATTTTGCATAATTTTATATATTAACAGCATTTAGAAAAATAGTATGACAAATAGGAAAAAAGATTTTGTGACGCGTTTCAAAAACTTTTTTCCAATTTCACATACTATATATTTGTGTATATACATGCATATATATATGTATTAAAGAAAAAGAAAAACCCTTGGTGGAACCAACAGACAACTTGCCAAGACCTAAAACGCTTATCCAGATACAATCTTGTATAAACCCAACAATACTGGAAAATGAAAGAGAAAAAAAGCCTAAAAGCAAAATTACCTACTAAGTAAAGTGCTCCAAGTCCAGATTGCCAAGACAGGGCAAAAAACGCTAACCAACGTTAAATCCTATGAAAGGATGGCTCTAGTCGTAACTCGAGTTTCACGCCCAGGCGATCTTCAGACAATTTTAATTTAGGCTTAAGCGGGGAAGTGCCAAGATCTTCTGTATCTACTTTTTTGAATACTCGAAGCGGGATTTTACGTATATTGGTCAATGGAAATCAAGTTTTTCTAGCACCTAAAAATTTTGTGTGGAGCCAAATTTTATGACCTCATTGAGAATAAAAATGGACTGCTGTCAGCAATTGGTGACGGAAGGAAGAGAGTTAAAAAGAAAACGACCAGGGCATTTTTCACAAGACATCACATAAAAGTGAGAGGTCATAAATCTGACGTGACAGATCCAAGGCAGATTTGTACGACAAATTTCATACACCAGAACCTACAAGAATTTGCCTACGTCAAATCCCCTTCGAGTTGAGAGGTCCTTTACAGAGCCGTTGCAACAGAGGTTGGTTGCTGTGTTTTTAAAAGATTGTGCCTTGTGCCATATTGTGAATCCTCTTACTCCGAGTTTTTCTTTATTTTTGTATTTTTGAATGGATATATTTTGTATACGAATTCGTTGGTCTTATCAACATTTTTGCTGACTTGTATTTTTTCCTGTTTCTGAGTGAGTAATCTTTTTATTGCATCCAATTGTTATCCTGCCAAAAGGGGCGCACAAAAGGAAATTTTTATGCAACCGTTGATTGTACTTTTCAAATTTGTAATTATAAATAAATGTGTTGTTCCTTTTAAAATTTTACGCAGTGGTCGTCTCGTTTTTAAGTTGCGCCGATTTTCGAGAGGTGCTGTTTCTACCAACTAAGTTTTGTGTCTGGCACAAAAACTTGGAGTTGATAAGAAAGCAAAAATTTATATCTTGCACAAAAAATGTTTTATTTTACTGTAGTGTAGTATAATTTTTATAACACACACAGAAAAATCAATAGTAACGTGTAACAACTGAATAATATAAGCTATGTGATACTATGTGCGACTTTATTCTAAGCCCAAATTCATTTTTTAAGATTAATGAAATTTAACGACTATCCATGTGTTTAAATCTTGGCAGTCAGTGGGGAAATAAATATTCATGAAAATACTTCAAAGAATTTTTTTTCTTTTGGTACAAAAATCCATAAATTATGGAAGTTTTTGGCTTCAGTACGATTATTTTAAAATTCTAACAGTTTACTTTACACAGTGTTGATAGCAGACACAGAAAGCAAATTACTAGAGATCCTACAGAAGGTAATGAAAGAA
Source organism: Acanthosepion esculentum (assembly GCA_964036315.1). Lineage (NCBI taxonomy): Eukaryota > Metazoa > Mollusca > Cephalopoda > Sepiida > Sepiidae > Acanthosepion > Acanthosepion esculentum. Next base: position 51,204,131 of record OZ038475.1, read on the forward strand.
AAGCGATAAGAAAAGACTAAACATCAATTGCAGGAAAACAGAATGTATCGTTGTCAGCAAAAGAAACAACACAACATGCAAATTTCATATTGGAGATACCAAAATCAAACAAGTAAACTTTAAATATCTGGGAAGGGTTTTAACAGAGGCCGGAAAGTGTAACATCGAAATCCAAATGCGTATCGGGATAGCGAAAGATATCTTCTAAAGGATAAGCAAAATGGTAAAAAAAAACAGTAAAATTTCGTTAGAAACAATAAAAAGAGTACTGTAATGCTGAATGAATGCTGGACAATTTCCTCACACGAACACTTGAAGCAGCAGAAATGTGGTTCTAGATAGGATGCTGAGGATTCCATGGACTGAACATGTGAGAAATGATGATGTTTTCGAGGAATCGGAAACAAAAAGGACACATATGCTAAACATTATAAAGAGACAGTGGAAATTTCTAGAAAACATAATGAAGAAAGAAGGCTTATAAAATCTGACTCTTACGGGACATATTGAGGATAGTGGGTAACAGCGCATAACCAAGCTAACGAACCTGTGTAAATGGATGTCAGTACAGAGTTTAGAAAAGAGCTGCAAGGGACAGGAAATTGTGCTGGTCCATGATCACCAACGTCCTGAAAGGGCATGGCACAGAGATGCAATAAAAGTACAGTGTAACCCGGATATAAGAGACCCGGATATAAGGGAAACTCGGATATAAGATAGATTTTATCCGGTCCCAAATTAGAGCCTGTGTTAATGTATATATAATAGACCAAACCCGGATATAAGAGACTCCTTCTCCGGTCCCGGCAACTCTCTTATATCCCTTATATCCTCATAGCATTCACTTCTTTCTCTCCCTTCATGTTCATATCACACGCCTCATTCGGTGGCACCTCGAGGTGATACATAATGGTTAGCAAGCTTGTCTCACTAGAACAATTACGACTGAATAGTGAGTTCGATCCTCACTGGGTGCTCCATACTTTCGGCCTTGTGCCAAATCCGAGCTACACTTGAAAAATCACCATCACATGCCTCATTCAGTAACCTATATTGGCCCTTAATCCTTATATTAGGTGAACTTTAGTTTTAAAAAAATAAGTTTGTGCTTCCATTCATTTCGAATGAGCAGCTTGACATCACTATTGCCGCTAAAAAGGTCTTGAAATAATTGGTAGCAGAAAAGGGCCACCCTAAATAAGCACAATTTCTTCATTTAAATTAAATAAATTATTTCAGCATTAATTGTTCCCCAAGAAAATAACGAAAAGTCCATTACCTTCGATTATCCGTCTGGCAAGGGTCAATACTAAAGTGACAGCATACTCGGAAACACAATCGCTGGATACTGTGGAACAATTAGCTGCAATTATCGATCTTTTGTCGATCTCTTTCATGTCCAGATGTTCGTATCCCACTGACATTGTGCATATCGCTTTTAGTCGAGATCCTGAAGTAAAAGAAGATGCGTCAAGGAAGAATAAACTAAAAATAAAAAAAACAAATAAAAACAAAACAAATAAAAACAGCTGGATATGAAGAGACAAAACAGATAGAGAGAAAAGTAGTTTTAAACGCATCGTGGCTATTCCCCAGTTTTAATTTGTTCCATTCAGAGGGAATAGTTACAAGGTTCTCTGCTGATATTGCCATTTCCTAACACTCGACATAATTGTCTAACCGAAACACGTTACGACTACTATGATTTCAAAACCCGAAACCCCCCTCTCTCTCGTTCTCTCACTCACTCACCCCCTCCCTCACTCTCTCTCGCTACCTCTCTCTCTCTCTCTCTCTCTCTATCTATCTATCTATCTATCTAGGATTAATACAAATATAAAAATTGTCACTTGGCTGATTGCTCTTATATTCAGCACCTCGACTCTAGAGTTTCGTAGACAAATCTTTTTGTAATCGTTCCGTCCATTCGGCAGGAAGTTTCGGCTATATATATATATATATATATATATAGTGTAACCCGGATATAAGAGAGTTGTCGGGACTGGAGATGAAGTCTCTTACATTCGGGTTTCTCTTATATCCGGGTTTGGTCTATTATATATACATTAACACAGGCTCTAATTTTGGACCTGAGAAAATCTCTCTTATATCCGATTTTCTCTTATATCCGGGTCTCTTATATCCGGGTTACACTGTATATATATATATATATATATATATATATATATATATATATATATATATATACACACACACACAGTGTAACCCGGGTATAAGAGATATTGTCTCTGGTCCCAAATTAGAGCCATACTTACCTAAACAAAATAGACCAAACCCGGATATAAGAGAAACCCGGGTATAAGAGACTTCTTCTCCGGTCCCGACAACTCTCTTATATCCGGGTTACACTGTATATATATGATATCGCATATTGAGGGCTGGTGTTAATAAAATAGTGTTCAATGTAAAAAAAAAAAACAGCGCTATAAAAATTATATATTAATATAAAATATTTATAAATATAATAAATATACATTATACATTTGGCCTCATTTCTTCACCGGTAACACAACTCTGAGTTTCATAAAAATACAATCTTCAGATATATATATATATATATATATATATATATATATATATATAATTTAAGATATCTGTAAAACAGAACAATATGAATAGACAAAAGGAAAATATGGGTCGTGGACAGGAATAGAACCTGTATCCTACACGGAACTGTCATATAGGAAGCGTCTGGTTAAATTACTGACGCTTCCTCTGTAGGTAAATGATATCGCACGTCAAGCTATATAACAGCTCCGTGTAGAAAACAGGTTCAATTCCTGTCCGCGGACCCATATTTTCTATGAAATTTCTCGGAAATTCAGGCCGGTAAATCTAGTTAATACTGTTCATTATAAACAGAGCCTTTAAAATATTTGTATCTATAAAGATAACGTATAAACAGAAAATATATTAAAAAATAATTTTCGGACTTAGTTCATTCCATTATATTTATATATATATATATATATATATATATATATATATATATATATATATATATATATATATATATATATATATATATATATATATATATATATATATATATATATATATATGCATAAACAACCCTTAAGCATGCAATATTGAAGTTTTAAAGCGAACTGCATTGATTCATAACAAGACCTCACCCTTTAAATTAAGAGATTATGTGCCATGTCTTGGCCTAATGTCGAGAGTTAGGTCCCGTGGTTGTAGTTTTTCTATTGGGGTTTCTTAATTCTATGTAGATGGGCGAGCTGTCTGTAAAAGCCTGCCGCTCCTTCGAAGGAGTTTTCGTCAATTTGGTTGACCTGGATAATATAAAGCTTGGCTCCTGGATTACAGTGATGGCTTTAAAAAAATAATTGAATTGGCTTTTATTTTTCATTATTTCATGGCTTATCTTCGCAGATAATAATTTGTAACAGTTTCCATGCATAGATAATTGTGGTGGGAAGTCTCTTCGAGGGGCAGATAAATATAGATGCAATAGAAAAGCTGGCAACTGAGGGAAGTTCCTCTTTTGCAGAGTTTATGTCTGCCAGCGAATTAGTGCCATAGAAACCTCTCAGGCATGTGTATATGAAAAGTTTTCAAAGGCGTACGTTAATCGTTAGCGTTCCCTAATTCTAGTTTGGTAAGTAGAACTGAAAGGAGACTAGCGCCTTTGAAAAATGCTTGTAATTTGGATCTCAGGATTTCCATCCTGACTTTACGGAATTGTCAGAGCATCAGCTATAAGGATTAGATTTTAACAGCTTAAATTCATTGAATATAGTCTTTTTTACAATTATATTCACTCTGTACAAGGCCCAAGAGCCAGTCGAAGTAGAAAATTACAGATTAAGTGGCACAGTTTATGGGAATATGGGGGAGAAAGGTAATGGTTGACTTGAACAAGTTAAGATTGTAGTGATCGGGGAAGCAGCGTCTCAGGAGTTGGTTCCACAAAGCAACTGTTTGTGAAAAGAAGCTGCTCGAGTGAAATTACATTTCAACAATGTGCGTGTCATGGTTAGTCATAGACATGAAGGTTAGAACTGGTGGAACTAAGGAATTTAGTTCGTTTGAATACTTTCCATTCAAATAGCAATAGAGCATCTTGCAACTTTTCGTATGTGGGAAAGGAGTTGTAGGGTGGAAAAATAATTCATCACCCACAAGGATGCGGAGACGCTTTTGAACTATATCGATATTGGAAAGTGAAGACAGGACAGACCCTGACCATATATGACAGCAGTACTCCATTTTCGGCCTTATCTAGCTCTTGTTAAGGTAGAACATATGCAGAAGGAAGAGCCAGGTACTTATTGAAATGGTGCAGGGAACCGAACATTATCCAAGTATCTTTAGCGATGCACCCACTAGAGGTATGAGATTGAGAAGAAATTTTTATGCAATTTTTTTACTGAAGCGATAGGATCTGAAATCAGAGACAAGCATTTCAGGTATCTTCATTATTTCTTAGAAAATAGCAGATCGACTTTTTTTTTGTATTTTTTATTAGAGCAAAGTGCATTAAAAACATCTATTTACCCACAATCTACAAGGACCCGTAAGAAAAATTCTGGCGGAAAACATTAAAATTCTATGTAAATCTAATTACCGAAAACATCTCGTTATAAGAGAGGCCCTGTATATTAAACATCTCTTTCCCACTACCAACCTCGTCTTGTTTAAAAATGGAAGTGGCGTGCTGAAAGTTTTTTTTTTTAATAGAAGGGCTCTCATTCGAATTTCAACCGCGATCAACACACGGAGGCTCGGAATAAACGCTCCTATTGGTATTCAAAACAGTACAAAAAATACATCTCAGTCAAAACAAGAAGAGATACTAGCAACACCAAAACAAACGCCCATTGAAAATGGTTAAGGAAGTGGCCGAAAGCGCTTGGACCGTATTGACAGTTTTTGTACTGCATCACTTCCACCAAACGGAAAAATGTAAGAATGCTGGAAAAACTAAATAAAAATGTAATATATTTAAATTATTATAATTAATTATAATCTAATGAATTTATACGGTGAAGTTTCTGCACGGTAAACTTTTCTCACGGTGAACTTTCATCGCGGTCATTTCATGGCTGTGAACTTACCTGTGAACTAATTTTACACTGTCTATTTATAACAGTGCTGCTTTTTTAAATCATTGATTGAGGCGATGAAAGTGAAGATTGCGATAAATCATTATACTTTATGGTGGGACTTTTGAAGACAATATTCGAACTTCGGGAAATCTTTTTGCCATTATTTAAAGAAACATTAACGGCCAATACTTTGGCAGAAGAGATTGAAATGTGATAGCAATAATGATGATTTAAACTGATCTGTTTTTTAAAAACTAAGTAGATTTTTTTGGTGCATTCGTTTCTTTTCAGTCTCATTGCACAATTCAGTAAAATGCTTGAATGCTCAGATTCACGGCCTTTATTTTCTACAAAGTGAATCCATTAATGTGCATGCCCAACATTCTGGATGCAAACTGCAATGATTATCGATCAGTTCGATTCATGTTCCCGCGCCTCTTCATGTGCCGAGTTTGTTAGTTTCCTTTACTTTTTGTATCTGAAAGGAGTTACAAGAATTCTAAGAAAAACTTTGTTTTTTTTTCTTTCTTTCTTTCTTTCTTTCTTTCTTTCTTTCTTTCTCACCTCCCCTATTTATCTTTCTCTACCATCTGGTTTTCTTTGTTCTTTCTTTCTTTCCTTTTTTTTTTCTTTCTTTGCCGATCACCTCTCCAATTTACATTTATCTACCATCTGGCTTTCTTTCTTTCTTTCTTTCTTTCTTTCTTTCTTTCTTTGTCTGTCACCTCACTGATTTAACTTTTTCTACCATCTGGTTTTCTTTGTTCGTCATGTCTTCTTTCTTTCTTTCTTTCTCAGTTGTATCCTTCCTTTCTTTCTATTATTTTTTTCTTTTTTGCATATTTTGCTCTTTACTCTTCTGAATATCATTATGAATATGACTGTTTTTTTTTTCACTTCAGTTTTCTTGTTAATTTTTATTGTATGATTCCTTTCGATTTTTCAAAGTCTTTCTTTTTTCTTTTTAGTTTTCTCAATTACTTTTCTCCTATTTCATTTTTCTCGTTCTTTCTTGACATATTTTTTTATATTCAAATGTAATTTATTTATGTAATTTATTTTATTTTTGTCCTACTTCCACAAAATGAAATAAATAACACCGAAACCCCATTATTAACCAATTTTTATATCGTTAAATCCACGAAATTACAATCATTCACTTTCTATTAATTTATCTACATTCGGACGTAGAGAGACATTTGTTTAAAAATGGGACAATTTTTCTTTAGAATTAATATTATCAGGTGTATAACGATTTTTCATGAAAAACAAAATATCATATATGTTTTTATTTAACTAAAGGTTTAGCTTTTCAAACATCGCCGCATTCAAGTCTCTAATCGCTGCTGTTTCAAGGCTTCGACTCAGTTGTCGTTTGATATCGTCCTTGTGGCTGCAACAGTTCTTTGAATCTGATCAATTTTAAATGGAGCAACTTTTTTCTCCTTCAATGTCAATTTTCAGAACGAACTTTATCGAATCACAAAGGTCAGGATTTGCTATATTTAGTACAATGCTTCTGACAAGAAGCGCACGCGAGGGAATTTTGGTAATTTTACGCATTTTATTCTAAAAGTTCTAATAAATAAATAATACATAAATAATCATATTTTTTAATAATAATAATATGAGTTTTGAATTTGACAGAAATTTCCAACATGGAGAGCTGATTCTGTGCTTATCAATAGCAACTGATAAAAACACTAAAACAAATAAACAAAAACGATTCCAAATAGATTTCTTACTGTTCTATTTTTATTTTATTTTATTTTTTAGATGAAGGGCAATTTCGTCCGATTTATATAAAAAGAAAAACCGCCACCAAAGCACTCCATTTTACGTCATTATTCATTTCTTCTAACATCAAAGAGAAATTGCACTGATGTAACAAAATCAATAAATCACCGACGGTAGCATACCAGAAGAAAAAAAAAAGAGACACCGCATTTCTTCGTACACTAAAATGCAGCATCTAATATATTACGATATAATGTGTAATTTTACAATAGAATATGCTTATTTTTTTTCGTTTCGGACAGGAATTGATCATTAAATATGGTTGCTATTCTTTGTAGAGCATCTTAGCATATTTAACTGGTGAAATGCACAAAAATACATCAGCAGAATAAAGAACTGAGAATATTGTTTAAATAAAAGTATTTCTTTAAGCCATCAAAACTTCTTCATATAAAATGACGGTAAATTAACTATTGCACGAACAAGAACAGGAACAACTCTAAAAAGTAGAAGACAACCTGATTGGGGGAAAATAAATCTATATAATGTATAGATTTTGCATAAAAATATCTACATTAATCTATGACAAACCTGCGTGAAAAACTTTTAAAATGCAAAATAAAAACTTACACTGCTACTACTACTACTACTACAAGTAATAGTACTATTATGATCACCAATATCACTCGCAACACAAATAATACTACTGCTACTATTATGTCGATCTCGGACAGCACAGAAAATACTATTTCTATAAAAGTTAAAACAGACAAAACACAGGAAAATAGCAAATTCATACTGGTTGCAGTCAGTGATGAGGCTGTATAAGAGAACACAACATGATGGCCTGGAAAGAATAGAAAAATAGGCATGGCTGGGGAGGATGAATGATACATTGAGAATTGTAAAAGAAATACAGTGTAGCCCGGATATAAGAGACCTGGATATAAGAGAAACCCGGATATAAGAGACTTCATAACCGGTCCCGACAACTCTCTTATATCCGGGTTACACTGTACTGGGATTTAATCATGTAAATCAATGGTATATTTACAAAGCAGAACATGACGTTGAGATCAAAAGAAAACATCAAGGAAACATCAAATTTAGGAAGGAAACCCTCGTTAATACTGGAAGTAGCAATAACAGCTAGTTAAATTGTTTTAATATTAAAGATTTTGTAAATTTCAACCAAAGTACCACTGGCTGCTCTGTCAATAAATTCTGAATGTTTCCTTACAAGGAAATTGCCCAAATTACCATTACCATTACCATTATTATTATTATTTTTATTTTCTTTGATATTTGGCGTTTACACATTTCTTTCCGGGTCCCGCCCATGGACCCAAGGTTAGAAATTGCATCATGACACTTTCCACTGCAAAGAAAAAAAAATAATTACATAGATAAAGCCCTTCGTAAAGTGTGAGCTGTACTTGTCAGAACAATTTTTGTATCTCTTTGAGGCATGGACTTCCAGGGATCCCTTCAATCAGATTACTGGAATCTTTTCCAGCCAGTCCAAGGGCTCCAACTACAACTGGGATTGCTGATGTTCCCATGTGCCACATTTTTGAGATTTCTATTTCAAGGTCCTTGTATTTTGACAGTTTTTCGAATATCTGCAAAGATACATTGCAGTCTGCAGGGACTGCCATATCAATAGGGAGGCACTTATTTTGTTTGTGGTCTTTAATAATAACGGTTGGCTTTGATTGTTCTGTCTGTGTATTGTGTAGTCCCATAGAATTGTAACAGGTCCTATCTCCGTAACCGGGTCAGGGTGGTGTTCGTACCAGTTTCTTTCAGTTTTTTTTATTTTTATTTTTATTTTTATTATTATTATTATTTTTTATTTTTTATTTTTTCAGTGGAAAGTGTCATGATACCATTTCTAACCTTAGATCCCTGGGCGGGACCCGGAAAGAAATGTGTAAACGGCAGATATCAAAGGAAATAAAAATAATAATAATAATATTCTCTGGGACTTTGAGATTCAAATCAATCAAAAATAGAGGCAAAAGGATTGGATTTAATTATTGTCAAGAAGAAAAGTTACCAGTTCGCTGAAGATTCCAACAAAATTGCAAGAAAGTGGAGCACAAGAAAAATATCTGAATCTTGCAAGAGAAGTGAAAAATTTTAGGAAGAGGGAAGTGGTATTTATTTCCATCGTTGATGGAACGCTTGCACAAAGTATAGAGTAGCGTTCCTCAACCTTTTTACCCGTGTGGACCTCTTGAAATGGTTTTCATGTCTCCGGGAACTCCTGCATAAAAGTTATTATATATCCTTATTAATATCTATCTCTTTTTATAGTTTATTATAATAACCAAGGTTTTCCAACAATATGTTATACGTGTATAGTAAAATTACAAATATAAAATTAAACAAAAATTTCTCAAAAATGCATTAGCCTATTTATCACTGTTTCTCGTGGAACCCCTAGCATCCTCTTGCGGAACCCTAGGATTCCGGAGAACACCGGTTAAGAAAAAATAGTCTAGAGGCTGGAAGAGTAGGAAATCCGAGGAAAATATTGAGACGACCATGTTGGAAGAACTTGAAAAATGAAAACATTCTATAAAGACATGCATGCAGCAAACTATTTCTTATTTAACAGTTAAAATATATAATCTTGAAAATGACTAAATGTATAGCCGAAAGCGTTCGAAAAAAAAATAACATTCAGACAGTTTCTATATAATTTATCATCTGAAGGGAAAAAAATTATTACATCGCATGAGAAATTGTATAAAAAAGTAAATAAAAGCACTTTATCTGTCGTATTCAATGAAATGTGCATACATATATATATATATATATATATATATATATATATATATATATGTATAAAATTTTAAAAAATCGCTAAATATGGACCTTCGCGACCGCAAGGTTTTTCCCTTGACCCTGAATTTATGTTAGCTAGCTTCACTCTCATGCAATGTTTATTGTTTTCAAAAATGATGATTACAATTCTGATAAAACCTAAAACATATAATGAAAGTGAATTTATACATATTTTTCATAGTGTTTGAAAATTTACAACAAAGTATTAAACACTATTAAATTATCAGGTTGTTTATTTACAAGAATAATCTTATATCTGTCTATATTTCTGAGATGAGGTCTTATGTACATTATTTACATTATTCGGACTATTGTCCTCATCTTTGTCGCCATATTTATTACAACGTTTCGGCCGTTGTACGCTCCGGCCTTCTTCAGGTGGTTGGAATGTCGAACTGAACCCTTTATTTCGCTCACTGGGGTAGACTGTTCTAGTTCCACGTGCCATGTTTAATGGATGTCAGTTATCAGTTATCTCCTGTTAATTTTTCCCTCAAGGACACATGGCACAGTGGATAAAGGCGTTGGTTAGATCCAGTGACAGGACCCAAAGAGTGTGAGTTCAATACCCGGTTAAGGCAGTGGAGAACTTTCATAACTTATAACTGACATCCATTAAACATGGCACGTGGAACTAGAACAGTCTACCTCAGTGAGCGAAATAAAGGGTTCAGTTCGACATTCCAACCACCTGAAGAAGGCCGGAGCGTACAACGGCCGAAACGTTGTAATAAATATGGCGACAAAGATGAGGACAATAGTCTGAATAATGTAAATAATTTGATATTTACAAAATTCTAAAAACTAATACTATTGTATTACTAATGTAATTCAATATTTATCATTTACCAATTTATAAAGAAAAAATATGAAAACAATTTTTTATTAAAAATTTACAAAAATTTACTATATTATTAAAATACGTGAAGCAACTATAAGTAAATACTTATTATTTACCATTTTATAAAGTTCGAATCAAATGGCAATTAACTGATGTTTTGTCAACCATTCCAATAGACAATCTAATAAATAATTATTATTATTATTTTTGTTGTCATTTCTCAAGACCAAAAAAAATGTATAAATTCACTTTCATCTTATGTTTAGGTTTTAATTTTAATCATCGCTTTTTAAAACAACATTGCCGAAGAGTGAAGCTAGTTAAAAAAAAACAAAAAAAAACGATGTCATGGGAAAAGTCGTCCTTTTGACACTCCGTTTTTTTTTTCGGGAACGAAGGACCATGTTTGCCAAAAATTCTAAGTTTGTGTGTGTCAATAATATCTATTTTCTTATATGCGTTTTCGTTCGGACAAGTATACACATGTTGGCTAATGTATTGTCGCAACGTTTCAGCCCTTGTGCCTTACATGCCAGTTAGCGGATTTTAGCGTTCTCACCGACCACAGAGTGAAAGATGATAAATTATGTCAAATTCACCAAACATTGCAATCCCGGAGGGAATTGGTACGAAACAGGTTCCACAAATTAATTGAACGTTCATCTCTGACACGCTAATTATTTGAGTGCTGGTGGGAGTTGGTCCTATGCAGGACACACTAATGAATTGAGTGCTGATTTCTTATACAGGACCCACTAATGGAGCTGAGTGAAATTAATCTGATACAAGACCCACTAATTAACAGGGTGCCGAGGACAATTTGTTCAATTTAGGACCCATTAATTGAATACTGAGAAGGATTTGTCCGATTCTGGACCCACTAATTTATGTATATGGGAATAATATTAAGGATTTCGCTTTATCAAATTTAACCTTGTTAAAGCTTACGGGAAAATTTGGTCTACAAGATCATCAATTATATTTTAAATCCGTAGCAACAAGAATATATCAATGAACCAATTAATGCTTAATTAGTGAAACTTCAGCTAATAAACCGCATGATTCTTATCCTGTTATGAACAAGTCGGATAAAGCTATATCAAAAAGTGATAGAAAGCATTCCTTCCTGGGATTTTTAAAAAAGGAGTAGCGGTTTATCCCTTTTTAGGATTGGGTATTGAGTTCGTTCTAAATTATTCATATCTTTCATTCCCAGGCGCCCCTTGCGACATAGTGGCATTATCGCCTTACTTGAGTGAAATGATTAAAAAAATATACCATAAGAACAACTAACTCATTAACATTAAGTAGATTGGAAGAGATTCAGATATTGCTATACAACCGAGACACACAGAGGGAATTGGTCGGCTGCTCAGCTGTGCAGTGAGCCTACATTCACACTTGGTCATGATTATTATTATTATTATTTTTAAATTTGAACCCGGTATATGTCGGTCAACCTTTATCAGATGCATGATTCACTAATTTAGTGAATACCGAAGAGAATGGCTCCCATGCAGGACTTAGAAATTAATTACATACCGAAAAAAATTTGTTAGGTATACATAAAGTTTTTCGATTTGCGGTCTAAAATTTGTTTTTAGTTAGCTTCAGTATTCAATATTTAGTATGATATGCATGGTTAGTTTCGGTATTCAGTATGTTATGAATTGTTTCAGTGTTTAATATTCAATGTTCTATGCATTGAAAACTAGGAAAATGGTTTGTCACTTATCAGAAATTAAGGAAAGGTTTTACCGAAAAATACGACTATTATACTGATAATTCTATTTGGGTTCGCAATCTTTGTCAGAAAAGTCAAGCCACAGCATAACATGACATTACTTGTTCGGTAAACAATTTAATGGGGTAAGGAAAGTCTGTGGGCATGGGGACAAACTTGAGAAGTTCAAATCCACCCATGCTGGTATGAACTCCAACGGATAAACTGCAAAGTGAAATGCACACTCTCTGTCGAATGCCAAGAGCCAATTCCACAAGAGATCGACCATTTTACAAGAAAAGTTTACTTAAGAGACGACCTACTTTACTGGATAAGTAGCGACAACGAGTTGCATCTCCAAAGTCTAATAATATGACCGACTGATCATTTTCTAACGCCATATCGATTTTTCACGTTGGCTCCATCGATTTATTGACTCTGTCGGCTTGCAATAACAAGCAACAATTATTGCACACGCCAGGTTTGGAAGCAAATTCGATTGGCCACTGACAAGGCAGAAAGAACGCTGACTTTCACACGCACCAACTCCAAAAAGGGGAAACAAAAAGAAATGCACAGTAACTTCTTTAAGAGAAAGAGATTGTTTCTTTCTCAGATTAAATCATTGTATGGCTTTCCGTATGGCTGTATTTATCTTTCAATGGAGATATTTATTAAGATTTGCCGAGTCTGTCAAAAGACAAAATGTGTGCAAAGCCCAGTGAAAATCGAACTCACAACACTGGCGGTGATCTGCGCGATTAGCTTTCTAAAAATAGTTGTAGATATTTAGCTTAGTTTGATACGGCTACGATAATGGAGCACCATGTTACTGTCATATTTATTATACAAATGTTATATGATAGTTTTTGGATCTTTTAGTTTACCCTAGGACATGCATGAGCAACCCTTTCAGACCACTGATATGTCTAATCATAAAACGTGCCGTACTAATATAAAAATGCCAATTCAAAATTGTTATAATTAGTCATGTTATATCTTGGGATTAACATGGTTTATGGAGACACCACCTCTAGTTAGCTGGCCGTTGACTCAGAAATTTCTTCCGCCCTTTGTTAGGTGTTATTTATGAAAATTTCTCTGACATTCAGGCCGGTAAATGTTATTTAATACTGTTTATTATAAACAGATCATTTACTTAAATACTTGTATCTATAAAAAGAATGTTAAACATGAAAATGTCTTTAAATAATTGTCGGACTTTGTCCATTTCATAATGTGTGACGTCATTTGTTTATATTTGATACGTCATGAGCAGTTATGAATGTATGTGAGGGATTCATGGAAGATTGAAGTTTATAAGCAGTAAATTCGACCTTGCCAACCGAACGATCCTCAGTGGCCGAAACGGTTAAGGCACGTCAGGCTATATGACGGTTCCGTATAGGATACAGGTTCGAATCCTGTCGGAAGACGAATATTTTCTATGAAAATTTCTCGGACATTCAGGCCGGTAAATGTTATTTAATACTGTTTATTATAAACAGAGCATTTACTTAAATACTTGTATCTATAAAAAGAATGTTAAACATGAAAATGTCTTTAAATATATATATATATATATATATATATATATATATATATATATATATATGGTGGACTCTACACCAGCACACATGATTTGATTATAGTGGTGAAGGCTTTGTGCAGAACAAACCACACTATTTGAAGGGCCGAATACAGAGACTCGGTGCACTACGTGCCACAAGGTCCCCAAACGATCCTACCCAGGTTTTAAATTCAGAGTTGTCCTTCTTCTAGACCAGTTGCCATTTAAGAACCCACCCAGTTTGTCCTGATATTTATCCATAGAAGAAGTGGGTTAATACCTTTCCCAAGGATATTAGCTCGTAAGTGAATGCAATGGATTCGACTGGAATTTGAACTCGGCTTTCCGATATACATACATATATATATATATATATATATATATATATATATATATATATATATATATATATATATATATATATATATTGAATCATAACAGGGAAAAAATTCCATAATCAATAATTTTTTCACGATCTAATGAACGCTCAGCACATTGTCAACCGTTTCGCATTTAAAAGCGTAATTAAAAAATTACGGCAATGGATAACGACGCACAGCTTTGTATAAATACTTCTACTAATGAACAACATACAGTTTTAAATTACTTCCACCCTTGAAGATGAGCTTGGAAGAAGATCGAAAGTACTTGGGAAATGAAAATAAAATAAATTTAAACGCCTATAGCACATTTCTGTCATCCCTTAACATCAATACACCGAAGATTATTCGTGAGTACGAACGGATTTTGTAAAAATTTGCAGATATAATGTCTGTAATTTATTCAATCAGACATATAACGAGTTACCCTGCTCCAAGTCTGGGACATGTAACGAGAAAGGAGAACTTGCAGAATCTGATACTCACAGGTGGAATTGAGGGAAAGAGAGACAAGGGAAAGCAACGCATAACATACCTAGCGGGCTTAAGCAAGAGAATGATATAATATAGCCTGGAAGAAGAAGCAAAGGGACAAAGCTTATTGAGAGCTACAAGGAAGTGCAGAGCCATGATCGCCTACGTTCTGAAGGGATACAATGCATAAAAAGAAAAGAAGAATTCAAAATTCATCCTGTTCTAGTGAAATAATTTGATCAATTGACTAATTTGATTTCATACATTGATTGATTTGTTTGTTTTTCTATTTTTTACAAAAATTGATTGATTTGCTTTAGGTACGGTTTATCAACCCCTTGAGGGCTATTTAAAACCGAAACGTAACTGCATTGTAACAAGATTTTTCGGGTGAATATTGCATTTACATTTTTTTTAGGATAGCAATTATTTTTCCAGATATACGTCTATTTAACCCAGAGCTAGGTGAGGAAATGCATTCATATATTTCCCAAGAGTATTTGCGCGTCAGTGAATAAAATAAACCCGACTGGAATTCGAACTCGGTTCTACGATTACACCATTCGCACATCCGATTGCTTTGCAACTGAGTATATCCTGATACACACACACACACACACACACTATTATTATTATTATTATTATAAGCATTTTATTTAGTGGGTAAACGTGTTTGAGTAGACGCCACAGTTTTTTTAAACAGTGAAATTAATGTCTAGAGGCGTAGAGGTTGAGAAGTCCAACTGCAGACGGGAGACATTTTCTTTATTTGCACGTCGAGTTTTAGGCGGGTAGACATTAAATTCTATGTTAAAAAAAAACCCGGAAAAACTTGTGTACATTAAATATGTGCTTTATTAAATGGAAAATAATCTTGAATTAAAAAAAATTAATTGCTTATAAACATATAACATAATTAAAAGCGTTAGGCAATCATTTAGCCCTTATCGCCTGAGCGTGATTGGCTGAACTCCTAATTTTTAATTTATATATATATATATATATATATATATATATATATATATATATATATATATATATATATATATATATATATATGTAGTTAAACCTAGACAGCCAGACAAACCTACCAAGGTTTCACGTAAGCGGATCGTCAGGGAAAGCTGATTATATATATATATATATATATATATATATATATATATATATATATATATATATATATATATATATATATATTAACGTGACATGGACTAATTGGTTCAATCATTAGAGTAATGTCCCAGCAGATTTCCAGAAATTTACATGTCATGACTTGGGTTCAGACATGAAAAAGACTGTAGCCGCATCGTTGTCCTGAGTGTCTATACGCTCTATCACTGATATTGAGCCCTTTGACATAGATATAGCATACCTTAAAACAATATTTCAATCATATCATATCATATATATATATATATATGATTTATCTCCCCCACGCCATATATATATATATATATATATATATATATATATATATATACTGTTGAGTGATAAGCTAATTCTATAAACAACAGTCACCTGCACTAATGCAAAGCTCTTCAGTAAAATGAATGGAGCACTTTGGCTGATGGCATTTGTTTACATTAGTAAAAACAATACGCTAGATTTAGTTGTGTAACTACCGAGTGAAGATAGCTCTGGCTGACACCTAATCAGTTGAGTTTCAATCCTGGCTTGAGGCATTCGGATGTCTAGTCGCACTGAGGAGCTGTGACACAGCGAAACAGTACTATCTGTGAATGACAAAAATAACTTTGTATGAGAATACCATTGTCAGAACACGCGAAAAAGCAGCAAATTCTGAAGAAAATGCGAACTAGAAAGAAACTCATACTTCTGAAATTTCTGGGACCCATGAGGAATGACGGTTTGGAAAAATTAATACGCGTAGGACTTACTGATGGAAAGAAGAATCAGGATTTTCCGACACGCCTATGTCCTTTATCAAACAGACGAGAAATAAAAAATGACGTGGATCTATATTTTTCCTGGTGGGGGGGATTTTGTTTTCGAAATCCTGATCTGGCATCTCGGCTTCAGTCACTTTCCGACCGCCGTAACGTAACTTCCTTGTAACTTTTCTATAAATAAGTTCATGGTGATTATTGTAATGAATTTTCCTCCTTTGTATCTAAATTTTATCAATTTAAGCGCAGCACTACATTGGTGGCAAATTCTCATCATTCTACTGTTGAAATGGATAGACGTAACCTTAAGTTCTATGCTAACAGTTTCTTCTCTCGCATTTCTTGCTTGTGGAACTCTTCCGGCTTCTTACTTCTCTGTTAACGCTGATCTTCAAAAATTTAAATGCAATGTCAATTGTTATCATCTGTCTTCTTAATTATTGTTCTTTTATTGTCTTCTCTTCTTAATAGAAGATTTTTCTCATATTCTCTGACACTCAGTAACCCCCCTTGCATCGTAGTGAGTTTATTGCCTTGCTTGTGGCAAAATGATTAATATATGTATATAAACGATGAAAAAGAGATTTTGTGTGTTTATTATTTAATTGACATGTTTTTATTTCTCGAATTTCTTTCATCAGCCTATTATATCTATCTATCTATCTATCTATCTATCTATCTATCTATCTATCTATCTATCTACGGTTGCATCTAGCCATTTCAATTATTGCTGTAGCATTGTTCTAGCATAAGAAATTGAATAAAATAGAGTTAATTGCTATTTGTTAAAAATTTCACCCCAAGCATGGCAATAAAATCACTAAGACGCAAGAGGTTACTTAGGTTGAACGAATATAAGAAAAGACGTTACTGTGGAGAGAGGACAATAAAAGAATAGGAAATAGAAAAAAATGTTAACGATTGACTTTGCGTTTAAATTTTTGAGGATGAAAATTGACGGGAAATTAAGAAGCTGGAAGAAAGAAAATTCTACCAGTGAAAAATGCGAGAGAAGAAACTTTTAGCATAGATCTAACAGTCAACTGAAAAAATGTTTAGGTCGCATAGAGTAAAGTTCATTACAATAATCAGCATGAACTATTTTATAGAAAAGGCACAGGGGAGCTACGTTACGGCGGTGAGAAATTGACTGAAGCCGAGATGCCTGGTCAGGATTGCGAAAAAAAAAATTACCCCATAAAAAAAGATCCACTTCATTTTTTATTTCTCGTCTGGTTGATAATGGACATAGGCATATCTGAAAATTCCAATTCTTAACATCTTTTGCATTACTTATTACACCTACAAAATCGTCAAAAGGTCTAATATTCAATGAATATTATTATTATTGTTGTTTTTATTTCTCGAATTTTTTCATCAGCATATTATATATATATATATATATATATATATATATATATATATGTGTAATTTGGCAGCAACTTTTCTTTCAAACATGTAGTGTTGAATGTTAAAGACAACATAGTCTTACATATTTCGAACATCATTGTTCATAATTGGCAAATGTTTGTTTAAAAAAAACAAAAAAAAAAAAATTTTTGACTAAAATATTGACCCTGAAGATGAACAATGATGTTCGAAAGCGCTAGGTCATCGTATGGAAAATACATATTTCGGAACTATTTTCAAATAAAAAGTCTCATTAGAGAATATGAGAAAATTCAAAAGAAAATATGTAAGACTATGTTGTCTTTAACATTCAACACTACATATATATATATATATATATGTATGTGTGTGTGTGTGTGTGTGTGTGTATGTATGTATGTATGTATCCTGCTCTGTTTATTTGATAACACACCTTTTTTCTTCTATGTACTGTGCCCCGTCATGACGTAGGCGATCATGATTCTTCACAATTTCCTGTCCTTTGTAGGTCTTAATAAATTTTGCTTTTTTGTTATCTCTCCTAAATCTTATTTCACTTTCTCTAGGTAGGCTGTGCGTTATTTTCCTCCGTCTCTCTTGCCTTCAATCTGTCCTGTGGGCATCATAATTTTCAAAGGCCTCTTTCCTCATTATGTGCCCTAGAAATTTCAACTCTCTCTTTCTGAGATTATTCTTAAGTATAAGGAGCGGTAGGAAAGGTATTATGTAACAGTTCAGTACTCTTTTCTTTGTTCAAAACTAGGCACGCTGGATTCGCCAAGAACGGTGGCGGATGACACGAATAACGCCCCCTTTGATCGCGGAGCGCAGAAACCGTAACGACCAACACGAACAGTATCTTCATGGCAATAGTGGCCACAACCAACCAGCCCCAACGCCTAGGTTTAATGGGGTGGAGTGCTATCCTGGATCCCAAATTAGACAGGGGCTGGGAGCTAGTGGAACGTGGAATGATCGTAGCCTGACTGATCTGATCAATGAATTTGGACTCATTGATAGATGCCGGGTCGATCATCCAGGGTGGAAGATATGGACGAGGGGCCGTCTACCATGTGGTAAGCTACCTTGATAGACTGTTTGTAAGAAGAGTCGAACTAGATTTACTAGATTGTCATTGGAGAGTTTATTCGGTCCAAAACCTTGTTTATATCCGGTTGGCACTGGAAATAGATCTAGAATGGGTGAACACCGGAAGTTCAACGTTTCCTTGCTGGACTTCAGGATACTGCTAACTGGGGGGGGGGGAGGCGGTAGTTGGGAATAGGTGCTGTGAGAACCGTAAGTATAATATTAGTTCTTTCACTACACAATATAGCCAACGAATCGCCGTGGATAAGGCTAAGAAGGTGGAGACATTAGATGATAGTCTTCTCTTTATTATACCTCTCGGTTTACTCGATGGCATCCACAGCCTAATTAGGTAGGTTACTCGATTTCCCCATTGCCCGTCTTGCTTTCCTTATATTCCGTGAGTGTTAAATTCTCGAAGCCCTCTTTTCTCATTGTTTACTAGAAACTCTCTCTTCATGATTCTATGAACAAGTATCCTTTATTCTATTTTCTTTAAAAGCTCTTAATTGCTAACATATTCCGTCTATTGTATTCTCAGCATCCTTCTGAAGAACTACATTTCCTTTACTTCAAGACTTCCCTTCGTAATTCACTGCTATATAGGAGGATTGATATTATACAGCAGTTCAGTGCTCTTTTCTTTATTTCTAACAAACTTTAATGTCTCTTAAGACGTTATTCATATTTGTGTGTATTTAATTTTATATATGCTTGTGAATTTTAATGTCCCCAAAACGAAACTGCTGTCCTTTACTCACCTTAGACAAACGTCCCTGTTTCCTATCAGCATGGTCGATACTCTATGTCACGCCTCACTGCGCCTTTTTGGTCTCACGTTTACCACTGACCTGAGGTTGAACAACTACATTGAATCATTTGCTGCATCTACAGCTAGGAAAGTTGGTTCTCTGCGTCGCGCCAGAAGATTTTCTCGTCTGTGTCAATTCTTCACATTTACAAATCTACCATTCGTCCATGCATGAAATACTATTGCCATATATGGTCTAGTGCCACCGATGTTCATCGCGAGGTTCTCAACAAAATCCAAAGACGGATATGTAATATGATCGGTCCTGATTTGTGGTCTCGGCTCCAGCCACTTTCTCACCGACGTAATGTGGTTTCACTCTGACTTTTCTATAAATGTTTACATAGCATCTGTTCTGGCGAGCTATTTTCACTGGTGTCCCGGCTGCATGAATTTAACCATGCTACTAGGTTAGCATCTCGGTCCCACTCTTTTACTGCCAAAACAGTTAAATGTAACCACCTCTTCTACTCCAACAGCTTCTTCTCTCGTACTTCCCGACAGTGGAACTCCCTTCCTCTTACTTGCTTCCCCGATGACTATAATCTTCAATAATTTAAATGTAATGTCAATTGACATCTTCTCTTGCTTTGATCCCCATTCTTCTTTCTACCCCCCTCCGTTCTTCTTTTTATGCTTTTTCACACCCATACCCAGTCTTTTCCCTTACTTACACTCTCTGTAGCCCCTTGAGTGCTAATGGCACTCCCGCCTTGCTTGGGGTGAATTGCTTAAAAAATATTCCGATGGAAAAAAAAATTTATTTCATGAGCTAATAACCAGGTATATTTTCGGGAACAAGGTATCATTACTACAAACTCGCATAAATTTATCCAGACACACACGTGAGTGAATCGATCTTATAAAAAATGCGCTTCCGTATGTATATATGCATAAGTATGTTAATGTTTATTTATTTGTGAAACTCTACATATGAATGTGTATATGCTTGTGTGTGTGAATACGTTTTCAAGTTTCGTATAGGAGTTCATATTTGTATTGGTACGCTAGTGTATTAAAACGGTAAATATTGATTAGTGCCAGCAAAAAGAGAAACTGGTTTTGACGTGTTCCCCCAATTAACTTTGCACATATCGAACTGTGTTAGTACTGAGGAAAAGAAAATAGAAAGACATTCAAAACGGAATATGAATGACCCTTAATGCACAAAATTGTTTATCTTAGGGCAGGATGTCTTGACATTCTAGTAAGTAAATATACACATGCTAGGCTACAAAAATCTCCTGAGCCGACCAAGCATAGAAATGAATACAATATGGGAACCAGTAATAAGGAGTGACAGAGAAAAACGATATTAACAACAAAGTTGCAATATGAGCTCTGGTAAAAACATGTATGATAACAGCAAAAATTGCAATATGAGCACTGATAAAAATGGTTGCTGAACATTAGGTTTATAATACCCAGAAATTCATACACAGATGTCCTCAAGGATACATGGCACAGTGGATAAAGGCGTTGGTTAGATCCAGTGACAGGACCCAAAGAGTGTGAGTTCAATACCCGGTTAAAGCAGTGGAGAACTTTCAGAGGGAAAATTAACAGGAGATAACTGACATCCATTAAACATGACACGTGGAACTAGAACTGTCTACCACAGTGAGCGAAATAAAGGGTTCAATTCGACATCCCATCCACCTGAAGAAAGCCGGCCGAAACGTTGTAATAAATATGGCGACAAAGATGAGGACAATAGTCCGAATAATGTACATAAGACCTCATCTCAGAAATATAGACAAATATACACAAATCTAACTTTTTTTTTACTACAAGTGAAACAACCAAAGATGTGAAGAACGATTTTGAGGAGATTAAATCAAACATATCACATAGCAAACATGATTCAGGAGTGATTGACCGAGAATCTTTGCCATGGTGTAGTTCTCCAGAATATGAACTCTTAGCTTCCTTGATCTGAATCCCTTGAATTCGAGAAGGATCAGCTGACTGTCCCACAATACTAGGGACTCGTTGAAGGTGTCGGAGTTAGCTCCTCCTCAGTTCTTTAATCCTTCAACAGGGGTCTCTCTCCCCTGAGTATAAATACTGGCTGACCCTTCTCTCTTTTTTTCGACTTAGGCCTTGGGCCGCTACCTCGCGCGGAGACGAGGTAAAATCTTTCTTTTTCCACCTACACCAATATGTGACCTCTCACAGATACAGCGTTTCCCAAATTCTGGGAACGCGCTAAGAACAATACACGTACGTACGAACACTTACAACACAGACACACATAATTTCTCCATACAAATTCTATGTAACAGTCCATGCCTTCGTTTAACTCGTTTTGTTATTAATATATATTTGTTTACCCATATATATCGGTCTTGTTTGTTTTCTTTGTCTTCTTTGGACTTAATTAAAGGCCGACATTATCATGTAGCTGGACCCGCCAGCAGGAAAGTTTAACCTTCTGATATCTCTTCACATCTTCACCCCCACGGTCCGTTACAAAGGCCACATTCGTGAATGTGATAGTTACCATGAACAAGAACCAACTGTTAGTCGATTCTGTGGCGACGTCGAAACTACTTCAAGGCTGAGAAACGGTTCTGTGGAAGAATGTTTTTTACACTTCTAAGAACTCATCTTAAAAATGTATACACGAAAACAAATTTTACTACGTTAACTAAAAAGCAACAAAAAGTATACAAATAAATAAAAATAAATAAATGAAAATAAATTAGCAAAATAAAATAATCCAATTCAATAAATAAGTAAACTAAGTCAATAATAAACAAATTAACAAACAACGAAGGCACGGATAAACACAAGTATACATAATAATAACAATAAATAATAAAACAACTAATAATAAATAAGTAAAAAATATTAACAAACAACAATATAAAATAGCCCAAAAATTGCATTTGGATCCACAATTATTTCTACTCAATAGCCCCTAGAATAATTCGAAACATAAAGGTTACCGCCCACACAATAGTCGTTAGAATAGTACAATAGACCTAACAATAATGCACCATTGACCAGCATATATAAATAGTCGAGCCATAACACAAAGCACATGGTCTGAATATTGCGCTTCAGTATGAAAATGACTATGGCCGTTGGGAGTTAACCCCAATGTCTACTTTTATATTTACATAAACCTTATCCCTGATATTGAGCACTTTTTAATAGTGTCCAACATGAGGAATAGAGCGTATGTAAGTTTAAAAGTGGACAACGGCCACAGCTGGCGACAGTTTGTTTCATGCTTCAACCATATATTCAGATCATATATGTATATATATATGTACCTCCACTGATTTGCTAAGAAATAGCATGCCATGATGAAAAAAACTTAATAAAAACAAACTCAAAATCTATATGTTATTATGAAAAGGAAAACCAAAGGATTTCTTAATTATTAAATTATATTTTTGATCCAACATTAATATATACATTTGATAATATATATTTGATAATATATGATTGAATAATGATCTGCTGCCCCTTATATATATAAGGTATGGGGGCATTGCTACTGACTAATGTGTGTGCGGGAAACATGGCCGTGTTAAAGCAGTTCGTTTGGGGTTGTTTGCTTTATGATTTCAAGATGGGCTTATCTGCAGCCGCATTATGTCGCCGAATACGTCAAGCCTGGGGATAATGATGTGAGTAAACGTACCACAAAGGTATTAAATAACACATTGAAGTTGATATGCCGTAAATCAAACCAAACCATTTTGTTATTTTAATATAAAAATATATGAAATTATGACATGGAATGTAAGTTGGGGGATGTACCCAATAACGAAAATAAAATACAACAAAACATTCAAAATAAAATTAAAATATGTTAGTTGGACCCGTCCGCCCCACAGAAAAATAGGAGAGTCCCACTGTATTGTGCCGTTAATCTGAATCAGTTCACTCTTTCGGGGCAAGGAAGAGACAAAATAAAGTACGGAGTGAAGAATTATCAAAGTGAGATGTAGTCATGATAAAAAGTGTATGGAAACAAAAACAAATTGGAGAGGTTGAGAATTTTCATATGCACCATAACAATAGAGAATGCCGGGAGCAGGCCGGGAACCCCGTCCACTAGTTTCCGACATAGTGTCTTTTTAGGTCACTGGACCGAAGAGTAGCACCTAAGAGCTTTCGACACCTGTTGAAGAAAACGGATTGTTTTCGAGGTTTACGACAGCATTCAACCTCAGAAATGGGAGAAGTGATGGTAAGGCTAGGAAAGGCGGCCCTAACACTCCTCGTTCAGAGCGAATCTTTTGAAGGTAAGAAAACCAACCTCGAGGAGTGTTGATGACAATCCAAGTTTGGGATTTCCAGCTTCACATGACACGGACTTTGGACACATACTTTTCTGCAGATCTTCGGTTTGCGCCCATCACACAAGAGGGAGAACAGCAAGTGCTCGAACACCTTCTTATGTTTCTGTCAGAGAAGGAGTACTGACAATCGGTAAAGGATGAGGGAAAAGACGTGTACGAAGCACACCTTAGCTCTACCCTTTGGTAGATCATATCGAACGCATTGGACTGATCCAAATTGATCCACACGGTTCCAGCGTCGTCTTTTACAACCTCTAGGATCGTGCGGATCAGATTCACGTTGCTCTGAATTGTTCGGCCCTTCACAGCCCAAATATGTCCCGGTCCCAACTGACTGAAAACGTTCCGTCAGGACCTTGATCAAAATCTCTAACTCTGTGTTAGCAGATTTATGGGTCTGTAATCGTCTAAATGTCGCCCACCATGCTAGGCCTTTCTCAACAGCGTGATCACACCGGCTGGGGACGGGCCCCTGCCGGAACTAGTTGTTGAACACCACTGTAAAAATTGGAACAAACATGTGCAGGGCAGACCATCAAGTCCCGGAGACCTGCCCCTGCCGACCCTCTTCATTGCTAATTGGACTTCGCTCTCTGTGATCTCACTCTCGCAGACAGATTTTCAGAATGGCTCGGAAGCAAGAGATTCATATAGCCTTTTCTTAAATGAATTTAAGGTAAATCCTTATCCAATTTTTCAGAATGTGTTAAAAGTAAAAGATTTATAGATTTTAGGTCTGTCCACGTATTTTCCGTGTCGACAATATGTGTATAAATATTATTCTGATTCGTAAATCTGGCTGCAATCTAAAACTTTGGGATTTTCTGTCTGCGCAAAGAATTATTTCCCTCAGTTCTGGATGACTCAGGTTGAGTCGCCTGAGCTAAAATGACTAAGTTCTGTTCTGGGAGGGCCCAGTGTTGCTCTCGCCCACCACTCGCTTAAATTAACATTCACCACAGTTGTCGGTGGGATTTTTCTAGACAGACGGACTACGACTGATGTGGGCTCCGGGAGTCTAGGACAATCCGTCGGGATCTTACCTCCGCAGATTTCCGATCAGAATGTGCCTAAGGTGCTATGAAAAATGAATATCAAGCTGTCATGATTCAATGCAATGAGCTTGAGGAATCAAGGTAAGGCTTCCCGACTTCTTCGTGACATCTTGTCATTCGATATAGATGTGGATGCGATCAAGGAAATACTTTTCGATGTCGATGCTCGTGTGTTACCTAGTGAATTTGTTGTTTATTCAGCATACGAGGACCATCAGGCCAGAGGTGTTTACCCTCTGGTTAAGCGTACCCTGGACGCTAGGGTGGACCTTGTCCATGTCGATGCGGGGTAATGTGAGGTTATCGCAGCCGATATTGCCGTAAAAAAATTTTGTTTCGTCTCGTTACGGTTTATTCGCCCAACAATTAAACGGAGCGTTCTTTCGTCAACTGAGTCTGTTCCTGGTGTATTCGGCGTGCCTAGTATTAATGGAGGACTAGAATACCATCATGGGCCCCAATTTAGAGAATGGCGAGGAGCTAGCGAGAGATTGTGTGATCGATCTGATCGACGAGTTTGGTCGATCACCCTGAGCGGGAGATGACGACGTGGGCTCTTAAGTGGCCGTCTACCTAGGTATTCAGCTACTTGGATAGAATATGAGTGAGAATGGTCGATCTAGATCTCCTAGATTGTCCGACGTTCCTATTCGGACTACAAACTTGTTTGTGCCCGGATGGCGTTAGACTCTCGGCATAGAATGGTTGGACACATGAAGTTCAATTTGGCCATATTGAACAGGTGGGACTTTCGGCAACTACTGACTACTTTAGTGTAGCGGGAATTAGTGGCAGTGGGAACAAGTGGTGGGAGACGCTTAAGTATAGGATAAGATTTTTCACTCCTGAATTTAGACAACTACTCGCCCTAGATAAGGCTAAGAAGGTGAAGGCCTGGACGGAGGCTGGTGGGATTTCCTAGAGATAGGCCAAGCTAGACTGGCCCTGGAACAATCAGCGAGAGAAAGCTACCTGCATCAGGTAGTTAGGCATAGGTTAAGCAAGATTTCTAACGAAACCGTGAATATGGGCGCAGAATTGTGCAAGGATGAAATGCACCGAGATTCTGATCGTTACATTCGGTAGGTCATCCCCCCCACCCCGATAGGCGTACCCTGCGGGTGACGCGTGCGAGGCGTTTCGAATTTCGTCGACAGAAGTGGCTTGGCATTAAAGAGCATCGACAGTGGCAAGTCTCTGGGACTTGATGGCCTATCCTATGAATTGTATTTGAGGCTGTCGCACATGTTTCTTCCGATTTTGACCATCGTGTTAAGCAACTGGCTTCAGGAGGGGTTAGCACCAGGGATGTGATCACGCAGTTGAGAAATGATAAGCATCGTGGGCGGGATTTAGACGATTACACAGTTAATCACAGAGTTAGGGATCTTGACCAAGATCCTGACGGAGCGTATGCAGTCAGTTGCTGAGATTCTGTTGGGGCCGGAGCAGACTTGTGCTGCGAAGGACTGAACAATTCAGAGCAACCTGCATCTGATCCGCACGATCCTAGCGGGTGTAAAAGACGAAAATGAAATCGCAGACTTCTGTATCGCCCGTCCTCCACCCACCCACTCGCCAACGCTGTGGTAGAGGTGAACAGGAAGCGGCCGAGCGCTTTTGTGCTGTTTCGGTCGGTTCATCAGGGTTGTTCGCTGTCACCCGTACTTTACGTCTTTCCATTGGAGCTTCTCCTTTGCTGACTGAAGGTCAGGGCGTGCAGTCTGACTCTATGTGGACTCGGTGTCACTGGTGGAGCTCGAGCCAAGGTTTCCGCGTACGCCGATGACGTATCCATGTCTTGACGCAACGATATTGAGGTAATATAGGAGGAGCTTAAGTTGGTACGATAAGGCCACGGGGGCCAAGATTAACCACAAGTCCTCCGGCTTGCGGTTAGGTGCATGGAAGTGCGTTGTTCTTCGGTACCATCAACATTCTTGGAGTGTGGTTCGGGCCGGATCTCAAGCTGCAGAAGAATTGGTCAGAGATAAAGATGGGACTTAGCTCTGAATGCTGCTGTCCTTAAAAGATAGGGATGAGGTGTGCTCCGTATATATCTTTCCACCCATCTTTTACCGATTGTGGGCGAGGAGTGTTAGGGACGCCTTCACTATCTTTACCCTCAATCCTGTCCGTTACGAGGTTGAGCGGCGTCGTAAGCATCGGAATCAGCCTGAATTCTTCACCGAATGTCGAGGGTTCTTGCTTAGTACTCCTCGGCCCAGTGACCTTTAACGGCCTGGAAAGACATTGTATCGGGTACTAGTGGAGGGGGTCGCATCGGACCCAGTCTGTGGTCGTCTCGGCTTGTGGGAGACCGAATTGCACTCTTTCTGGACTTGGGTGCCAGCGGCGAATTATCTCAGCAGCTCTGAATTTGCGCTTACTTGGCAACTGATCCGGAATGGGCTGTCCCTCAATGACGTGGCTTTCAGAGATGCCTGGGCAGATATGACCGACTGTCATCGGTGTCAGCTTGGTTTAGAAAAAACAACTGCGCGCGCCTTCTACCACTGTCCTCAGGTGCGCCTGTTCTGGGATTATTTCAGCGAGTTGACGGCTCGTATCGATCCAGAACATCTCGTGTCCGCCGATCTCGCATACTTGAGTGATAATGTGTCGCCCCGTGTTCTGAGTTACTGACAGTGTTTCAAACGCTGCTAGCCGTGGCAAGAATGGTGGTGTGGGCGACGTGGATGGAGAGTATATTAGGAATTCTTTGGCACCATCTTAGAATGAAGATCAGAACTGATAGAAAGCATTTGCTATCAGCAAATTTAAGTGAAAGTTGCGAGCATGGTTTGCATGAACGGGGTCAGTT
This sequence comes from Acanthosepion esculentum, assembly GCA_964036315.1. Classification (NCBI taxonomy): domain Eukaryota; kingdom Metazoa; phylum Mollusca; class Cephalopoda; order Sepiida; family Sepiidae; genus Acanthosepion; species Acanthosepion esculentum. The sequence continues at coordinate 51,232,199 of OZ038475.1, forward strand.
TTGAATTCCTTCTTAGCCTTCTGTCGATACAAGAGGTCGGTTTTCTGGCGGACCCCACCCCTGGTTAAGTTAGACTCCTTTCGTTCTTCTAGCTAATGTGAATAATTGATGTTCTCGGCCTGTTCCCGGCGTTCTCTTTTTTATGGTCCTTGTCACGGTTCCTAATGACTCCAGTTTGTTTTTATCTCCTTTTTATCTTGACTGGGTTAGCTTTTGATTTTCTCACACCACAATTTATTTTCTTCTTCCTTTACCTTTTCTCGGCCTGTTCTCGGCGTTCTCTTTTGTTAAGGCCGAAATGCATAACCAAATCTAGTTTCAATGAAACGATTTTCCTTTTGTCATATTTCTTCAAAACTTTGTCGGGATTCTATGTCCTACTTTATGCACACACACACACACACACACACACACACACACACACACACACACACACACACACACACAAACTATATTTGTAAAAGACAATTTTCCTTTTGTATTCATTCGCACACACATACACACACACACACATACAAACTATATTTGTAGAAGAGAATTTTCCTTTTGTCTTCATTCACACACACACGCACACACACACAAACTATATTTGTAAAAGACAATTTTCCTTTTGTATTCATTCGCACACACATACACACACACACATACAAACTATATTTGTAGAAGAGAATTTTCCTTTTGTCTTCATTCACACACACACACACAAACTATATTTGTAAAAGACAATTTTCCTTTTGTTTTCATTTACACACACACACAAACTATATTTGTAAAAGACAATTTCAGTTTTGTCTTCACACACACACACACACACACACACACACACACACACACACACACACACATATATATATATATATATATATATATATATATATATATATATATATATATATATATATATATAAATTAAAATTTGCCATAAATGTGGTTGGAAAAGAATGAAAAACAGTAACTTTAGATATCATGTGTGCATAGAAACCAACAAGTAAATTTCATCACAAAGTTCTGCATGGCCGCTATATAAGATTCAAGTGGCATAAATGACTTTGAAGATAGATAGATAGATAGATAGATGGATGGGGAGAATAAATCTTTTGGATAGTCTGCAATGAAAACAAGTAAATGTTTTAAAAATAAATTGTAATAGTTACCTGCTGCATCAAGAACTTCACCGTCTATTCTATCTGTGAGCAGACAGTACAGGCCATCATAATTATTCTTTATTTTTTCAACCAACGCATCGTGAGGGATAGGTTCATCACTCTCCCAAATGTCAAGCTCGATGTTCTTTTCACGCAACAGTTTTAACCCCGGAGTTGGGATGTTTCGAGTGACGTAAACTCGCATTTCGCTTTGCTGATCTTTAAGCTATATTATGCTTATCGAAGGTAATATATTTTTAACTATATTACGATTGATGAAACTGACTAAAATGAATTTTAAAATTTGAGATTTTGTTTCAAATTCAGAAGAGACGCCGTCTCCCCTTAATAAGGCGTTCCTATGTATTTATTAACCACGTGATTAATGACGTGGTCCTTTTATTTTGATTTTGATTTAGCTACATATATTTCTATTATCCGAGCGAATGGACGCTTATTTGAACGAGTCATTCAAAATTTGATTTAGTCGTTTTATTCTACGTTAAATTGATCAAATAAATTAAAATAAACGCGTAAATCTGAAAGCTTTCGCTATGTTTCGTTTCGAAATGATTTACTCGTCTTTATTAAACGGGAAAACTGACTTTAGTTTTTCATCCTTCAAGAGTGAATCTCTTATTTTCTGACTTGATTTTATTGAGCTAACAAACGCGTGCGATTGTACACACATATTTAACATCAATCTTGCATACGCGTGTAATAATATGTCGCCCCCACACGTGTTTTGGGATGAAACGGATGGTGTTTCTAACGCTGTTACCTGTGGCAAGGATGGTAGTGTAGACGACATGGATGGAGGGAATACGAACGTTATTCTCATCAGGATTGGTTGGATTCATGATACATCACTTTTTATTTTTGTAAAAAATGAGAAAAATAACGAAAAAAATTAAAAAATTGTAAATATCTATAAATTTTTACATCATGGGTTTTTAGTAGGTTCCGTTGTGAGTATGTGGTATTTTGGCAAATGTAGGATTGGGTGAAGGGGGATGTGTTCTTGTGGTGTAGGAGTAAATTGTAGTTAATGAATGGGTCACGAATCAGATTAGCTAGGTTTAGGATAGTCAATGACGACCAGCCTCACTCCACTTCCCATTCGGATTTGTGCTAAAATTTTACGTAAAAAATACAATAAATATACACATGTTCAACATGAACTTGTGTCGTAATTGTGCTTGCTGAAAGGTCAAATAAATCGAATTTGTCTTTTTTAAAATAGTGTTTAAAATCAATGTTCATTTATTTCGCAAAAATGTTTCGAGAAAGTGAGAATTTTATACTTCACTATTAGAATATTTTTCTAAAAAGGTGTTCTCTGTTTCTCTCGCTCTTTCTATTTGTCACTCACGCACACTCTCTTTATCTCTCTCTCCCCCTCTTTCTCTGTCTATCTCGATATTACTGAATGATTTTAGCGTCACGCATGGCATCCATATGAGTCTCGATTTGACAATGCTATTTAAGTACATGACTTGAGTTTATAGATTAATGTTTTGCTTTTCTAACAGCTTGTTGGACAAAACTACACATAGCACAGTCTATTTTCCTTCTCCTATACTAAATTTGTTATAGCTGACCCACACACCGAAATGTTATTAGAAGTGTTTAGTATTTAGGGCTCTATTCTAGAACCAGCGTTGTTCCTAATTTTCATCAACGACCTTCCTTATGTCATCACTTCTCAATTTGGTATCTATACTGATGACACTATTATTGATTCCTTTACTTATCGGTTCGATAAGGTCAAATTGACAGTTGATCTAAACAATTATTTATAATCTGTTGTTAACCGAATCCTTGTTAATTTCAACACCTCCAAAACGAAACTGCTGTCTTTTAGCAGTCTGGGAGAACTCATTTTGCCTTCCATCAACATGGTTTATACTAACTTCTATGAGAGTGACTAACTGCACCTTCTCGAGTAAACGTTTTCCCTAGGCATGAAGTGGAAAGATTATATTGAATTAATTACCAGGCCTGTTGTTAGAAAAATTGGTTCTCTGTGTCGTGATAGATCATTTTTCTCGACAGAATGTATCTTACACATTTAGAAGTCTACAATTCGTCCATGCTTTGAATATTTCTGCCACATCTGTTTTGGTGCTTCTGCTATGTATTTCGAGATTCTTGATAAAATCCAAAGAAGAATTTGCAATATTATTGGTCTTGAAATTGAATCTCGACTTCAGTCAATTTTCCACCACTGTAATGTAGCTTCCCTGTGACTTTTCTATAAATACTTTCATGGAACTTTCCCCTGTGGTACTTAGACTATGAATTTAAGTGCAATACGAGATTGGTAACAGGGTCTCGTCATTTTACAATTGAAATAACTAGACGTAACCGTAAGTTATATGCTAACAGTTTCTTTTCTCGCACTTCTTGTTTGTAGAACTCTCTTCCAGCTTCTTGTTTCCAAGTCAGATTTGATTTTCAAAAATTAAATGCAATGTCAATCGTTATCTACGGTCTTCTTAAGTCCAGTTCTTTTATTGTTCTATCTCCTTAATGTTTTTTCTCACATATTTTTTTATACTTACTGTAACCTCTTGCGTATTAGTGGCTTTATTGTCTTGCTTGGGGTGGAATGTTTAATATAATTATTAATTCTGCATTCTGAATTTTTATGAGGGATTCAGGATATGTGCTGTCCGCTTTCATGCCAATTCAAGATGATTGTTTCTGTTTTGGATTTTGAAGAAGAATCGAAACTGTCCAGACCCCACCGTTGTATCGAAGTCTTCGAGGTGACTGAGAAAGGCTTTAGAAATTTGAAGAACCTTTCTGCATGGAATAAAACTAACATGAAAAAAAGTAGAGGAACAAAAATATCCAGAAATGGAACGAAAAATCAACTTTATGCTCACTTCAGGTGAAAAATTGAGAGAATAGCAGATGAACGACTCGGCATGATTTTGCAGAGGACATCTGAAGAGAGCAACTGAATCAGTGTTAACAGCGTCCCCTAAAACTCCATGAGAAACAAGAATATAAACGCAAAGGAAACAACGGATGAAAAAATATAACATGTAGACTGTGTATAGATATACATGCGACTATGCCCTATATTAAGCGAATATAACAGCTTGATTCAGAAAGCAAAAACAAAAATAAACATGATTGAAGGGAAATGTGCTCTACTGGGAATTGTGTAAACACACAGGCTTTAATAATGCAAATAAATAATATATGTACAAATCATGTCTTCGAGAATAAAAACAATAAAATCCTCTGATCACCAACTCCAGATACGAGAACTACGAGAATAAAAACTGTAACATAGTGGATTTCGTTGTTCCAATAAATAGCGAACTGGAAGAAGATAAAATGCTGTAAAAATATCCTAACGCTCTTTATCTGAACGTCCATGGACTACTACTTCGAGAAGGAACATCTATCAGTCTCACATTACCAATGGTTCATTCAAAGCGTGAATGTGATAGCCAACACGAATGAGAATCAATTTATATGGGCATTCAGTCACTCCCGAGGCCACATCGAAGCTGTCTTCGAAGCCGAGAACGATTTTGTGAAAAAAACATTTCTGTTTTTCTATGTTGAATATGTGTATAAAGTTTTGAAAATATACCGATTTGTCTATGAGAAATAGAAAAGGTCACTCTTGTTATGACTCTAAATATTTAGATGAGCTTCGTTCTACAGCTGAAAGTCGAGAAAATTATTGTTGGAAGGCTTGGAGCGTTCTCAACTGTAGAATGTTGGTTAGCTTGCAAGTGGTGTGACACGCAAGTAGACTGGAATATATATTGTATGAAATATACAATTGTGGCACATGGCCTAAAAATGGTGGGGTTGAGGCTGGTCGGCACTATATTATCCTATACCTAGCTAATCTGATTCACGACCCATTCACTCATTACAATTTCCACATTCACCACAAAAACTTGTCCGTCACCACTCAGTCCTCCATACACCACAACACCGCACCCTCCCAAGGGGGAGGGGCGGCATAAAACGCGCACCATGCCATAAAAATTCAATGATAATATTATACATAAAAATCCAATAATGAAGAATGAGGGGGGAGGGAAACGAACCCAACAACAAGCCAAAAATCAACACAAAACAAACCCAACATAACTGATGTTAGCAGGGCCCGCAAAAAAGGAGAGGCCGATGTATTCTGCCCATTGGACAAAATCATAAGGATCTCTCGCTAAGGGAGTGGGAAAAGGATAAAAATTATACAGACATGGAGAAATAGAAAGCTAACCCAGTTGGGATAAAAGGGGGCCAAAGCAAACTGGGGAGGTTGGGAATTTCAACCTGGATCATAACCAAAGATGTGGCCGGGGACAGGCCAGGAACAACACTTACTCACATTAACTAGGTACACAAGTTTTGTCTAACTTAACCAAGGGGAGAGCTCCACAGAAAACCACCCCAATGTGACGTAAGTTGACCTAAAAGAGAAAATCAAGGCTAGCCGACGTTCACAGTGTGGCAAATCTGCCAAGCCGCATATGAAGACCTTGTCATTGAGAGGCAGCCGATGCCAAGCCAATCGCCAGGTAAGCGAAAACTCAGGGTTACTGAGATAATCCGCCGCTGGCACCCAAGACCGGAAAGAGCGAAACTCCTCCTCCGACAAGTCGAGCTGCTCACGTAGAGAATCCTTCGCAACCCCTTCCATCAGATGACGATAGAAGGCCTTCCAAGGCTCAGAAAGGTCACTGGACCGAGGAACAGCCATCAAGGCCGACCGATACTCGCGAAGGAAATCCGATTGATCCCGAGGTTTACGATGGCGCTCAACCCGCGAGATGGGGGGATTGATAGTAAGGTAAGGGAACGCATCCCTAACAATCCTCGCCATAATCAAATCTCCTGTCAATGCGCGGCGTAGGTAAGCCAACCTCGAGGCGAGTTTGTGGCTCACCAAGTGTGGCATTCCCAGCCCCCCATGACACGGACGTTGTTCACAGACTCGTCTTGTCGACCCGATTCCCGCGTCCCCTCCATAAAATGGAGGATAGCGAGCGCTCGAGCGGCTTCCTATGGCCTTTACAGAGAGGAAGTACGGACAATCGATAAAGGACAATCGGGAAAACGTAAGTAGCACACGTCTCCGCCCTGCCCTTAACGGACAACCTCCATCGACGCCAAGTCTGACTGGCCGCGTCGATCCTTGCTCGTACTTCAGGCCAATTTTTAAACAGTTGGAGGTCGGGTACAAACAACACTAAAAGAATGCGGACAGGACCGTCCGTCCAACTGAAGGGTCCCCGAAGATCGACCCCCTTCCAGGCACCTAACCGCAAGCCGGACCACTTGTCGCGAATAATCTTGGCCCCTGTCACCTTTTCGTACCGATCAAGTGCTTTCAGCACCGCCTCAATGTCGCTACGGGACGACATAAAAGCAGATACGTCATCGGCGTACGCGGAAACCCTGACTCGAGCCACTCCAGGAACGGCGATTCCACATAGGGCCGGACTGCACGCCCTGTCCCTTAGCCGGCGAAGGAGAGGCTCCAACGCCAAAGCATAGAGTAGGGGCGACAGTGGACAACTCTGACGAACCGACTTAAACAGCGCAAAAGCGCCCGATAGATTCCCGTTCACCTGTACCACAGCACTGGGAGAGCGATACAGGAGGCTAATCCAGCGGCAGAAGTCGGGTTCGAATCTGGCGGCCTCCAGGACAGCCGCAAGGTAGCGATGGTCAACACTATCAAATGCCTTGGACTGATTAAATTGATCAGCGCGGCCTCATCGTCGTCTTTTACACCCTCTATGATCGTGCGGATCAGATGCAGGTTGCTCTGAATTGTTCGGTCCCTCACTGCGCAAGTCTGCTCAGGATCCAACAGAGACTCAGCAACTGACTGAAAACGCTCCTGCAGGATCTTGGCCAAAATCTTTAACTCTGTGTTTAGCAGAGTTATGGGCCTATAATCATCTAAATCCCACCCAACACCCTTGCCCTTTTTCAACAGCGTGGTCACAGCCCTGGTGAACCGGTTGGGGATGGACTCCGATCGGAACCAGTTGTTGAACACGACAGTCAAAATCGGGACAAAGATGTGCGACAGCCTCAAGTACAATTCATAGGGCAAACCATCCAGACTGGGCGACATGCCTCTGCCGACCTTCTCCAATGCCGCGTAGATCTCTCCCTCGCAGCTAGCCGCTTCAGTCGGCGAAAGCCGAGGAAAGTCAGCCAAATAATTGCGAAACTCCTCATCACAGAGACCAGGCTTCTTGGTAAACCGGCTCTCGAAATACCGCCGAAACGCCTCGCACATGTCATCAGTGGCCCGAAGAGTATGCCCCTCCGGGGAATTGACCTCACGAATGTAACGATCGGAACCTCGACGGATCTCTTCCTTGCGCAAATCTACGTCCATGTTCACAGTTTCGGAAGACATCTTGCTTAACCTATGTCTAATTACTTGGCCCATATAGCGCTCGCTACTCAATTTCTCCAGGGCCTCCCTAGCTATGGCTATCTTTAGGGAATCCCCCAGCCACTGCCCGGGAAAAACTAACCATAAGCGTCTTCACATTTTCAGCTCTATCTAGGGCGAGCCGTTTGCATAAATCAGTGGTGAAGGACCTAATCCTATCCATAAGTCTCTCCCACCACATATTCCCGATAACCGCCCCCACTAACTCCCGCTGCACTAAGCTAGTTAGCTACTCCTGGAAGTCCCCCCTGTCTGGTAAGGACAGATTGAATTTCCAGTAGCCAGCCATTCTAGGCCTACGATCTAACGCCATCCGGGCACAAACGAATTTGTGATCCGAATAGCCTACCCAGTGGAACATGGGACAATCTAACAAGTCTACGTCGGCTCCTCTAATTAACATTTTATCCAGATAGCTAACTACCCGGGTAAAAGGCCAATGAAGTGTCCACGTCCACATCCCCACCGGGGGTGATCAACCCGTTATCTATTAACGAGACCAAAATTGTTGATCAGATCAACCAGGCTACGATCGCCCCTCCACCCACTAACTCCCCGCCCCCTGTCTAACTTGGGGCCCAGGATGGCATTCCAGTCCCCCATCAACACTAGGCGCGTTGAATCCACCAGGAACGGCCCCAACCGCCGAAAAAACGAGACACGCTCCTCATGGTCGTTTGGCGCATAAACCGCAACGACTCGGAACGAAACACTTTTCACGGCAATATCGGCCACGATCAACCGGCCCTCGGCATCGGTATGCACAATGTCCACCTTCGCATCAAGAATACATCTAACCAGCAAAGAAACTCCTCTGGTCGGTCGTTCCCCATATGCTGAATAAACGACAAAGTCGTTATCCAGCACAAACGCATCGACGCTGCAAAGATCGCGGCGACATCCATACCGAAAGACAGGAGATTCCGGAGCATACGGGCCGCCTTACCCCGATCCCTCAAGCCCCTCGCATTCAGGCTGGCTAACTTGATTGACATCGTTTAGGCCTGCAAAAACTGAAAAAAGTTAGAGCAAAAAACCTACTCACATACCGGGCGGAAATCTGCGGCGGAAAGGACCCCGACGGATTGTCCTAGGCTCTCTGTGCCCAACTCCGTCGTCAACCGACCATCTAGGACAATACCGCCAACGTCCGTAGGGTACGTTAGTTTAAAAGCCCTATATAAGAAGGGATGAAGCAAAACAGGGACCCTCCCCGCACAAAATTGCTTAAGTTTTCTCAAATTTTCATTTTCCAGTTCCATCATTCTGATGTTTGGATAGGCTTCCTTTGCCTCGAACAGGTGGCTCCAGACCTTTAAATAATGCCCTGTGTCCCTCACGCATGTGATTATTCCTGGGGCACATGGGAAATTTCGGGGGTCCTCAAAAGACTTTCCTTCAACTTTTTCCATTTTCAATAGAGGTCTTAAAAGGGTCTTTTTTCTTTTGACAGGCCCTTTTTAAATTCCTCTTTATCCACTTTATACATGGCATCTGGGCCCGGGTAAAACTTCTTTTTCTTTTTCTCCCTTGAAAGGTGGGGAGGATAAGAAGTGGCTGTGTGAGGGGTGGATAGTGAACTGAGTGAGGAGATGGAGGGAGTGGGCGATGGGGCAGGAGAAGAGAAAGTAAGGAGATTCCTTGCTTTTGGCAGGACCATGATTCCTTTTGGCGAAGCAGGGACGGAGAGTGACCTGGTTCTGTCCATGACACTCTCCGCCCAACTACGGCCAGAGTGAATTTGCTGAGGTTCATCAATCCTCTTCGTCCTCTCTGCTCCTTTTAAAAGATGCTGCCCGAGGTGGGGGCATTTTTTCTACTTCCATTGGCGTTTCTATCTGTTGTTGCTGTTTTTCTTTCTGCTGTTGGTGTTGTTGTTGCTTTAGCTGTTGTTTTTGCAGTTGGTGTTGCTGCTGTTGCTGCTGGTGGTGTTGTTGCTGCTGTTGGTGTTGTTTTTGGTGCGGATGCTTTTCCTGCACCTTCTTTGGAGGATGCACCTCCTTTTGTTACTGATTGTCTGGTGCTTGTTGCCTCTTTGGTTGGGGTATGTCCTACGGAGACGGAACATTAGGGGATTTCCGACCCCTTCCTACCGCCTTCCAGGCTCCCACAGGCGATTTTATGGATGACCCCGCCTCTGCTGGCGTCGCGACCACTGCTGCTGTTGTTGTTGCTGTCGCTGCTGGATGAGGCGCAGGTTTTGTGTTTTTACTAGGGCACTCCTTGGCCATGTGCCCCGAAGCGCCACACGACCAACAATACGGTCTCCTGCCTTCCACGACAACCAACATCCTTTTGTCACGGCAAACCAGAATATTCCGCATATCTCCAAAAATCTTTCGATTCACCGTGACCTACACCTCCATGTCACCTGTCGCTATTCCTGTTTTACTTATGAGGGCCTTTACTTCATGGACTTCACCATATTTGGCGAAAAATTATATCCTCTTCTATCCTCTGGAATATCTACAGGCACTCCATGTATGATCACCTTTGTCCTGCGGGTGCCCATGTACTCCGTCTGCAAACGTCTTGGTTGTTAAAATGCTTCCGGCCAATTCCTTGGCTTGCTGCTCTGTTGTTAATAGTATATCCCATAGTGCATTTGTTCTCCTAGCGAGTATTTTTGGGCTGATTTGAAGGGTTTTTAGAGCTTCTTCCATGCTGTCCCTGCTGACCCCAATTAACTTTCGAGTTTTAACATCGGAAGTCAGCAGGGAAATTGTTCGACTGCTTACGGCATCCAGTGCCTCTGGAATCGTTAAGAATTCATTTCCTTTGAAGGATTCTTCAAATTTCTTCCTTTGGTTGATGTAAAAAGCAGCATCTTTTTAAGCGGCCTATTTTCCAACCAGGCCGTTTTTACTGGTGACACCGGTTTTGAAGGCGGTGTATTAACGTCATCGTTGTTGTTGTCCGCCATGATGGTTTTTCCGAACCACCCCGGTCGAACAAATAAATAGTTTTGATTTTTTTCTCTTGTTAAATTATTTTTTCCACAAACATAAAATAAATTAGCAACAAACACAAAAATAAACAAGAACGTGGAAAATCAAAAGTCAATAAGCAATTTTATTGAAACAAATACGAAAAAGAAAAAATGAAAACGGGGGGAGGGTAAAAATCTACAAAAAGGAAAATAGACAACAAAAGCAAGAAAAAATTCACAACACTAAATCGGGAAGACTGAAAAATTCAAAAATAAAATTAAAAACACAAAAAGGACAACAAACAACGAAATAAAGTAAAATGTACACAAATAATATTCGCAAAACTGAACCAGGAAAACTAAAAAATTCAAAGAGGTTACAAAAATTAAAAAAAGCTTATCAGTTTAGGCGCAAGTTGGACTAAGTGAGAAAAACCGACCACACACAAATAGACTGGTGTAGTCACCTCGAGCTCAATTTTTACTAAGTGACTTGATAGAGAGATATATGGGTGAATAGAGTCCACTCATGCAAATGTGGTGGGAAGGTCCATTTTAGCAAAATGGACTAACCCACCTGCTGTATTAGGTTGTCGGAGTTAGCTCCTCCTCATTTCCTTAATCCTTCAACAGGGCTCTCTTTCCCACGGGTATAAATACTGGCTGACATTTCTCTCTCTCTCTCTCTTTTCCCGACTTAGGCCTCGGGCGTTCCATCTCGCGTGGAGATGAGGTAAAATCTCTTTTCCGACTTAGGCCTCGGGCGGCCATCTCGCGTGGAGATGAGGTAAAATCTCTTTTTCGACTCAGGCCTTGAGCCGCAACCTCGCGCGGAGGCGAGGTAAAACTTTCTCTTTTTCACTTAGGCCAATATGTGACATCTCACAGATACAGCGTTTCCCATATTCTGGGAACACGCTAAGGACAATACACGTACGTACGGACACTCAACACAAAACACACACATAACTTCTCCATACAAACACTATGTAACTTTTCATGTCTTCGTGTATTAATATATTTGTTTACCCATAATATATATTTGTTTACCTCTGTATATCGGTCTTGTTTGTTTTCTTTTGTCGTCTTTGGACTTCATTAAAGTCCAACATTCCTATGTAGCTGGACCGACTAGCAGGAAATCTTAACCCAGAAATATCTCCTCACATCTTCACCCGAACGGTCCTCTACAAGGTACTCTCCTATAAATAAGGTACATTGGCTAGCTTGCCTTTACAAAGAGACACAAAGGCAACCATGTTAGCAGGTAAGTCATTTTACTTCTACATCAATGATGACACTATGTGGGAGTGTAGTATCAAAGATTGACTGACAATTAAAATTTAGTATAAGGAAGGAAAGATATTATCCGATAATATCTTTCCTTCCTTATACCAAATTAATTAAATAGGATAATTAAATTAAATAATTATAATTAATTTGATTATCCTATGAAAAAAAAAAAAAGGATTTTAATAAATTTTAAGAGTTATATCACTTTTGAAGGTAGTGTAAAAAAATAATTTTAGTCGAGTGCAGACGTAAGCTGATGCTCCATTTATTTGACCCCATCACGTTATAAAATACCAGCAAAACAACGTGGGTGCAGAAACCGCTGATAGAGAATAATTACGGAGAAGACCAATCTCGACTCTAGTATCCGTATTCGACACCAAGAAATCACCACGGAGAAACAACGACGTGTTAACATTAGATAAATGTGCGGAAGAAGTGAAAGTCTTAGAAACAATGGCGACAGTACAGACGAAATCATTACTGAAAACAGAATACTGAACGTTTTGCTATTATTTAACTGCTAGTGTAAGTCAATCTATAATAATAATTGTAATAAAACGCAACATGAAACGGAAGCATATGTCAATAGCTGAAGAAACTCTATAAGAGCAAATTTAAGAAAATGGATAGAAAAACTAAGAGGTTCGACAGAAGAAGCAAATTCCTTAGGTATTCCTTCAAGAAGATACTAAGAATTCTACGATGTGTTGAGTAGGAAAATAATAAAATCAAAGTAGCAAATAGTATCGAAGAACTTGATACGTTCTTGAGCTTGGAAGAACAGTACAAGTGTACAGCATGAACCAAGCAACACGACCAAGACAAACATAAAGAAAATAAAAAATATTAACACCATATTAATCAAATATTAACACCGCAGAAGCTACTGTTGTTATCGACAAGTGCAAAAACTGAAAAGCACCAAGAGAGACAGAATCGTCAACCTCTGAACCATGAACCTACAGTGGATATTGTGAAAGTCCTACATAATATCCACGAAAACATCGCTTTAGTCTATAGTGTTATCATCAAGAATTCAAGGTAGTGTCCTAAATGGCTTATAGAAGAACAATGCACTTGTTCTCACTGACAATGTTGGTACAGAATCTGAAGAAATACAGGCGCATTGCTTCTTTCATCACCGAGAGGTTCGATAGCTTCCTAAAAAAATAAGCGAATTAAGAAATATAACTTGTAACCAGCTGAGCAGAATCTATTTATGAAAGGTAACTACGAATGCAACGATCAGTCATTCATTAATAAAGATATATTGCAAGGAAAAAACTTCACAGCAACATGGATTGACTACAGGAAGGTATTTGATAGCCCGCTGCACTTATAGATAGTGGAGAGAATCATGCTCTCCGGTGTTTACACAACTAACAAATTCATCAAGAAGTGCATGAAGACTTGAATCTCATGCAAACGGATCATTAACATCGAGACCAGCCAACAACACAAACAAGATCTTTCAAGAGAGTTCCTCATTGCCACTGCTCTTCTGTTTTGCCTTAGCGCCATTCAGCGATCTACTGAAAAAGTGCACCCATGGATACAAATAATAAAATGGCAATCAGAAAACTCTGTTATACTTTGACAAAGATTAATACACAGAAGAGTGTCGTTGTCATTATCAGTCACGATTTCAACATAGACACGAAACTAAAACTCCAAATTTAACCTTGAAAGCAATGTCCTGTCGGAGTATTTACAAATACCTTATATTTTTAATTTCGCGCAGACGCATTGTTTGCTTTTGATTCTGATGACTGCACAGTATAGTAGAGTCAGTTGGGCACCGTCTGTAAAAAAAAAAAAGAGCACCATGGCGCAATTCACTCCACCAGAAATTTGGAAACGATATGCTGTACTTCTTGGCATTCGCGCCGGAATCTCCAATACGAAGACTTCAGATTTGGATGTCAATATGAGGACAGTGCAGAGGATTTGAAAAGAGTTCGATGAGTCTAATGGAGATTACAATGGTGTTTGCAGTGATATCTAGTGATGGTGACGTTATGCCTCCAATCATCTACCCACAGGGCCTCAGACTCAACAATATAGCCTACACGAGGAAGTAGTGCTTCCCTGGGTCAAGAGGGTGACTGCTGGAAGACCCTATATCCTGCAACAGGACACTGCACCATTCTACACAAGCAGGAGAACCCAGTCATGCATGTGCCTGGTATACCATTATCTGACGGAGTGTCATGATAGATACACTGGTCTTTGTATGTATCACAGCGTTACTTTGTTGACGTGATGCTCCTTAATGATATGATTGATTTGTTTGTTTAATAGTATATCAACTTATTTAATGCCGAAATTTTCTTTTTCTTTGAAGCAATAAAAATGTTATTCTGCTTTCACTGTTGCATACATCGTAGATGTTACTCAGTTTTTATGCATATAAACGTTTGTGTGGACATAATTACTATTGACGTGTGTTTTATGTTGCAGTTTTCATAAAGTTATATGTTGGAATACAGTTTGATTTAAGAAATGGTCGGATAATACATGGATTAATATTATGGGAGAATTATTTCATGTTGGTCGGTTGCTTGGTTGGTTTTGTTTAGCAGTATATCAACTTCTCTATGGCTTATGTAATGCCTAAATATAAATAATCTGTACACAAATTTATGGCTTCAACTAAATATATTTTGAACGCTATTGTATACTTTCAAGTACAGATGAAATGCATTGCTGGTTATTTTGCTTTAAAAATGTATTATTGGTCATTTTTTATATGAAAATATATTGCTAGTAATTTTGCTATAAAAAAAACTTTTATGCTTTCATATTGTTTGGGGAGTTCACTATTTACCTATAGCTGGGACCCTATCAGGTGCTACCACTCTGGGCCAGGGTCAACCTCGGAACAACAACAACTAAGAGGTGGTTCCACGTTCCTCAAAACCTCCAATCTCCCGATCAGAGGCCTTGCTGCCGAATGTAGTTTATCATCATGCCCAGAAGTTCTTCAATAATAATAATAATAATAATAATAATAATAATAAAATACCCTTATCAGACTTGCTGTCATTATGGATATATTAGGCTTCGCATATTTGTACGCCAGCAACACATTGTTGACTTGTTGCTCTCCCATTCAATAATAATAATAATAATAATAATAATAATAATAATACTTCTTACCTTGTTATAGATTAACATTTTCTGCCTAAGAATACCTTTTCTAAGATCAAACGTCCTTCTGATGTCTGGTGTACGTCTCTTTAGGTTGTCATTGATTTTATTGTTTTCTTTGAAAGCGCCATAAAATAAAATGACTAAATGTAAAGATTATCTTTTGGATAATGCTTAATAACAATAGCCATTTCCTACATCCTTGGACAAAAAAGTGATTACTTTTTATTTTTCTACCCGGTTGACGCTTTGCTCATAGATGTACAAAAGATTGATTCCGTTCCAAACGTGTTTAATGCAGCAATTGATTATTCGGAAATCTATCGGCAATAAGACTTAGCTCATCGATGCAACTGGGGCTATTGTTATCGACCTTTACCACTGAAAAAGCTAATCCGTTATCAACCAAAAACACTGGATAAATTCCATATAGTCAGATGTGTAGGTTTAATGGGTAATACACAAACGTGTGAATGAGGTCTTACATCGAATGCTGGTTCCATTGCGATACATTAAATTCCTCCAAGTTATGATTTAAAGCCAGTACAAAGAATTTTATCCTTCTGTTCATCTGTTTCATATAGAATATAGTTATGTATCTTGTGAGATTACTGATACAATTTATGAAACAAATGCGTGAAAACTTACACTAACACTAATTGTCACATATACAGAGACACGGCAATCACAAAAGCATTTATAAGATATTTCTTTAGTATATTTATCCTGTGGGTAGAGATAGCGTATATTATATGAAGTTATACAGCTAATTATTCAATAATTATATTACTTCTACCAAAATATTGATAACACTAGCGTGCCTAAAGAATCCAAAAGGCATATTTTGACACCTAACACAGAATAATTTTTCTATAATCCACTAAGCATTGGCTTTGTTTCAATGACAGCCACTGTACAATGAGAGTTCTTTCTTTGATGTGACATGTCCCTTCAGGACGTAGGTGATCATAATCCTCCACATCTTCCTGTCTCTTAAAGATTTATCTTTTTGTCTCCCAAACCATCAATTTATTCAAGCTCATCATATACGTTATACGCTGATTTCCTCTGTCTCTCTTTCTCTCAATCTGCCCTGTGAGTATCAGATTTTCAAAGCCCTCCTTTCTCCCAGGAATTTATACCGCCTCTTCCTGATATTCATTATAGGTTTCCTTTTTGCTTCCATTTTCTCCAAGACCTCGTTGTTGCTCATATGTTCGGTCCATGGTATCCTCAGCATCTTTCTGTAGAACTACATTTCTTTTGTTTCAAGTCTCTTCACCTTTGAGGAGATTGCCCAGCATTTGCTGCCATACAGGAAGACAGATATCGTGTAGCAGTTCAATACTCTTTTGTTTGTTTTTAACAATTTTTTCTGTCTCTTAATACTCTGCTTAGCTTTTAGAATGTATCTTTGGCCATCCCAAAACGTCTTCGTATCTCAGTGTCGCACTTTTTCAATTTGGATATTAAACCTTTAAAAGGCAATTTTAGAATAGAATAAAAGAAGCACCCATAAATAATGCAAAAATGAGGTAAATTATCTGAACAATTGCTGGAATGATTCCAAGAAGATTATTTTTAAGTATTACTCTTCTGCATGCATCAACAGATACTTCTGTTTTACTAATGTTATTTTGAGCCGTTACTTGAGCAATGGAAGTTTGTTACTGTTATGGGTCCTTATATATAACTACAGAATGAACTCTTCCTAACACTATGTATACTACGCCTCTCAAGAGAGAGAGAGAGACGAATCGAGTCGAGCCGATAGTAGTTCACTCCAAACCAGACTGACAGTCACACTAACACCTTCCACATCTTGTATTATTATTCCGTGTAATATATCTTCGTTATTTCTACTCTTGTGTTCGTGTTGTTCTTCCTTGGTCCTAACCTGGACCATAACAGTTACATAGAGTTTTGTCTCTGTATTGTGGCGATCTAGCTTCAGTTCCTCAAGTGGAAACCCGGCGCAGCTTCAACATCCCAAATCCATGACATGACTTTTCTCATTTGTTTAAAATCTTTTATTTTAGATTGTGGCAATATAGTGGCAAGTGTTTTTTGTGGTGGATTTAGTGGGACACATACGCTCATGCGAAAGCGAGAAAGAGAGAGGAAGAGGGGGGATTTCAGTTGGTTGGCCAGCTAATATCTTTACAGGTATGACGTTATCGCTGCTGCGAACCATGTGAAGTTTACCTGTTAAAATAGACACGCAGAGTAATCTGAGAGTAGAAGCCTCAGACGGATATCAGGCTTCTTGAATTTTGTACTGTCGCAACCGTACACCTCGTTTTCGCACGTTTTACAGTCTTTCATCAAAATTTAGACAATGGACATAAATCACTGTCACGATTCCACGCCTGCGGGTTTCAAATCACCCCGAATCAGTTTGCGTCATTTCCGACTAAAGACCAGACCAATGCAGTAGGGTCACGAATTATATTTCCTGTGTTTTTATTCATTTTAAGATATGTTTTTGTGGGGGTTTAGGAAAAGAAATAACATTTTTCTAGGATTTTCTTTATAGTTATTACTTTACCATGTCAAGCTTACAAATTTCGCAACTGTTTGTTTTGCTATTTAATAATGCCACATTTCTTTATCTCCTTCGTCTAATTTTTTGAGACTTTCAAGTCTTTTTTCTATCCGGTATCTTTTCATACTAATTCTTTGCCCCAAACCAGAGCCACTCAAGCAAGAGGGGTACTAAACGAGGTTATTCTATGAATGTAAACGGAAGAAGTAGGTAGTGCAGATTACGAGGATATGTAGGAAATATAATGGTTAACCTTAGACCTGAATACTTTAAGATTGTACAGACAGGGAAAGTATTCTCTCGGGAGTTTGCTGCACAAAGAAGCGATTCTTGGAAAAAGCAGATACTTAAAAAATTTCAATGCAAGAGTTCGACTAAAAGCTAAGATTTAGATTACTGATTCGCAAAGCAGATCCTCCCTTGGAAGATTGACGCAACACAATCTTCCTACTCCCACTTAGCGTGTATTTATAGATATATATACGTGATGAACATATTTGTAGAAGGTCGTATTGATGTTGCCTTCATGAAATATCTTGAAACTGACTGGAACATGATTGTTTTACCAAAGTCTAAATTCCTTTTAATTTTGTTTTCATTCGTATCCTTTGGCCATTTTCCATACCCTCTCTCTATTTCTCTTCTTCTCTTTTTTTTTTTTTACTCATTATGGATGTATCGGAATGACATGTTTAATTCGACTAGCGTTGTCTTGCGTGCATGCAGGTAGTTTGTCTGCACAGCTTATGAAGATTGGTTTGATGTTTTGATTCAAGTAATTTTCTTTCTTTTTCTTTCATGCAAATGAATTTGAAGCGTCACTTGAGCGTATATTGCCAAAATCAGGTTTGGTTCACATCGACATATGTGTGACTTGTACTTTCAATAAGAATTGATCAGCCTATTTCTGTGTTTCAGTCAAATTTCTTCTCGATCTTTTTGTATTATTGCGGGTATTATTCATGGCTCTTCTTTGCACCTGCGTTGTTCCGAATTTTCATAAATGACTTTCCTGATGTCAACAATTCTGTACACAGTAGACACCGAGTTGAGGACTAATAACATCAGAAAGATGACACAACTGTCTTCATAGTAAGCCTAATCAGTTCGAAGGCACGGTGGAGTAATGGACAGCAGCTCGGATTGAGGAATCGGAGATCCGAGTTCGAATTCCATTCAAATCCATTACATTCACTTACGTGCTAATAACCTTGGGAAAGGTATGAATCCTCTTCTTCTTCCCTAGCTATGGGAAAATAGCAGGAAAGACCTGGTTCTATAGTCTTGGGTGGCAATTGATCTACCGCAGCTAGAAATGGCAATTTACTACAAGAAAAAAATCTTCCTCGTCAGTCATGTATCGAAAGATACATGATCGCCTAAGCGTGTATCACGCATGGCACATAACTGAACTGACGGTCAAATTGGCAGCTGATCTAAGAAATGACCTACAGTCTGTTGTTAACTGGAGCAAGGAATGAGTTGTTAATTTTTACGCCTCCAGAAGGAAACTGCTCTCTTTTAATTGTTTCAGAGACCATTTTTTTACCTTCCTTCTGCATGGCTGATGCTAACCTCCATGAGAGTGACTCATTCAACTTCTCAGACTAACGTTTTCTACTCACGTAGAAAAGTTATGTTGATTCAACTGCCAGGTCTGCATCTAGGAAAGTTAGTTGACTGTGTCTCGACAATTTTTCTCTCCAAAATCTATCCTACATATTTATAAATCTACCATTCGTCCTTGTCTTTAATACTGCTGCCATGTTTGGTCTGGTGATCCTGTTATATATTTAGAGATTTCTTGATAAAATCCTCCCCAAAGCTAATCCTGCCAAAGAGCGTCAAATTTTCTTTAATAAGATTTCTCGAACATTCAGGCCGGTAGACGAAAATGAACCAATATGCTGCTTAATATATATACAGGGCGTCTACACAAATACCAGTATCCACTAACGTTTATAGTGATAAACTCACACACACACAAACACACACACACGTACACACACACATATATATATATATATATATATATATATATATATATATATATATATATATATATATATATGTGTGTGTGTGTGTGTGTGTGTGTGTGTGTGTTAATGTTAGATTTATAAAGTTTACCATGGTCGTAAAATAGATGTAACCACAAAAGCGAGAAAAGATATAGCAAAATTAGCAGTTATGGGAACACTACTTTGGCAATTGCAAAAATTTAAACAAATTCATAAAAATCATCAAGTAGAAATTGAAAACATAGATAAGATCAGAACAAAAAACGGTTTTAAGAATGCTACAAAGAGTAGATTTGAGAAAATTTTAAAGAGTAATAAGCAAAATAATCGAATTGTCCAGCAATAAAATATTTGCTGAATGAAAAGCGTGAGAAAAGTTACAATTAAGCAGATTGACTAAAGGCGTAAAAGTAATGAAACTATCATCTTCTATATTTCACAAATTGGAACACCCAGATTGTTTGAAAAAGTAATGTCGAGAGGTATGGACCTCGACTAAGAAACCTTAAGGATATTAGTATATCCATTTAAGATAATGGTTTTCATTTCTGTCAGAAGCTTTCAGACACCAAATTAATGGAATGGCCTAGTCTCTTCGTATATTAATCCAAAGAAAACTTGTAGCCCATCATTAAGCGACATATATGAGTATCGAAAACAATATTGAAGCAACGATGATACTCGAGAAAGAATAAAACTGCTGCAAATAATGTTAATGACAACGGAGTAGAAAACTTAACGAATTCAATAGACAAGAAAATAATGAAGCCTATAGATTATAGAGGGCTTGGAGAATTTGACACTCACAAGGCATATTAAAGGCAAGACGGTTAGATGGAATCAGCGAGTGACCTACGTAAAGAGTTTGGCTGAAAAGGGACTGAGAAGGATAGTAAGGAGATTAATTAAAGCTACGAAGGATAAGAAGTTGTGGAGACCAATGACCGCTCTTGCCCTGAAGAGACACGGCGCATCGAAGAAAACCATTGCTTCCATCACGTATCTGTGAAATTGTTAGGCTAGTCTTTCATGTATGGATGCAAATCTTTTGATCCAGAAACCGTGGATTCGATTTTCTCATAGCGTTTTCCATGGAGCTCTTCTTGAAATCTCATACGTAATCAGAAGAATTTCATATTGGTTAACATTAGGTTTTGCTGCTTTTCCAATTTTTTCCATTTAATTGTCTGTAAAATATTATAAGACATTATTATAAGACATTTTATTAATTTTCTTTATTATTAGCATTATTATTAAAAGTAGTAGTAGTAGTAATAGTAGTAGTATTTTGTATATCCCCAATATATTTGTTATCAAATAATAACAAATTCCCCCAAACCGACAGACTTAACATGAACTTCAAATTATAGTTTGAATTATCAGTTTCTTTCAAGATTTTCCGATACTCAAAATTTATTATCATCATATTATAATTCTGTTCTTTCCTAAGTTCTTTAGTTACTTCGCACGTAAGTTAAGCCTTTATAATACCTCATAAATAATAGACTATTTCCTTCTGACCGCAGCGAAAGACAGAAAAGACATATCAGAGACGCGGTTTGGCTTCAGTGAGAAAAAGAAAGAAAGAAATCAATTAACTCATGTGTTTAACGTTTACGTCACTGTTGTGGAAAAACTTGACAATTTTAAATCTTTTAATTTGTAGCCTCTTACTTCATTAAATAATGACCTGCATTCATATTCATGATTTTTATTGCAATATTTTTTAAGGTTCTAAGCTTAAATACTTAATGATGCAGCAAAAGAATTTCCATGGATATTTTATGCTCAAGGAACTCGCAAACAGTTTATTCAATTAATAATTTAAGAATTATGATCATTTCCTCTGATTTCTGTTGTAGGCTCATTTCTTCCCAGATCCTAAGCAGAATCCCAAGACCAGAATCTCAAGACCAGAATCTCAAGACCAGAATCCCAAGACCAGAATCCCAAGACCAGAATCCCAAGACCAGAAATGGCATCATGACATTTTCCACTGCACGTTTTTATACCCCCCCAGAAAAAATACATGTACATTTTACATAGATAAATCCGTTCGTAGTCTGTGATCTGTGTTTGTGATAATATGTTTTTGTATTTCACTTAAGACATGGGCTGTCAGAGATTCCTTCAATGAGTCTATCAGAACCTCTTCCAAGCAAACCTAGGACTCCAACCAAAATTATTGATGTCTTCATGAACCTCATTTCTGAAGCTTCCACCTGAAGATACTTGTATTTTGATAAGTTTTTGAAGATCTTCAAAGCTAGACTGCAGTCTACAGGAACTACCATATCAATAAATTATTATTATTATTTTTATTTCCTTTGATATCTGGCGTTTAAACATTTCTTTCCGGGTCCCGCCCAGGGACCTAAGGTTAGAAATGGCATCATGACACTTTCCACTGCAAAGAAAAATAAAAAAATAATTACATAGATAAAGCCCTTCGTAAAGTGTGGGCTGTACTTGTCAGAACAATTTTTTGTATCTCTTTGAGGCATGGACTTCCAGGGATCCCTTCAATCAGCCTACTGGAATCTTTTCCAACCAGTCCAAGGGCTCCAACTACAACAGGAATTGTTGATGTTCCCATGTGCCACATTTTTGAGATTTCTATTTCAAGGTCCTTGTATTTTGACAGTTTTTCGAATATCTTCAAAGACACATTGCAGTCTGCAGGGACTGCCATATCAATAAGGAGGCACTTATTTTGTTTGTGGTCTTTAATAACAATGTCTGGGCGGTTGGCTTTGATTGTTCTGTCAGTGTGTATTGTGTAGTCCCATAGAATTGTAACAGGTCCTATCTCCGTAACCGGGTCAGGGTGCTGTTCGTACCAATTTCTTCCAGTTTCCTTCCCATAGGAGTTGCAAATTTTCCAGTGCAGATATTGGCCCACTCTGTCATGCCGGGTTTTATATTCAGTGGGTGCCAATATCGTGCAACCTGATATAAGATGATCAATGGTTTCTGGATATTTGTCACAGAATCTGCATCTTGGGCTAACACAGTATTTTAGTATATGTGCTTTATTATTATTATTATTATTATTATTATTATTATTATTATTATTATTATTATTATTATTATCTATACTCATTTTGCATTCATACCAGTAAAAGTTCTCACTGGGTACCAAGAAAGTTTCTCCAAATACTCTAAAAATCTCCTTGATATTTTAACTAATTTTGTAATGGTGACCTTGAAATAATTTCAACTTTCTCAGATTCACAATTATTCCATCCCCCTTGCAAGACTTTTCGCGTCTGTTTCAAGTACTCTGATAATGATAGTTATATTTCTACCTTTCACCTTCCATAATTTTTCGCTTCTCTAAGTCCTAATATATTTTTCTAACTTTACACTTTTTTTTAGTCTCGTGCTGTATATTGCTGTTCCAGCGATGTCTGACATGACAAATTCCCTGCTTAATATTTTTATTCTCTGGGACAGATTTATTGTTATTGATTTGTATGAATCTCAATCATTTGCCCATTGGCTCACATTTCCTACTCTTTTATATATGTTTGTGTAATCCTGAACTATGTTATTTCATTTGCTTATTGTATGATTGACGGTTTGATTTCTATCTCCAGAGACTACATTGACCATTTGGCTGCGCCCTGTCAGCCATAACTTTAGCCATATATTTGGTTGTTATAAAATGGTTTGAGGTGTGTATTAATAGAAATCCAGTTTCTCTCTTCCATTTTCCTTTTTCATGCCATCCCGCCAGTAATTCCTTTTCCATTTCATGATTGGCTTCCCGTCTTGATGTTTTCCAACCCTTAACTTATTCTGTTATCAAATCTGCCGAAACTCCTTGCTGTGATAATTTTTCATTACGCCACCTTTTCTTAAACACTGAGTTAATATTACCTTCAGTGTTTATGCGTCATTCTTAATCTTTTCTCTTCACATAGAGCCTGTCATTTAAGCAATAAACTTCTATTAGGAGGTTTTATTCAATTTAGAATGTGTATACATTTTACTAGTTGAACACTTCAGCAAAAATCTCTTGAGCGACAAGCAGTACTGATTTCGATATACCTTGTCCACTGCTGATATCCTAACTGCGATTACTCATAGAATAAGTGAGGGACTTGACAACAAATACATTTCAAGGGTGATCGCATTAGATATTTCAAAGGCCTTTGAGAGGGTGTGTCATAAGTGGTTATTGCTCAAGCTCTCTAGGTATGGAATCAGTGGAAGAGCATTCGCAGTTATAAAGTACTCCCTAACAGGTAGGTGCCTGAAGGTACTTGTTAATATACAGACTTCCGAGTCACAGGCGATCAATGCGGGTATCCCCTAATATTTTCTTCCTCTGTCCAACCATCTCCCTACTCTACATAAAGGATCTGCATAAGAATATACTCAAATCACTTGTGAATATCTATGCTGATGATATGGTATATGGGTGCAGATCCAAAACCTTCTCTGGACAGAGCTTGGCAGGTGATTTCTCCTCTGGATTAGCTTTGTCGGGAGAAAACTGGCTGGTCACATTCAATGCCTCGCAAACCAGACCTTCCACCATCGCCGATCGGACCCAGAACTTTCTTCAATCGGGATGAACGGATGTTCCGTTATAGAGGGCTCGTGCCCTGTGCGCCTATTGGCACTTAAACCCAATCCAAGCCAGAACTCATACATACGATCCATCTCTAAAGATGATGTAAAAGTAGTCGGTTCCCTATACCACTCCAGCAAGTAACCAGCATTGAATGACTATTCAGTGGGAGTAATCCTCGTTCCCTAGCTATATATATATTTATATAACAGCATCTCTGTTATAGCCGGAGTAGTAAAAATACAAATGGATTAACACTCGTTCACACTTACATGTATTTATACTACTCGACCTATCAATATCCTCTCTAGTGTGCGAAGGTTTATGATTTGTCTTCGCTTTCCACGTGCTTTGACACCACATTTTCTGTACCTTTATTCAGTTTAGAAAGAACCCTGAATATTTCTCTTTAGAAATGTGTTCATTTCTTTGGTTGTGTTTCTAGTTGATTTTAGCTTCAAAATAGTGAACTTTCTTGCTTTTTAAAAATTTCTTTAGCTTCATTCAATTCTACTTGATTGAATTTATTCCCAGTGTTTCTTGATACTTATAGATACATCTTCTGATCAGCTTCTGTTTAGCATCCTGAATGATTTTATGGTTGTGTAGTTGAGTTTTTGTTGTTTCTCGCTTTTTTTGTGCATCAACAAAATTGTATATTTTTTGGTTAAAAATGTATTATCTTCTGTATCTTTTCGTTCATTACAGCAGTTCTTTACCAGATCATTACAGCAGTTCTTTACCAGATCATTACAGCACTTCTTTACCAGATCATTACAGCACTTCTTTACCAGATCATTACAGCACTTCTTTACCAGATCATTACACAAGAACGGGAGTAAGAAACGTTTGCAAATATATGCATTCTATTTATAAGCAATTTGATTATTATTATTTTTTCATTGATAATACTATCCTGAGTAGATGAGCAGTTCCATACAATGTAATTTATAAATTTCTTATAATTAGGCTACCAGGGATCTTTTTTAATGTTCTTTCCTGGGACGTTTTTGATCGTACTCGGGACTCGAATTATAGGCATAACATTAATTTTAAGTTGCCACATTTTTTCTCAATTGAAAGACCCTTATATTTACTTATTTTGCGATATTCCTTAACAGATATATTTTCATTTGATGGTACGGCTATATTATTATTATTATTATTATTATTATTATTATTATTATTATTATTATTATTATTATTATTATTGAATGGCAGTGCAGTATGCCAACAAAGTGATGCCTCTATAGAAATATACGAAGCCCAAATATAGCGATTATAATATCCTTAATGATAAAGCCATATCAGACATGTGCATCACAGTCAAATGTGTGGGTGATATGATGCCAATTTTTGTTAAAAGTTACGCAGAATCTTGTGGTGGAACCCATTTACTAATATCGTCAAGTCAAGTAACCTCAGTTAGCTGAGATGGTCTCCGAATGAGAGTGCGACCAAGTATTTAAATTTCGCCTTGCTTGCCTCATTATTCAAACTTAAAACCAACTCCCACGACATCCGGCCATGCTGTTGCCCCACACTATTCCCGTTCGTGAACAGTGCATCAGAAACTAGGGGACATGCCCAACCAATTAAGGTCAAGTAAATGACAAACAGGTCTGTAGTGCTAAATATGATATTTACTCGAGCCCATCTTTATTTACTAAGACAAAAAAATGTACACGTTAAAACTTACAATTAAGATCAGAAGCTGTGAGAGCCATGACTGGTGTAGCAGGACATTTCAACTTTATAATTCTAACGTCTCTGCCGAAACTGAAATTTATACTATTTTTTCCTCAGTAGGAGTAGATAGGTTCGCCTATCGATTGGTTCACAAGGCAGGACATTATTATTATTATTATCATTATTATTAATATGTAAAATAAACATTAGATAGTACAGGAGCATTGAAGTTGATGGCGCCAAGTTCACTGTTAATGTTATGAAAGCGAACAAAATGATTGGTAAAACCTTCCGAATAAAGTATTCATCATTAAATTGGCTATTATTTTTATTTTTATTATTATTATTATTATTATTATTATTATTATTATTATTATTATTATTATTATTCCTCAGTCAGTCTGAATAGACATTTTCTTCAATGTTTGTATATTATATGAGAATTGTTGTCTTGTACATGGATGATGCAAAAGTAGGTATAGAGTAATGAAAACCAAAACGAATTAAATTAATCAAGAACCATTATTATAATATTGGTATAATACATACTTTATACCTATTTTTGCACCCTTGTATATTAGTGATATCGTTGCAGATTGTTTTCGTACCTTTCTGTTATAGTGAAGGACACCTAGTCTAGGTAATAGACTCTCCCACCTATTATAAGTAGGAGGCAGTAGGTAGTCGAGAGGAGTAAGTTATCAGCGACCACAACTCGATTACTCTGCGTAACACTAATTTACAAGTTCCTGACGTTTCTGTACGTTTACCCCATTTAGGACGCATTTAGTCCGACTACAAGTTCTATTGTGGAAATAACTCCACAACACTTTCATAATTTTTTATTATTTTGAACACAGCTTTAATACACTACACAGATGTTTACACCTCTATTAAACAAAATCCTTCGTTTTTTATTATGTATTTTTTCATTTGGGCATTTTCTCGGGTATTTTTCGCGTTTTATTGTCAGCATAGGACGTAACACCTATAGTATACGAATACACCCTTCAACATAGCATATTACTCCAACTGGTTATCTGTGAATTAAACTGATGCGAAACGCAATTCCTTTTTAAAATGAAAAAATACTTTTACTACTTACTCTTCACTACTTGATTAACAGAAAAATCATTATTCATTACTGTTATTATTAATCATGCAACTAAATGCTCAATCCATAAATTTGCAGTTTTCGCTGGGAGCCGAATTCATGGTAGAGGGTTACTGAATGAGGTTGTTTTAAGGGTGTAAAAGGAGGAAGTAAAAAAAAGTTTATTTTATCAAGATAGATGAAAGTCGATCCGATATCTAAAGAAGTTTAAATCTTAGGGATCGCGAATCATCCATTCAAGAGTCTCATTCACAAAGAAACAATTCTGGGAAATAAGCTGTCTGAGTGAACCTTCCTTCTTACCAATGGAATGCAAAATGAATGAGGACGAGTCAACTTTGTCAAAATAATGATTGGTGGAACTAAGCCATGAAGCCGTCTTGACATCTGCCATGAAAATAGCGATAGAGAGGCTAACAATTTTTCAGCTGTGAGAAAAGGGGTTGTAGAGAGGATAATAATTAATCACCCACAAGGGAGTGTAAATGCAAAACTGGAAAGTAAGTATTAGACAAGACCGGCCCAGCTATGACACCAATACTCCATTTTGGTCTTATCTGGCTCTTGTAAGGACAGAGCATGGCAGAAAGTGTTAAATACTTTATCGAGCGGTAAAAGGGACAGAATATTGTCCACGATATTTAACGATGGATCATTCATATATATATATATATATATATATATATATATATATATATATATATATATATATATATATATATATATATATATATTCTCTCCACAGCCATTTCCATTGTCCATTTCCTTTCTCTTACTTTTCCATTCCTTCACATATCTATCCGTTTTTAACTCTTTTACGGAAGCTGTTCATTTGTTGGAGCAATTTTCTGAGACAATCTCTGGAGCATAATTCGTTTTTGAATAGTAACAAACAAAGCAACATATCGAATATTCCCTTACATATTTTAATAGAGACGAACGAAGTACCTTATACTTTTAACTGGGATGAAGGAAAACAGGTGTTCTATCGTGCATAGAGGATAAAAGATACTTGGAAAGAAGTGTACATTATTGTCAATAATATTAGAGTGGTTAGAACGGTCGCATTCTGACCATAAGATCCGGGTTCGAATCTCACCATGGTCGATTTGTCAGGAAGGAAATTTCCAGATGTTATCGGACTGGAGGGGTCGATGTGGCACATTTGAAAAGTGCCTGAAAACCATATCACGGGTTGACCCTAGCCTTGTGAGCGAAATTGGGTGGACGGAACCCTTGAAGGCCGTCGATAGCTGTGCTAGCATGAAGTCACAAGTCATCGCGGCCGAGGGCATAAGCGTAATGGCCTTGTTCAAATTGGTGATCACACTTAGAGAAAACACTCTTTCTCAGAAACTGTAGCTAAGGTCTGCTCAGCATAGTTGCAGTATAAACCACAGGTGGGCTCTGTGGGTGTTAAATAAACACAAATGAAAGCGTCTGCAATAGGGATTGGCCAGCGGCCCAAGTAGACGAGTGGCCATCTATACATTAGAAATAAAGAAACCTTTCCTTTTATAATGCTATTAAGCGATAGTGACTATCAACAACAACTCTTTCTTTGATATATGGAAATTGCCTTGATTTCACTCGAAAAATAGTACAGTGGTTTCCCGCTGACTTCTTAACGATTCTGAATTCTATGTTGTGTTTCTCCCCAAAATACATAGGTTCACAAACCTCCCCGGTCTTTTGAACAGGACTAGAGGTTTATCCATTGTTTCCTGTTTAGGAATGAATTTCCTATTCCTTCTAAATCTTTTTCATTCTCTTTCACTCCCAGTATTCTCATGAATCTTAGTGGCATTATTGCCTTGTTTAGGATGAATTTTATTTTTTTTTTAAAAAGGATATTTACCAACATTTTTTAAAACAGAGCAAACAGCTGACAATTTCCAAAGACTTCTCTTTGAAACAGTAAATGTGTGTATGCTTATGTGTGTGTTGTTAAATTGTTACAAAAGTTTCACTTAATTGTGCGATGACCGCAACGAGTTTATACATTACAGTTTCTATTGATAAAAGTATCGATAGCGAAAACAAATGACTGAAAACTTCATTAACTTCCAAATATTACCTGCTGCGTCAAGAATCACAGAATCGATTTCATCTGTAACCATGCATATTAGTCCATCGTATCCATCCTGCATGTTTGTTTTCAGAGTTTCCCTCGGAATAGCTTCATCAGAATTCCAAACACTTACTTTCAGTTTCTTGGATAGCATATGCGCAAATCCAATTTTGGGAATTATCCGAGTTACAAATACACGCTTCTTTTTAAATAGTACACCAAAGCACATCGAAAACATCGTCAAATTTGCATCGCTAGCAGCGTCTTCGTTCATTATATGTTTTCGTGACGTCACCATCATCAAGTTTGCTGATTTTGACTGATAAATGTTGAAAAGACATCGCGCATGCGCGAGAAAGAGATAGGGAGCAGGAGGAAAACTTGAAATAAAGAGAAAAGAAGAATAAAGCGTAAGAAAAGGAAAGAAATAGAAGAAAGAAGCATATAAAGGGAAAAAGAGAAATATCTTAATGATAGAGAAAGCTGATGCATTGTAAGTGTATATTACGTATACACTGTGGCTGAGCGGTTAGAACGTTCGCATGCTGACCATGAGACCCGGGTTCGAATCTCACCATGGTCAATTTGTCAGTAAGGAGACATCCTGTTACTGGAGGGGTCGATCCCAGTGTGCGCACTTTGAAAAGTGCCTGAAAACCATAGCACGGGTTGACCCAAGCCTTGTGAGTGAAAAAGTGACAGAATCCTTGGGGGCCGTCAATAGATGTACTCGCACAAAGTCACAAGTTAACGTGACCGAGGCCTTGTTCCAATTGGTGATCTTTCCCAGAAACTGTAACTAAGGTCTGCTCAGAATAGTTGCAATATAAAGCACATAAACACAAATGCGCCTGAGCAAGCATCTGCAATAGGGATTGGGTAGTCGCGAGTGGCCAGCTATACCTACACCCATACATACATACACATGAAAAACTTCTCAGAGAAAAAGACAATATGTATAAAGGTAAAATACAATATGAAAACTGCATTATTGTTTCGTCCTATGTGGACTTTTCAAGGTAAAAACGAAATGAATTTATTAATACAAAGTAACTATTAACAACAAAATATTAGCAACTAGAAGAATTTAGAAAAGGCTATTGTATTCATATTGTCAACAGAAAATTACGTCAGATACTATCACGTGTGGAAATATTGTTTTTTATTGCTGTGTTGACGGATTAAACCATCTTTTGATTTCTTGATACAGTTGTGTACGTTTGCTTGAGAGAGTAGTAATTCTGTTAGGAAAGGTGATATAGAGAAAAGGCCTGGGTGTAGATTAATATTTGGATAATATTCAATGGTGGCACTATCGGGGATTTTTCTTTCTGAGTGAGTTATTTTCTTTTTTTATGAGTGTAGCATTTTGAAAATCAAAATTGTGGTTGAATTTATTTCTATGTATGACTAATGCATTAGTTAAGTTGTTTTTTGTGAGGTCTCTTTTGTGCTCATAGATGCGTTTCATTTCATCCACAACGTAAAGAGAAAGGCGTACAAAATATACAACCGAAACAAAAATAATAACATAATCCGCAATAATAAATTATATGAAAACAGATGCATAATACCACCGACCAACTCCGTCAAGTTCACTATCCAGAACAACCTATCCCATCTAAATAATCTTAAAATAATCGCAAACACTTCCAAAACCATTATGGATATACCATATCTTCAAACACTATTAGCAATAATATTTCTGAAGCCGGCATTTATGAAATAAATTGCCAGAACTGTTCCTCCCAATATATTGAAAAAACAAGCAGAAATTTTTTAAAATCGCATCTATGAGCACAAAAGAGACCTCACCTTTTTGGTGGTGTTAAAAATAATTTCCTTCTGTTAACAGCACAAAGTAGATAATTTTTTAGATCAGCTGCCAATTTGATCTTATCGAATCGTTCGGATTTACTATTAAGGCAGAAATAAATGGTTGTGTCATCTGTTGACCATATTCACCATAGTCTATAAATATAGAATACAGCGCAGTACGTAATCTGTTCAATAAAACAACGTTAAAGATTAACACTCACGAGTCAGACACTCTACTAAATCTGACTATATCGTCAATACCACCAGCAGCTGTTCCGCAATTCTTCAGTCTTCGATATCAAAGGCTGGCTGCACATATTCGGGAAAAACATGGCCGCCTTTATACACGTCGTGAATATTTTGAGCCTTCTGATTGGTTAACTCTTATATTGGTGAACTATAAAATGAGTCAGCTCATTTTGGCTGGCTCACTAGTACACGAGGGTACCCAAAAACTCCAACATCATCAGCATAGATACAGAGCCTTGACTGGATGACTGATAATTCATGTTTAAAAAATATCAAGAAAAAGAAAAGAAAAGAAATACGTCATTCAATCACAGAAGATGAAAGTAGTGTAAAAATAGGCTAAACAAGAAAAGAAATAATCTAATAACGACTCCAGCATGCATCAACTGTCAGCTTATTATGGCCTCTTATTATTTTATTAACTTATGCCTGTCCCTTTGCTATATGAACACAAGTAAACAACAAATGTCATTTGCTTGACCATTTTTCTGCGCAGAGAAGCGCAAATATAAAATCCGATGTAACACATTCGCGTATTTTCTGTCGCCAAATAATCGACACTCATATCTTTACTTGGCGCGATATCTGTCAACATAATGTCAGAAAAAGATGGCTTCTTTATGTAGTTTGGCCAACAGCCACAACACTGACTGGAATGTGGCAAGGTGATCGATAAATAGGGGAAGAATCCTTTAGATAATGGACTTTACATTTATACCCAGGTTTTTGGGGTTATGTCGGCTACAACTGATTATATTTTTTTCATTGTACGTGTCCATAAATTGTATATCTATATATGTCTTATGTATGCGATGACAGATTGATATCTGATGCCATCACTACAGCATATAAAAATGCTAGTTGTACATAATCGATTGTCTTATTTTTCTTTCCGTTTTTGCTTACGTAACGTTATATTTATCAACTTTGCATTTTCTACTCTCGTTCATTTTTATCAGTTGATAGTTTAGGGGTTAGTAATGTCATCGTGGAGTAATGGATAACGGCTCGGATTGAGAAATCGGAGAGCCGAGTTCGAATCCCAGTCGAATCCATTACATTCACTTACACGCTAATATCCTTGCGAAATGTATGAATCCTCTAGCTTTGGGTAAATATCAGTTCTATAGCCTTGTATGGCAACTGGTCTACCGCAGAAGGAAATGGCAACCTACTGCAGGAAAAACAATCTGCCTCGTCAGTCATGTATCGAAAGATACATGACCGCGTAAGCGTGTATTGCGCATGGTACATTACTGACTGTCAAGCATTTTATTGTATGTTAAATTAAGAGTTCATCTCCGATTAGTTTAGGTTTAAATCCCGATATATATTTTCATTTTTTGTTTCTGCTATCTGTTTCTAAAATGAACAAACTTCGACATTATGTACTATTTCGTAATTTGTCTTGCTGTCTAGACTTTTGTTTACCTATACTTAAAGAAACGTTATTTTTTTTTTTGAGCTTCCAAAACGCGTAATGTGTATATATAGTGTCTTATAGTGGAGGAGCTCCAACATCTAGTTCAAAATATATATATTTTCGTTTTTTTGTCATGGTAGAGAATTGCGTGTCCCAATGACCCCGAGAGCGAAGCTGCCTCGAGTTTCAATTCCTGTAGAGCCACTCATGGCGGTAAGGTTGAGGAAGAGGAACCAGACTGAATGCGACCAACACCTGAAGACCCCAACGGCGGAATAAGAAAAGCTTTACACGATCTCAACGATCAAACCGGCGGAAGAGGGCAGCGCCAGTCGGGCTGCAGTAACCAAGGAGGACCTGGAAAGACCAAGCATCCGACAGACCGATGTAATCAGGTTTACCAGATCTTTTGAACAAGTGTGTGGTCTTGTCCGTCACGCAGAGTTGTCCACCAAAATCAAATTCACGCGAATGGCCTCGTTAAACCATCTTTGACTTCGCTTTCTACCACCCTTCAGCAAGTTCAGTGGCGATGATGCCGCGGGCGATGGGAGCAGGCTTGGTTAGCTGGAGGCTCTTAGACCGCGCCCACATGTTCGTGGCAGGTTCGTAATGGTCAGCGTAGGACCATCCGATGGGAGTGGGGCGAGACTTTCGGAACTAACCGTCAACATGAAGAGGATCTGCGATATGCTGTCAAGAGGGCCCAACTCACCCAGCCGTGTCCACACCCACGTTTCTCTGTAACTCCTGATCACGACTCTTTAGGAGCAGCCATCTCTGTCACCGCAGCCAGAGAGGTGAAAGGAAATAAGGAGAGAGGATGTCGATCCCGATGCTCGGATGCCGACGACGATTTAAAATATGCATGAAATTATCGGTTGAGATGTCTGTATGATACCAAAACATAAAAATGAACATTTAACGCTCTGATATGGATTTGCAAACAATTCTAAGTTAAAACAAACTCTTTATTGATTTAACTACAAAGTATCACATATTAAGAAATAAAAGAAAGCATTACACTGAAGGGCTATAGTGTAATACGCTTTTCTAGTCCTCGGTTAATTTCAATAACTTGATATGGCATTGATTTCACAAGTGGTTAGAGACCTTTGAGATGTTCATCCTTGACGCCTCGATGGCTGTCCACATCAGTTGATATTTTTAAGTACAGTATCTTGCATTCGCAATGACCTATCCACTGTGTCTCATACATTCTTGAACGGGCTCATATTGGGAAAACGTGGTGGCTACAGAATTATCCAGAATGCTTTTCAAACCAATTCTGAGTAACCTTGATTATATGATCAACGATTTCATTTCAATTCCTATTCAATCCTATTTCAAAAAAAAAAGAAAGAAAAACAAACAAGAAAATGGAAATAGATCTAAGAACACACAGGGGTCATTTAAAGATAAGAATGCCGATAACTCCTTTAACATTTGGGTCACTAACACACAGAAAAAAGAATGTCTCATATCGAGAATATTTAACATTGAAAAACAGAAAGGAAAAAATTAATTATTTTTAATAATATGTGGAAATCTCCGGAAACACGTGTAGCAAAATTATGGAAAAATAAAGCATAATATTTTTTTTAAAATCCAAATTACAACCAAAATCGTTTTCGGTTTCTCTCTTCTTTTTAATATACACACTTTTCTTTGGAACTACTACAACCTCTTCCCTATATATATATATATATATATATATATATATATATATATATATATATCCTCCTTGGGATTATCCATACGGATTACCAAACTTTTTATTAATTAAATATATATATATATATATGCGTATGTATGTGCGTGTATGTGTGTGTGTGTGTGTGTATATATGTATGTATGTATGTGCGTATGAATAAAATACACAATCGGGAAATAGTGCTTAGTCCTCGCCGACGCGTTTCGTCATTCGACTTTATCAAGGCAAGTGACGATAAACAAGTATTCAATTTGTCTTCTCTACAGATATATTCTAAGAATTTGCACCCACCCCCATATATATATATATATATATATATATATATATATATATATATATATATATATATATATTTATATATATATATATTCGGGATAACAGCTGCGACATTACTCTATTTTTTAAACAATTTAGTTCATGTCATATTGACTGAAAACTCCTAGAACAAAAAAAATTCTCAAATTACCATATTAGTAAAAAAAAGCGCACTCCATTAAATTTTCAAAAAAAAATCAACCTTAGCATTGCGACTGCACGCCCCATAAGTTCTTACCCGTTAACAATAACACATTTCTAAAAAACATATTTCGATTCGCATTTAATTTTTCGTGTCCGCTATTACCTGGATCTACTGAAACACAATAATTTCCATGCCTGAGGATGGCTGAATATACAGCCGAAAGTACTAACAGATTAAAAGAAAACCTTATACAACTTGAAGATATTAAAAACAAGGATCATAACATTCATCGTGTGATTCGTAGGTTAATGCAACTTTAAAAATTTGTTTGCGAAGAAGTTTTTCGCCATTTATATCATTAACTTTACTAATCTACTTTTTGTATGAATGATTCATGTAATATATATATATATATATATATATATATATATATATATATATATATATATATATATATATGGAGTGAGTGAGAGAGAGAGAGAGAGAAAGAGAGTTAAGACAGAGATCGGTATTATCCGCGGATTAAATTATCCACTGTGTATCTTGAAAGATACCTGTAGATAATTAGGTACTACTGTATTAAGGGACACCGATTGAAAGTAGAATCGTTTGTTATAATAAAGTTTTCAGTTCGTAATGCGAAGCGTTCTCGCAAGGTGACCATTTCAAGTTTCCACATTTATTCAATCAATACAATTGACCTTTTAAGACAACTGGACAGAAACCAACTCTATTCTTCTGTTGAGGAAGGAAAGAGTTTTGAATTTCTTGACAGTTATCAGGTTTAAAGAAAGAACAGTCGAGATCGTATTTTAAGCATTGTGTCTGACAATGCAGATATCGATACGCGAACTAATTCATAATTATAACGTGTTTAGTTCTTCAGATAAGTGATAAAGAGGTCATTTGTTCATGAAACAACTTTGACAGTCATCAGGTTCCGAAAGAAATGGCAATATTACAAAAAGCGTCCACTTTGTACAAGGTCAGTCTCACACTTTGAATCGAGTGGTTTATATGCCTGTGGCATAGGTATTCATAGTTGGGGTAAGAATATCATGAACAAGTACACTAAGAAATGAGACTCAATATAAACCTTTCCAAAACAGAAACTATGATCTGGAATTGGGTTGAAAGCAATGATGGCACATACCTGAACTTATCATAAAAATTCAGGATATTAAATTAGTAAATACAAAACTCTTCTAATACCTCGGTTAATGGATTACTTATAACAGATTTTATATAAGAGATAAGGAAATTAAAACATAGAATATGCTGCGCTAAGATTAGTTCCGTCTCATACCACAAATTGCTACAAGAACTAAGAAATTTAGAAAACTAACCTAAGAAATTTATGAACTGAAATACCTCTCCAAATCGAAACTTTCAACTGGATGTCATACATGGCACCAAGCTCATTCAGAAACACCTATAATGTCAGCGGTATACAACTGCTTTCTCAAACGACTGGTTAAAATGGCTTCGATCTTAGCGACATCCTTCGACAAATCTAGTGGACAGCTGCTACAGAATCACAAAGAGCTGTACCAGATAGCGGAGTCCATATCACTTGAGGTATTTCAACAGCACCAACGACAACATAGCTTAGATGTGGCACAAGGCCGAAACTAGCCACGAGCACCCAGTGAGATTCGAACTCACTACTCTGTTGTAATTATTCTAGCGAGACAAGCTTGTTAACCATTACACTACCTCGAGGTGCCTAAACGACAACTACTATAAAGTAACTCATGTAACTTGAAGAGGAAATGATAACATAATAAAGACGTTGACGTTCCACACGATTCAAATGAAAGGGCAAGAAGACAACTTCGATCAGTACTGAAAAGAGCGATAACAGTGGACTTAACAAACCTATTTACCTGAAAAAATATTTAAATAGAAAGATTTTATAAATTTCAGCCGGCAGCATTACTGGCTGTTCGGTAAATGTATGCCGAATGTTTCCTTATAAGGAAACGGCTAACTTTACCATTAGCATAGATGCAACGATGGTGATAATTATGTTTTACTTAGTCGATTGTATAAAGGGTCAACCAGAAAAGAATGAACACATTTGAGAGATTAATCCTCTACATGACGCACTACGTCAAGAGCTTTGTCTACCAACGTTGTACTTTAAAATCGAACAAATCCGTTCACTATTGATCCTGTCACAAAAGGGCAGTTTTATAGTATAATGACAGTTATTTGAAAATCAGTCACTCAAGTAAAGTATGTTATGATACTTTTAATCATTCATAGTTTTATCGCCATGATTCTTCTCTTTCAATAGAAAATTCTCACTGATCAAGAAATTAGAACCAAAGCCGTCTCCGTGATCCACTTGATTTCTGTGCAATCAGAATAGCGTGTATTCATTTGGAGTCATAATAAAGATTGCTTTGTGACAGAGATGTAAGCTTTTGACATGAACAACATCTAAGGAAGAACATTAAAGAAACGGTATCACGCACAATAGGACAGCATTATTCGCCTTTTAGATACGAAGCATGTCCTGAATATTACATTACGAAATCATTTGAGAACGGTGCCGTTTACTGCACAATAAGAATCTGACGAATATAGTTTCGCTCAGAGGCAGAACGGCACCATAATGATCGAGTTTTTGGGAAGGTACAGAATTAAAGTTGTATTTTAAATCTTAGTCGATCTGTCTTTCTATAGAGCTAGATAGACATGCACAGAATATTAGAAACGATTGATATAAATAGTATATTATAGACATAAAGCTAATATAATAGATTGAGAGATCGGAAGGATTTAATTAATATAGGGCCACCGATTTTTAAAAAAGTTTTTAATGATTTAATGCTATATTCCATCACGGTTCTCCGTAGATTCCTTTTCTTTTTTCTTTTTAAACTGTGAATTACCATAACTTCTTCGGAAACATAGTGGATTGGTTTCCGGTTGATTTCTCAACGCTTCTGAATTCAAAGTAAGAGTTTTTCTATATTGGATGCTTCCCTAAACACGGTAATCTTAACCTTTTCGAATCAAGGGTCAAATGTCTATCATTTCTATTCTCCTACTTTTCATTCATATGATCCATTTTGAAATTAACACTCTACTTTAAATGGATCTTAGGTCTTGTATTCAGTATAAAAGAAGATCAAGGCGAGGGGGCCTAGTCTAATATCGCATTTAACCCATACGTCTGTGTGTCTTTGTAAAAATGGTTTCATACCTTTCCAAAGCGCATTAGTGGGAAAATGAACACAATAGGCTAGACACGATTTTCAACCTGTCTTGTTATTAAGAGGAAGGATATTTTGTTAAAAATAAATATATTTTGAACATAATATATTTCTTTGTCAATGCACTTAATTCAGCGATGAATATCAGATAGATCGAGCAATATTTTCAGTTAAAAGTCACGTACTAGATAACAGAATAATTGAATCACTTTTTATATGGTGATTTTCCAAGCGTAGCTTAGATGTGGCACAAGGCCGAAAGTAGCGGGCACCCAGTGAAGATCGAACTCACTCAAAATTGTTCTAGCTAGATGAGCGTGCTAACCACTACACCGCCTCGAGGTGTCCAAATCACTTTTTATATATACACGAATATGCGCATACAAACACAATAATAGATCATTGCAAAACTTAATGCCCGATTAGAAAATTAAAATCAACATTTTACATACTCACAAAAAAAAAATTATTAGTCAAGTATATAGTCTCCATTGATTTTAACAACCGTCTCGCACCGTTCTACAAGCTTGTTGATGTCATTCTCGTGTTTTTTGGTGGAAGAAGGTTGTGAGGTAGTTTTTGACTGACTGTACAGAGTGATTTTCTTTGTCATTTAAATTGTTCTGTAGAGTCTGAAGGAACCAAAGAACCAAGAAAACGGTGGCTGTTTCAATTCTTTAAGCTTCTACGAGATCTGTTTTGCAATATGTAGTTTTGTGTTATCGAAGTAGAAAATGACACCTTTTCGATTTGCCAAATCTTGAACCCGAGTTTCTTCAAATGGTGAAAGGTAGTTGATGTATAGATTAGCAATGTTAAAATCTTTAGTTTGTGCTCCACGATTGTAAGCAGAGCGTCTTAATCAATGTCGGAAAGACTCCCGGAGCGTGGTTGATCCTTTAGGTCAAAATCACCCCGACGAAATCTGCCAAACCACTTTTTTACAGTTCGAAGAGCCGGAGCCCGATCCAAATAAACTTTCTGAATTATTTTTTGAAGTAGTTCCGACACTTACCCCTTTCCGAAATTCATAAAGAATAATATAGCGAAAGTGCAACTTTTCATCCTCCAACTTTAAGGTATTTATTTGTGGAGAAATCGTAACATTCAACAATATCTGGTTCGTAACTAAATGATACAAGGTTTCAATCTAGACTACACCAGATAAAGTCTTTGATATGTTTGTCTGTTTATTGCCTCCTATTCGTTTTTTATTGTTTTATACTCTGGTTATCAAATCACTGATGGTAGAGTGTGTGTTTGTACATATGTCTATGAGTTAGTGTGTTTATACATCGCTCTGTGAATTTTTAGTTTAATTTATGTTCGTTTATGATCAATACTGGTGACTGATATCATATTTCCTCACCACTACCTCAGTCACACTCCTCACCCGAATCCTCCAGTCGAGGAATTAAGACTGCCACTTTCTTCGATTTTTTCCGAATTTAAGTTGGGCTAAATTTAATTTTCCCTTCCTTAAAAAATACATTCCGCTAAAAAAAACGTACGGAATAAAATATTTAAAATGGACATTTGAAAATATTAAGTTGAAATAAAAATGTGTTCTTTAAAAACAGTGGGTACAAGTCATTAGAGATTTTTAAAAAGATTAATTATAAAATTAAAGCAAGAAATACATTGCCTATTAAGTATGTCTGCAGCTTCGATAGGACTCAGATCTACGCAGCCCAACTAGCCACGTTAATTTTGTTTAATTTTTTTTTTTTTACTTGCTTTCTTACTTTGTTTTTTATTTTTCTTTCTTCTTTATTATGAACAATATCAACGAAATGTATTTCGGTCAATGTTTTAAGGCACGGAATAAGACAATTAACTATGGATCCAGTTGAAGTCACTCAGGCTTAGTCCGACAAGCCCGACCCCCAGAGTTGCCACTTAGATGATACGCATAAATATATATATATATATATATATATATATATATATATATATATATATATATATATCCATGAGTCCGTAATCTAATTTCGAAAAAAGTATTTGTTTTGGATAAGAAATATATATTTGCTATATAATGTCCTTTCTCAACACTATTAATTCAATGATAAAAAAATATTCAAAAAGAACGAATATTAAATAGCGAATATTTCAGAGGAAACTCAAGCTGATAAATTCGTGTTAGTATATAGACATATTGATCCGTTCTATTATATATTCATAAACAGACATTATTCTGTTCTCAGATAGCGACATTTTAAGAATTAGTTCTTGGAAACTATAAAAGTAAACAGAGATTGTTTTTCTCGATATTTATTTTGATATTTAAGAATCTCATTGCATTTTTCCCCATTTCAAATAAATGCTGTATTAAACTCGGTATGCGTTGACCCTGAATAATCTTTCTTTTTTTTTCATATTTTATCTTCTACTCTTTTTCATTTACATCTTGTTTAATATTGTTTATCGCCTTCATACGCAACATGCAATTTTGCGTCTTTCAGTAATTATTCCATTAATATCTTCCTTCCAGTTTAGATGAAACTAAAAAAAAAGATTGATTCATGTAGCGAAGTATTAACGTTTACAGAAGATAGAAAATATTAAAAAAAATAAAGACGCCGATGGTGTAAGACGCATACACCCAAGCACAGTTATATGTACATGAGCAATGATTCTCATTAATGTAAATAATGTTTAACAAATATTTTGCAGACATAAAAGTCGCCTAAGGTCCGGTTCACACTACACCACTGTCTTTTGAACAGGGGTAGTGGTTTATTTCTTGTTTCCTGTTTAGGATAGAGTTTATGGGTTTTCGTGTTTCGGGTTCCGTCTAAAGTCTAATTCTAACGTCTCCGCTTAAACTGTGAAATTTTATTTACTGTTTTTTGGTGGGAGGGTTTTATCAGTAGGAGTAAATAAGTTCATCTATTGTCCGGTTCATAGTCGTTCACGGTTTTTGAACAGGAGTAGTGGTTTATGCTTTGTTTCCTGTTTAGGATCGGGTTTCCGGTTCCTTCTAAAGTCTACTTCAACTTTATAATTCTAACGTCTCCACTTAAACTGTGAAATTTTATTTACTGTTTATTTTTTCTCATCAATAGGAGTAAATAGGTTCGTCTATCGCCAAGTTCATAGTCGTCCACGGTTTTTGAAAAAGAGTAGTGACTTATTCCTTGTTTCCTGTTTAGGATTATGTTTCCGGGTTTCCAGGTTTCCGGTTCCATCTAAACTCTACTTCAACTTTATAATTCTAACGTTT
Organism: Acanthosepion esculentum; assembly: GCA_964036315.1. Taxonomy (NCBI): domain Eukaryota; kingdom Metazoa; phylum Mollusca; class Cephalopoda; order Sepiida; family Sepiidae; genus Acanthosepion; species Acanthosepion esculentum. The sequence goes on from OZ038475.1 coordinate 51,273,303, forward strand.
CCATTTAAACTGTGAAATGTTATTTACTATTTATTTTCTATTTATTTTTCTCATCAATAGGAGTAGATAGGTTCGTTTATCGTCCGGTTTACACTTCACTACGGTTTTTTGAACAGGAATAGGTGTTTATCCATTGTTTCCTGTTTAGGACTATGTTTCCGGTTCTTTCTAAACTTTTGTTATTCTCTTTCACTCCCAGTAACCTTGTGTCTTAGTGGCATTTTCGCCTTTCTTCGGGAGAAATTATTTTTAATAGAAGAAGAAGAATTAATAAGAAGTCAACTGAGCATAAAATACGAAAAGAAAATTGCAACACCTTATGATACTGATTTCAAAATGAGTACGATAAATCTATGTTCGTGGTTAGCAGATGAAATTTTCAAAGTCTTCGGTCAACTTGTGATGAAATAACACTCTTGCCAGTACAGTCTGTGTCTGATCTTTATCCGTTGATACGTATTGTGATATGGTTTGACGTGATAAGAGCGTCCAATGCAAGTACGTCTAATGCTATAGAGCGCTATGTATACCGTTTTTGTTCAATGACAGATGTTTGAGGAGTCAGAATGTCGGCCTCCTAAAGACAGGATGGTCATTTCAGATAATTGCAGTGCATTTTGAACGTGTCGTGTCGTTTGTGCTTCGATTACAGCCACAAGGGTCAAATGCACACTCATGCACCAACAGTAAGAAGAAAAAGAAAACGTTATTTATTATTTTTTTCTATAAGAGGCTTGATTTTTAAATGCTCGATGATTACATTTTTGTTATTTTTCTCTTCCCCATCTTTTAAATATGAGTAGGAAACGTTGACCGTAATGACAAACAAGGGATGCGTATTATGCATGATTAGAAGCATTTTCTCACACTTTCAACACAATTCTAGGTGTGCGTATTATGGATGAAGGCTTATTATAGATGGGGAATTACGGTGTATATATATATATATATATATATATATATATATATATATATATATATATATATATAATGTTTGTTGTATTTTCTCACCTTTTTACCCCTTTTATATGAGTTTGATTGCATCAATAACACCGTTATTAGTTTGACGAAATAGCTTTTGGAACGAACGCGTCAAGTCAACATGATTTTCCCCTGTTGTCTTATTCACTTACATCCCTTATATAATACACATCTTTTTAAATTTCAAATATAACGTTCCAAAATATGTCAGTATGTAGCCAATGTCTACGATCCTGAAAACATTTAGTTCCCGATAATGCCCGTTTTGGACGGAGTCGAATATGTTCCACGTTCCGTCACGAACAGCGAAAGCAAGAGAGATTTGTAACTATGGCCTCCTACCCAATCCTACGGACGGGCTTGTGTGTCGGAGATAAATCAACTTTAAGATGTCGTTCCCTGGTTTACGTACCACGTGTAAACAACCATCGCTTGGTTGAAGACAGATCCCAATTTCAGCAGTGAACAAAACAGAGCACAACTCGATCCCTCAAGTGACCCTCTCGCAACATTTTTTTACGTGCACAAGGTGTTGTGTCTGAAGAGGAAGTAGAAGCGTGTATGTCCACAGTTCTTCTGCAAGTCTAGCAGTCCTTCGCGTTAACATTCCGCTGGTCAATTTTGATTTGATATATGCCGTGGACACCCCGAGGTCTACAACTTCTGCTCTTAAAAGCAATCTATCTTGGCGAGAATCTGTACTGTGTGGTCGCTCAAAATCTAGTCCATTAATGTATTAATGTTCATTTGAACATTGTGGCCGAAATCGAAGCACTGACGACACGACCATCCAGCCTCTCGAAGTCCGTCAATCTAACCTCTCTAAGACATCTGTTATTGATCCTCTGTGCGTCTCCATAGCACTACAATTGCTTGCATTGGATGCTTTTATCACATCAAACCATATCTTAGTATGTATCAACAGATAAAGATCAGACACAGGCAGTGTACTGACATGAGTGTTACTTATCACAAGCTAACCGAAGACTTTAAAAATTTCATATGCTAACCACGAACATAGATTTATTACGCTCATCTTGAAATCGGCATCGTGCTTCAAGGTGTTGCAATTTTATTTTACGTCTGTGTATTTTATGCTCAGTTGAAGTCTTATTATTTGATGAATCCAAAATATCTGTTAAAGCGAATTTACATTTATGGGAATCATTATTTATGTACATAAGACTGTGCTTGTGTGTATACGTCCCGTGCCATCAACGTCTCTATTTTTCTATAGAAGACCCAACTTCTGCTACGTGAACAAACCTTTTGGCCCGGAAATTGTTTTAGCCTATCCGTCGCCTTTCCAAGTACAAACACTTCATCGTCACTTAGTGAAAACACCTGTCTCTTGGTTTGACTTCCTCGCAATTATTATGCAATCTCATATCCCCGAACTGCTTCTCTAGCAGCTTTTCCATCTCTAAATTTCAAATTGAGTATCGATCGATACTTTCAGGAAACTAAATTGGTATCTTGGGAGAGATTCTCTTTCATGTTCCCCGTCAGCTAAACTGCCACTACTCATCAAACCTTTAACACTTTTCGTTTCTTTGGAAATACAATTCCCATCCAAATAAAAATAGTTTTTTATTTAACTTATAAACGTTTCTTCACGCAACCAAAGTTTTTAGAAGTATAACCAGATGGAGTTGAAAAGTTTATTCACTGATAGCTTCCTACTTGTCAAATTCACGATAGAGATTTCGTATACTCAGGCTTAAACTCGAATGATTTCAAAACAGTTCAGAAATTCTAAATAAGCCAGCTTTGAATGAGATGTTTCATTTTTCCTAGTACTCTCACTATGTTGATCCTATACTGAAAATTACGCAATAATAAAATTATGAATTATAAAAATAGATTTTATTTCAAGGCAAACTAAAATTTAAAATTAAAATGGATCTAAATCTAAAGTCTAACTACGAAGCCATTTTTAAGCATAAAATTATTCCAACATGAACATTTTAACGTGATCCTGTCAATGTGAACTCTGGAAATAACAGCTTTTGCTGCAACTACCTGGAGATTTCTAAAGTTCACAAAGCTCGAGAGTAACTCAATACAAAGTTCGAGAGTAATTCAAGGTAGATTATTATTGCGTGAAATGTGTGATATAAGTGTAAGAGGAAGGGGTAGGAAGTGAAAACTATGAGGACAAGGAGGATAAATAGCGATTAACCCTTGATATTAAGAGGTTATAATTGTAGTTTTCAGAAAAGCATAAAGTATAGAAGGAAAAGTTCAGAAGTGGGGAGAAGGCAATGGAATACGACTCCGCTGTCTTTGCCAAGAAGTCATGATAAATCATAGATAAAAAAGAAACTAATGTATGGGGAGCCATGATCGCTTACGACCTGAAGATACATGTCATTAAACAAAAATTCTGGCCCTCAGATACCAATTAAATCTATCTATCTATCTATCTATCTATCTATCTATCTATCTATCTATCTATCTATCTCAGTCTGTTTATACCAGTCTATGCCTGACTGTTTCTATCTATCTATCTATCTATCTATCTATCTATCTATATATATATATATATATATATATATATATATATATATATATATATATATATATATATATATATATATATCTGCCTGTCTGTTCATATCTATCTATCTATCTATCTATCTATATATCTATCTATCTATCTCTGCCTGTCTGTTCATATCTATCTATCTATCTATCTATCTATCTATCTCATTCAGTTCGTATCTATGACATTCGGTTTATGCCTATTATATACTATTTTATCTAACTCTTTTATCTGTCTCTCGCATTATGTGCATGTCTATCCAGCCATTTAGAGAGACATATCCAATTGGAATACGGAGGACATCAGAGTGATTCGACTCCATCGGCGCAACATCGCGTGTCCCAGTTGTAAATGTCTGAAATGATGAAAATAAAAACATTTACAGCTATAGCTGACCATGCTACTCCCATGGATTCGAATCACTTCCATTTGCTTCGTATTCCAATTGCAAAGAGGAAATTCCATCCTGGCATCTTTGAAGAAACAAATATCTGGTAAGATAGTGATTTGAGAGGGGGGTGGTCCAAGTGCTCACTCTTCACCCACTCTCTTCTCTGTCACCTAATGCGACATTTTAATTTTTTTTAATCGAGTTCGATCTAAGCATGGCAGTAAAGCCACTGACATGCAATGAGTTACTGAGTGTGGAAGAGTCAGAAACAGGAACGTTGCTAAGGAGCTAGAACAGATAAAAAGTAATAAGAAAGACAGCAGATAGCGATTGACATTGCATTTAAATGTTTGAAAATTAAAGTTGGCTGGAAAGCATGGAGCCGGAAGGAAGAAGTGCAAGAAAATAAACTGTTAGCATAGAATTTACGTTTACAGCTAGTCAGATCGACTGTATATTGGTGAGACCTCGTCGCCAGTCTAGAACTGCTCTTGAATTCTAAGAAACTAGGCACCATAGTGAAGAGCTCATCCAAACAAAATACTATAAAAGTATTTATCGAAAAGGCAACCTTATGGTGGTGAGGAACTGACTGAAGGTGAGAGGCCAAATCAGGGCCAATAATATTACTGAACTTCTTTGGATTTTATCAAGAGCTCTAGTGACATAGCAGGACCACTGGACCATATACATGGAAGTATTTAAATGCTTTACCAAAATATTTGGCGATGGGACAAAACAGGAGGAGAAGTTGATTTCAAGCGATATCATGTTCAGTGAACACAAAAAAAAAATTCTAAACTCTGTTCTATTTCCTTTGTCAAAGGCTAACGGAATGCACAGCAATTACCAGTGAATTTGTTAAAATGTCAACATGACAAAAGACGGTTTAGTTTACGATAATGAAAATAGCTATACTCGATTCAGTAACTTCAAAAACCCTGGCTCTAGTAACAAACCTACTAAACATGAACCATTAGAGTCGTAATGGCACGGTTGCACTTCAAGTGTATTGTGTCTCGAGCAAGAGAGCCTGACGGAACCAATCTGTAGTCTGCTTTTGAATTCAGAGTTTCCCTTCTCATAGACTGGTTGCCATGCAAAGCAAGAGAGCTCAGTCTGCTCACGGGTGAATGTTATTTTATTAACCAGTCTTAACCAATAACTGCATTCTTAATCTCCCAGAACTTTCTAGACCATTACTTTTTCTAATTGTTTTTAATACCCGTCCAGGCAATAGAAATTCTTCCCATTACGATATTTTTTTTAGGGATCGAAGAAACAAGTGGGGATTCGAAGATGGAAGCTCATAGGCAGTACGGCTGGTGCTAAACTGTACGAATTTCTGCCGGGTCTGCGAAGAAACGTAATTTCCGGGCGTTGCCCTGATGCAATACTGGATGCTTTTCATCAACTGCTGCTTTAATGAGTACGAATGGCAACAATATTTGTCTAAATTTAACGTCTTATTTTTGTAGATAGGAGCTCGCAATACACAATGCCACCAAATAGGCAGTATCAACTTCTTCAGGTGGAGACCGGCTTTTGCATTTGTTATCGATGGCTCATTTCGTTCTCCACAAGGATATTTTTCGTTCCACATTGTTGTAAACAATCGAATATTCATCGCCTGGGCGTTCTTTTTTGTTTTGTTTAAGCAGGTTGTTTTTCTTGCGTTTGGACAGTGATTGAAATTTTTTCCATTAAATTGTGCGGTTCCCAAACATCTAGCAAGGCACATATCCAATTGTTTCCAAACGCCACCTCTTAGAAAAAAGCTACGAATAGTTTTTTCTAATAGAATATAATAAACATTTCAGTAATATTTGTTTTAATACCTGACCTCGTTTTAAATTAAATTAATCGCTAATTGCTACGAAGGATAAAGAGCTGCAGGGAGACATGATCGCCCACGTCCTGAACGGTACATAAAAGAAAAAAAAACTGTTCATAGCTTAGTTCGACTTTCTGTTATTTTATTTTTTCAAGTATATATTTATCACAGATGTGCATGGAGTATGGTTGATCGAAGACAACTTACGGGAGAAATCTAAAAATATAGAAGTCAAGTATTTCAAAAGGGGAATACTGGAGCAAAAATGTTTAAAAATAAATATATTGGCTACATTTGATCCCATCCTAAATTTATAATACTGATTTACTTCCTTCATATACTTATAATGTTGTTGTTATCCATAAATTCTGAAAATTTTAACTGCGCGTGCGCTAGTCACGGGCAGAGCAGATTTTTGCTGATATCCTTTTTAAAATGAACTTTCTTTAGCTATTTTGCAAACAGCAAGCGAGGAGAATAATTCGAATAGAACGTTAGAAACAGTTGTCAGACAAGCAATTTTCTCTTTCCTGATCAAAAATGTTTCACGCTTTACATTGCAGATTTTGACATTTTCTTGCCACATATATATGTTGTTTATTCCTGGAATTTCAGTTTCTGTTTTCCTGATTGCCAATATCAATTTCCTTGTAGCTTGTATTTTCCTTAAAACTTTCTCGTTACTCGTATGTTCTGTTTTTGGTATTTTAAGATACTTGTGTTATGAGTATTAACGTGGATCTGAAAGTCGGACAAAACTTCGAACACATATAATTATTTTTTATTATTTTTTCGTGAAATTAACAAATCAATTTTTTTATTTAATATAGAATGTCTTTGTCCCCGCAGCCAAGAAGTTCACATTAGCTAAAAATTAATCAAATATTTGTTTCAACTGAGAAGAAGGCACGAACGATGTTCGAGGAAACTTCTATCGGTATTTTTTCCCGTGCAATTATAAGAAACTTTGACCACATATTTCTACCATTTTGCTTTCGATTATGCTGAAGCATATATCGAAATTTGGCAGATTTCCTTCTCTTCTATCTGAACCAGAAAGCCTTAAGGGATTCATTTAAGAAATCTCCACTAAGTCACGTTTCTTGCAATAGCTATTGGCGTTGTCCCATATTACATTTGAAATAAGAAACGGTGATTTTCTTTTTTATGATTATTTTATTTTATCTCACGCTAAATAAACGTAAAGTAAAATCAGCCTATCTTTGGAATGTGATCAACGAGAAACGAAGTCTTCAGTGATAATTTTAAAGGTCATGGGTTGCTTGTCGTGAATTTACGTTCAATCGCCCACCAGTAATAAAAAAAAAACATTTCCGTACTTCTCGACTAGCATTACCCATCGTTAAACTGACAAGTTCTGGAAAGAATGAATCATGAGACAATTTTCAATCGTTTTCCTTCTCGGCATTTATTGGAAAGTAGTGCCAGAATTAAAATAGTTAGAGGAATCCCGATAAGAAGCAAAATTGCTTTCTAAGAGAAACGAAGAAAACAAAGCGTTGGGTAGGTGGAAATCGTTTCAATGTAACGCATTAAAGTGTTATCACGAATTCTTGAAATCTGTAGAATTAATGAATGCCGTGCATTTCTTTTCAAAGAAGGTAATTAGAAGTTTATGCTTGAAACTTTTATATTTCACTCTTCTCACTTGAATGAGTTATAGCGTCAGAGTAAAATATGTCAATTTAAGAAAACATAACAAAAAAGCCTTAATTTCTCCATTTTTTTTTGCATCATACTCAAACAAAAGCAAATTAAATCCTGGACTGCATTATAATGTTATATATATATATATATATATATATATATATATATATATATATATATATATATATAAAAATACTTTCACAAAAAAACATTCAATCAATTTTTTTTCTTTTAATTTGCAACTTTTCAGTTGTTTTCTCCATATTATATATATATATATATATATATATATATATATATATTTGGGTACCCTGGTGTACTACTGAGCTGACTCATATATATAGTTCACCAATAGAAGTATTAACCAATCAATTAATCAGACGGTTCAAAATATTCAATGCAACGTGTATAAAGGTGGCCATGTTTTTCCCGAATATGCACTGCCAGCCTTTGATGGCTGAACAGTCGAACTCTCTGCCTTCGGGCAGAGAGGAACCCGGACGAGGCTCCGCTGAGGGGCAGAGTCTCGTTCGGGGTGGTAGACTGTCACTGAACCCGTTTTTACGGGTTCCAATAGGGAATATTTTGGGCCGAGCCTACGGGCTCGGAAAACCCACGTTAAACCCGGCCTTGTGCCACATGTAACCCTCGTGGGGGGGGGGGGGCTAAATATCACGGCCAGCCTTTGATATCGAAGACTGCCGAATTATGGAACAGCTGCTGGTGGTATTGGCGATATAGTCAGATTCAGTAGAGTGTCTGCCTCGTGAGTGTTAATCTTTAACGTTGTTTCATTGAACAGATTACGTACTGCGCTGTATTCTATATTCATAGACTATGGTGAACATGGTCAGCACTTAGCGAGGACCATCCTTTTTTCTTCGAACCTCCTGGACCGGGGCTTGAGGATCACAAAGAACTGGAGCAAATAACGGAAACCACATCACTAGAGAACTTTCAACAGCAGCCACTGCCAAAATAGATAGCACATGTCCTCGTCAGCTTTATCTCGTATCCAAGAATTTAATTTCTTCTTTGCTGATCGCTTCCTTTATGATTATAGCGTTGCTGACTAAATACGCTGTCAACGTGCAGTTTCACCAAAACCTGCTCCCGTCATTCATTCACTACCGCCGTTTTGTTGGAGATAAAACAAAATAAGAGTAGAAGAAAGAGCCGATGACGTGTATTTGTTCATGGTTGACCTCAACTTGCCAGGAAGTAACTCATACACTTTATTTCATTACCTTCCTCTGTG